>JAGIQG010000022.1:40108813-41308813 GCA_024679065.1 Sphyrna mokarran
GGCGAACAAAGGGCGGCGAACAGAGGGCGGTGCACAGAGGGCGGCGAACAGAGGATGGCAAACAGAGGGCGGCAAACAGAGGGCGGCAAACAAAGGGACCCAAACAGAGGGCCCCACACAGAGGGCACAAAACAGAGGGCGGCAAAAAGCGGGCGGCAAACAGAGGGTGGCAAACAGAGGGTGGCAATTGAGGGCGGCAATTGAGGACGGCAAACAGAGTGCCCCAAACTGAGGGCGGCCAGCAGAGCGCCCCAAACAGAGGGCTGCAAACAGAGCGCGGCAAACAGAGGGCGGCAAACAGAGGGGGGCACACAGAGGGCCGTAATCAGAGGCCGGCAAACAGTGGGCGGCAAACAGAGCGCGGCAAACACAGGGCGGACAAACAGAGGGCCCCAAACAGAGGGCGGCAAACAGAGGGCGACAAACAGAGGGCGGCACACAGAAGGCGGCAAACAGAGGGTGGCAAACAGAGGGCGGCACACAGACGGCGGCACACAGAGGGCCGCAATCAGAGGCCGGCAGGCAGTGGGCGGCAAACTGAGCGCGGCAAACACAGGACGGCAAACAGAGGGACCCAAACAGAGGGCGGCAAACAGACGGCGGCAAGCAGAGGGCGCAAGCATGAGGGGCGGCAAACAGAGGGCACAAACAGAGGCGCAAACAGAGGGCGGCAAACAGTGGGCGGCAAAACGAGGCCGCCCAATCAGAGAGCCGCAAACAGAGGGCCGCAAAGAGAGGGTGGCAAACAGAAGGCCGCAAACAGAGGGCCGGCAAACATATGGCGGCAAACATATGGCGGCACAGAGCGCGGCAAACAGAGCGCGGCTAGCAGAGCGCGGCAAACAGAGCACGGCAAACAGAGGGCGGCGAACTGAGGGCGTCAAACGAGGGCGGCAAACAGAGGGCGGCAAACTGAGGGCGGCAAATTGAAGGTGGCGGACTGAGGGCGGCGGACTGAGGGCGGCGAACTGAGGGTGGCAAACTGAAGGCGGCGAACTGAGGGCGGCAAACAAAGGGACCCAAACAGAGGGCCCCACACAGAGGGCACAACACAGAGGGCGGCAAAAAGCGGGCGGCAAACAGAGGGCGGCAAACAGAGGGCGGCAATTGAGGACGGCAAACAGAGTGCCCCAAACAGAGGGCGGCCAGCAGAGTGCCCCAAACAGAGGGCTGCAAACAGAAGCGCGGCAAACAGAGGGCGGCAAACAGAGGGGGGCACACAGAGGGCCGTAATCAGAGGCCGGCAAACAGAGCGCGGCAAACACAGGTTGGCAAACAGAGGGCCCCAAGCAGAGGGCGGCAAACAGAGGGTGGCAAGCTGAGGGCGGCAAGCTGAGGGCGGCAAGCAGAGGGCGGCAAGCAGAGGGCGGCAAAAGAGGGTGCCACAGAGGGTCGCAATCAGAGGCCGGCGACAGTGGGCGGCAAACGAGGGGACCCAAACATAGGGCGGCAAACAGAGGGCGGCAAGCAGAGGGCAGCAAACGGAGGGTGGCAAACAGTGGGGCGGCAAACAGAAGGCGGCAAACAGAGGGCTGGCAACAGTGGGCGGCAAACAGAGGGCCGCAATCAAGGGCGCAAACAGAGGGCCGCAAAGAGAGGGCGGCAAACAAACGGCGGCAAACAGAGCGCGGCAAACAACGCGCGGCAAACAGATCGCAGCAAACAGAGCACGGCAAACGGAGTGCAGCAAACAGAGGCCGGCAGACAGTGGGCGGCAAAAGAGCTCGGCAAACGCAGGACGGCAAACAGAGGACCCAAACATAGGCGGCAAACAGAGGGCGGCAAGCAGAGGGCAGCAAACGGAGGGTGGCAAACAGTGGGCGGCAAACAGAAGGAGGCAAACAGAGGGCGGCAAACAGTGGGCGGCAACAGAGGGCCGCATCAGAGGGCCGAAAAGAGGGCCGCAAGAGAGGGCGGCAAACAAAGGGGGCAAACAGAGCGCGGCAAACAGCGCGCGGCAAACAGATCGCAGCAAACAGAGCACGGCAAACGGAGTGCGGCAAACAGAGGGCGGCAAACAGAGGGCGGCAAACAGAGGGCGGCAAACAGAGGGCGGCAAACAGAGGGCGGCAATGGCCAAACAGAGGTCAGCAAACAGAAGGCAGCAAACAGAGGGCGGCAAACAGAGGGCGTCAAACAAAGAGCGGCAATCAGTGGGCGGCAAACAGAGGGCGGCAAACAGAGGGCGGCAAAACTACGGTGGCAATCAGAGCGCGGCAAACAGAGTGCGGCAAACAGAGCGCGGCAAACAGAGTCAGCAACAGAAGGCAGCAACAGAGGGCGGAAAACAGAGAGCGTCAAACAAAGAGCGGCAAACAGTGGCGCGGCAAACAGAAGGCCGCAAACAGAGGGCGGCAAACATACAGTGGCAATCAGAGCGCGGCCAAAAACGGTGCGGCAAACAGAGCGCGGCTAGCAGAGCGCGGCAAACAGAGAGCGGCAAACAGAGGGCGGCAAACAGAGGGCGGGTGAACTGAGGGCGTCAAAACAGAGTGTGGCAAACAGAGCGCGGCTAGCAGAGCGCGGCAAACAGAGCGCGGCAAACTGAAGGTGGTGAACTGAAGGCGGCGAACTGAGGGCGGCGAACAGAGGGCGGCGAACAGAGGGCGGCGAACAGAGGGTGGCGAACAGAGGGCAGCAAACAGAGGGCGGAAAACAAAGGGACCCAAACAGAGGGCCCCACACAGAGTGCACAAAACAGAGGGCGGCAAAAAGCGGGCGGCAAACAGAGGGCGGCAAACAGAGGGCGGCAAACAGAGGGCGGCAATTGAGGACGGCAAACAGAGTGCCCCAAAATGAGGGCGGCCAGCAGAGCGCCCCGAACAGAGGGCTGCAAGCAGAGGGTGGCAAACAGAGGGCGGCACACAGATGGCCGCAATCAGAGGCCGGCAGACAGTGGGCGGCAAACAGAGCGCGGCAAACACAGGACGATAAACAGAGGGACCCAAACAGAGGGCGGCAAACAGAGGGCGGCAAACAGGGCAGCAAACAGAGGGCGGCAAACAGACTGCCGCAAACCGAGGGCGGCAAGCAGAGGGCCCCAAACAGAGGGCGGCAAACAGAAGGCGGCAAACAGAGGGCCACAATCAGAGGGAGGCTAACAGAGGGACAATCAGAGGGAGGCTAACAGAGGGCCGCAAACAGAGGGCCGCCAACAGAGGGCGGCAAACAGAGGGAGGCAAACAGAGGGCGGCAAACAGAGGGCGGCGAACAGAGGGCAGCAAACAGAGGGCGGCAAACAGAGGGCCACAATCAGAGGGAGGCTAACAGAGGGCCACAAACAGAGGGCGGCCAATAGAGAGGGCGGCAAAACAGAGGGCGGCGAACAGAGGGCGGCGAACAGAGGGCGGCGAACAGAGGGTGGCGAACAGAGGGCAGCAAACAGAGGGCGGAAAACAAAGGGACCCAAACAGAGGGCCCCACACAGAGTGCACAAAACAGAGGGCGGCAAAAAGCGGGCGGCAAACAGAGGGCGGCAAACAGAGGGCGGCAAACAGAGGGCGGCAATTGAGGACGGCAAACAGAGTGCCCCAAAATGAGGGCGGCCAGCAGAGCGCCCCGAACAGAGGGCTGCAAGCAGAGGGTGGCAAACAGAGGGCGGCACACAGATGGCCGCAATCAGAGGCCGGCAGACAGTGGGCGGCAAACAGAGCGCGGCAAACACAGGACGATAAACAGAGGGACCCAAACAGAGGGCGGCAAACAGAGGGTGGCAAACAGGGGGCAGCAAACAGAGGGCGGCAAACAGACTGCCGCAAACCGAGGGCGGCAAGCAGAGGGCCCCAAACAGAGGGCGGCAAACAGAAGGCGGCAAACAGAGGGCCACAATCAGAGGGAGGCTAACAGAGGGCCAAATCAGAGGGAGGCTAACAGAGGGCCGCAAACAGAGGGCCGCCAACAGAGGGCGGCAAACAGAGGGAGGCAAACAGAGGGCGGCAAACAGAGGGCGGCGAACAGAGGGCAGCAAACAGAGGGCGGCAAACAGAGGGCCACAATCAGAGGGAGGCTAACAGAGGGCCGCAAACAGAGGGCGGCCAAGAGAGGGCCGGCAAACAGATGTCGGCAAACAGAGGGCGGCAAAACAGACGGCGGCAAACAGAGGGCGGCAAACAGAGGGCAGCAAACAGAGGGTGGCAAACAGAGGGCGTGCAACAGAGGGCAGCAAACAGAGGGTGGCAAACAGAGGGCGTGCAACAGAGGGCGGCAAAGAGAGGGGGCAAACACAGGGCGGAAAGAGAGGGCGGCAACAGAGGGCGGCAAACAGAGGGCGGCAAAGGGAGGGCGGCAAACAGGGGTGGAAACAGAGGGCGGAAAACAGATGGTGGCAAAACAGAGGGCGGCAAACAGAGTGCGGCAAACAGAGGGCGGGCATTACAGAGGGTGGCAAACAGAGGGCGGCAAAAAGAGGGCGCGCAACAGAGGGCGGCAAACAGAGGGCGGCAAAAAGAGGGCGGCGACAAAGAGGGCGGCAAACAGAGGGTGGCAAACAGAGGGCTGCAAAACAGAGGGTGGCAAACAGAGGGCGGCAACCAGAGGGCGGCAAACAGAGGGCGGCAAAACAAAGGACGGCAAACAGAGGGCGGCAAACAGAGGGCGGAAAACAGAGTAGGGTTTTAATTATATTGTACTTTAATGCAATATTGTCATAATTAACATAATATTATAGTTATAATATCATGTTATAACATGAAACGGATATTGAATGCTTTAATAATGCACTGCGACTCTGATGTTTAATCATGTGAGATTACAATAACATTTAATCAACACACATTAAGGACGGCATGGTAGCACAGTTGTTACCATTGTTGCTTCACAGCTCCCGGATCCTGGGTTTCGATTCCTGGCTCAGGTCACTGTCTGTGTGGAGTTTGCACATTCTCTTTATGTCTGCGTGGGTTTCCCCCGGATACTCCGGTTTCCTCCCACAATCCAAAGATGTGCGGGTTAGGTTGATTGGCCATGGTAAGAAGTTGCCCCTTAGTGTACAGGGAAGCGTAGGTTAGAGGGATTAGTGGTATAATATGTAGGGATATTGGGGTAGGGCCTGGATGGGATTGTGTTCGGTACAGACTCGATGGGCCAAAGGGTCTCTTTCTGCACTGTAGGGTTCTATGATCTATGATCACATCACTGGTAAAGGAAACATGTTATCTGTTCATTATTACATTGTTGTTTGTGGCAGCGTGCTGCGCACAAGTTGGCTGTTGCAATTCCTATATTCCATTACATTGACGTGCTTTGGAATGTCCTAAGGTTGTGAGTGCATTATACAGTCTTCCTCTTCATTGTAAAGTTGAGGGAGTGTGGCAAGCTCTCATATTGGCTGAGTAAATGTGGCTATTTTGGAACATTGAACAATAAATGACTGAAGGACAGAGGTACCACTTTCACAGAGGATAATAACTGAGAATGTGTGTGATACCTTCATACATAGAAGTTAAAAGCAAATGCTAAAACCCATTTTTGTTACTCTCATAGTAGATACTGCTGATCCCAACATGTTTTCATGCTGCCAATTTGATTTGAAGGATTTTTCTTTCTTAACATCTTTGTAAACACCATTTTTTTTTATCATTTATTGGGATGTGGGGTTCTTGGCAAGGCCAGCATTTGTTGCTCATCCCTAATTGCCCTTGAAGTGAGGCTTGCTAGGCCATTTAAGAGTGAACCACATTGCTGTTGGTCTGGAAGATGACAGATTTTCCTCCCTAAAGGGCAATAGTGAGCCAGATGAATTTTTAATGACAGTTTAATGGTCACCATTATGGATGTTAGCTTTCAATTCCAGTTTTATTAATTGATTTCAAATTCCAACAGCTGCATTGGTGGAATTTGAACCCATGTCCCCAGGAAATTCACCTGGGCCGCTGGATTACTAGTCCAGTGACATTAACTGCTCCACCATCTGCATAACACATGTTTTCATGCTGCTAACTTGCTTTGAATGCTTTTTCCTTTCTTAGAATCATTATTTATATACCACTATTCAGATACACCATTATTCAGATTTTGTGTTCAAGGCCCATTCTTACTAAACCACTGTCAGAAATCTGCTTAGCAACAATAGTAACAAGAAGTAACAATAGCATACAAGTATCTGATTTACCTATCTACTCAGATAGGTAGAAATCTGTCTGACGACAGCAATTGCCAGCATTCTAAAGGCGTGATGAGATGTGATTTACCCAGTAACAAGATTGCTGCGATCTGATCAGGGATACGCAGCATGGCTTTGTTAAGGGGAGGTCGTGCCTTACGAATCTAGTGAAATTTTTTGAAGAGGTGACAAAAACGGTTGATGAAGGACAAGCCGTTGATGTCGTCTACATGGATTTCAGTAAGGCGTTTGACAAGGTTCCTCATGGTAGACTGATAGAAAAGGTGAAAGCGCATGGGATACAGGGTCAGGTATGTAGATGGGTCGAGAACTGTCTTGGGAGGAGGAGACAGCGGGTAGTAGTGGAAGGCTCTTTTTCCAACTGGAGGTCTGTCACTAGTGGTGTGCCACAGGGCTCTATACTAGGACCCCTTCTATTTGTGGTGTATATAAATGACTTGGAAGAGGGGGTAGGTGGTGTGATCAGCAAATTTGCTGATGACACTAAGATGATTGGATTGGCAGGTACTGGGGAGCAGTGCCTGGCAATACAACATGGACATAGATAGGCTGGTAGATTGGGCAGATAGATGGCAAATGGAATTTAATCCGGATAAATGCGAGGTGATGCATTTTGGCCGGAATACTGTAGAGGGGAGTTATAGGATAAAAGGTAAAACTATCCGGAGTATAGAGACGCAGAGAGGCCTGGGGGTGCAGGTTCACAAGTCTCTGAAGGTGTCAGTACAGGTGGAGAAAGTGATAAAGAAAGCGTATGGTATGTTAGCCTTCATAGGAAGGGGTATAGAATACAAGAGGAGGAGTCTGATGTTGCAAGTGTATAGAACGTTGGTTAGGCCTCACTTGGAGTACTGCGTCCAGTTCTGGTCACCGTACTACCGGAAGGACGTGGAGGCCCTGGAGAGAGTGCAGAGGAGATTTACCAGGATGCTGCCTGGTATGGAAGGGCTGTCTTACGAGGAAAGATTGAAAATACTGGGGTTGTTTTCCCTTGAAAGACGTCGGCTGAGAGGGGATTTTTTAGAGGTATATAAGATTATGAGGGGTATAGATAGAGTAAATGGTGGTAAACTTTTTCCACCATTAGAAATGGATAGAACGAGAGGTCACGGCCTTAGGGTGAGGGGGGCTATGTATAAGACGAATATTAGAGGGCATTTTTTCACACAAAGGGTAGTGGGAGTGTGGAATGCACTACCGAGTAAGGTGGTGGGAGCAGGCACGCTAGGGTTGTTTAAGGGTCTCTTGGACAGCCACATGAGCGGTCTACAGATAGAGGGATATAGCAGGACTGTCTAAATATCTTATTTGTTTCCACAGGCTATTTGGTCCACCTTGTTGACCAACAAGGTGCATGCATTCGGCAGGTCGTGCGAGGGCTGTTCTTGGATGTTGCTTCAGGAGTGGCCTAGTGCTTCACGTCGTTAGTGTATGCTTAAACTGGACCATCTGATGGGCAACATGACAGCTCAGGGACTATCGCTGTTGCTGTGCAGACACATGGATTTGGGCCTGTGTCTGCGGGAGTTTGCGCCTTCTCCCCGTGGTTGCGTGGGTTTTCTCCGAGTGCTCCGGTTTCCTCCCACATCCCAAAAATGTACTCTTAGGCTGATTGGGTAACAAATTGTCCCTATATTGGTCCCTATATGTCATTAAGACGTTAGGACGGCGGCGCGGGCTCGTTGGGCCGAAGGGCCTGTTTCCCGTGCTGTGTGGTTCTTTGTTCTTTGTTCTTTGTAAGATTAGTAGGCATCTGGAGAAGATTATGTGTCAATTGCCTTATCAGTAGAAACAAATTACCTCGACAGTTGAGAGATCAGTGGAAATAAACAGATGTTAATTTCTAAAGTCAAGAAATTACAGAGATGTAGACAGCCAAATCCACAGAATGAAATATCTCCAGGGCTAACCAGACTAGTTTTACATCAACAACCAAAGAGGGTAATTTTCTATCTCCAGCCAAGATACTAGTTCCATCTTATGGTCAGTGAGGCAAGAGAGAGACACCAATTTTTCACGTAAAATTCAGAGTCAATTTATACTGCAGTATATACTGACCCCATCAACAAAAGATGTTGGCAATTGTGCAGTAAGAAATCTGACAACACCAGGTTTAAATCCAACCGATTTATTTGATAGTAAACTCACTAGCTTTTGACCCTATGATCTTCGTCAGGTGAATGAGATGTTCTGGTCTCCAACAGCACACATAACAGCACAGACTGTTCACAGATTACCGATTAGAATGCGAATCTTTACACCTAACCTGCTATTCAAGTCTTAAAGTGGCTAACAATGTGAGTGGAAGGAGAACTGAGCACAGGTTAAAGAACAAAGAACAAACAAAGAACAACACAGCACGGGAAACAGGCCCTTCGGCCCAACGAGCCCGCGCCGCCGTCCTAACGTCTTAATGACATATAGAGACCAATATAGGGACAATTTGTTACCCAATCAGCCTAAGAGCACATTTTTGGGATGTGGGAGGAAACCGGAGCACTCGGAGAAAACCCACGCAACCACGGGGAGAACGCACAAACTCCCGCAGACACAGGCCCAAATCTATGTGTCTGCACAGCAACAGCGATAGTCTCGGAGCTGTCATGTTGACCATCTGATGGTCCAGTTTAAGCATACACTAACGACGTGAAGCACTAGGCCACTCCTGAAGCAACATCCAAGAGCAGCCCTCGCACGACCTGCCGAATGCATGCACCTTGTTGGTCAACAAGGTGGACCAAATAGCCTGTGGAAACAAATAAAGTATTTAAACAGTCCTCCTATATCCCTCTATCTGCAGACCGCTCATGTGGCTGTCCAAGAGACCCTTAAACAACCCTAGCGTGCCTGCTCCCACCACCCCACTCGGTAGCGCGTTCCACACCCCCACTACCCTTTGTGTGAAAAAATGCCCTCTAATATTCGTCTTATACATAGCCCCCTTCGCCCTAAGGCCGTGACCCCTCGTTCTATCCGATTCTAATGGTGGAAAAAGTTTACCACCATTTAGTCTATCTATACCCCTCATAATCTTATATACTTCTAATAGATCCCCTCTCAGCCGACAATGTGTATTGTCTCCAGACAACACAGTAAGTGAGGTTTTTTGCTAACCCAGGCAAGTCATGGGGGTTACAGATAGTGTGACATGAAGCCAAGATCCCTGTTAAGACTGTCCTCATGTGTGTGGAACTTGGCTATCAGTCTCTGCTCAGCGGCTCTGCGCTGTCGTGTGTTGTGAAGGCCCCCTTGAAGAACGTTTACCCAAAGGTCGGAGGCTGAATGCCCGTGACCACTGAAGTGTTCGCCAACAGGAAGGGAACAGTTTTGCCGGATGATTTCGAGCAATGTTCTTTCATCCGGTGATGTAGTGTCTGCATGGTTTCCTCAATGTACCATGCTTTGGGACATCCTTTCTTGAACGTATTAGATAGACAACGTTGGCCGAGTTGCAAGAGTATGTATGTATACCTGGTGAATGGTATTCTCACATGTGATGATGTCATCCCTGTCGATGATCCGGCGTGTCTTACAGAGGTTGGTATGGCAGGGTTGTGTGGTATTGTGGTCACCTTTCTCCTGAAGGCTGGGTAATTAGCTGCGAACAATGGTTTGTTTGAGGTTGCACGGTTGTCTGAAGGCAAGAAGTGGGGTGTGGGGATGGCCCTGGCAAGATGTTCATTTTCATCAATGATATGTTGAAGACTCCAGAGAAGATGTCATAGCTTCTCCGCTCTGGGGAAGTACTGGACAACAAAGGGTACTCTGTCCACCACGTCCTGTGTTTGTCTTCTGAGGAGGTCAGTGCGGTTTATCGCTGTGGTGCATTGGAACTGTTGATCAATGAGTCGAGCGCCATATCCTGTTCTCATGAGGCATCTCTACATCATGGCAATTGTGCAGGCAGAGTTTTTTTTCCCACATTTTCTGGGCCATCTTGCAATGAGGAAAAGCAGAAATGCTTAAAAAGAGAAATCTTTGATCTCTTCTCCACCTTCCACCCACTCACCTCCACTCCTCAAACATTTTAGGCTCAATCGCTCTGTATCAGCGCTTTTCCCTTGCTTGACTTCCTCTGAGGTGTTCCCCTGGATTCCCATCCTCTCCTATTTATTATCCTC
The DNA here is from genome assembly GCA_024679065.1 of Sphyrna mokarran. Classification (NCBI taxonomy): domain Eukaryota; kingdom Metazoa; phylum Chordata; class Chondrichthyes; order Carcharhiniformes; family Carcharhinidae; genus Sphyrna; species Sphyrna mokarran. Next base: position 40,119,056 of record JAGIQG010000022.1, read on the forward strand.
ATCTGTCAGCTTTAACACCATTGCCCCCAGCTTCGGTGGGACACAGTGCAGAAAAACGAGCACGGGAAGTTCAAATGAGGTATAGACCACACACCCAGGGGTATGGGGTGGGTTAGGCAATATCGCCTGTGCCCAGCAAGAAACTATAAGGGTTGTGAATGAAGCCCAATCCAGCTCTCCCATCCATTGACTCTGTCTACACTTCCTGCTGCCTTGGTAAAGCAACCAACATAATTAAGGCCTCCACACACTTCAGACACTTTCTCTTCCACCTTCTTCCATCGGGAGAAAGATACTAAGGTCTGAGGTCACGTAGGAACTGACTCAAGGACAGCTTCTTCCATGCTGCCATCAGGCTTTTGAATGGATCTCCCTCACATTAAATTGATCTTTCTCTATACCCTAGCCATAATTGTAACTTTACATTCTGCAATCTCTCATTTCCTTCTCTATGACAGTATGTTTTGTCTGTATAGTGCTTAAGAAACAATATTTTTCACTGTATACTAACACATGTGACAATAATAAATCAAATCAAATCAAATCTCACCTAGTGTTCAAAATCAGTCTCCAGTAATTACAAAGTGTGAAAATAATGAAAGTAAAGAAGAAAAGCTTTCTTTAAAAAGTGCTAGATAGGGATAGAAGAATGTGACAGAGTTTGATGCGTTTCTGTGAAAAATATACTGCTTGTTGTTTAAACACTTGTTGTTCACTCACTGAAGAATTGAGTAGGCATGGAATGCGCTGGCTAGAATATAATGGTACATTATTGATGTATCGGGACCTGTGTGAGTGGGTGCACAGGTTGTCTGATGTGACACTGCAGGTCCTGGTGGAAGAGGGACATCCTGTACCCACAGAGGAGAAGGAGTTGCCTCACCCGCGCTCCCCCCTCCTTCCTGCTGTTCTTCCCTTCCCATACAGCAGTTATTCAGCCTGATGCTTTCCTACCATTCCCCTTTGTAGTCATGGGGATCCCCTTATGAGTTATCGTGGCCAAGCACTCCCTATCCTTGGTGGTTTCTACACATTAAGCTTGTGTAGCACATCAATTAACATTTTGAAGCCGCTAGAGAACTGATGGAACAAATATTGAAGTAGTATTGGTGGAGTCTTGAAAAGCTGTGTCCAAAACTCTTCCAAAGTGTTTAAGAGTGTTATTATTTATTCTGGGGATATGGACTTCACTAACATAGCCAGCATTTTAAATTGCCCAACCCTAATTGCCCTTGAAAGAAAGAAAGACTTATATTTATAAAATGATGACAATGAGCCTTATTCTTGAACCACTGCAATCCATGTGATGAGTGTCTCCCACAGTCTTGTTGAATTCTGGATTCAGAATTCAACAAGACTTCCTGGCTTCCTGGATTCAGTTCAGCAATGATGAAGCCATGGCCATATTTGACCAAGTTGGGATAATGATGAGGGGGGACTTACAAGTGGTGGAGTTCCCATGTTCCTGCTGCTCTTGTCCTTCTAAGGGATGGAGGTTGCAAGTTTGCCACTTCACCAGCATTAAAACTAGTTGTACCTGCAAAGGGACAATCACTTGCTCAATTTGTGTTATTGAAAGATTGAATACCTCGGAGGCATTTCTCTGATCCTTCCAACTGGGATAGGGGCTAAATCTATGTCACTTTGACTTCACCCTTTTATAAAGTTACCTAGTAATATATATTTATGGTGAATAAAAACCCTTTTTATGCACAGTTTTGTTATTTCAGATGTCAAATGAAATAGAACACATCATTCTGTTCCAATAGGCAATCACAATTTCCTGTTGGTATTGTGCCAATACTGAGGACCAAAGACTTTAACTTAGTTCAGTCTCTTTACTCCTCTAACAATTGACCGATTCTTCATTAATTAGGAAATGGCTTTGATGCCCACCAGACCATCAATACAGACATGTTATTAGTCAGCTGTTATGTTTCTGAGTCAATGCTGGATTGTATTTCCCAGAGGGGCTGTAAGTTTTCTGAATTTATGCTACATGCTGGAATAGGTGAGCGTTTTCCTATTAATAGCGCTTTTCTGCTGACAGTTGATGTGAAATTGTTTGACTGTCTCTAAGGAACAAGAAAAAATACTTTGCAGCCAACATTTCTTTTGTGACAATGTCTACCTTGTGGTATTTAACCATCAGTGAAATGTTACGGCTGTTGACAGAATGTGTTGTTTCTTCTCCAATATCTGCTGCAACCTCTTCATTCATCTAGATATCAGTCTTCCTGCCAGTCTCTATTGATCTCAGATCAAAAGTTAAGAGATGGAGTAAAGCAGTGAAAACAGAAAGATGCTTTTAGTGAACTCAGTGGGCATCTTGTTAATTTTCTTAATCTGAAATGGGGATTGAGATGCAATTGCTTTACACTAACAGCTTTTTCAATGATAAACACTTCTATTTTTCATTTCTGCTCTTTCCCTGGTCTAACAAGGACAGGTTGACTGAAGGTAGATGATGGGGATCTGCAGGGCCTCACCAATGCGATAGGTAGCCAGCTACCTGGCATTCCCTCTTATTGCCTCCTGTCAGGAGCTCATCACTATAGAGGATTGAAGCTCTGTGGCCAGTAGATCTTTTCTGATATGCAGTACCCAAAACTGAATGTAGTAACTGAAATGGGGTCCAGTCAAGGCTCTATACATCTGAATACTTACTTCCCCTCTTTATCAGCCCACTTCATAGATTCACCAAAGAAAATCATAGATCCCTATAGTGCAGAAAGTGGCAAGCCTGTACAGACTATAATTCCACCCAGGCCCTATCTCCATAACCCTATGTATTTACTCTGTGAATCACTGTGGTACTAAGATGCTATTGAGCATGGCCAATCAACCCATAGAACCATTGACTCCCTACAGTGCAGGAGGACATTAGACCTATTGAGTCTGCACCACCCATAATCCCACTGAAGCCCTATCCCCATAATCCCATTCATTTACTCTAGCTAGTCCCCCTGACACTCAGGGGCAATTTAGATGGCTAATTCACTTAACCCGCACATCTTTGGACTGTGAGAGGAAACCTGAGCACCTGAAGGAAATTCACGCGTACATGGGGAGAATATGCAAACTCCACACAGACAGTCACGCAAACCAAGATTTGGACATAGGTCCTTGATGCTGTGAGGTGTACATCTTTGGACTGTTTGAGCTATTTCTTTTAACCTATTTTGATTAAAGCAAAAGACAATGTGCAGATGCTAGAAATCTGAATCAAGAGCAGAAAATGCTGGAAAATCTCAGTGGTCTGACAGCATCTGTGGAGAGGGAATAGAACCAAAGTTTTGAGTCAGAGATTTTGAGATATTGAGACTTTCTAGCATTTTCTGTTTTTTTACCTACTTGTTTTGGATGGGCAGTAGCTCTTGATTTGTATGTCCGCAATTCCTGTTCCTCCTTTGTTCTGAGTTTCTCTCTCTCTCTATTTAAACAATGTGGTCAAATGCCTTTCCTTGATTTTGAAAGATCATTTTACAAAAGCAATATTTATTGACTGTGAAATGTGGTTGGCTTGGTATATAGAAGTTATGCAATTAATCAATAAAAGGATGGCATGGTAACACAGTGGTTAGCACTGTTGCTTCACAGCTCCAGGGACCTGGGTTCAATTCACGGCTTGGGTCACTGTCTGCGTGGAGTTTGCACATTCTCCCTGTGTCTGCATGGGTTTCCTCTGAGTGCTCCAGTTTCCGCCCACATCCAAAGATATGCGGATTAGGTTGATTGGTCATGATAAATTTGCCTCTTAGTGTCCTGAGATGTGTAGGTGAGAGAGATTAATGGATAAATATGTAAAGATATGGGGGTAGGCCCTGGGTGGGATTGTGGTCAGTGCAGACTCAATGGACCAGATGGTCTCTTTCTGCACTGCAGGGTTTCTATGATTCAATGAAAAAAGTAAGACGCTAAAAAATAGGTTCAAGAATAATTCAGGAGATTTCTAAAGATTCACCACCTCTGAGTGAAGAAATGTCTCCTCATCTCAGTCCTGACCTCTTATCCTGGGATTGTGACCTCTCATTCCAGACATTCCAGCCCGCCATCACCTATCCTGTCAAGGCCTCTCACAATTTTATACTTCTCATTGAGATCACCTCTCCTTCTCCAAAGCTCCAGAGAATCGAGTCTTTTCTAGTCAATCTCCAACACAACATCAATTAACCAATGAAGTAATCACTCTTCGTCCCTCCATCATCTATTAAGCTGTGGAGGAAACTTTTTTGCTAATCACTGATCTCCTTTGAGGATTATTTTTGCCATCCTCTCCTGTAAGAAGGAAAACGTTGCATTTATTTAGCATTTCTCAAAAATTCAGGATGTCACAAAGCTCTTTATAGCAAAATAATTGAGGTGTAATTCATAGAGTCATATGCCAGAGTCTTATCACTGTTCATATCAGCTGGATTTTCCCATCCGGTCATAGTGAGTGGAGATTTGGTTGGCTGACAAATTCTCTGACTTCACTGTAGTGGGAGTGTGGCATGAATAGCAAGTAAGATCACACCCATAAAGTTTTTTTGCACAGAAAAAGGCCTTTCAGCCCATTGTGTTCATATCACTCATCAAACATCTATCATTTTAATCCCATTTTCCAGCATTGATCGAGAGCTTTGTATGTTATAGTGTTTCAAGTACTCATCTAAATGCTTCTTAAATGTTGAGGGTTTCTGCCTTTACCATCCTCAGGCAGTGAGTTCCAGATTCCTACCACCCTCGGGGTTAAAAAGGTTTGCCTCATATCCTCTCTAAATCTCCAACTCCCTACCTTAAGTCTTTTTCCCCATGTTATTGACCCATCTACGAAGGGGAAAAGTTGCTTCCTATCTACATCTCTCATAATCTTATACACTTCAATCAGGTCCCCCTCAGCCATTCTGCTTGAAAATAAAGCAGCGATTCTGAATCGCACTGCAGAAGCCTGTGGGTAGGGCTTATTGATTAATACTGCTGCTCCAATCCGAGCCTTCAACTGCGAATGCACATTTTAAAAAAATTTTAAAATTGCACCTCTGCCACATTGCTCCTGGGCCCGATAATGCCTTCCCCGGCCCCCACAACATAACTGCTCCCAAGCCTAACCAGCCTTTCTTCATAGCTGAAACACCCCATCCCAGGTAACTTTCTGGCAAATCTCCCTTGCCCCTTCTCTAGTGCACACGTATCATTCCCAGAGTGTGGCGACTAAAACTGCGCAGAGTACTCTAGCTGTGGTATAACCAGTGTTTTACACAGCTCCATCATAATGTCTCTGCTCTTATATTCCAAGCCTCAACTAATATAGGCAAGTGTCCCATATGCTTTCTTAACCACCTTATCTTCCTGTCCTGCTGCCTTCAGGGATCTTTGGACATGTGCCCAAGGTCCCTCTGGTCCTTCGTAATTCCCAGCATCATGCCGCTCATTAAGCATTCTCTTGCCTTGTTAGTTCTCCCAAATTGCATTAGCTCACAATTTTAAGGTTAAATTCCATTAGCTGCTGTTCTCTCCATCCGACCAGCCCGTCTATATATTCCTGGAATCTTAGACTTTCCTCCTCACTATTTGCCACACCACCAATTTTCATATCTTACTGATCATATCCCCACATCACATTACAGGCAGCAGCTCCTTTGACCAGAAAGAGTTGTCCTGTCATTGTGCTTAATCCTTACACAGCCAGCCAAGCATGACTAAACAAATGTGATGGATAAGGTTACCAGGGAGTCAAATACATCACCAGTCAATGTTCACCACAATTACTCAGACTGCGGATTATTTATAAACATTATTAAAAATCTAAATGATTGTGAAATAATTTTAGATTTGGTATTTGTCATGGGACTGCTTTTTTATCATTATAAATAAGGATTTTCGTTAAAGTCAAGAAATACAATTGTATTTTGAGAATGTTGTCTCCTGAGGCATATAACACTGCCAGAACATTCTTCAATCGCTGCCTGAACCAATGGCCTTTTGTACACAAGGATAATGGGCTGCACTTGAGAATTCTTGCTGTATCCATTAGCAACCAGGACTGCGAGGAAAGGATTTCTGACTTGAGGCATTGATGTCTCTTCCTCTAATACTGCTTGTATTTTAATCCGGCCCAGAATCAGATCCTAAATACAGAAAAGCCTTTGTTGTCTTATTTTTGTTTCCATCTACTTTTCACCCTTTCTGTCCTGTGATTCTGATTCATGGGAGGATATGAAGAAAAGACTTTATATAGTTCTCTTCATGACGTCAGAATGCCTCGTAGCATTCTGCAGCCAATTAAGTACTTCTCAAGTAAAGGCTTTGTTGTAATGAAGGAAATGTGGCAGATAATTTGACCCTGGCAAACAGCAGTGGAAATAATCCCAGCTAATCTGTTTTTTCTTGTGACACTGATTGAGAGATAACTATTGGTCAGAACAATTACTCTGCTCTTTTTCAACATAGTGCCTTGAGGACCTCAGTTTGACCTCTCATCCAAAAGACTGAATCTCCAACAGTGCAGCACTCCTGCTGCTGCTGACAGACCTGCAGAGATTTTCCAGCATTTTCTGTATTTCTATAGGGAAGCAGCATTACTTCATTTCATAAAATGAAATGAATTGACATAAAAAACTGATGTGAGAGCATAAGAATGCCCAGGGTGGCACTTTCTGCTGATCCCTACCCCCACGCCGTGATTACTGGCAGGTTCTTCTGGGACCTTCTGGGTACCACCGACGTCTATGGCGTTTTGTGTGGCTCACCTGTCCCCTGTGGGGAACCCACTACGGGGGCTCATCCTCAGTGGGACCAGAAGATCCCACCAGCGGGAATGGTGAAAAATCACACTCTTTGGAAGCAGGAATCACAGTATCACCGGATTTAGTATGAAAATTGAAAAGATTTTCAATGGAAGCTTACCGAACAGCTTAATGGATCAGCAATGGGAATTCTTCATCTATGAAATGGCAAAAAGGAAGCACATCGAACAGTAGGAGTTCTATAGATTCTTTTAAATTTGTTCTTGGAATGTGGGTGTAGTTCACTAGGAGAGCATTTATTGTGCACCCAATTGCCTGTGAGATGTTGGTAAGGGACAGCCTTCTTGAAGTGTTGGCATCTATGTGCTGTTACGAATATTTTGACCCAGAGGTAATGTGGAAACAGCAATAGTGTTCTAAGTCAGAATAGTGTGTGTGACTTGGAAGGGAATTTGCAGGCAGATTAAAATAAAGAGAAACTCAAAAACAAAACATAAAACAAAATAATACTGAAGAAAGTCTTGATAAATACAGGTAAGCTGGGGAGAAAGCTAAGTAAGTGAGGAAGAGAAAGTTCTTTTGAAAACATTCATGGAACTCAGGTGAATGATACACCCCCCTAGAAAGCATACTGGCCTTTTAAGGAAGTTAGAGAGAAACTAGAGATGGCCTGATCTCAAATGCACAATACCTGTTCAATTGCAAACCATGTCACAGGTCTGGAGGGTACCAGGTGCAGTACTTGTGTTCAAGAAGGAAGGAGTTGAATAAAGCAAATACAGTCAATATTGTGTGCAGTCGATGTTGATGGATTGGTGGGGACAGGAGGTTTGGGGGGGATTTGAGATCAGTGGGTGGATTGAAGAAGGATTGCAAGTGGTTTATCTAGGGATCAGTGTTGGGTCTGCATTATATATGATGATTTGGATTTTGGCATGGGAGAGAATCTCAACATTTGCAGTGGCAAGAAAGAAGGAAATTTCTTCCAAGTCACATACAGTGATATGTAACGTAAATATTTCAGGAAGATGGAAGTACTTTAGCATAATGTTCAGACATGTAGTAAATTGAGTTGAGTCTGTAGAAACGTGAGGGAATATATTTTGGGAGGAATAAACAAGGAATAGGAGTTCACATTGTGGTGAAAGATATTTGCAATATTTTGCCATTACATCTCCATTTCTAGTTGCCACTGAAAAGCAGTTGAGAGTCAACCACATTGCTGTGGCTCAGGAAGCACATGCAGGCCAGATCAGGTAAGGATGGCAGATTTCCTTTCCTAAAGAATATTAGTGAACCAGATGGGTTTTTCTGACAATTGACAATGGTTTCATGGTTATCAGTGGATTCTTCATTCCAGATATTTTTTAGTTGAATCCAAATTTCATCAACTGCCATGGCAGGATTCAAACTCAGATCTCCAGAGCATTAGCTGAATTTCTGAATTATTAGTCCAGTGATAATACCATCTAAGATCTAAGAATCTTAAGTATTCAAAGATGTAATTTCCTGAAATGCACACCGCTTATATATAGCCTGGTATATACAGGCATTGAGCACTCTTGAAATGAATAGAACTGTGTACGTAATATCAGTAGGAGTGATTTTTCACACTATCAGAGGCTGGAATAGTATAACAAAAATATAATTCATGAGTAAAAATTAAAATCCTGAAGGGGCTGGAGTTGAGCCTAAAGGACCTTTTGCCCAGGCTGTAACCCCAGAATTGATGATGTTGCTGCTATTCACAGTTTATCCACTGTACATAGTGAATAGAACCTAAACAAAGAACAAAGAATAACACAGCACGGGAAACAGGCCCTTCGGCCCAACGATCCCGCGCCGCCATCCTAACGTCTTAATGACATATAGGGACCAATATAGGGACAATTTGTTACCCAATCAGCCTAAGAGCACATTTTTGGGATGTGGGAGGAAACCGGAGCACCCGGAGAAAACCCACGCAACCACGGGGAGAACGCGCAAACTCCCGCAGACACAGGCCCAAATCTATGTGTCTGCACAGCAACAGCGATAGTCCCTGAGCTGTCATGTTGCCCATCTGATGGTCCAGTTTAAGCATACACTAACGACGTGAAGCACGAGGCCACTCCTGAAGTAACCTCCAGGAGCAGCCCTCGCACGACCTGCCGAATGCATGCACCTTGTTGGTCAACAAGGTGGACCAAATTGCCTGTGGAAACAAATAAGATATTTAGACAGTCCTCCTATATCCCTCTATCTGCAGACCGCTCATGTGGCTGTCCAAGAGACCCTTAAACAACCCTAGCGTGCCTGCTCCCACCACCTTACTCGGCAGTGCATTCCACACCCCCACTACCCTTTGTGTGAAAAACTGCCCTCTAATATTCGTCTTATACATAGCCCCCCTCACCCTAAGGCCATGACCCCTCGTTTTATCCATTTCTAATGGTGGAAAAAGCTTACCACCATTTACTCTATCTATACCACATATGCACAAAGTGTTTGGAATTGCAACGATTGAGGGCTCGGGTGAGGCAGTTGGAGCTGAGACTGGAGGATATGTTTATAGTCAGAGAGAACGAGGGGCTAATGAACAGGGACCATAGTCCAGAAGGGACCTCAGGGCCTATGAGGAGGGATGGGTGGGTAACAGATAGGATGTTGAAAAAGAAATGGAGTCACGGCACTAAGATCACCCCAGAGGAGGCATCCCAGAACATCAAGGGTGGGGCAACAGCTGAGGTAGAGAGGGCAAGGGAGGGGGATCAGAATGCCCCGAAGGACAGTAGGAGTGCGGGATGTGAGATAGTGGTGGGGGATGGGAAGGTCAAGGGGATCAACAGGCGGTTCTGTGGGCAAAAGCGGGACTCCAGGATGGTAGTCTGCCTCCCTGGAGCAGGGATCCAGGATGTTACGGAGAGGGTAGAGGGAATTTTGAAGGGTGGAGGGGCTAAGGCTGATGTAATAGTCCACGTGGGAGAGAAGGATGTAGGAACAAAGTGCAGGGGGAACATAAGTAGGCAGTTCAGGGAGTTGGGGGCTCGGCTGAAGTGTAGGGCCTCCAGGGTGGCATCCTCTGGGCTGCTGCCGAGGCCTGGGAATGACAGGGTTAGGAACAACGAGGTGCTCCAACTGAATGCGTGGTTGAGGGATTGGTGTAGGGCGAAGGGATTCAGATTCTTAGACCATTGGGAAGTCTTCAGGAGGGAGGGGCATCTATACAAGAGGGACGGGGAACAGTTGTCTGGGAAGGGCACCCATATTTTAGTTGGGAGGTTAGCTGGAGTGTTTCGGCAGGGTTTAAACTAATATGGAGGGGGGGTGGGGAGATAGAGGGAACTGGGAGTGGGAGAGAGATGGGTGACAGGGTAATTCCGGAGAGTAGGAGGGAGGATCAGAGAGTGCCTGAGGGCCTTCAGTGCATGTGTTTTAATGCGAGGAGTGTGACTGGCAAAACAGGTGAACTGAAGGCAATAATGTTTGAGAGGAAGTAGAAGTGGTGGCGGTGACTGAGACGTGGCTAAAGGAAGGGCAGGACTGGCAATTGAATATTCTGAGATATAAGTGTTTTAGGCATGATAGAAGTGGTTTGAGGAGAGGAGGGGGAGTGGCGTTATTAGTTAAGGATCACACCATAGCAGTGCAGAAGGAGGGTGGTATGGCTGAGTTAGGAATTGAGTCGCTATGGGTGGAGTTGAGTAATAGGAAGGGAGAAGTTACTATGTTGGGTGTGTACTACAGACCGCCCAACAGTCCACGGGCCGTGGAAGAAGGGATATGTAGGGAAATTTTAGATAAGTGCAGGAAGAATAGGGTAGTTGTAATGGGAGATTTCAATTTCCCTGGGGTTCTACGTGGAAAGATTGAAAACACTGGGGTTGTTTTCCCTTGAAAGACGTCGGCTGAGAGGGGATCTTTTAGGGGTATATAAGATTATGAGGGGTATAGATAGAGTAAATGGTGGTAAGCTTTTTCCACCATTAGAAATGGATAGAACGAGGGGTCACAGGCTCAGGGTGAGGGGGGCTATGTATAAGACGAATATTAGAGGCCAGTTTTTCACACAAAGGGTAGTGGGGGTGTGGAATGCACTGCCGAGTAAGGTGGTGGGAGCAGGCACACTAGGATTGGTTAAGGGTCTCTTGGACAGCCACATGAGCGGTCTGCAGATAGAGGGATATAGCAGGACTGTTTGAATATCGGGAGGACCAAATAGTAGTAGACTATCTTTTAGTTTCGTCTCGGGAATGTCTTAGTTTTTTTTTTGCATGTTTAATTAAGTCTTATTTGTTTTCGCAGGCAATTCGGTCCACCTTGTTGACCAACAAGGGGCATGCATGCGGCATGTCGTGCGAGAGCTGCTCTTGGAGGTTGCTTCAGGAGTTGCCTATTGCTTCACGTCGTCAGTGTATGCTTAAACTGGACCATCTGATGGGCAACATGACAGCTCAGAGACTATCGCTGTTGCTGTGCTGACACATGGATTTGGGCCTGTGTCTGCGGGAGTTTGTGCGTTCTCCCCGTGGTTGCATGGGTTTTCTCCGGGTGCTCCGGTTTCCTCCCACATCCCAAAAATGTGCTCTTAGGCTGATTGGGTAACAAATTGTCCCTATATTGGTCCCTATATTGGAATCTTCAACAATAGGCATAGCCTAAAGTCAAGGATATGTCATTAAGACGTTAGGACGGCGGCGTGGGCTCGTTGGGCCGAAGGGCCTGTTTCCCGTGCTGTGTTGCTCTTTGTTCTTTGTTCTTTGTTCTAAAGTACTTACCCAATTTTTCTCTACATCATACACAATAGTGTCAACCCAGGAGGTGGTACTTTTTTTTATTCATTCATGGGATATGGGTGTCACTGGCTGGTCAGCATTTATTGCCCATCCCTAAGCTGCCTTTGGAAGGCAGTTGAGAATCAAGCACATTGCTATAGGTCTGCAGTCACTTGTAGGTCAGACCAGGTAAGGACGGCAGATTTCCTTCCCTAAAGGATATTATTGAACCAGATGAGTTTTTACAACAGTCGACAATGGTTTCATGATCATCGATATTTGATTTGATTGTCATTGGACTAGTAATCCAGAGCCTGAGTTTGAGACCCAGCATGGCAAATTTGATTTTAATAAAAGATCTGAAACTAAGAGTTGAATGATGATCATTTAACCACTATCGTTTGTTGTAAATCTGGTTCACCGCTCTCTTTTAGGGTAGGAAATTTGCCATCCTTACCTGTCTGGCTTATATCTGACTCCAACCCACAGCCAATGGTCTAGCAGTTCAGGGGCAATTTGGGTTGGCTGAGCCAGTGACACCCACTTCTCATAAGTGAGTCAAACAAAATGCTCCAATGGGCCGCTTGGTAAGAAATGACTCCACTTTCTGTGAGAGTTCCACTTCGTAATCCTGACAATAGTTTACATCCCGCTCCATGCGGACATAAAGATTGTGCTAGACAAAATATGCACCACCATGAATAACCTTGAGACAAAGCATCCTGAGACCTTGTTCATCGTGGCCGGGGACTTCAATCAGGCCAAGCTCAAGAGTGTACTACCAAGTTATCAGTGGTCTAGTTATCAGTGGTCAGGGATATTTGGATCTCTGGATCCACAGCCTAGATCACTGCTACATAAATATCAAACATGCCTATCGTTCTATCACCCGCCCACATATTGGCAAATTAGACCACAAAACTGTGCTCCTGCTCCCAACTTACAAGCAAAAACTGATGCATAAGAATCCATCAAAGAAAGTCAGGCAATGTTGGCCTGAGGAATCAAATTATCTCCTATGGGACTGCTTAGAGTCAGCGAACTGGTCAGTATTTAAAAACTCTGTGGCCAGCCTGAATGAGTACGCCAGTACAGTAACTGACTTCATTACTAAGTGTGTAGAAGACTGTGTGCCGAAGAAGCAAATCCATGTATTCCCCAACTGGAAACCATGGATGAATAGAGATATCTGCTGCTTGCTGAAGTCCAGCTCTGGGCGTTCAAGTCAGGCGACACTGACCTATACAAGAAAGCCAGAAATGATCTAAGGAGATTCATCAAAGATGCTACAAGACCAAGCTAGAGTTTCAGGCTAGCCATACCAACCCTCACTGACTATGGCAAGGTCTGCAAGACATAACAAGCTACAAGATGAAAGCGAGTAAAATTGCCGGCTTCAGTGCACCCCTCCCTGATGAGCTCAATGAATTCTAGACCTGTTTTGGGTAAGAGGTCAATGAGAGCACGCTCTCCACTCTGGAAGACCTGGATGAACCCTGTGTCGGGATCACTATTACAGATGTCAGAGCAGCTTTTTCAAAGGTCAACCCATGGAAAGTGACTGGTCCGGATGGGGTACCCAGATGAGGACTCAGATCCTGCGCGGATCAGCAGGCAAGGGCATTCCCAGACATCTTCAACCTCTCTTTACAATAATCTGAGATCCCTATCTGCTTCAAGAAGACAACCATCATCCTGGTAGCTAAGAAAAACCAAGTAGTGTGCCTCAAAAACTATCGGCCGGTGGCTCTGACATCCATCATTATGAAGTGCTTTGAAAGGCTAGTCATGGCATGAATTAATTCCAGCCTCCCAGATTGGCATAGTTTGCCTGCTGCTGCAACAGGTCCACAGCGGACACCAACTCCCTGGCCCTGCACTCAACTCTGGAACACCTAGATGATAAAGACACCTATGTCAGGCTCCTACTTATTGACTACAGCTCAGTCTTCAACACTATTATTCTCACAAAGCTCATGTCCAAACTCCCTGGCCTGGACATCAGCATCTCCCTCTGTGATTGGATCCTGAACTTCTAACTCACAGACCTAAGGATAAACAACAATACTTCCTCCATGATTATCTTCGACACCGATCCCCCACAAAGCTGTGTTCTCAGCCCCCTACTATACTCCTTATGCACCTATGGCTATGTGACCAAATTCCCCTCCAACTCGATTTTCAAGTTTGCTGATGGTAACACTGTAGTGGGTCAGATCAAACAATGAGAAGACAGAGTACAGGAATGAGATAGAGAATCTGTGGACTAGTGTGGCAACAATAATCTCTCCCTCAATGTCAACAAAATAAAGGAGATTGTCATTGACTTCAGGAAGCATAAAGGAGAACATGCCCCTGTCTACATCAATGAGCATGAAGTGGAAAGGGTCGAGAGCTTCAAGTTTTTAAGTGTCCAGATCTCCAACTACCTGTCCTGGTCCCCCCATGCCAACACAATAGTTAAGAAAGCTCACTTATGTCTCTACTTTCTCAGAAGACCAAGGAAATCAGCTACAACTCTCACCACCTTTTACCAGATTCACCATCGAAAGCATTATTTCTGGCTAAATCACAGCTTCGTATGGCTCCTGCCCAAGATCACAAGGAACTAGAAAAGGTTGTGAATGTAGCCCAAACCATCACTCAAACCAGCCCTCCATCCATTGACTCTGTCTACATTTCCCGCTGCCTCAGCAAAGCAGCCAGCATAATCAAGGACCTCACACACTCCAGACAGTCTCTCTTCCAGCTCTTTCTATCGGGCAAAACTTACAAAAGTCTGAGACCGCATACCAACTGACTCAAGAACAGCCTCTCCTCTGCTGACATCAGACTTTTGAATGAACCTACCTTGCATTAAGTTGATGTTTCTCTGACCTTAGCTATGACTAACACCGCATTCTGCACTCTCTCATTTCCTTCTCTATGAATGTGTTTTGTCTGTATAGCACACAATAAACAACACTTTTCACGGTATGTTAATACATGTAACAATAATAAATCAAATTAAATCAAAAATCAACAACAATTGCAAATGATGACTTTTCCCCATTGTCTCCAACCAGAGCAAATACTTTTGGTGAGGATTTTAAAATCTCTATTGACCTGTTCCTGTCCTTCTGCAAAACAAATGATCTCAGAATCCCACACCTCTTCTCAGAATGATGATTGTATTCAATCTGGTTACCTTTTCATGCCATTTATCCCACTAATCACCCTAACCTACACTTTTCTATCATGGGATGTTCAAAACACATCCCACTGTAAAATGGTCTCACCAAAGTTTTGTGCAAAATTCATCATGGGGGGGTCAAAATTCGACAGCCCCGTAAAATGGCCACGGTGATGGTAATTATCCTGTGCCTGTTACTTCTTATTTTTTAAATTATTGTCACAAGTAGACTGACATTAACACTGCAATGAAGTTACTGTGGAATCCTTTTCAGTTGCAGTATGTCATGTAATACCTGCAAAACAACACTCATACAGTCAATATTATCCTGTATCATGGAGAAGCCAGCAATTGCACAAAACCATGTGTCAACTCTGTCTGCTTCTCTGTGGCAAGAGAGAATGAAATGTACTCGGCTCTCTTGAAACACAATGCCTCAGTTGCAGAGCAGTGAATAACAAACTGGGAAATGTTGTAATAGCTCCAGCTGTAGCCTCTACAGCACAGCCAATGCACCGTAACCAGCACATCTTTCGGACTGTGGGAGGAAATCGGAGCACCCGGAGGAAACCCACACAGACATGCAGAGAATATGCAGACTCCACACAGTCACCTGAGACCAGAATTGAACTTGGGTCCCTGGTGATGTGAGGCAGCAGTGCTAACCATTGTGCCACCCACAATACTCTTACTGTGCCACCGTGCTGCCCTCATCCTCAATATTTTCAGATGCCACAGACCCCATTGTGACCAGACCCATGACGTGAAATGTTCTGAGTACAACTCAAAAGACGCATGTGTCCTGGTTCCCATCGGTTTGTCTCATTTTTATTGTCTGCCACCTTGTCCTACAGGGGTTAGCGCAGAATCTCTAAGGGAGACAATGGCCCATTGATATTATTACTAGACTATTAATCCAGAAACTCAGCTAATATTCTGAAATCTGCCATCCTTACCTAGTCTGGGCCTATGTGTGACTCCAGAGTCACAGCAATGTGGTTGACTCCCTTTTGCTTTTGCCTTCGGGCAACTCAGAATGGGCAATAAAAGCTGTAGTAAGAAGTCTTACAAGACCAGGTTAAAGTCCAACAGGTTTATTTGGTAGCACAAGCCACCTTTACGGGCAGGACACATCTCTTTAACCTGTGTTTAACCCTCTCTCCACTCACCTTTAAGACTTACATAGAACATAGAACATTACAGCACAGAACAGGCCCTTCGGCCTTCGATGTTGCGCCGACCACTATAAAAAGCAATGCCCCTCCAAACTAAACCATTCCCTTCTCTTCCATATACTTATCAACTAACCTCTTCAACGCCACCAAACTTGGCGCATCTACAACTGCTGCAGGCAGGGCATTCCACTCCCGAACCACCCTTTGGGTAAAGAACCTACCTCTGATATCCGTCCTATAACTATCACCCCTTAATTTAAAGCTGTGTCCCCTCGTGCTAGCTTTCTCCATCCTAGGAAAATGGCTATCACTGTCCACCCTATCTAAACCTCTAATCATCTTATATGTTTCGATCAGGTCCCCTCTTAGCCTCCTCCTTTCTAACGAAAACAACCTCAAATCCCTCAGCCTCTCCTCATAAGAACTGCCCTCCATACCAGGCAACATCCTGGTAAACCTCCTCTGTACCCTCTCGAATGCCTCCACATCTTTCTTATAATGTGGGGACCAGAACTGCACACAATACTCCAAGTGCGGCCGCACTAGAGTTTTGTACAGTTGCAACATGATGCTGCGGCTCCTAAATTCAATCCCCTACCAATAAAAGCTAAGACTCCATATGCCTTCTTAACAACCTTCTCAACTTGACTGCCTACTTTCAGGATCTATGCACATACACACCAAGATCCCTCTGTTCATCAAGACTACTAAGAATCCTACCATTAGCCCTATACTCTACACATTTATTATTTCTGCCAAAGTGCATTACCTCACACTTTTCCACATTAAACTCCATTTGCCACCTCTCGGCCCAGCTCTGCATGATTCCAACCATTATCTTGTGAATTGAGTTTATGCCTTTATGTGTTTGTGAACACAATTCCACTCTTTTGATGACGGAGCAGCATTCCAAAAGCTTGTGGCTTGTGCTATCAAATAAACTTGTTGGACTTTATCTTGGTGTTGTGAGATTTCTTACTATGTTTATCCCAGTCCAACGCCAGCATCTCTACATCATCAATAAATGCTGGCCAGCCAGAAATGTCTATGTCCCATGAATGAATAAAAAAAAGCCAACGATTGTGACACGATATTTGGATGGAAGAGGCTGCCATAGCTGGAGGTATGTGTAGGCAGCAAGAGGTGGATGTGAGGCTGGCAGCATTGATAGGTCTGTGAAGCTAAGGTGGAGTATCAGAATATTAGATATGAGTCCTAAGTGCCAGGGATTGGTGTCAGGTTAGAGATAGTTCAGCCTGCCCTGGATTGAGGTTAAAGCTTGCCTGAAGGTTGCCTGACCAATCAGCCCTCCCGACCAACATAAAAGCAGACAGGCCAACTAAAACGCAATCTTGCTGGGCTAAATTGCCTATTGATTGGCAGTAGGCACACTTGCTGACTGAAATATTGCTCAGGTGTGCAATGACATCACAGAGGGTCCATGGTGTACAGATGCTGGTGTTGGACTGGCGTGGGCACTATAAGAAGGAGGACAGGAGCAGCGCTCTGAATATTCGTGATTCCAAATAAGCTTGTTGGACTTCAGCCTAGTGTTGTGAGACTTCTTACCATTGCAGAGGAGGTGGTGGGGGAGGGGAGGTGGTTGGGATTCTGACATTTTTGACCCCAATTTCACACACCTCTGATCAGGCGAGCAACCACCCGAGTAATGTGAAATTCTTGGCCAATGATTCACTGCAAAGCATGGTCGTAAAAAGAAAGTTTCTATGAAATTGGCCTCTGGTTCATTTATATTGTGAATTATTAGAAATAACAAAAGTGCAATTCATGGAAAATATGACTAACAGAGCAATTTTAGATTAACAGTGGAACAAACAAGAAGAGTACATGGTCATAGGCAAGGCTGAAAGTAAGGAAGGATAATAACCAGGACAGCCTTATAGACCAGCAAATCAAAAACAACTTCTGAATAGTGGAAGAATTCCTGAGATTGAACCATTATTTATCTTTATGTTAAGGAATTTTGTTGCTGGGGTATGGAAGATCATTTACAGTGATCAAACATTCCAAATAAAAGAGTAAGATATACTCTTCATTTCAAACACACCTTGCTGAAATCAGTTCTGTAAGAAACAGGGACACAGGCTGGTAGCTTGGGCAGATAGATGGCAGGTGGAATTCAATCCTGATAAATGTGAGATGATGCATTTCGGGAGAAAGAATATAGGGGGGAGGTATATGATAAAGGGTAGACCTATTAAGAGTATAGAAACACAGAGGGACCAGGGGGTGCAGGTGAACAAGTCTCTGAATTTGGCAGAGCAAGTGGAGAAGGTTATGAAAAAAGCATATAGTATGCTAGCCTTTATAGGAAGGGATATAGAGTACAAGAGCTGGCCTTTAATGTTGCAGTTGTATAAAACGTTGGTTAGACCTCATTTGGAACACTGCGTCCAGTTCTGGTTGCCTTTCTACCGGAAGGATGTGGAGACTCTGGAGAGAGTGCAGAGGAGGTTTACCAGGATGCTGCCTGGTATGCAAGGTCTGAGTTACGAGGAGAGGTTAGGCAAATTGGGACTGTTTTCCTTAGAAAGACGTAGACTTAGAGGAGATCTAATAGAGGTGTACAAGATTATGAGGGGTATAGATAGAGTAAACAGGGTTAAGCTTTTTCCTAGGATGGACTCAAATAGCACGAGGGGTCACGGGCTTAGGGTGAGGGGGGTAAGGTATAATTTGGATGCTAGAGGGAGTTTTTTCACACAGAGGGTGGTGGTGGTATGGAATGCGCTGCCAAGTAAAGTGGTGGAGGCAGGTACTCTGGAGTTATTTAAGAAATATTTAGATGGGCACATGAACAGAATGGGAATGGAGGGGTATAGAAAACTGATTTAAAATAGGGATCATGAGCCTTGGGAGTCCCTGGGAAGTGTGTAAATAGATGATGATATTGATGTACTTGTTTTTATCCTACAGGTGCTTTGGTCCACCTTGTGTCTAACGAGGGGCATACATGCGATGGGTCGTGAGAGGGCTGCTCTTGGATTTTTTTCGAGAGTATCCTAGTGCTTCGCGTCGTTAGTGTACGCTTGACCTGGACCATTTGATGGGCAACACGACAGCTCAGTGACTATCGCTGTGCTGTGCAGATACATGGATTTGGGCCTGTGTCTGTGGGAGTTTGCGCATTCTCCCCGTGCTTGCGTGGGTTTTCTCCGGGTGCTCCGGTTTCCTCCCACATCCCAAAGATGTGCTCTTAGGCTAATTGGCAAAACAAATTCTCCCTAAATTGTCTCAAATTTGGTTTTTAATCCATAGACCTATAAACATAGACAGGGATCATGGGTAGAAGTGGGAGCATCAGGGTGGCGGCGCGGGCTCATTGGGCCGAAGGGCCTGTTTCCCATGCTGTTTTGTTCTTTGTTCTTTGTTCTTTATCTATTTGTTTATAATCGGGTTTAAGGCCTGGATGTGCCTCAGCTGCTATTGTACATAAATTCCTGGAATGTTGGAATATTTGGCAAATGGGAATGAGGAGACAGGAAGCAGTGGACTCAGCCTGCTTCAGCTGTGCCTGCTGCTGGCAAGGGCTGGGTGTGACAATGTCCCTAAACCTTTCTAATTGCAGGAGAATGCGCAGGCACAAGGGGGGAACAAACATGACTGCAACTTTGACTTTGGGTTATTTTAAGCGAACTGCAATAAGCATTAATGCCTTAACTAACAGGCTTATTCATGGCCATAAGACCATAAGATACAAGAGCAGAAATAGACCATTCGGCCCATCGAGTCTGCTCCACTATTCAATCATGGCTGATATGATTCTCATCCCCATTCTCCTGCCTTCTCTTTGTAACCCTTGATCTCCTTATCTATTTCTGTCTTAAGGACACTGAATGACCTGGCCTCCACAGCTCTCTGTGGCAATGAATTACAGAGATTCACCACCCTCTGGCTGAAGAAATTCCTCCTCATCTCAGTTTTAAAGGAGTGCCCCTTCACTCAGGTTGTGTCCTTGAGTTCTACTCTCTCACACTAGTGGGAACATCCTTTTCATGTCCACTCTATTCAGGCTGTCAGTATTCTGTAAGTTTCAATTAGATTCCACTTCATCTTCCATCAAGGATAGACCCAGACTCCTCAACCGCTCCTCTTATGACTTTATTCCTGGAATAATTCTTGTGAACCTCTCTGGATCTTTTCCAAAGTCAGCACATCCTTCCTTAGGTATCGGGCCCAAAACTGCTCACAATATTCCAAATGAAGCCTGACTAGAGCCTAATACATTCTTAGCAGTACATCCCTCTGCTTGTATTCTAGCCCTGTAGAAATGAAGGCTAACACTGAATTTGCCTTCCTAACTGCCAACTGAACCTGCGTGTTAACATTAAGAGAGTCCTGAACCACAATTCCCAAGTCCCTTTGTTCTTCAGATTTCTGAAGCCTTTCCCCATTTAGGAAATAGTCTATGTCTCTATTCTTCCTACCAAAGTGCATAATCTCACATTTTCCCACATTGTATTTCATCCGCCACTTCTTTGCCCATCTTCTCACATGTCTAAGTCCTGCAGCATCCCTGCTTCCTCAACACTACTTGCCCCTTACGTATCTTTGTAACATTAAGCCTGTCCCTTTTTAGAAAATAGTCTATGGCTCTATTCTTCCTCAGAGAATGCCAGACGTGGATTCAGCCCAATGAAACAGATCACATAGTGAATCAGCTGAAGGAAATGAATATCGAGATGACAAACGCACACTGAACCAGCTACACTTGGGTCCCACTGATCCAAGCAGAGTGCATAATTAGAAAGAATTAATTAGAAGGTTGTATTCTCCAAAAAAATTTGTTGTACTAATCCCAGGCGGGAGCACTTAAAGTACCTGATAGTTGTATTAGGAGCATACTGAACACATTATAATATTAGTAGAGTGTGTTCTAGAGTCAGGTGACAATGTCATCAGCACATTCATTAATTCCTGTGGATATATCTACCTTCCCTCTGTCTTCGTGTCCTCATGAAATGAATCTGGCATCATTCCATTTCCCTCTATTGCACTATCAAATGACTTGGCAACAGTCGTGTTGTACTGACCAGGAAAGTTGCCAGCAAATAATTATTAATCTCCTGGCTGCTCCAGATTAAAACCAAGGCCCTTTGGTATTGAGTATCTTTGATAAATTTCCAAGCACATGTGATTAGTGGAAGGGGGTAGTGAAAGGATTCAAGGCAATTGAGTTGCTTCCTGAAATGCCATTTCTCATATACTAGTGTTTATTATTAACTCACTTTCTGAATTACTATCAGAGCAGGAATCAGTCTCAAAGTCCATTCTTAGTTTCCTTCCATCACTGCTAATATAATGTCCCTGCTAGGGACTTGAGAGCCCTTGATTCACATCTCAAAACCAAGCAAACAAGGGTCTGCTTCAATGACTTTCAAACACAATTGTTGTTACATTAATTGCCTATGTACATGACCTAGGTACCAGTAACATTAAGCACTGTTAGATATATAGCTGACTTGGATATAAACAACCCTAGAAAGGATGAGTACTTGATCTTTCAAGCTTTAATTACTTGTGCACAAGGAGAAACAGACTTGCAGCCCCCCGCAGAGTGTTTCTAAAGTTATATACAAACAACTTGGCAATTATAATTAATTACAGCAAATGAGAAACAAGCAATTTTTCCAATCCTTTATTTGCATACATATTCACCAATCATACCCGGCTTTTTGCCTTTTCTTATTCAATGAAAAGCTGTCTCCTGCTAATCCTTCTTTTGCATAGCATGTCCCCATATCTTGCCTTTGATATTTGTTATGGAAAACTCTGATTTTTTTATCCTTTGGTGAAGGCTGTAAACAGAATGTTTATGGGACTCATGTGGGTGAAGGTTAGCCATTTATGCAAACATTGACCCCACTGAAGGCCTTTATGCTAATAAGCATTTTCCATCGCTTGACAGAGAATTATGGAACCTTAATTTTAACAATTTAACTTCTACAGCTACTCAACAAGAAATTCCTCTCAGGTTTTGTGAATCATGGAATCCTATAGTACAGAAGGAGGTCATTTAGCCCGCAATCCTACCCAGGCCTTATCCCTGTAATTGCATACATTTATCCTAAGTGGTCCCCCTGACACTAAGGGGCAATTTACCATGGCCAGTCCACCTAACATGCACATTCCTGGACTGCGGAAGAAACCAGAGCACTCGGAGGAAATTCATGTAGACACGGGGAGAATGTGCAAACTCTGTACAGATGGTGACCCAAGTTGGGAATCGAACCCAGGTGCCTGGTGCTGCAAGACAGCAGTGTTAATCACTGTGCCACTGTGCTTCTATCAAAGGTCTAACAATCAATGGGACTTACAGTGAAGCTGCCATTCCTCATTGCTGTGTACCTAGTGAGTGAGAAAGTGGTTTGAAGAACTCTTCAGCATAGAATTGATTCCCGGCAAAGCTCTGGAGTTGATTATGAGTAAAGATGCAGTTTAATTGTTTGATCATGTCCCAGTGTTCTGTAGCCCACTATACCTCAGAGGTTGCCTGGCCAATTGCAGAGGATAATTAAAAAACCTTATGATGGGTTTTACCTCAAATTCCACAAAGCTGTTGACAGATGATATTAAAGTGAAGTTGAATCTGAAGAGGCAGCTCAGGAACTACAAAAGAACTGGAGATGGGGCTAGATTTTTGCTAGGGAGAAAGGTAATTTATCCACTTGTTGGACCTACCACAGTAGAAAGGCCCCAAATGTTGCTATTTTGTTCCAGGGGTACTGGATAGATTCGGGTTCGCTAATCCTGGATAAGTGTAAATGTCCACAAGGCGGGCTAGAAGACCCACATTGGATTTCCAGGATACATTCCTGTAGTAGTAAAAAAACAAGGCCTACACCTCTCCTCACATTTCTCACTCCCCACACAGCTCCTCATTCCACTTCCATGTTCATCATGTCCCAAATCCACACCCATTGCCCCTCCTACAAGACGGAGGATAACATTCGCTCTTCTTGGTGAATGTCTGGAGTGAATGTTGACAGAGTGTAAAAGTCTGACCCAAGTGTCCCAGTGACTGTCAAACATCCTGATCAAACCTCTAACAGTTCAGCAGCAGAGATGAATATAACTTTAGGTAGTGCTGAAAATCCTCTACAGCAACTTGTTACTCTCAATCAGCTCATTAACTAAGGCATCACCCCCCCCCCCCCAACAAAATAGTGCATTGTCTCGTTAATGAACATCAGGAAGTTATTTTATTGTTGCTCAGCTCCTAACCATTCTTGGGGTGACTTAACAGAGGTCAGGCAGGTTTGACTCCTCACCACCCTACCTGGGGAGGTGAGTGCTGCTGAGATAGGTCAGAGAGCGAGGTAAATTAAAAATAAACATTCAGAGGGGGTCAAACAGGCAAAGTCTCCCTGACTGGAGGGGAAACCCAATTGGAGCTCAGGAATGGGAGATGGTGACTCAGCCTTTCATGTCTGTGGCCCCCTCTTTTGGATGAGTATTTGGCTCTGATTCCCCCTTCCACAAGAGCTTCACCCCCTCCCCACTCCACCAGACTCCTGCTGGGTGTTTGCCTGAACAAAGCTGGCAGCTTCCATTTCCAGGATACATCCCTGTTGTAGTAAGAAAACGAGGCCTACACCCCTCACACTTCTCAATCCCCACGCAGCTCCCCATTCACTTCAATGGCCATCATGTCCCAAGCCCACGCCCATTGCCCCTCCTACAAGAATTGGTGGGGTTGATCTGTTAACAACAGTATGCTGGTATATTGGAGTCTGTTGAGTTCCACTGGTGGCCCACCACCATTGACCAAGCAGCCAATCCATTCTTGGTCCACCATTGGGAAATCCCTCGAACAACAGATTTGCATGGGGCACCATGAACCAACACAATGGCACGATGGTTAACACTGCTATCTCACAGTGCCAGGGACCCAGATTCAATCCCCACCTCAGGTCACTGTCTGTGTGTGGAGTTTGCACATTCTCTCGATGTCTGTGTAGGTTTCGTCCAGGTGCTCCGGTTTCCTCCCACACTCCAAAGATGTGTGGGTTAGGTTGATTGGCCATGCTAAATTGATCCTAGTATTAGAGGATTGGAAGGATAACTGTGTGGAGTTTCTGGAATAGGGCCAATAGAGGATTATGGTTAGTATAGACTTGATAGGCCAAATAGCCTTCATCTGTACTGCAGGATTTTTATGATTCTATAATTCTGACGCATTGCATTCCCTTAGCCACCCCACCACCAACTTTCCTGGTAAATCTTGCTCTCTTTGCAAAGTCTCCCACTGAAAAGTGGTCATTTGGACAGTCAGGTGAGTGGTTCTGATGGAACTGCAGCTGAGCCCTGGAACCCTCAGCAAAAGCAGAGAAACAACTGATGTGTAAATGTTGACAGAAGAATGGGCAGCCAGCAGAGAGTTCCAGGCTGCTCTCTAAAACAGGGGCTCAAATGGTAAGGATCTAGAATAATGGATGCCTAGGATTGATTAGAGGTAGCAATCTACATGTTTCAGATGGTTTGTACATAATGTAATGGATATCCAGGACTGAGTTACAGGTTGGAGGTATTTAGATAGTTCTGATATAAAATAATGGATTCAACGAGATTGTGAAGAGAGAGCAAGATGCTGGAATGAAATCAAGTTCAAAATGAGATTTATCTTCCTAGTTGTTGCAATCACTACTAGATTCAATAATCCTTAAATCAGAAGGATTGGAGCTGGGTGGGCGCTCAGTGCAGGTGGTATTACATTTTGTCCTCTT
This sequence comes from Sphyrna mokarran, assembly GCA_024679065.1. Lineage (NCBI taxonomy): Eukaryota > Metazoa > Chordata > Chondrichthyes > Carcharhiniformes > Carcharhinidae > Sphyrna > Sphyrna mokarran. The sequence continues at coordinate 40,143,632 of JAGIQG010000022.1, forward strand.
ACAAATGTAAGAGGATAAATTGACCAACCTCAGTGGAACTGAATCCTGCTCACCACTATGTGTCAGTGGTTAGCACTGCTGGTGAGCACAATGTGCTAACCAGTGCTAAAAGTATGTTTTCGTGCTCACCAGTATGTCTCTGTGCTCACCAATATGTCTGTGTGCTCGTCAGTGTGTCTCTGTGCTCACCAATATGTCTGTGTGCTCACCAGTATGTCTCCATGCTCACCAGTAAGTCTCTGTGCTCACCAATATGTCTGTGTACTTGCCAGTGTGTCTCTGTGCTCACCAGTATGTCTCTGTGCTCACCAGTACGTCTCTGTGCTCACCAATATGTCTGTGTGCTCGCCAGTATGTCCCTATGCACACCAGTATGTCCCTGTGCTCACCAATATGTCCCCATGCACACCAGTATGTCTGTGTGCTCACCAGTATGTCTCTGTGCTCACCAATATATCTGTGTGCTCACCAATATGTCTGTGTGCTCGCCAGTATGTCTCTGTGCTCACCAATATGTCTTGTGTGCTCGCTAGTGTGTCTCTGTGCTCACCAATATGTCCCCAAGCACACCAGTATGTCTGTGTGCTCACCAGTATGTCCCCATGCACACCAGTATGTCTGTGTGCTCACCAGTATGTCTCTGTGCTCACCAATATGTCTGTGTGCTCGCCAGTATGTCTCTGTGCTCACCAATATGTCTGTGTGCTCGCTAGTGTGTCTCTGTGCTCACCAGTATGTCCCCATGCACACCAGTGTGTCTGTGTGCTCACCAATATGTCCCCATGCACACCAGTATGTCTGTGTGCTCGCCAGTATGTCTCTGTGCTCACCAATATGTCTGTGTGCTCGCTAGTGTGTCTCTGTGCTCACCAATATGTCTGTGTGCTCTGTGTGTTGTTTGTGTTTTTGTGCTCTTTTGTGTTGGTTGTTTGGTTTGTTGTGTGTGTGTGTGTTTTGTTGGTTTCTGTGTGCTCACCAGTATGTCCCATGCAAGTATGTCTGTGTGCTCCAGTATGTCTCTGTGCTCACCATATGTCGTGTGCTCGCCAGTATGTCTCTGTGCTCACCAATATGTCTGTGTGCTCGCTAGTGTGTCTCTGTGCTCACCAGTATGTCCCCATGCACACCAGTGTGTCTGTGTGCTCACCAATATGTCCCCATGCACACCAGTATGTCTGTGTGCTCGCCAGTATGTCTCTGTGCTCACCAATATGTCTGTGTGCTCGCTAGTGTGTCTCTGTGCTCACCAATATGTCTGTGTGCTCACCAATATGTCCCCATGCACACCAGTATGTCTGTGTGCTCACCAGTATGTCCCCATGCACACCAGTATGTCTGTGTGCTCACCAGTATGTCCCCATGCACACCAGTATGTCTGTGTGCTCGCCAGTATGTCCCCATGCACACCAGTATGTCTGTGTGCTCACCAGTATGTCTGTGTCTCACTAGTATGTCTCCATGTTTACCAGGAGGAGTGGATGAATTTTATAGCTTTGATATGACAAGTTGTATTTATAAAACACCTTTAAAATGGCAAGGGTCTTCACATGAGCATTACCCAACAAAACATGACAGCAAGGAGATATTAAAATAAAGTTTATTTATTAGTCACAAGTACACTTACATTAACACTGCAATGAAGTTACTGTGAAAATCCCCCAGTCACCACACTCTGGTGCCTGTTATGGTACACTGAGGGAGAATTTAGCATGACTAATTTATCTAACCTGCACATCTGTGGACTGTGGGAGGGAACCAGAGCACCTGGAAGAAAACCTGCTCAGACACGGGTAGTACATGCAAATTCCACACAGACAGTGACCCAAGCCAGGAATCAAATCTGGTACCTGGCACTGTGAGGTAGCAGTGCTAACCGCTGTACCACCATGGTGCCCCATTAGGACCATTGACTAAATGTTGTTCAAAATGTTAAGGAGCATCTTCAATGGAAGAAAGACGAAGAGACAGGTGGAGAGATTTAGGGTAGGAATTCCTAGATGTCTGAAAACACAGCTACCAAGACCACAGCACCTCACATCATGAACATTTACCAAATTTTGCCTTTTATTGTGTTTATTAATATGAAATTAATTGTACTCCTGGATTATAAGGAATGCCCTTTGCTATTTTGTAGAAAGTTAATATTTTCATTCACTGTTCTCATTGGGACCAAGAACAACACTGAATATTTCTCTTCCACATGCTGGCACAGTGTCAGGATTCTTAGAATTCCTTTCTCAGCCACTGTGATATTCCTCACTGTGAGTCTCCCATGTACTCAGTTCATTTCCTGTTGGGAATGTCTCAGCCAGTATTCTGTGCCAGAACCTGGAATGCCAGACATGTTAACATAGCAGATGCCATGGGACAATCATTCAGAGGGCAAGGAGATTGCTGACTGTGGATATGACTTGCTATAATATACTGACCGTGATCTCAAGAGATATGTCATTAGCCCTTGCCTGTTCACTGCCTGTAGTCTGTCAATCAAAATATCCAACATGATACCCTGGCAATGATCCTCATCCCAACATCAACACTTGGCTTCAATGAGGGTCTGGCTAGTCGCCATGGTTACAGACAATAGCCTGTGCCATCACCTTGGAAGATGAATGAGACAAACTATGGACAAAAGGCACAGAATTATGGGCTAATTGAATCCCTACAGCACAGGAGGCCATTCAGCCCTTTGAGTCTGCATACACAACATTCCCACCTCGGCCCTATCCCTGTAATCCCATATATTTAACCTCCTTATCCCCATGATACTAAGGGGCAACTTAGCATGGCCAGTCCACCTAACCAGCATATCTTTGGACTGTGAGAGAAAACTGGAGCACCCAGAGGAATCCCATGGAGACATGGGAAGAACATCTGGGCTCCACACAGGCGGTGATCCAAGCCAGGAATCGAACGCATGTCCCTAGCGCTGTAGGCAGCAGTGCTAACCACTGTGCCAATGTGCCACTGGCGCGGGCAGCTTTACGTCCTAGTTAGCAGCCAAACATCAGTTAGCCTTCCTCTAGAAAGCTGCATCTTCAATGGTCAGAAGAACTGTTAGGGAAAGTACCGGAAGCAAATGCAAGGATGTCACAGACATCAATGCCTGTTGTGATAGATGAGGCCATCTATTGTAGGTACACAGTCTGGCACACAGGTCAGCTGCGGTTCAGTGCTAGAGCTTCTACCTCATAACCAGAAAGTTATGGGTTCAGGTCCCACTACAGAAAGGTGAGTATCTAATTTAGTGCAGCACTTCCCAGAGTCAAGGCCCATATCTATCTCTTAACAAACCCTTAGGAACACTCCACTCAGATCATTATCCCATTGTGTGAGAGAGCTTGCTATTTACACATTTCCATGTGTTTTTCTCAAATTTAAAATAATACTTAAATGACTGTGAAGTAGTTTGGGACATCCTGATTGCAAAAGATAATTAACATATTCAAGTCTTTCTTTCTCGGATACTGTAGGTGGAATTTCTTGAGGTGTCCCACTGAAGTGTCTTGTACTCAGTTGATCTCACTTAACCAATACATAGACTACGAAAGTCAACATTTAGTTAAAGAATGAAAAGGAATTTATTTGCTAATGCATGCATCAGGAGGAAGAGACAGTCAATGAGGGTCAACTATCCTCTCTGCCTTAACATTGCAAACATAGAATTAATATGCTGAACACTTCAATCTCCCACCCAGCCTGTCACCCCGACTGAAGGGTCCAATTACAATATTACACAGTATTACCTTAGCCAGTAGTGTTTCACCCCATCAACAGGATTAGAAGATCATTCACTCGTATCTAAGTTCCTACACCATTACCTAAGAAACCTAAGCCACGTACATCCAGCTAACATTTAGGAATTTTAATTGGCAAAATTCACTGTCTGAATCTGGCCTCTCTTATCAGTTTGAGAGACTGTTCCAGCCTCACTACCCAGGCGTGAATAAACACCCATACATTCCAGAACTCTAATTAAAGTTGTCCCTATGTATCCCAAGCAGATAAGAAGAAACTGCTCACTTTGCTCCATTATATTAAAAGAATTTGATCTGTTTACCACTGTGTTTCCCATCATGCTGAGCAAGCAGATCATTGTTTGGCCAAAGTTCACAAACACATTAAGAACACAGTTTAATTTCATAATACTTGGTTAAGTACAGTTTATAATATCTTTGCATATATTGTTCCAGGCACATTGTGGACTCTCACTGTACATAACGTGCTTTATAATTATCTTAACCTAGTCAACTTACTGTCGTAAAACTAAAATGAAGGGCCTCATATTAGGAATTCTATACTACTCTCCTCCACCACCCCTCCTCACCCCCCCACCCCCTCCTCCCACCTCCTCCAATCAAGTACAAAATCCAGAAATGCCGCAGACTGATCACTTTGAAAGATTAATTCTTATAACATACTGATAAAGTGACTGTAACCTACCCTGGCCACCAGATTGCTGACTGCACTGCCACTGTGACCCCTTTAAGATGGGGTGGAGGTGAATAAATCTGTCAGTATTCCTGCTAACCTTCACTGTAGAACGTGTGCGGTTGAATGTCAGAAAAGTAGAGTGAAGCTCCTGAATAGCCTGGGAGCAAAACAAAGTGACCAAAACAATGTGACCAACCGTCCATTAGGAAGATGGATCCCTGGGCAAGTTAATCAAACCCTAGCTCTAGGCAACATGGAGCAGAGTGAGGGGTGGTTGGGGGAATGGGGGTGCTGGGAGGTTAGGGGGAAATGTTTTCATTTCCATGCACTGATCCACGGAGAGGCGGCAGAGACTCCCAGCTGAGGTGTAACTGTCCTCAGCTGCACCGGGATGGGTGGATTATGGAATGGAAGGTCTATCTTAGGAAGTGAAATCAGAGATAGACCCACCCAGACAGCTATGATGTAGCTCAAGGTCTGATTTGAAGGCTGGCACAGGATGGCACAGGCAGTCATTCTACTGCACGTCAAGGCTGAGGAGAAATGAGGAAATCACAAATAGAATTTAAAATAAACACATTTAACAGCATATTTAATTTATTTTCATTCTGGTACATGGTACATTGTTGTTGAATTATTCAGCTATTTCTCTAGGACTGTAAATGCTGTGGGTAGTTACAGCATTGCTCACACCTATGATTTCATGGGTGATTTATTGGTTTTTTTGTATTAAATTGATGTGAGTGTGTCATGGAGATAGAAATATTAACTCCTTTCTAAATCAGTGGTGGCACGTCTCAGCGATAGCACCTTCAGAGATTGTGGATCCAATCTCCACTCTTGACACTGGAACACATAAATCAGATTGACACCCTGTGCAGTGCTCAAGGAATGGAGCGCTGGATTGTTCAAGGTGCCATCTTTCAGATCAGACCTTAAACTGAGGTCCTGTCTGATGTCTCAGGTGGATGGGTGTAAAAAAGAATCCCGTGCCCACTGTTTTGAAGGGGAGCAGGGGAAGTTCTCGCTGGTGTCCTAATCAATACTTAACCCTCAACTAACAGATCAACTGCATGATCTTGTAGTTATTGCTGCTTATCACAGTCAGTGAGCACAAAATAGGATCTGCGTTTCCTATCTCACAAATCACCACTCTTCAAAAGTAAGTAAAACACCTTGGGGTATACTGGGGTTGAGAATCATAGAATCCCTACAATGCAAAAGAAGGCCATGTGGCCCTTTGAGCCTGAACAGATAACAAACCAACCCAGGCCCTATCCCTACAACCCCATATGTTTACCCTGCTAGTCCCCTTGACACCAAGGGCAGAATTTTCCAATCCTGTCTATCACAGGAATTGTAGCGACTGTGGGGGTGGATGGGCCACCAGGATTTTCTGGTCTTGGGGCGAGCATAGATGGAAAATCCCATCTCAAGGGGCAATTAAGTGTGGCCAATTAACCTAACCTGCACACCTTTGGAGTGTGGGAGGAGCACCCAGAGGAAACCCTAGCAGATACGGGAAGACGCCAAACAGATAGTCACCCAAGACTGGAATTGAACCTGGGTTCCTGATGCTGAAAGGAAGCAGTGCTAACCACTGCGCCACCGTGCCACTCCCAAGGTGCTATATAAATGTAAGCCTTCCTTTCAATCTAATGGGCCTACAAGTTGTGGTTTAGATGCTTCTTTTTTTTGCTTATTAGATAAAAGGTGAAATAGTGATTGTCAGACTGACAGATATGACGTAAAAACATAATGCTAAAAGTCTCTGATGTGGTTCAGCTCATTAGATCTCCTGTTATTTGTACCAGATTACAGAGCTTTGCTGACAGTGCACTGAAGATGATAATTAAATCTGGCACAACTACTTGCATTAAATGTCAACCTTTCAATACGTGGGCACTAACAAGTCTCTTTCCCACGTGTATAGCAGCACTCAGCTAATTGCCAGTCTTCATTGCAATAACAAACCTTGAAATAGTCGTCTGAAAATTCCTTTTGACACATGTATTTATACCACCAGGAGCTGTGAGTGCTGGGATTGGGAAAATGCAGTCGTGCCGTTTGTGAAACTCAAAGGAAACAATAAAATTGAGGTTGGCATTTGTAGCTCTGATCCAATGGTGGCTGCAGGGCATCTTAAAGCAAAATGGCACTGCCTCCCAGTTGAATCAGTGCCTGTGGAGTATGGATCAAGTCAATTATTCTGTAATTCTGTATATGGAATATTTTCCAAATCTACTATTGCAATGCATAGGATTAGAATGTTACATAATTTTTTTTTGACTAAGTTCTCCCGATCCTCAGCAATGTACATGGTTGTGAGTGTGGAATATGTGTAGGGAATCAATTCCTCTTGCTATGAAGATAATTTTCATATTAAGGGAATATGAGTGAAAAAAAAGGTCAAGCAACTTCTTATTTTTAAAATTCTTGTCTATGTTCTCAAATCCGTCCACAGGTTTGCCCCTCCCTATCTTTGTCATTCCCTCCCGCCCCACAAACTTCTGAGATAGCTGCTCTCATCTAATTCCACACTCTTGACTGCTTCAATTGTAATCACTTCACCACTATGTCTCCCTGGTCCCTGGGAATTCCAGGTGCTGGTCTCTGGAATTCCCTCCAGCACCTCTCGACTGCAATTTCCTCCTTTAAAACATATTTCATTGACCAAATGTCTTGGGTGTCTCTTTCTTTTTTATTCATTTGTGGAACATGGGCGTCACTGGCTGGCCAGCAATTATTGCCCATCCGTATTTGCCTTTGGAGGGCAGTTGAAAGTCAATCTCGTGGCAGTGGCTCTGGAGTCATATGTAGGCCAGACAAGGTAAGGACAGGTTTCTTTCCCTAAAGGACATTAGCGAACCAGATGGGTTTTTCCAACAATCGATAGTGGTTTCACGGTCATCAGTAGATTCTTAATTCCAGATATTTTTTATAATTGACTTCAAATCTGCCATGTTGGGATTCAAACCCAGTATCTCAGAACATTAGCTGAGTCTCTGGATTAATAGTCAAGCAATAATACCACGAGGCCATGGTCTCCCCACTTATCTCCTCACATGGTTTGGAGCATAATTTGTCTTGTAATACTCCTGTGATGTGCCTCAGGACTTTTTATTTCATTAAGGGTGTCATGTAAATATGAATTGTAGCAGTTATTGTTGAATATACAGTGACAACATGCAAGAATCATCATAGAATCTCTGAGGTGCAGAAGGAGGCCATTTGGCCCATCGCATGTACACCGACTTTCTGACAGGGCCAATCCCCTCTCCTATCCCCATAAGCCCACACATTTTCCAAGGCCAATCCATCTGACTTACACATCTTGAGACACTAAGGAGCATTGTAACATGGCCAATCCACCTAACCCGCACATCTTTGGAGTGTGGGAGGAAAGCAGAGCACCGAGAGGAAATCCACGCAGACACAGGAAGAACCTGCAGACTCCGCACAGTCACCTGAAGTCGGAATTGAACATGGATCTCTGGCACTATAAGGCCATGTACATATGCCATCATGCCACCTTCGAGCTCCAAATGTCTTTATACATGAAGATAGACTTATTGAACAGGAGATACTTCTAAAAATCCACATTCATATAGCACTTGTCACTGCAATAGGGTGCCCCAAAGTGCTTTAAGCTAATGGAGTACTTTAGTGGTGTAGTCACTGTTGTAGTATCAGGAAGCATGGCAATCTAAAGCACATAGCAAGGTCACACACAGAATATTAGTTGAGTTTCTGGATTAATAGTCAAGCAACAGTACCACAAGAGTATGGTCTCCCCACCATATGACAGAGGATCAGTTTCAGGGATGTTGATTTTAGGGTAGATATTAACAAGGTTACTGGAGGAAACTCCCCTTGTATTCTTGAAACAGCACCATGCGGTTTTTTTATATCTAACTGAGAAAACAGATGGGACCTTGGTTTAAAGTCTCGATTTAAAAGGCAGTAGCCCCAGCAATGTAGCACCACTGAGTGCTTCACTGAAACATCAGCTCAGGTCTCCAGCATGGGACAAGAAAGCCCCAACCTTCTGACTCAGAGCAAAGAATGCTGCCAATTGACCCATGGCTGGCACTTCAGGTCAAGAAGACATTTCCATGTTGATCTCGTTGGTGCATATGAATTTGTCACTGATATAAATAGAATAAAGATCTCCTTATAAAAGTTCTAGAGTATTTAAGGAGATGGAGCTACGTGGTGCTGTTATCGCACAACACTGTCCCAGGAACTAACACTCAGCATGAGTCCCCAGTCACTCTTCTTACCAATGGTTTGCCTTAGCTGCAGACAGTTTATTATACAGGGCAGGAACAATCTTAAAGAACAACTCAATTCCACGGTGCTGGCTGCAGCTTTTTCTTCCCCCATTACTCTTGCTTCCTGCCATTCTCACATTTCTTACAGAAACCTGATACGAGCTCCAGTTTGTCATGGTAACTGCATGAACCCAATTTGACATGGACATGTTTCGCGGGCCTCTGTGGAATGCTGCTTCTGTGTTCTGTGTCCCAGGATCTTTGACTGGGCGCCTGTAATTCCAGGCCAGATATTGGATAAAGTGAAGCCTTTGGAACAACAGAATTTCAGGCATGCGTATGATAGAAATGTGATTAGGCTTCCGATGCAAAGATAATCTCAAGTCCACTGGTGGATGTATAAATAGCTATTGCTGCCAGCAGTTCAGCTTGACTTCAGTTCATTCAAGAGTGACCTTACTTGCAGATTACTGGCCCAAAGCAAGTACATAATGAAAATGAACTATTCATGTAAGAACAAAGAAAACCTCAAATCATAGAATCGTATAGTGCAGGAGGAGGACATCGAGTTTGTACCAACGCTCTGACAGGGCATCTTACTCAGGCCCTATCCCTGTAATCCCATGTATTTACCCCACTGATCTACATTAGGGAGCAATCCACCTAATTCACACATCTTTGGAGTATGGGAGGAAACTGGAGCACCCGGAGGAATCCAAGCAGACACGAGGAAATGTGTAAACTCCACACAGGTAGTGACCCAAACCGGGAATCGGACCCAGGTCCCTGGTGCTGTGAGACAGCAGTGCTAACCACAGTGCCATCGTGCCGCAAGTCTTATCCCTGCCCTTCCCAACAGTACTGTGGGTGTATATTCTATTCCAAAATAATCCATGCTGTAGTCTGTGGACCATGTGCATCTCACCAATATTTGAATTTTCCAAGGATCTAAAGTTCTGCAAAACATTTTTGCTCCATGGGTTAATTACTCTTAAAGTGGAATATCACAGTCTGTTATATTCAAAGCTGTGACAGCAACAGATTTTGATGTTCTGGTTTAGGGAACATGGTGGTTGCGTGGCTGCCTGGAATGTACCTGAATGGTTCATGAGTATTGTTCCAGATATTTTTGAACAATATTTGCACTCATGTGGTTTCTTTGGTTTTGGCCACTCTATATTGGTCTTGGTCCCAGTCTGTTTCTTGTCCCTCTACTCCAATGTTAAAATGCAGCTCATGTGAAATTCTTGTATTCTAAAAAAACATAGTATTCATTTTCTTGTTTTTTTTTGGAAAATCTCCTCCTTTCGAGTCTCTCCTGTAGTGTTGTGTTCTCCCAGCCAGCCTGTTCCGTAATTTCTGCTGAACTTACACAAACATGTAATTCTGCAGCAGGAACTGTCTGGGGCAGCAGGTTTGACACTGGCCCCGATTACACATTCAGCCCATACTGATAGGATAACAGGCCACATGGGGTCTAAATGTCAAACTATGTTTTTGATGACTCTCCCACAATATGGAACATTGCCCATGTATGTTTTAGCTGCAGAAATACAACAAATCTAACCCTAGCTATTTATTGTCCTATAATTCTTCTCCCAAACATCTATTCATAGAACATAGAACATAGAACATTACAGCACAGAACAGGCCCTTTGGCCTTCGATGTTGCGCTGACCAATATAAAAAGCAATGCCCCTCCAAACTAAACCATTCCCTTCTCTTCCATATACTTATCAACTAACCTCTTAAACGCCACCAAACTTGGCGCATCTACAACTGCTGCAGGCAGGGCATTCCACTCCCGAACCACCCTTTGGGTAAAGAACCTACCTCTGATATCCGTCCTATAACTATCACCCCTTAATTTAAAGCTGTGTCCCCTCGTGCTAGCTATTCATCAACATGGAAAAGGCAAAATACTTTGGATGCTGGAAATCTGATAATAGAAAATGAACAGATAACAGAACAAAAAATGCTGAACAAACTCAGCAGATCGGGCAGCATCTGTGGAAAGACAAATCTGTACTTTAACAGTAATAACTCCATGAATTGGCTTTGAAAAACAGTGCTTTTATTGCACAACTGAAAATAAACAATAACTACAAGCCTGTAGTGGACACAACAGGTCCCAACTGGGATTAAAAGTTTCATGGACCCTCTCAGGATCTTGCCTTATGCAGGGCTCAGTAGATGAGCTCTACTTAATTGGGTAATTACCAATCCCCAGAGAGCTTGCGTTCAATGAGCACCACTGGGAGGTCAATTAGTGATTTCCCCTCACAGATCATGGGGTTATCACAGCCAACATTCCATAGTCCTTTCAGCAAATTATCAAATTTCCCCTCATCTACACATCTTCACAGCTATTGGTTTAAACCTGTTGGGAAAACACAGGAAATATCAAACGCCACTTGAACAATGGTGTTAAAATTAGGTCTATGCTCTCAATCCCTGCTCCCAGAAGGAGAAGAGTTGAATGCTTTCCACTTTGCCTAGGAGTCTTTTTCAGGATATGATGAACCCATTAAAAATGCATTAGCTATTTCATTTTGAATCAGACATGGATGTCTGTACCATCACTGGTCTGTTCCATTAGGTGAGCACCCTTTCACATGGGAAATTGCACTGAAGTGTGCTGTAGGAATGTCTCAAACTCAGTGCTTGCTGTGAAGGTGCAAAAAGTTATAGCTGATATTTATGTGAAAGAGCTGGAATGAATTTCAGCATTGATTCCCCAGCTCTTCCAAAGCACATTAGGAAATCATCTAAAAGTGGTTCACTAAGGACAGCACGGTTGGTACTGCTGCTTTACAGCACCAGGGACCCAAGTTCAATTCTGGCCTCGGGTTCCTCCCATGTCTGTATGGGTTTCGTCCAGGTGCTCTGGTTTCCTCCCACAGGCCAAAGATGTGCGGGTTAGGTGGATTGGTCATGTTAAATTGTCAGGGGGATCAGCAGGATAAATGTGAGGGGCTACAGGAGTAGGGCCTGGGTGGAGTAGTTGCTGGTGCAGACTTGATGGGCCAAATGGCCTCCTTCTGCACTGCAGGGATTCTATGTTTCTATGATATTACAATTCTTTGCAACATGTTCCAAAGTATTTTTTCTGCATTCAAATATAACAGTTTCTCCTGTTTTCTATTTGGAAAGATGTGCTGGTTAGGTTGATTGGCCATGCCAAATTCTCCCTCACTGTACCTGAACAGGCACTGGAATGTGATGACTGGGGAATTTTCACAATAACTCCATTGCAGTGTTAATGCGAGCCTACTAATAAAATAAGAAGCTTGATTGATGAAAGTGACAACCTTATGTAAAGAACAGCTCCTGAACCACAGCTGGGATATGTTCCTTCTCAGGGTGAGTGTGAGTGGATCAGCATAGGAAGGTAGTACTGGTAGAATGGGAAAATTCTGCACAGTAAGGTTTCTATGATTCTATGAAAACAGGATGTGGACTGTATAAATATGTGAATTAGGAGCAGGAGTAAGCCACATGGCCCTTCCAGCCTGCTCCATCATTCAATAAAGTAATGGCTGGTCCGATTGTAATATCAACCTATATACCTGCCTACACCCGATAATCTTTCACCTCCTTGTTAATCAAGAATCTATTCAGCTCCACCTTCAAAATATTTAAACTCTGTTCCACTGTTTTTTGAGAAAGAGGTTGCAGACCCACCCTAACAATACCTCTCAATCTTAAAGGTTTTGATCATGCCACCTCTTACTCTTCTAAACTATAATGGATACAAAGTTAACATTCAACCTTTCCTTATATGACACGCTCATTCCTGGTATTAGTCTAGTAAACCTTCTCTGAATGTCTTACATCTTTCCTTAAATAAGGAGACCAATAATGCGTGCAATACTCCAGATGTGGTCTCAACAAACCCCTGAACAATTGAAGCATAACCTTTCTACTTTTACAATCAGTTCCCTCACAATAAATGATAACATGTTCTGTGTTCTAACATTGCTTTCCCTATATATTAGCTTTTTGTGATTCATGCACTAGGCCAGCCAGATCCCTTTGCTCATCAGAGCTCCGCAATCTCTCTCTACTTAGATTATTCTTTCTGCCAAACTAGACAAATTCTAGACAAACTCGACAAATAGCCCACATTATATTCCTTTTGCCAGATTTTTGCCCAAATATCAGTGTCCCTTTGTATTAGGGAAGGTCTCCGGGAATGGGGTGAGGGAGAGTCAGCAGCAAGAGGCCTGTTTCTCACAGGTTCCAGAAAGCTGTCACAATGAAGAATGGCACTACCTGGCTTGGAAACACAAATATTGATAGCAAGAGTCAGTCATGAACAATCAGAATTAGGTTAATCAATGTACTCCAAAGTAGAAGTCTTGAAATTCCTACTATAAGAAAGCCCTTGAAAATCTGCAATCAAGCAGTCAACATGGTTTTGTGAAAAGGAAATCCTATTTAATTTATAGTAGTTCTGAGGAAATAACAAACAATATTGATTAAAGAGGAATTGTAGATGCACTGGACTTCCATTTCTAAAAGAATTTCATAGCTTCCATATCAAACATTACACACAAAATTTAAGAGAAAGCATGTCGCTTTGCAGTGGCAGTCTACTGCTGATTGCCTCACTGAGAAAGTTATGACCCGTTATTTAAATGGTTGCAGAAATACAGATGGATCAGGGTCCTTGATATGTGAAGCACACAAGTTAACGTGCTGGTGCAGCAAGTAGTTAGAAGGCAAGTGAAATGTTGCATTTTATTAGGAAAAAGGAGTATGAAGTTTGGACTTTTGCTGTTTCTGTACAGGGTATTAATGAGTCCATATCTGGATACCATACAGTATTGATCTCCAAGAAAGGACATGAATATGTTATAAGTGGTTCAGAGATTGTCTCATTCGATTGATGCACAGAATAGGGTGATCATCTTCTGAGGAAAGATTGAACAATCTGGCATGTATCCATGAAAAAGAGATGATTTTATTAAAACATACAAGATCCTGCAGGGACTTGGCTGATTCTGTGCCTTTGGGAAATACATTTATCATCCTTGTAAGAGATAGTGTCTTGTTGGAAGAAGTTGATTTGTCTAGAAAAAAATGTGCAGCTTCATGCTAAGCCTGCTAATGGCATGTTTATCTAAACAGAGTAAATGCATCTTTACTTGGTTTTTCCACTGGGCTCTCAGCATAGGTTTGATTAGGTTGATTGCCAGAGACTGAGTCATGTGCTAATGGCAGGACCTAAACTTAGTGAAGATATCCAATTTCTCTTTCAATTTAAGAAAAAACAAGCGGTTTTTTGCTGGTTCTGAAAGAAGCAAGAAGTGTTTCCCTCTTCAGAACTGCTCTGAAAACTCTAGAACTATTAATCTAATTGCCACTATAACACTATGTGTTGTTAATTGACATTAAAGAGGTTTTAACTCTAAGAGAAATATAGCTTGAATTGGAACACAGCAGTTAAGAATTATATTTTCTATAATTCACAGGGATGTTGCCAGGATTGGGAGCCTTGCCTGAGGAAACTAGCTCTCTTCTCCCTGCACAGACGAAGATTGAGAGGTGACATGATAGAGGTTTATAAAATGTTGAGAGGTATAGATAAGATAGATTCTCAGAGGCTATTTCCCAGGGCTAAAATGGTTGCTACAAGAGGACACAAGTTTAAAGTACTGGGGAGCAGGTACAGAGGAGATGTTTGGGATGAGTTTATCACTCAAAGGGTGGTGGGTGAGTGGAATTGGCTGCAGTCTGTGGTGGTACAGGCAAACTCTCTGGGGTCTTTTAAGACACTTCTGGGTGAGTGCATAGGATTTAATGGGATTGAGAGTTATAGACAGGCCTGGTAAGTATGGATATGATCGGTGCTACTTGTGGGCTGAAGGGCCTGATTGAATGTTCTATTTATAGGTGAGTCTGTTGAAGTCTGGGAGAGCTGGACAGTGAGTGATTTGAAGCAGATCTCCTCACCTTCAACCAGCTTCCCTCCTACCCTCCCTTCTGATGTGTTTCCCTCAGAGGCTTTCTAATTTTTTATCTTTGTAAAAACTATATTAGAATGAGGAATGAAAACTCCCTCTCTCTCTCCTTGATTCCCCAATCCCCATCTCCCCCATATCTTGTTTTCTTTCCATCTCACAAAAGGGTTCTTTAACATTTTTCACTGTCACATGGGAGATAGCATCATTAAAAACCCTGCAATGCAGAAAGAGGCCATTCAGCCCATCGAGTCTGCACCGATTCTCTGACAGAGCATTTTATCCAGAGCTACCCACCCATTCTATTACCGTAACCCCATACATTTACTCCACTAATTCCCCAAGCTTGGTCGTTGGCCAGCCCCGAATCCCGCACTCCTGCCCCTCCCCCACCCACCATGCCTCTTTTGCAGCCCCCAGGACCTTTCCTGGACCAGCCCCGAATGCCCATACATCACGGAGTGCCCCGATCTCTAATGTTCAACCTCCCATCACCATCAGTGACGAGCCCCTCCACTCCTCCACCCCGGCAGACTCTGCCACTCTCCCAGAGAGGCAGAGGCCCCGCCCATATCCTGGCAGACCACATCCTCCACTCCACAGGAGACAGATCCCCAGGCAGACCATCTCCTCAGCCCGCTCTGATCACTGGCCTCCCTCTAGCCTCCTTGGTACTGCCCCATGCCTAGTGGGCAGTGCCAAGTATTCCTTGGGCATAGGCATTTTGTCCCTTGGGCAGTGCCGGAGGCACAGGCTGGCACTGCCAGAGTGCCCATACCCAGGAGGTATTATCCCCAGCTGCCCAACCCCCTGGGGGGCCCTGATTGCCCACCCTTCACTCCAGAAGGGTCTTCTGGTAGTTTCCCGGAAATGGCAAGCCACTCTAAACACTGCCGGAGTGGGATGGGAGATGCTGTGGGGCCAGAAGAATTCAGACAATAATGACATTTAAAATCACATTAAAAATAGATTAAAATGACTTCTGTGCTGTTCCCACCAGTTTCCTGCATGGTCCCGATCGTGCCAGATATCTGGCAGTGGGAGATGCGCATGCATCAGAAACGCATGAGTGAACTCCGCAAATAGGCATCAAAAAAGTGGTGGAATGGAATGGAAAAATATCTTTGGACACCAAGGGGCAATTTAGTATGACCATTCCACCTAAGCTACACATACTTGGCTTCAATGTGCTTCAAAATTGAGACAGCATTAAATGAAGAAACTGCTCTACGACTTATTGCCCCCCCCCCCCCCCCCCCCCGCCCCCCCGCCTCTTTCCTTCATTCACTCTTTGATCTATATCTTTCATTTTGCAAATTTTTGTAGGTCAAGAAACAAAAGCAACAATGAATTTTCTTCAAACTTTTGTCAGTAAAAGTTTTGACATTAGTCCTCTTCTATTTCCAAAATTACTTGAAGGAAAGCCACTGGGTAGAACATGCCAGAAGGAAAAGCTCGCGTAATGGTAATTTTGATTCTTGGGAAACTAGACTGACGCCATCTAATCCACCTTCAGCTCAAGAGAGTGACAGGCTTTTTGAAGAGGCTGGGGCCTACAGATAAAAGTCAAAATAAAAGCATCAAAGTGCACAAAACTAAGTCAAAGCAATATATGGCATTATGAAAAAATATGCTGTGAAAAAATGTGTTCTATTTTTAAAATGTCCTTTTTTCCTTTATCTTGGGTATTAAAAATTCCAGTTCAAGATCAAAGTGGCAGATTAAGAAAAAATGGAAAAGCATTTTTGACATTATTTGGAAACCAGTCACCAGGATGCTCAATGTCAGAGTACTTTCTGTAATTATAAATTGTGTTTGTTTCTCAAGAATGTAATGTCCATGACAGGAGCTCAGGATATTTCTCAGTGTTCCAAGAAATATTCACCTAATGAACCAAATTTAATGTGGCTATATTTATTCCTTCCTGTAACACTAGGAGGAAAATTTGTTCACTAATGTCCTGCAAAGAAGGAAATCTGCTGTCCTTATATGTGACTCCAGACTCACACTCCCAGCAATGTGGTTAACTCGTAAGTGCCCTCTGAAATAGTTCTAGCAAACCACTTGATTCAAGGGTAATTCGGACTGGACAGTGAATGCTGGTCCAGCCTGCGATGCTCACACCCTGTGAACAAATAACAATAAGATGCCTGGGTGAAATGTCAGAGGCTGTGATGTTACTGACAGCTATGTCCCAGATAGCTGCCTGCAGTAAAAAGAAGAGAAAACCCTGCTTTCCTCTTGCATGGACAGCATAGTGGTTAGACTCACAGCGGCAGGCACCTAGGTTCGATTCCCAGCTTGGGTCACTGTCTGTGCAGAGCCTCCTTGTCCTCCCCGTGTCTGCATGGGTTTCCTCCGGGTGCTTGGGTTTCCTCCCCGGTCCAAAAGACGTGCTGGTTAGGTGCTTCGGCCATGCTAAATTCTCCCTCAGTGTACCCAACAGGCACTGGATTGTGGCAATTAGAGGATTTTCACAGTAACTTCATTGAAGTGTTAATGTAAGCCTACTTGTGATGATAATAAATAAACTTTAAATGTATGGTGCTTACCAATTCCTTGAACTCCCTGCTCCCTCTTGATACCCAATTCCCCTGAACTCCTATTCCCTCTTCTGCCTTGTTACCCTCATTCCTTTTCCTCATTGCTCCTCTCTCTGCCTAAACCATCCTCCATCACCTCAACAGACCCCACATCCTCCTAGCTCCCACCTACTTCCTATTGTTACATCCTTCACCCCTAGCTTGGTTCCAGAGTGGATGGCAAGGAATAGAAGTGATAACTAAAGGGAATGAAAAGAGATCATGGAAAAGGTAGGAGGATGGATAGAGGAGGGGTGGGCTAGTGAGAAGCACCCAGAGAAGCAGGAAGGAAGGGGCAGGGAGCCGGAGGTAGTGAGCAAGTGTGAGGGGCTGCAAAGGGTGCTGAGGTTTTGGAACCCTCTAAGTTGATTAGATGTTGGGAGAATCTGTACATGCACTGGCAGCTGGATTAGGAGCCGAGTTCCTGATTTCCATTTCCTGTTCGTTGGCGGATGGAGTTACAGTGATTTAATGTACATTAGATTTCTGTAAATCCCTGAGTGGACAACCCTATGCTCTGAAATTCCCTCCCAATGTCTCTCTCCCTCACCCCTCCTTCCATCTCCTTTAAGGCACTTTGTAAAACCTCCCACATCTTTTGACCAAGCTTTTGACCTCTGTCCAAATATCACTTCATTGGCTCAATGGCCGGCCAGGCAGCAGTGAAAAGCATTAGAATGTTTCATGGTACTGAACGCATATTATTGTTGTCGACTTATTGAGCTGACAGGGAGAGGGGGGGAATTTGATGGGGAAAAAGAATCACATTCAGTTAGGCACAATATCTCTGAATAAATGATCAGAATTTTAAAAATTCAAGTTTGCTTTTATCAGGAATATCAGGCTGCACTGAGATTGCTTCCTGTTCTGGGGGCCCTGAGTGGGAGAAGGTAAAAGTTTACTGCTTCTTGTGTCTGTGGGAACTGAATTCATCAACCTTCTTTTTATTTTTGATTGTGGAAAGCATTCCTAAAATTCCATTTCCTTGGAATGTGAGAATGAATTTCCCACACTGAAGATCCTGGGAATCCTCCATTATTTTTTTCTTCCCACTTTGCAGGCTTAATTTGTGTAGAGTTAGTATTAGTCAGAATTAGATTTTTGGGGTTGGACAGAGAGAGGACATAGAACAAAGAACAAAGAGCAACACAGCACGGGAAACAGGCCCTTCGGCCCAACGAGCCCACGCCGCCGTCCTAACGTCTTAATGACATATCCTTGTCTTTAGGCTATGCCTATTGTTGAAGATTCCCATATAGGGACCAATATGGGGACAATTTGTTACCCAATCAGCCTAAGAGCACATTTTTGGGATGTGGGAGGAAACCGGAGCACCCGGAGGAAACCCACGCAACCACGGGGAGAACGCACAAACTCCCGCAGACACAGGCCCAAATCCATGTGTCTGCACAGCAACAGCGATAGTCCCTGAGCTGTCATGTTGCCCATCAGATGGTCCAGTTTAAGCATACACTGACAACGTGAAGCACTAGGCAACTCCTGAAGCAACCTCCAAGAGCAGCTCTCGCACGACATGCCGCATGCATGCCCCTTGTTTGTCAACAAGGTGGACCGAATTGCCTGTGGAAACAAATAAGACTTAATTAAACATGCTAAAAAAAAAACTAAGACATTCCCGAGACGAAACTAAAAGATAGTCTACTACTATTTGGTCCTCCCGAAATTCAAACAGTCCTGCTATATCCCTCTATATGCAGACCGCTCATGTGGCTGTCCAAGAGACCCTTAAACAACCCTACCGTGCCTGCTCCCACCACCTTACTCGGCAGTGCATTCCACACCCCCACTACCCTTTGTGTGAAAAACTGGCCTCTAATATTCGTCTTATACATAGCCCCCCTCACCCTGAGCCCGTGACCCCTCGTTCTATCCATTTCTAATGGTGGAAAAAGCTTACCACCATTTCCTCTATCTATACCCTTCATAATCTTATATACCTCTAAAAGATCCCCTCTCAGCCGACGTCTTTCAAGGGAAAACAACCCCAGTGTTTTCAATCTTTCCTCATAAGACAGCCCTTCCATACCAGCAGCATCCTGGTAAATCTCCTCTGCACTCTCTCCAGGGCCTCTACATCCTTCTGGTAGTACGGCGACCAGAACTGGACGCAGTACTCCAAGTGAGGCCTAACCAACATTCTATACACCTGCAACATCAGACTCCTACTCTTGTATTCTACACTCCTTCCTATGAAGGCTAACATACCATACGCTTTTTTTACCACATTCTCCACCTGTACTGACACCTTCAGAGACCTGTGAACTTGCACCCCCAGGTCTCTCTGCGTCTCTATACTCCGGATAGTTTTACCTTTTATCCTATAACTCCCCTATACGTTATTCCGGCCAAAATGCATCACCTCGCATTTATCCGGATTAAATTCCATTTGCCATCTATCTGCCCAATCTACCAGCCTATCTATATCATGTTGTATTGCCAGGCACTGCTCCTCAGTACCCGCCAATCCAATCATCTTAGTGTCATCAGCAAATTTGCTGATCACACCACCCACCCCCTCTTCCAAGTCATTTATATACACCACAAATAGAAGGGGTCCTAGTACAGAGCCCTGTGGCACACCACTAGTGACAGACCTCCAGTTGGAAAAAGAGCCTTCCACTACCACCCGCTGTCTCCTCCTCCCAAGACATCTCCCCCTTTCTTCATGCTCTGCCTTTCAGCTCATGTCCAACCCTTGCCCCTGTGATGCTTTGCCCTTATATTTTGGTTCGTTGTCTTCTGGTCTCCTGGGTCTTTTCCTTCTTTTATATGGAAGAGGGGGTAGGTGGTGTGATCAGCAAATTTGCTGATGACACTAAGATACTTGGATTGGCGGGGACTGAGGAGCAGTGCCAGGCAATACAACAGGACATAGATAGGCTGGTAGATTGGGCAGATAGATGGAAAATGGAATTTAATCCGGATAAATGCGAGGTGATGCATTTTGGCCGGAATAATGTAGAGGGGAGTTATAGGATAAAAGGTAAAACTATTCGGAGTATAGAGACACAGAGAGACCTGGGGGTGCAGGTTCACAAGTCTCTGAAGGTGTCAGTACAGGTGGAAAAAGTGATAAAGAAAGTGTATGGTATGTTAGCCTTCATAGGAAGGGGTATAGAATACAAGAGTAGGAGTTTGATGTTGCAAGTGTATAGAACGTTGGGTAGGCCTCACTTGGAGTACTGCGTCCAGTTCTGGTCGCCGTACTACCGGAAGGATGTGGAGTCCCTGGAGAGAGTGCAGAGGAGATTTACCAGGATGCTGCCTGGTATGGAAGGGCTGTCTTACAAGGAAAGATTGAACGCACTGGGGTTGTTTTCCCTTGAAAGATGTCGGCTGAGAGGGGATCTATTAGAGGTATATAAGATTATGAGGGTATAGATAGAGTAAATGGTGGTAAGCTTTTTCCACCATTAGATTCTGATAGAACGAGGGGTCATGGCCTTAGGGTGAAGGGGGCTATGTATAAGACTAATATTAGAGGGCATTTTTTCACACAAAGGGTAGTGGGGGTGTGGAATGCACTTCCGAGTAAGGTGGTGGGAGCAGGCACGCTAGGGTTGTTTAAGGGTCTCCTGGACAGCCACATGAGCGGTCTGCAGATAGAGGGATATAGGAGGACTGTTTAAATACTTTAATTGTTTCCACAGGCTGTTCGGTCCACCTTGTTGACCAACAAAGTGCATGCATTCGGCAGGTCGTGCGAGGGCTGCTCCTGTATGTTACTTCAGGAGTGGCCTAGTGCTTCACGTCATTAGTGTATGCTTAAACTGGACCATCAGATGGGCAACATGACAGCTCAGAGACTATCGCTGTTGCTGTGCAGACACA
The DNA here is from genome assembly GCA_024679065.1 of Sphyrna mokarran. Lineage (NCBI taxonomy): Eukaryota > Metazoa > Chordata > Chondrichthyes > Carcharhiniformes > Carcharhinidae > Sphyrna > Sphyrna mokarran. The sequence continues at coordinate 40,164,740 of JAGIQG010000022.1, forward strand.
CGGATGTGGGCCTGTGTCTGTGGGAGTTTGCGCGTTCTCCCCATGGTTGCGTGGGTTTTCTCCGAGTGCTCCGGTTTCCTCCCACATCCCAAAAATGTGCTCTTAGGCTGATTGGGTAACAAATTGTCCCTATATTGGTCTCTATATGTCATTAAGACGTTAGGATGGCAGCGCGGGCTCGTTGGGCCGAAGGGCCTGTTTCCCATGCTGTGTTGTTCTTTGTTCTTTGTTCCTAATAGTTTTTGCTTGTGTGGGATGGTTAATGGGGGGTACCTTTGTGTGGGGAAAAAAGAGGGGGGTTTGTGGGTGGGGAAGGTGGGAAGAGGAAAGCAGGGTGGTTATCTGGTTCTGCTATATTTTAGGTGAGTGGGGAGGGGCTGGTTGTTGAGGTGATGTGTGTTGGGGAGAGGACTGTCAGGATGGGGGTTTATATGTTTCAGGGGGTTGGGATGAAGTGGGGTGTGTGTGTTGGAGGGTTTTTATTATGGTTTCCCAGCTGGGGAGGTTGTGTGTCTGTTGCTGAATCAGACTCCAGTTTTTTTGGGAGGGTCGGGGGTGTAGCTTATGGGCTATTGTGGGGAGATCAGGCATTAGGGAGAAAAGTTCTGGGGGTTTCCTAATGGGGACGTTGGTGGGTAGGTTGTGGGTTGAAGAATGGCTTGTTGTCTTCCCATGTCTTGGCACTTTTGTCGTTTGTATCTGTCTATTAGGGTGGGCAGAGTGGGGGTTCCCAGAGCTGGTGAGATGGGGGTGACTATGTTTTATGTTGTGGTAGGAAGAATGATATTGGTCGGAGTCGGGTAGTAGGTATCGGATTGGTGTGGGGGCACTAGTCAGTGGAGTGAGGGTGTGTAGAGATATCCTCATTTATCCGGATGGTTCCTGGATTTGGCATGAGGCAAAAACTTTTGTTGGCTGCATAAAGATGACTTCTTTGACCATTTATTTATGTTTTTCTTTATTTATTAATAGTGTCCCAAATAGGCTTACATTAACAATGCAGTAAAGTTACTGTGGAAAAGTATACTGGGAGAGAATTTATCATGGCCAGTCCACCTAATCTACACATCTTTGGAATGTGGGAAGAAACTGGAGCATCCAGAGGAAACCCACACAGACACGGGGAGAACATGCAGACTCCGCACAGACAGTGGTCCAAATCGGGAATTGAACCTGTGTCCCTGACGCTGTGAAACTGTAGTGCTAACCACTGTGTCACTGTGCTGGCCCATAAATTAATGATTTCACATATATTATAATTTGAAGTGATCCAGAAGGTTAGTTGGTGCCATTCTTAGGGGAGTTTCTTTTGTCAGTAATGGTTAGTTACCCTGTGATTTGGGGGGTCTAGACATTTGTGTTTTCACAGATAGCTCTTTTGTTAATTATAATGATCTATCCTGTATCCAGGTTTCTCCTATTATTTCTGGTGATCAAATATTTAAAGATTTGTACTTTACCTAGGCCTGTCTGAGGAGTGTACAAAGTCACCATGTGGCCAGTATGTTCTCCATCTTATACTGTGCTTGAAATGTTACAGATTTATATTTTTGTTTTAGAGATTTACATTTCTCCAAGTGGATTATTCTAATAGGTTCCCATGGGTTTCAGAATTACCTTCTTTGATTAAAGTGAACCAATATTGATCCAAGCACTGTGTCTAGGACACAGTCCGAGAGTCTTTATTTTTGTGTGCATGTAGGAGAGTCACTCACCCTAGGGCTGCAGGTTGAGACAAGGTCTGGCTGAGGTTCATTTAGCTTCCATGCCGGAGCTGGCTGTGGAGAGTGTCTGGCCATTCTTGCCTTTCCTCCTCAATATAATCCCAATTGGTGTTTAATATTGCTTATTTAGCTTGCATCCCGAATGGGTTCACTGCTCCCTTGCACTATATCAAGGGAAGAGAGAGTTGATCTCATGGTCCCATGCTTTGTGTCATTTTCACGGTCCTTTTTTGGATCCTGGTTCCTCCAGCAGTTTTGGGGTGAGTGAGTGTTCTGTATTTGGCTACTATTCCTTGCTACCTCTGTGGATAAAGAAAGTTCCCTCTCTGTACCTGTTCTTTATATGGACCCCCATCCTATCCTTGAGTGACAGGAAATTGTTGCAGTTCATTGGTTCCCTATGAGTTTGGGATTCATCCCCTTCTCATCCCTGAGTGACAGGGAGACAGTATGGTGTGTTCTCAGTTTTGTGTTCCCTCCATCAATGGTTCTGAGGTTAGAGGGTGGGGTGAGAGTTGGTGTTAAGAGTTAAGTTAGTGTTAGTGTAGTGTTAGTGTTGGAGTTACTATAGAGATAGTGTCGGTAGAGTTAACCTTTTACAGGTCAGGGATGGCGGATGGGAAAGGTTTCTTTCTGTTGTTATCCGAGCATCTTCCAGTGCAGGCAGACTGAAATGACAGACAAATAACAACTTGCATTTCTCTTTCACTTTTCACAACTTCTGGATGCTCTAGAATGTCTTGCAACCAATGGGATGCCTTTGAAGTGTGGTCACTGTTGTAATGTAGGAAGTGTGTCTATCAATTTGCGTAGAACAAGCTCCCACATAGAGCAATATGATAATGATGTGTTGCAGCATGACATCGACAGGATGCAAGACTGGGCGGAGAAGTGGCAGATGGACTTCAACGCGGATAAATGTGTTGTGGTCCATTTTGGCAGATCCAATGGGATGAATGAGTACACAATCAAAGGTAGGAGTCTTAGCTGTGTGGAAGAGCAGAGGGATCTTGGGGTCCGGGTCCATAAGACTCTCAAATTGGCCTCCCAGGTGGAGGATGTGGATAAGAAAGCTTAAGGTGTATTGGCCTTCAGACTTTAAACTAGAAAGGTTAGGGGGAGGGAATAGTGATGTGGAGACTGGGAGCAAGGAAGTTAGCTCCCAGGTAGGGAAGGACTCTAGGAAGGATGAGAGGCAGGTTAGACGAGTGGGGGAGAAGGGAAATGTCCAGTCTGAGGGACTGAGCTGTGTCTATTTTAATGCCAGGAGTGTAGTAAATAAGGTGGATGAACTTAGGGCGTGGATTGCTGCTTGGGATTGTGATGTGGTGGCCATTACAGAGACTTGGATGTCTCAGGGACAGGACTGGGTACTTCAGGTCCCGGGATTCAGATCCTTCAGGAAGGACAGGGAGGGAGGCAAAAGAGGTGGTGGAGTGGCACTGTTGATCAGGGACAGTGTCATGGCTGCAGAGAAGGTGGATACCGAGGAGGGAATGTCTACAGAGTCTCTGTGGGTGGAAGTTAGGAATAGCAAAGGGTCGGTGACGTTGCTGGGTGTATTCTATAGGCCGCCCAATAGTGACAGGGAAGTTGAGGTGCAGATAGGGAAACAGATACTGGAGAGATGTAGAAATAACAGAGTTGTTGTGATGGGAGACTTCAATTTCCCAAACATCGACTGGAATATCCCAAGGGTAAGGGGTTTGGATGGGGAGGAGTTTGTTAGGTGTGTTCAGGAGGGTTTCCTGACACAGCACGTGGACAAGCCTACAAGAGGAGAGGCTGTACTGGACCTGGTACTAGCTAATGAACCAGGACAGGTGATGGATCTCTCGGTAGGAGAGCATCTTGGGGATGGAGATCATAATTCTATCTCCTTCACCCTTGCATTGGAAAAGGATAGTATCAGGCAGGCTAGGAAAGTGTTTGTCTGGAATAAGGGGAAATATGAAGACATCAGGCAGATGTTGGGGCGAATAAACTGGAAGGAGGTGTTCTTGGGGAAAAGCACAGAAGGAAGGTGGCAGATATTCAAGGAATGCTTGTCTGGAGCTCTGCACGACAACATTCCGGTGAGACAAGGAGGTTTTGGTAGGACGCGGGAACCGTGGTGCACGAAGGCAGTGGTGAACATAGTCAGGAAGAAAAGAAAGGTGTATAAAAGGTTCAAAGAGATAGGAGATGTTGGGGATCTAGAGAAGTATAAGGCTTATAGAAGAGAGCTTAAAAAGGAAATTAGGAGAGCCAGAAGGGGTCATGAGAAGGCCTTGGCTGGTAGGATTAAGGAGAATCCCAAGGCCTTCTACAAATATGTGAAAAGTAAAAGGATGAGAAGAGAAGGGATAGGACCTATAAAAGGTGAAGGGGGAAAAGTCTGTATGGAACCAGAAGAAATGGCAGAGGTGCTTAATGAGTACTTTGCCTCAGTATTCACGGTGGAAAGTGATCTGGGAGGATGCACTACAAGTTTGCGGCAGACTGAAAAGATTGAGTATGTAGATATTAAGGAAGCGGATGTGTTAGAACTTTTAAATGCTATCAAGATAGACAAGTCTCCGGGACCAGATGGGATGTACCCCAGGTTATTGTGGGAGGTGAGGGATGTCATTGCAGAGCCCCTGGCGATGATCTTTGCGTCGTCGATGGAGACGGGAGAGGTTCCGGAGGATTGGAGGATTGCGGATGTGGTCCCTATTTTCAAGAAAGGGAACAGGGATAGTCCTGGAAATTACCGACCGGTGAGTCTGACCTCAGTGGTTGGTAAGCTGATGGAGAGGCTTCTGAGGGACAAGATTTATGAGCATTTGGAGAAGTTTAGGTTGATTAGAAATAGTCAGCATGGTTTTGTAAGGTCTTTTGTAAGGACCTTTTGTAAGGTCTTATAAGGTCTTGGTTTTATAAGGTCGTGCCTTATAAGCTTAATTGAGTTCTTCGAAAATGTGGCTGAACACATTGACGAAGGAAGAGCAGTGGACGTGGTGTACATGGACTTCAGCAAGGCATTTGACAAGGTCCCACATGCAAGACTTCTTGAGAAGGTGAGAGGCCATGGGATCCAAGGGGCTTTGGCCTTGTGGATCCAGAACTGGCTTGCCTGCAGAAGGCAGAGGGTGGTTGTGGATGGCTCTTTTTCTGCATGGAGGTCGGTCACCAGTGGAGTGCCCCAGGGATCTGTTCTAGGACCCTCTGGTTTGTCATTTTCATAAATGACCTGGATGAGGAAGTGGAGGGATGGGTGAGTAAGTTCGCCGATGACACGAAGGTCGGTGGTGTTGTGGATGGTCTGGAGGGATGTCAGAAGTTGCAGCATGACATCGACAGGATGCAAGACTGGGCGGAGAAGTGGCAGATGGACTTCAACGCAGATAAATGTGTTGTGGTCCATTTTGGCAGATCCAACGGGATGAATGAGTACACTATCAAAGGTTAGCTGTGTGGAAGAGCAGAGGGATCTTGGGGTCCGGGTCCATAAGACTCTCAAATCGGCCTCCCAGGTGGAGGATGTGGTTAAGAAAGCTTACGGCGTACTGGCCTTCATTCATCGAGGGATTGAGTTCAGGAGTCAGGAGGTAATGCTGCAGCTTTATAGGACCCTTGTCAGACCACACTTGGAGTACTGTGCGCAGTTCTGGTCGCCTCACTATAGGAAGGACGTGGAAGCTATTGAAAGGGTGCAGAGGAGATTTACAAGGATGTTGCCTGGATTGGGAGGCATGCCTTATGAAGACATATGAAGCCAGGTGTTAGGCTTGGAAGTTAGTGAACATTTTGGTGATAGTGACCACAATTCGGTTACGTTCACCTTAGTGATGGACAGGGATAGGCATGAAGCTGGGGGCGTAGTTATAGCTGGGGGAAGGGTAATTATGAGGCCATCAGGAGAGAATTAGGGTGCATAGATTGGACTAGGGAAACTACAGGGACTGGGAACATCTGGAATGTGGTGCTTATTCAAGGAGCAGCTGCTGCGAGTCCTTGATAAGTATGTCCCTGTCAGGCAGGGAGGAAATGGACGAGTAAGAGAGCCTTGGTGTACGAAAAAAGTTGATTTGCTGGTTAAGAAGAAAAAGGAGGCTTATGTCAGGATGAGGCTTGAAGGCTCAGTTAGTGCAATGGATAGCTATAGATTAGCCAGGAAGGAGGTAAAAAGTGAATTGAGGAGAGCTAAGAGGGGACACGAGAAGATGTTGGCTGATAGGATTAAGGAGAATCCTAAAGCTTTCTTTCGATATGTTAAGAATAGAAGATTGGTTAGGGCAAGATTAGGGCCAGTCATAGACAGCAGTGGGAAGTTGTGCGTGGAGCCTGAAGAGATTGGTGAGGCACTGAATAAATATTTCTCTTCGGTATTCACGCAGAGTGCTGGAAATGTAGCTGTGGAGAGCACTGAGGTACAGGGTTGCAAATTGGGGAGTATTGTAGTAGATAGGGAGGATGTGTTAGAAATTCTCGAGGGTTTGAAGTTGGATAAGTCCCCGGGCCGGACGGGATTTACCCTAGGATTCTCTGGGAGGCAAGAGAGGAGATTGCAGAGCCTCTGGCTCTGATCTTCAGGTCCTCGTTGGTTACGGGTGTGGTTCCGGAGGACTGGAGGATGGCGAATGTGGTCCCATTGTTTAAGAAGGGGAAGAGAGACTTCCTGGGAATTATAGGCCAGTGAGTCTTACTTCTGTTGTGGGCAAGGTATTGGAGAGAATTATTAGGGATAGGATTTATAGTTATTTAGAGAGAAATGAATTGATTGGGGATAGTCAGCATGGTTTCGTGAAAGGTAGGTCATGCCTTACTAACCTCATTGAGTTTTTTGAGAAAGTGACCAGAGAGGTGGATGGGGGTAAGGCGGTTGATGTAGTATATATGGACTTTAGTAAGGCTTTTGATAAGGTGGCCCATGGAAGACTTCTACCGAAAATGCAGATGTGTGGAATAGAGGGTGATTTAGCTAATTGGATTAGAAATTGGCTGGCAGATAGAAGACAGAGGGTGGTGGTTGATGGGAGATATTCATCGTGGAGTTCGGTGACGAGTGGTGTGCCTCAGGGGTCTGTTTTGGGGCCCCTGCTGTTTGTAATTTTTATAAAGGATCTGGATGGGGGTATTGAGGGATGGATCAGTAAATTTGCAGATGATACTAAAGTTGGTGGTGTGGTAGCTAGTGAAGAGGGGTGTTTTAGTTTACAGAGTGACTTGGACAAGTTGCAGAGCTGGGCCGAGAGGTGGCAAATGGAGTTTAATGTGGAAAAGTGTGAGGTAATGCACTTTGGCAGGAACAATAAATGGGTAGAGTATAGGGCTAATGGGAGGGCTCTTAATAGTGTTGAGGAACAGAAGGATCTTGGTGTATGTGTCAATAGATCCCTGAAAGTAGGCAGTCAAGTGGATAAAGTTGTTAAGAAGGCTTATGGAGTCTTAGCTTTTATTGGTAGGGGGATTGAATTTAGGAGCCGCAGCATCATGTTGCAGCTGTACAAAACTCTAGTGCGCCCGCACTTGGAGTATTGTGTGCAGTTCTGGTCGCCACATTATAAGAAAGATGTGGAGGCATTGGAGAGGTTACAGAGGAGGTTTACTAGGATGTTGCCTGGTATGGAGGGCAGGTCCTATGAAGAGAGGTTGAAGGATTTGAGGTTGTTTTCGTTATAAAGGAGGCGGCTAAGGGGGGATCTTATTGAAGCATATAAGATAATTAGAGGTTTGGATAGGGTGGACAGTGATAGCCTTTTTCCTAGGATGGAGAAAGCTAGCACGAGGGGACACAGCTTTAAATTAAGGGGTATGAGTTTTAGGACGGATATCAGAGGTAGGTTCTTTACTCAAAGAGTGATTAGGGAGTGGAATGCCCTGCCTGCAGCTGTTGTAGATGCGCCAAGTTTGGTGGCGTTTAAGAGGGTAGTTGATAAGTATATGGGTGAGAAGGGAATGGTTTAGTTAGGAGGGGCATTGCTTTTTATTTTGGTCGGCACAACATCGAAGGCCGAAGGGCCTGTTCTGTGCTGTATTGTTCTATGTTCTATGTTCTATGTTCTAAGACAGGTTGAAGGAGCTGGGACTGTTCTCCCTGGAGAGACGAAGGTTGAGAGGCGACCTGATAGAGGTTTACAAGATGTTGAGAGGATTAGATAGGGTGGACTCTCAGAGACTATTTCCCAGGGCTGAAATGGTCGCGACGAGAGGGCACAGATTTAAGGTGCAGGGAAGCAAGTACAGAGGGGATGCTAGGGGAAAGTTTTTCACTCAGAGGGTGGTGAGTGAATGGAATCAGCTGCCGTCGGTGGTGGTCGAGGTGAACTCGCTGGGGTCTTTTAAAAGACTTCTGGATGAGTATATGGGATCCAATGGGATTGGGGGTTATCGATAGGTCTATGGCTGGGTAGGTTTTGATGTGTTCGGCACAACTTGTGGGCCGAAGGGCCTGTTTGTGCTGTAGTGTTCTATGTTCTATATTCTATCTGATAATGTGCTTGTGTGATGTTGGGTGAAGTATAAATATTAGTCAGGATATTGGTCAGATCTTCCCTTCTCTTCAAGCAGTTGCCATAGGAACTTCCACATCCATCTGAGAGAGAAGACGGGTGGCTTGGATTAAAGTCTCATCTGAAAAGTGGTGCTTCCAACAGTGCAGCGCTGTCTTGTGAGCCTAGATTTTGTACTCATCTCCATGAAGTGAGACTTGAAAATGCAGCTTTCGGATTCAGAGGTGAGAGTGCTACCAACTGAACCATGACGAAGACCTCATGCTATGGAGGAGAGAGAATGTGGTTGAGATCTGCTGCTGTAAGACAGAGGTCAATTGAAGAATTATAACATTGTGAAAGAAAGCCAAACATTGTACTTGCGCTGAATAAACAGGGCATCACTGACTGGTAAATAAAATGGCAGCAAGTCCTGTCCACTTACCATTGCTTTGACGTGTATTTTCAGGGCATGATAAACCCTGACAGTCGTACCTCTTGTTCACAAAGGATTAATCAAATGTGACAGCTATTGATTTCTCTTCATATTCATTTCTTCAGGTTAATGGAGTCCCAGTAACTTTTATGTTGGAACTGATATCACTGGTATTTTTGATTATGTAGATGGAGAGATAGTTTCTTTGTCTCTATTTTCACAGGACATAAAAGAGGTGTGGTAATTCTTGATAGTTAGGTGTCTATGAAACTGAAGGCAGCTGCACTGACATTTTTTAAAATTCATTTGTGGGAATGGGCATTGCTGGCTAGCCAGCATTTATTGCCTGTCCCCTAGTTGCCCGAGAGCAGTTGAGAGTCAACCACATTGCTGTGGCTCTGGAGTCACATGTGAGCCAGACCAGGTAGGGATGGCAGATTTCCTTCCCTAAAGGATATTAGTGAACTAGATGGGGATTTTTCAACAATGGTTTCATGGTCATCAGTAGGTTCTTAATTCCAGATATTTTTTATTGGATTCAAATTTCATTATCTGCCAATGGCGGGATTCAATCCCAGGCCTCCAGAACATTAACAGAATTTCTGGATTAATAGGCTAGCGATAATACCATTAGGCCATCGCCTCCCCGTTTGAAATGAGGATTTTTATCTTTTTGCACACCAGATCATGTGAAGGCCACACCGGAGTGAGTGTAGAATATGTTTACAAGAATGGTTCCAGAGATGAGAAACTTCAGTTAGAAGGATAGATGGGAGAGGGTGGGACTGTTCTTCATGGAGAGGAGAAGGCCAAGAGGAAATTTGATTGAGATGTTCAAAATCATGAGCGGCTGGATAGAGTAAATAGGGAGAAACTGTTCCTATTCATAAAAGGATTGAGAACAGGAGGACACAGATTTAAAGTGATTGATGAAAGAAGCAAATGTGATCCGAGAATAAATTGTTCACACAGTGAATGGTTGAGGTCTAGAATGCAGTACCTGGAAGTGTGGTGGAGGCAGTTCAATTGTGGCATTCAAGAGGCATAAGATGATTACTTGAGTAAAAGCAAAACAGGGGAATGGCACTAAATCAATAATGCTCTTTTGGAGAGCTGGTGCAGACACAATGGACCAAATGGCCCCTCTGCAGCATAACAATTCTGTGATTCTGTGATCTGGTGAAAGGAATCTGCTGTAAAACGGTGGAAGATTAACACCTATGCAGAGTGTTAGAAGTTCAGGGATTTCTGTAACTCTTTAACAATTTGATTGACAGAACAATCTATAATTGAAGTATGTTGATCAAGGAAGTTTAGATAATGTTAAAGAGTATATCAAAGGTTTCTGTATTTTAATTTGAGGACTGTTTAGCCTTTAGCATTTTTATTCTTTCATGAGATGTGGGTGTCACTGGCAAGACACCAGTGTCCATCCCTAGCTGTCCTTTAAAAGGCTTGGTAGACAATTTCAGAGAGCACTAATGAGTCAAGCACATTATGTATAAGCCAGGCTTTCCCTAAAGGATATTAATGAATGAGATGGGATTTCATAACAACTGGTAATAGTTTCATGGTCACCAGTACTGAGACTGATTTCAATTCCAGATTTTAGGAATTTAATTTAAATTTGTGTCCCCTGGAGCATTATTACCACTACATCTCCATCTCCACTGACTGTGAGTATGTGTGAATTTGCCATAAACTTGCACTGTTCTCTTGTGAATATGGCATCCCAAGTTAAATGCTGCAAAACGTATTTCACAGGATTATTGAAAAAATTGGACATCGAATCGTATAAGGAGCTACTGGGACAGGTGACCAAAAGCTTGGTCAAAGAAGTCAGTTTACAGAAGTGTCTTAAAGGCAGAGAGATGGGGAGATTTAGAAAAGAAAGAGTTAAAGGCCTACATAGCTGAATGCACAGCTGCTGGTTTGTTGAAGTTGCAGTTTGCTGAAATGTTAATTAGAACAGCACTGGGGACACCTAATGATGGTACAGGGAAATGGCAGTTTGGAAGTCTGGAGATTAATGGCTTTATTTGCAACGTTGTTTTTTTCATAAGCCAACACTATCACAGTGTTAGTCTATGATGAGACTATTCAATAACTATTATTGTGCTTTCAACATTGATTTTAACCAATTTGTAAGCATGTTAAAAATGTAATTACAGATTTAATACTGCCAAGGAATGCCATTATGTGGGAGGGTGTGCATTCCTCCAAGTACACAATGTCATAGAAGGCCCCGATGGGGTCTTAAATCCTAACACTGGATTAATCTGGTGAATAGCCTGCACTGAGTGCAAAGCACCATCTTGGTAAAAGAGTTGCAGCTTGATTCAGAGGGCAACTTGGAGGGTCATTCATGATTATCACTTAGATTAGTGCTCAATAAGGAGACATCAAGGCATCTTGCTGGACTGTATTTGTTCTCACACTATCCACTCTCAGCAACAACTTATTGGGTAAAATTTAATCATTGCAGAGGATTTAGAGAATTTGCAACTTTTATTGCTCTGTGCTGCTGGAGCTTACATGAAGTCTTTGGAAACACATCATCAACTTCAATCGACATTTATTTAAGGAATTCTCTGGATGCTTCATCTACAATGTTTAAGTGTGCCATGCTGCCTTGCTCAAGACACCAGGAAGAATGGAGTGCTTGGCCTTCAGCATTTCACTGGGGATCCTCTTAAACCTGAGGGAGGAATGGGAGGAAGATAAGAGGTCTTGTTGGAGAGAATAATTAGGGATAGGATTTATAGTTATTTAGAGAGTAATGAATGATTGGGGATAGTCAGCATGGTTTTGTGAAGGGTAGGTCGTGCCTTACTAACCTCATTGAGTTTTTTGAAAAAGTGACTAAGGAGGTGGATGGGGGTAAGGCGGTTGATGTGGTATATATGGACTTTAGTAAGGCGTTTGATAAAGTGGCCCATGGAAGACTTCTGCAGAAAATGCAGATATATGGGATAGAGGGTGATTTAGCTAATTGGGTTAGGAATTGGCTAGCAGATAGAAGACAGAGGGTGGTGGTTGATGGGAGATATTCATCGTGGAGTTCGGTGACAAGTGGTGTACCTCAGGGGTCTGTTTTGGGGCCCCTGCTGTTTGTAATTTTTATAAATGATCTGGATGAGGGTATTGAAGGATGGATTAGTAAATTTGCAGATGACACTAAAGTCGGTGGAGTGGTAGATAGTGAAGAGGGGTGTTATAGTTTGCAGAGGGACTTGGACAAGTTGCAGAGCTGGGCCGAGAGGTGGCAAATGGAGTTTAATGTGGAAAAGTGTGAGGTAATGCACTATGGCAGAAATAATAAATGTGTAGAGTATAGGGCAAATGGTAGGATTCTTAGTAGTCTAGATGAACAGAGGGATCTTGGTGTGTATGTGCATAGATCCCTGAAAGTAGGCAGTCAGGTCGAGAAGGTTGTTAGGAAGGCATATGGAGTCTTGGCTTTTATTGGTAGAGGGATTGAATTTCGGAGCCGCAACGTCATGTTGCAACTGTACAAAACTCTAGTGCGGCCGCACTTGGAGTATTGTGTGCAGTTCTGGTCCCCACATTATAAGAAAGATGTGGAGGCATTGGAGAGGGTACAGAGGAGGTTTACCAGGATGTTGCCTGGTATGGAGGGCAGGTCTTATGAGGAGAGGCTGAGGGATTTGAGGTTGTTTTCGTTAGAAAGGAGGAGGCTAAGAGGGGACCTGATCGAAACATATAAGATGATTAGAGGTTTAGATAGGGTGGACAGTGATAGCCTTTTTCCTAGGATGGAAAAAGCTAGCACGAGGGGACACAGCTTTAAATTAAGGGGTGATAGTTATAGGACGGATATCAGAGGTAGGTTCTTTACCCAAAGGGTGGTTCGGGAGTGGAATGCCCTGCCTGCAGCAGTTGTAGATGCGCCAAGTTTGGTGGCGTTTAAGAGGTTAGTTGATAAGTATATGGAAGAGAAGGGAATGGTTTAGTTTGGAGGGGCATTGCTTTTTATATTGGTCGGCGCAACATCGAAGGCCAAAGGGCCTGTTCTGTGCTGTAATGTTCTATGTTCTATGTTTTAGGTCAGTCAGAGAGCCAGCAGCTGCTACAGGAGAGAGGAACAGGAGGGAGAGGCAGGTGAGGCGTGCTCCTTCCCTCCTGTGAATACAGAACATTTCTCCTCCTCTTGTGCCTCTTCATTAGGACCCTCTGGTGCCATGTTTGACAACCCATGCACCTTCTCCCTTGGTTCTGAGCCATCCTGATATCTGCCACTGTGTGTGTCAGCCCGAACACTCCACACCTTCAGTGGAGCCCACATAGATCACACAATAAAAAATGTTTCTGACCAACCTTTTGAGTGCTAAAACTGCAAGTGTCTGTTTTAGCACCTTCAGCCAAGCTCAAACAATGAGCGTCGGCAATTTGGACCAAAATAGTATGTTTGAACTAGACATAGTTTATTAGCAGCACCCATTTTATCATTTATTTTCACCAAAATACTCCCTTCATTGATGCTTGGGACATGGGCATCACTGACAAGTCTGGGATTTATTTCCCATTTCTATAGCCGTCCTGAAAAGGTGGCATTCCAGTCCATGTAGATACTCCCACAATACTGTTAGGGAGGGACTTTGAGGATTTTGATCCAGTGATGATAAAAGGACAACAATATCGTTTGACACAGTAAGAAGTCTCACAACACCAAGGTTAAAGTCCAGCAGGTTTATTTGGAACCACAAGCTTTCAGAGCACTGCTTCCTCATCAGGTGAATGGAGGTAGATTCACAAACATGGCATATATAGACAAAGACATAATTGCAAAATAATTACAAATTGGAATGTGAAGAATAGTTGGAATGAGAGTCTTTACAGGTAATCAAGTCTTTGCAGGTACAGACAATATGAGGGGGGAGAGGAATAATCACAGGTTAAAGAGGTGTCTTCCAAATTAACCTAGTAGACTTTAACCTGGTGTTGTGAGACTTCTTACTGTGCCCACCCCAATCCAATGCCAGCATCTCCACAATATCGATTGAAGTTAGAATGGGAATTTGGAGATGGTGCTATTCTCAAATAACTGCTACCATTGTCCTTCCAGATAGTGCACTGGTTTGGGAGGGGCTATGGATGAAGCTAAATTGCTGCTGTGAATCCTATGGTCACAGTGGAGTTGGGCTATGTTGATGGAGACAATATGCAGTTAAGGCCCCTTCCCTGGTGCAAGGCTTGAAAGCAAACAGTAAATAGCCTGTGACCCAAGGGCTTAACACGCGGACAGAACTACACTGAACACTCGCAGGACCATATGCGTAAATACACTGCAGTTTGGGATTAGCATGTCAGAGAGGATAAACTGCCTCTGTCATAGCTCTTTGAGCAAGCCTTTTAGCAGTCATTTCTTATTCCATTTTAAATCAGTAATGTTCTTGATAAATATTCGCACTGAGGCAAGTATCATGCTGAAAGATAAAGAGGCTCAAAAGTTGTAGGTTAACCCCTATTTGTGAGTGTGTTTGATCCAGACTCAGAGCATGGTAAATATTGACTGGTAAGTGCATTATGGATTTGCAGAGCTCATGGCCTGTTTTCATGTGGACAGCATACATGCTGGTATCATCACTAAACATGCACGAAGATGTAAACAGAATAGAAAAGATGCAAATCATGATTGTTATAGATATGTGACAGGTTATACCTGAGCAGCCTTAAAATAAAGCACAGAAATCAAGAGTAGAAGATAAAGGCCCCATTACAGGTACAGGCATCTCTCTTTACAACGCTCATGGTATTTACTGGCAACAGCAAGATGTTTCACCGGAGACTTATCAGACAAAATTTGACAATGGGCCACATAAGGTGATGGTCAAAGAGGTATGTTTAAAAGTGTGTCATAAAGGAGAAGATTGAGACAGAGCGACGGGGAGGATTAGAGAAGCAATTCCAGAGCCTAGAACTTCTGCAACCAAAGGCATAGCTAGCAATGCTAAGTAAAATGAAAGGGGAGCTTGGTGGAATTCAAAATACATCAACTTTGGAGGAGTGCAGAGGGAGCTGAAGGATGTTACACAAATAAGGAGATGTAGGGCTATGGAGGAATGGGATCATGAGGATGGAATTTGTAAATTCCAGGCAATGGAGTTGCATCTATTTATGTCAAGCTCTGATTGGTATTGAGAAGGGTTGGGGGTGCCAGAAACATGTACTGCAGTTGATTAACACATTCCCCTCCTTGGATCCAGCCTCTGATCCAGTCCTGGAGTGGTGGGATGGACATCTGATGCCAACTCCATTTTGCAAATCAAATCCAATTGGATGTGAACTCACAGCAGCAAAGCTTCCCACAATTTGGCATGACTTAATTTGGCAGTGTGTCTCACAAAGGCCAAAAGGCTGGCTGTGGGGGAATTGGAAGAATTTGTCTTGTAAAAGTCAGGAGGCACAATCAGCACTGCGGTTTGAGAACAGGAAATTATAAAGGCACTTTGACATTCTCATTGAATGGGCAGTAGTGTGGAAGATGGAGTTTAATAGGAATTTTGAAAGGGGGGGGGAATGTGTTTGGTGATGGCATCGTGCTGAAGAAAGCAGTGGCGCGACTTCTGTTTCTAGGTGTAAGAATTAAAGTTGAAGAAGAGTGTGCAGGGGAAAGATCACTGGGAGCAGGGAGTGGTGTCGGGAAGCAAAAGTTAGCCAACAATGGAGACATCAGCCAACAATAGGTAGAGCCCAGGGCAGGAGGGGTATATTGTTTGAAGCAATGGCTTTACAATGTGTAATGATCTCAGTGAGGCCCATGAGATGGGTCTTTTGGAGTATGAGCTCCCTAACTGGGGTAATGATTAGATAATCAGGGAGTGTCACCTGCATATATAATGAGGAATGTCAGGTCAACTGACCCCCTGGATTCTGACTGTGTACCTGAAACACTCTTAGCAATGGAGATAAGTTTGTAAGTAAAGGAATCTGGCACCAGCCTCTGAGGAATTATTTCATGATGCATTGAGTTACATTACATAAGATGACACAAAACAGAAACAGGCCTTTCAGCCCAATGCATCCATGCCATTGATTATGCTCCACTCAGACTTCTTCTCATTTTTCCATCATCTATATCTTCCATCATATCGATCTATTCCCATCTCCCACATATATTTATAGGAATAAATGGGTCATTTTCCAAATGGCAGTCAGTGACTCCTGGGGTTCCACAGGGATAAGTGCTGGGACACCAGCTATTCATAAAAGATATTAATGATTTAGACGAGGAACTAATAGCTCCAAATTTATGGATGACGCAAAGCTAGATGGGTGGATGAACTATGAGGAGGATGCAGAGATGCTTCTGTGTGATTTGGACAAACTGAGTGAGTGGGAAAATGCAGTATAATGCAGATAAATGTGAGGGGGTTATCCACTTTGGTAGCAAAAAGAGGAAGGCAAATTATTGTCTAAATTGCTATAGATTGGGAGAGGGGAATGCACAATGAAACCTGGGGGACTTGTACACCAGTCACTGAATGTAAGCATTGAGGTTCAGAAAGCGATAAAGAAGACAAATTATGTTGGCCTTCATAGCAAAAGGGTTCAAATACAGAAGCAGAGATATCTTGCTATAATAATAGAGCTTTGTCAAGGCCAAACCTGGAATCCTTCCCTTCCTTCTGTGGAAGTCTCCCAAAACCAGACATACTAAACTGCATCAGATCTTCAGGTGAGCTCGGCAAAGTGGTTACCACTGCTGCCTCACAGCATCAGAGACTCAGGTTCAATTCCAGCCTTAGGTGACTGCATGGAGTTTGCACATTCTTCCATTTCTGTGTGGGTTTCTTCTGGATGCTCTGATTTCCTCCCACAGTCCAAGATCATGCAGGTTTGGTGCATTGGCCATGCTAAATTGGCCTTGAGTGTTCCAAGATGTGTAGGTCGCGGGGATTAGTGGCATGAGTATGTGGGGTTACAAGGATAGGGCTTGAGTAAGCTGCTCTGTTGGAGAGTCACTGTGATTTTGATGGACCGAATGGACTCCTTCTGCAGTGCAGAAGGATTCTATGATTCTATGAAGCTGACTGTATTGATATGAGGCAAATCTTGCAGGAAAGCTTTACAGGACAGGGAAGCTGTTCATTTTGGAATTCCTGTTAGAGTTCCCTCTAGTGTTATAACAAGGAATCATTACCAGTCAGTGACATTTTAACATTGTAATTCCAATTGGAGGTTTAAGATTAAAATAAACCTATTAACTGTGTCCTAACCTATCCTGCAGCATAGTTAAGTACTTTCATTTCACATTAATTCCATTTGCTAAACCCATATTGATTCTCATTTATCAAATTTATTTCCTGATCCTGACGAGTTACTACATTACTTGTGATAATTCCCTACAACGTGCCCTTAAGACAGACGTTTCTTGTTGGCAGATACTTTACTGGGAAGTGAGAGGCTTCCTCGCATTCCCTTTAATGATCTTGAAAACATCCGTTTGACTCCAGTGCTTCTGTTCTTCACATTATTGTTCAATCAAATTGACTCCCTTCAAAAGGCAAGTCCTGCAATTGTATCGTTCCATCTTAATTGAGTGACTGCTATTTACTGATGAAATACAAGTAATTTCCATGACAGAAGCCCAGAAGTGAAAATGATGTCTTGAGTTGCTTATCATACTGATAATGGTTTAATCTGCATATGCGCTGGGGGAAGGGAACAATAGATTTGTGTAGCAGAATTAGTATTATCTCTAATAAAATTACATGCTAATTGGAAGATGGTTTTGTTACAGCATACATCAGGGATTGCACGCAGAGGATGAGCAATTTATTTACAATTGAAATCTGATTTACACAAAGATTTGCTTCTCCTTTCCCTCCCTTGTAGTTCTCTGTTCAACCATTTAGGCTAGGTCTCAACATTCATCACTCATTCCTTAATGATTTAACTTCAATTATTGTATTCCATTTCACTTCCAGATGTCTGTAGGGCACAAATAAATTAGTTTCACATGTTCAAAAGTTCCAAGAAGGTGACCCAGAAAGCATATTACTGATGCCTCAAACCTCCCTTCTTCGCAATTACTTTGCCATGGAACTTTAAGCCTTGAAATAATTGTATCTTGATGAGGAATTCAGCACATGTATTGGAAAGGCAGCCATCAATTTTGAGTGACTAACAAAACATGCATTGGAAAACAAGAAACTGACCCAAAGGACAAAGATACTTGTCTCACAAGGCCTTTATCACCAGATTGCTGAGTAACAGCAAAACCTGGACAACTTTGATCAAGAGAAAAGGCTCAATGATTCCCGTTCTTGGTGTCTGTGATGCATCCTTGGCAGCTCATGGAAAGACAAATTCACAAATGAAGCAATCTTTCTAGGGCAAACAAATGAAGCATGCTAGACTAATTAAGCTAAGGGGCTTTTTTGCCTGACCATGTTTGATTTGATTTATTATTGCCACAGGTACTGGCATGCTACACAGACAAAACATACCATTCATAGAGTACTTGGGGTCGGGGGGGGAGGAAAGGGGAGGGTGTAGAATCTAATTTTTAAAATTCATTTGTGGGACATGGGTGCGGGCTGGCCAGCATTTATTGCCCATCCCTAGTTATCTGATGGCAGCTGAGAGTCAACCACATTGCTGTGGCTGTGGAGTCACACGTAGGCCAGACCAGGTAAGGACAGCAGAACTTCTTCCCTAAAGGGCTTAAGTGAATCAGATGAGTTTTTCCAACAATCAACAATGGTTTCATGGTCATCAGTAAATTATTAATTCCAGATCTTTTCTATTGAATTAAAATTTCACTACCTGCCGTGGCAAGATTTGAATGTAGGTTCCAGAACATTAGTTGAGTTTCTGGATTAATAGTCTAGTGATAATACCACTAGGCCATCACTTCCTCATGTTACAGTCATAGCTAGGGTGTAGAGAAAGATTGACTTAATGTGAGGTAGGTCCATTCAAACTGACAGTAGCAGGGAAGAATCTGTTAAGTTGGTTGGTATGTGTTCTTAGACTTTTGTATCTTTTCCCTAAAAGAAGAAGATAGAAGAGAGTATGACCTTGGTGTGTAGGGTCCTTGATTATGCTAGCTGCTTTTCCAAGGCAGTAGGAAGTGTAGATGGAGTTAGTAGATGAGAGGCTGGTTTGCATGATGGACTAGGTTATGTTCATGGCCCTTTATATTTTCTTGCAGTCTTGTTCAGGGTAGCAGCCATACCAAACTCCTGCCCTGACCAAGACCACAAGGAACCACACAGACTTGTTTTAAGGTGTTCCCTCAAACTTGCCCATCATCAATATATTGGGATGTGGATGTGGAATTCTTAGCTTTGGAGTGAGTGAAACCAGCTTAAAATAACCCAACATCAAGAGCCACATCCTCAAGGATATGTCAAGAGGCCAGCAGGGACCCAGTGCTACGATTGCTGTCAGAAGAGACATGAAAGCTCTCAACATAATCACCAGAAGTGGGAAACTGTAGCTAATGTCCAATGAAAATAGTGACACCAGCTATGAGCAGGCGCTTGCCACCACAACAACATGCAGAGATACCAGCTCTGCAATTAGCAAAGATCATTCCAGAACCACTGCCAAAGGACAACTTCAATTCCAGCACTGTGACAGACTTTGCCTTTCCAGAATTGACTTGTTCAGCTACTAAAAGAAGTGCAGCAGGTGATCTCATTTGACCTCACCAAATTCTTACAGATTAGAAGTGTCATGCTGGAAAAAAAAAGACATTGAAATTATTGTCTCATGCCTATCATAGCTGCTGTTTGTCCAATAATATTATTAACTAGGCTCTGAGAGGATTGAGTAAGGAAATAAAGTCATTAGCACCATATTCAAAAATGCCAGACAGCAAATAACAATTCCATTTAATGGCTGGGTCCCATGCTGTATGTCAATATATAGAAATATAGATCATTTGAACATATAGAAACAAATCATGTGATTCCAGTGGTCAGTGTTTATTCTCCATGTGAGCCTATCTCCTAGATCTTATTTTTTATGTTTTGTTTAAGGATTCTTAATTTTGGGAACTAACATGAGGATATTACGAATTTTTAGAATTACTTTCATTAAAATGACTCTGTTGATAAAATGGAGTAAGAAGTCTCACAACACCAGTTTAAAGTCCAACAGCTTTATTTGGTAGTAAACGCCACTAACTTTTGGGGTTTGCCCTTCCATCAGATGAGTGGGAGTTCTGATCACAAACTCCCACTCACTTGATGAAGGGGCAAACCCCGAAAGCTAATGGGATTTACTATCAAATTAACTTGGGTGGACTTTAAACTGGTGTTGTAAGACTTCTTACTGCGTTTACTCAGTCCAATGCCGGCATCTCCATATCATGGATAAAATGGAGGCCATCTGATCTTTTGTAACTCCAATGTTTGTCAAGCTTCTAAAACATTTCAAGTAAATTATAAATGGACATGCGAGATGACCCCCAACCTGTGGAATTTCAATAGGAAAATAGTGATAGGGGATTAGACCCATTTCTGCAGCAGTAAACATCACCCTGCTGCCAGGGTCAAGGACATCAGGGAATGGCTGCAGTAGCTCCTTCAAGGAGCAGAATGACCAGCCAGAAGTCATTGTTCACACTGGTCCCAGTGATAATGGTAGAAAGAAGGATAAGGTTCTATAGACAGAAGGGAGAGTTAGGAAATAAATTAAAAAACAGAATATCAAGAGCAGTGATCTCAATTCCACATTTTTGTGAACATAAGAATAGGCTAATTGATCGATTAAATAAGAGGCTGGCAAAATAGTATAGGAGGGAAAACATCAAATTTCTGAAGTACTGTGACTGGCTCTGGGGTAGAAGGGACCTGTACAAACTGGGTAGGTTACATCTTAACAGGACTGATGCTGATATACCTGGAATCTATTACGAAGAGCATGATAAATGATACTTGGACAATCATGATCTGATTAGGCAACATCATCACGGATTTATGAATAGTAAATCATGTTTGACCAATATGTTGAAGCATTTTTGAAGATGTTACAAACAAAATTGATAAAGGACAGTCGATGAACATGGTATGTTTGGATTTTCGGAATGCTTTTGATAAAGTCCCCACAGGAGGTTAATTAACAAAATAAAAGCAACTGGGAATAGGATTGTCTTATGAAGACAGATTGGGCAAACTTGGCCTGTATCAAACCATAGAACCATAGAAACCCTTGCAGTGCAGAAGGAGGCCATTTGGCCTGTCGTGTCTGCACCGACTCTCGAAAGAGTATCTTACCCAGGCCAAACCACCCCCGCATCTTACCCGCATCTTTCCCACATGACCCCGCACAATTATCAAGGCTAAGCCACCTAGTGTGCATATTTAGGATACTGAGGGGCAATTTAGCATGGCCAATTCACCTAATTTGCACTGTGGGAGGAAACCGGAGCTCCCAGAGAAAACCCATGCAGACATGGTGAGAATGTGCAAAATCCACACAGTCATCCATGCCCAGAACTGAATCTGTGACCCTGGCGCTGTGAGTCAGCAGTGCTAACCGCTGTGCCACCATGCCAGCCTATTCTCTAGCATTTTGAAGAATGAGAGATGGTCTCATTGAAACCCACAAAATACTGAAAGAAAAGGACAGGGTAGATTCCCCCTGGCTGGGGTGCCAAGCATAATAAGGGGAATGCCACTTAGATCAGAGATGAGAACTAGTAATGGCGAAGACCTAATGGCATTGTCACTAGACTATTAATCCAGAAACTCAACTAATGTTCTAGGAACCCGGATTCGAATCCCGCCATGGCATCTAGTGGAATTTGAATTCAATAAGACATATCTAGATTTAAAAATCTACTGCTGAGCATGAAACAATTGTCAATTGTTCGAAAAACCCAATTTCCTTGAGGGAAGGAAATCTGCCATTCTTAGCCTACATGTGACTCCAGAGCCACAGCAATGTGTTTGATTCTCAATTGCCCTCCAAGGGAAACTCAAGATGGGCAATAAATACTGGCCAGCTAGTGATGCCCATGTCCCTCGAATGAATTAAGAATTTTTTTATAAGTTACTTTTACACAGGGGATGTGAATTTTTGGAATTCTCTACCCCAGAGGGCTGTGGAAGGACAGTCATTGAGTATGTTTAATGAAGAGATTGATAGATTTCTGATTAGCAGGAACATATAGTTAAGGGGATAGTGAGTAAAAGGCATTGTGTCCAATCAGCCATGTTCGTGTTAAATGGCAAAGCAGGCTTGACGGGCTGAACCTTGCTTTATTTGGATTTGGCATTTTGCTACAGGGTCATGTGACACAGTGGTTATCTTCGTTTGCCTGCATGAGAATACAGAAAAAGCAGAGCAAGCAGACTGGAATTAGAGACATCTTGAAAAACAGACAAGAACTTCAGCCCAGGGAAGAGCAGGAAGGAGATATCCAGAAACAGCTAGGGTTCAGCTGGAAGTAACTGGCAGCTGCAACACCATAAAAGCAAAACGAGGAACCTCTGCCTTCCCTGTGCCCTTTTCCAGCTCCTCAACTAACCGTGAACGCAATCTCTGGCAATTCAACAGTGGAAGCCATCACAACAGCTGAGGTAATCCTACAATTCCAAGCTTTTGTTTCAGATAGCGCAACAGCTTAACTTCAGAATGCCAAACCTGCCTCAAACAGAGGCTGAATTGATTCAAGTATCATTTTAGCTCATTCTGTAATTAATCTTTGTGTGTGTGTATATGTGTCTGTGTGTGCAAGTGGTTTCATTTTCCCGGAAGTAACCTCCAGCCAAGAATAACCTTTCCTTTTAAACTACAAAATGTTGGGTTATTTTAAATGGAATCATTCACTCCAAAGATAAGAATTCCACATCGACATGCAAATACATTAACCATGGGCAACTTTGTGGAGACACCTTCAAACTGTCTGTGATGGAGGAATGTCAAAGTAATTTTTCCTGACCTCTTCATTAACGTCAGTGCCATCCATCCTTTTAAAACCAACTATTTAATATTTCCACCTCAGTGAATACATGATGTGAATAAAAATGCTATCACCATTGCACACAGGCTCAATAAACCCATAAAAGATGATTATGTTAGTAATGAAAAAGCAGTCATGAACCAGCCATTTAAATTAAACTGGACGATAAACTGAGAGGTTCTCAATTAGTTTCTGGGTAATTAATGGTGTCAATGAATTGTAAACCAAGCCACCATCCACTTGCTTGTCCTGCCCTGACCATTAACAGCAATTCCCTGTCCTCATTCAGCTACCCACACTGAGTACTCCAATAATTTCCCACTTGGAATCCCTGGGGCAGCCTGCCAGTTTTATCACATATTTCACCCTTCTACTTACATCCACATGCTCAAAACATGGATGTTTGCCACCTACAGAATGGAGGAAAAGAAACATTTGTATTTAAACAGCCTTAGGATATCCCAAAATGCTTTATAGCCAATTATGTACTTTCCTGAAAAGAAATTACTATTGGAACCCCATCCTTGGATTGCCAGCTTGCCGTGGTGGAGAGGCTTGAAAGTTCCATTGATGCCACGATACAATCATAGATGATGAAGTTTTTGAAAAAATCCCCCAACTTCCCATCAAAGATGATCTTGATCTCACACCAAGCACGGACAAGGTTAAGAATGGAAAAGCAGGAGGAGTAGACTGGATTTCAGCAGAGGTTTTCAAACGTGGAGAAGATATCATCTCCATCAGCTGTCCTTAACAATCTGGAACAGGAAAGAAATTCCTGCCAACTTCAGGGATGCTGTCATTGCCACCATCTTCAAGGAAGGTGATAAAGTAGAATGTGGGAACCAAGAAGGAATCTCCCTACTCTCCATAGCCGGGAAGATCATCACCTGAATCCTCACCAGTCACTTTCTCCCAATCTCTGAAGTAATCCTTTGAGAAAGCCAATGTGGCATCCGACCAACCTGTAGAACGGCAGACATGATTTACACTACTCAGCAGCTTCAAGAGAAATGACAGGGGCAAAATCACCCACTCTACATGGCCTTCATTGCTCTGACTGAGGCTTCCATTCACTGAGTCAGGAAGTGATATGGGAAACCTTCTCAAAGGGCGGCTGTCCAGAAAAATTCATCAACATCCTTCGACTCCTCCACAAGAAGATGTTGGCGCCTCACCTCACCAATGGAAATAAAGCAGAAAACTTTGAGATCAAGATGTGTCAAGCAGGAAAGTCATCACCCCACCCTTTACTCCAGCTTCATTGTCACTACTTTCATCTGGCTGAGAAGAAGCTACGCAGTGGAATGGACATCATCCACCGGATGGATGAAAAAGTTTTCAACCTAAACCGGGTGAAATCCAAGAAGAAAATGATACTGACATCATTGATGGAATTTCACTGTGCGGGTGGCATGGCCATCTCCATTCTCTCAGAAAAGAATCTCCAAACCATGTTTGTGGAAGCATACCAAATAATCAAGAAATGCAACACAGACGTCAATGTCTGGGAGATCATTGCTACCTGGAGGAACCTCCTGATTGAAGGGAAACAATTCTTCAAAGATATCCAACAGCAAGAGAAGACCTGGAAAAGGAGCGTGAGAAAGGAACATCAGCAAAATAGAGTCCGAGGACTGAACCTATCCACAGAAACACCTACTGAGTGTGTGGTCAAAGATGTGGCTCTAGGATCAGATTCATCAGCCACATAGAATCATAGAATCCCTACAGTTTAGAAAGAGGCCATTTATCCCATTGGGTCTGCAGTGACCGTCTGACAGAGCATTTAACCTAAGACTATCCCTCATCTTAACCCCATGCATTTATCCCACTCATTTCCCCTAACCTACATATTTTGGGACACTAAGGGGAAATTTGGCATGGCCAATCCACCTAACCTGCACATCTTTGGACTGTGGGAGAAAACTGGAGCATCTGAAGGAAACCCACACAGACACGAGGAGAATGTGCAAACTCCACACAGACAGTGACCCAAGCCAGGAATCGAACCTGGGTCCCTGGCACTGTGAGATATGATGTGGAGACATCATTGGACTTGGATAAGCACAGTAAGAAGTCTCACAACACCAGGTTAAATTCCATCACTGTGCTGTGAGACAGCAGTGTTAACTACTGTGCCACCACGCTGCCCATAAAGACTCACATAACCATGACCGGTAACAGGATATTTCTTAGATAGACAATCATATCAGTTAGTGAGTGATTACTCGAAAAGAAGACGATGATTGGAATGGCATGGCAATGTGAAAATGTTGAGATAACCTGTTTCTTTTTAAAGTGACATTAGTTGAGGGATGAATGTTGTCCAGTACACCAGGGTGGACATTCCTGCTTTTGCTAGTGTCGTGGGATCTTTTGCTGAGAGGGAAGATGCAGCTTTGGTTTAATGTATCTTTCGAAAGCTGGTATTTCCAGCAGTGTGGAACTCCTTCATTACTGCACCGAGCTGTTGATGGGAAATATGTTTGGGGTCTGGTTTGTCATTGGTTCATGGTTTAGTTTCCCCTCTTGCTTGTCGCCATGAAGTTCCAAGATTGCTGCCAGTAATGGGGGATATTTAGTATTTTTCAAATGTGCACAGTAAATAAAGTTTTTATTATTATTGTCATAAAGACTTACATTAACATTGCAATAAGTTAATGTGAATCTCCTAGTCACCACACACTCTGGTACCTGTTCGGGTACAACTGAGAAAGAACTTAGCTTGGCCAATGCACCGAACCAGCACATCTTTTGAACTGTGGGAGGAAACTGAGCATCCTGAGGAAACACACTCAGACACAGAGAGAACGTGCAGACTCCGCACAGACAGTGACTCAATGCCGGAATTGAACCTGGATCATTGGTGCTGTGAAGCAGCGGTGCTAACCACTGTGCCATCTTGCCACCCATCAATTATTTGAAGATTAATCATGTTACCCTTGTGCCAGTGATGAATGTTTTATTTCTCCACAATTGTCTAATAGCATTAACAATGCAATGATATTTCAGACAACAGACTGTGCAAAATATCAAAGAGATCTCAGTCACTGAAACAGACGATTGGTTTTGGTCTAACATTTTTCTCCCCTCTTGGCTCCAATCATCCCAGCTGTAAACCACCCAGCAGCAGTCTCGAGATAGTGTCCAGGAACCCAGGCTAACGTTTACCATCTTAAAACAATATTCACTCCTGAGCACAATATTGTTGAGTTTGTGGGTCTCAATCATCAGCTGGGAATTGAATCTGGGCTTTCCTGTGTCTGTCACTCAACTGGGAAGTTTTAGAACCAAAGGTCAAGTCTATTCTTTGAGCATTGAAAGGACATATGGTAAATATTGGAACAGAGGTCAATCCCCTAATCGCTAGAAGTCAAAGGGCTCCCTGGAATCAAATAACCAGAAATAGAAAAGGAATTTCCAATAATAGCAGAAATAGTTTTTAACAGTAAC
Source organism: Sphyrna mokarran (assembly GCA_024679065.1). Classification (NCBI taxonomy): domain Eukaryota; kingdom Metazoa; phylum Chordata; class Chondrichthyes; order Carcharhiniformes; family Carcharhinidae; genus Sphyrna; species Sphyrna mokarran. Next base: position 40,190,753 of record JAGIQG010000022.1, read on the forward strand.
AGATGAGAAGCAATGGACAAGATAGTTATTTGCAGACAGCCCTGGAAACAGGGGCATGCTGCATACTTGAATGTCCCCCACTTGTTTCCAGTGACAATCACTGATAGTATGGGAGGCATGTAACTCACTCCTCCCTCTTTTTTAGTATACCTTTATACCCACTCACTGTTTATTTTTCCCCTTTGGGGAATTGTGTGGGAAATGGTTGAAGGATTCCTGAATTGATTATCAGTCCATCGAATTGTGTTATGAACAGTCCTTCTGTGGCCAACAAGTCCTGGCATTGGACTTGAACACAGTAAGAGGTCTGACAACAGCAGTTTTAAATCCAACCGATTTATTTGATAGTAAACTCGCAAGCTTTCGGCTTTATGGCCTTCGTCAGGCGAATGAGGTGTTCTGGTCTGCAATGTTGGACTTGAACCCAGAACTTCCAGTCCAGGGGTGGGAAAACTACCATTGGGCCACAAGACCTCCTGCTCTTCCCTCTGACGTTAACATTTAGAAGGGCCCACACTTCAAAAATATTAATCTTAAGACCAAGTTCAGCTGTATCATCTGATAGTTTAATAGTTTATAATGGCTGTAAGTGGAATATCCTACATATTAACCCCAAGGAGTGTGCAAGTGGGAAGTTGCAGTAAGGGTGCAGTGAAATGATTTGGGTTTGGCTGTTTGACACCCATCTAACTTTATGTTGCATTGGAATAAGGATTAAAAGTGGGGTCATTGTCCACCTTCAATTAGTTGAATTTCTTCTGAAACTAACAGTTCCCTGTTAATAATCAGCTCTTATATGACATGTCATTTAAATCCCCTTCCAAAAATAGATTCTGTCAGTTCTGAAAACCTTGACTCATGACCTCAGCTTTTGTGTCAGCCAATTTCCTGTGTCCCTGTTCAGCGATGGTTCTAAATCCCACAGTGCCGGCGATGCTCGATGCTGTCCTAATTTAAACATATTTCTGCTGTGGTTAATCACGTGCCATCTTTGAAATACTAAACCAACAGAAAAGAATGCCAGGAATCAAACCTGGGTCCCTGGCGCTGTGAGGCAGCAGTGCTACCCACAGCACTACCGTGCCGCTCCACAGTGCTGGTGAGGTGGCTGTTTTCAGCATGTTTAACTTGATGTGTTTTTGTATGATGGCAGCACATAAATACCGGGGAAGCCCAAGTGTAGATTGTTAGGGAAAGCCACGAGTGACGGTGCAAGAGGAGAAAGGTTCATTGGCTGCAGTTGTAGGGAACACCACGTGCAGTACAGTCCCACCCAGCTGGACAATGGAGGAGAGACATTTGCAGAGAGTTTTGTGGTAAATCATGTCATAGATTTCAGACAATTTTGGAAGGACAGTAAAGGGTGGTTTCCTGTGATAACGGTCACATAGGATATTATTGTTGTGAGTTTGACATTACAAAGCTGTTTCAGGGATGGAAATCTGATTGGCAAGATCCAGACAAGAAACTGTGTGAAAAATGGGCATGGATTTTTTTTCATTCCAGAGCTTAAATCCCAAGAAATAAATAATCTCTTTTAGGGCAGAATGATTTTGATTTTGATATGAGTTATTACTGTCTCATGTACTGAAATACAGCGAAAAAGTTTTGTTTTGCACGCGATCTATACAAATCATACCATACATTGCTCTTAAAGAATTGCCACGTTCCATAGATATGGTCAATCCTTAATGAGATCAGTACCACATCCCCATTCTCCCTCCACTCCCTGTGCCGCGGGAACTGGCTGCAAGCATTTTAGGGTCTTGTGCCAAGAATGAGGACGTATGCTGATGATTGCACATTTTGTCAGCCCTCAGATATTGAAGCAGTCTGTGTCCATATGCAGCAAAATGTGGACAGAATTCAAACTAGGGTTGATAAGCAGCAAATAATATTCATGCCACAAAGTGCCAGGCAGAACATCTTCAACAAAAGAGAATCTAACCATTTCCCTTTGACATTCAATGTCATTACCAGTGTTCAATCCTCCATCATCAACAACCTGGGGGGCTGCCATTGACAAACTGGACTGGACCAGCCACATGAATATTGTGGCCACAAGAGAAAGTCAGAGGCTAGGAATCCTGTGGCAAATAATTCACCTCCGAACTCCCCGAAGCCTGTTCACCATCTACAAGGCACAAGTCAGCAATGTGATAGAATACTCTCCAATTTACTGGAATAACGCAGCTTCAACAATACTCAAGAAGCTTGACACAAAGCAGCCGTTGTATCTGCTTTGTTTCATTTATACAGACTTCATTTAAATACTAAGCTTAAAAAAAATTAACTCACCCAGCTTTAACTTGACGACATTTTAAAACTCAGGGGGCATTCTGAGTTAGCTGGAAATTGACTGCATTTTTGAAAAGTACAATGCCAGCAAAACAGGCTTTTTATAAACCAATGTTTTTCATAAACAACATCTGCAAGGCCAGGCCTATTTCTCCAAGATGGAGACAAAATGGGCCAAACAATTTCAATAAGGGGATAAGGATTGATATATTGTGGAACTGTGTGTTCAGCTGGCAGTCTATTTTTGAGTTCTGTTTTGATCAGTACAGGATCGAAAGAAGAAGCCAGTCTTTCTTTCTCTCTCTAGCTTTTCTTTTTTCGCTTTTGTACTGATTTAATTTTAAATTTTGTTCAATAAAAGAAATTCATTTAAATTCTGTATCAGTGCTGCCTTCGTCTATTCAAAGGTAAGGTGCCTGAAGATTGGAATGTAGCTTTTGTTTAAAAAGGGCTCCAGGGAAAAGCCTGGGAACTACAGGGCAGTGATCCTCAACACTGTTGTTGGTAAGTTGTTGGAAGGTATTTTGAGAGACAGGGACCATAGGTGTTTAGAGACACAAGGACTGATTAGGGACAGTCAGTATGGTGTCATGAGTGGAAAATCATGTCTCACAAATTTGATTGAATTTTTTGAAGCGGTGACCAAGAAGGTAGATGAGGGCAGTGCAGTTGATGTTGTCTACATGGACTTTAGCAAAGTCTTTGACAAGGTTCTACATGGTAGATTGTTGCATAAAGTTAAATCTCACGGGAGATGGATATTCGAAGTGAATACAAAATTGGCTTCTTGACAGAACTCACTTATTGACTTAAATTACAACACTCTTGGTAATCAGCTGAGTGGAATATCTAAGATGGCAGCTAAAAGATTCTGTAAAACATCAGTTTAATTATTTCATTTGTGAAAGAGAAAAGTTAGATTCAAAAAATAGAAATTGTTGGAAAATCTCAGTAGGTCTGACAGCATCTGTGGAGGTAGAGTCTGGATGACTCTTCATTGGAGCTCTATGTTAGATTGGAGACTTCCAACTTAGTGCATTTCCTTCAAATCAACAGGTTCCCTATCTGTTCAGCTGTGATTGGTTGCTGCTTTCTGGATTTTGGGTCGGATTTTCTGACTGCATTCGCCCCAAAACCCGACAATACTGCCCAAGGTCAATGGACCTTTGCATGGACTCCAGCCCAACCTCCTGCTCCCCAACCCCGCCATGATTGCTTGGGCTGGGGAAATTTTAACAAAGTATGACAAATAGGCCGACTCTTCCGTGGAGTATCAATTGCTGTTTGATTAGCACTGTGCTTCTTTCCACTCACTTTAGCCTAGAGCTACACATGTTTGGGCCAATTCTCTGCGGCTGCTCCTGGAGGCCTTCACAGAGTATGGAGGAGCTTCCGGGGGAACCCTTTCATTTGACACTTGCTGCTGTAAACCGGTTAAGTTTAAATCCTCGGCACTTTCACAGGAAAGAAGATGAGTGCATAAGGTAAGTGGGCCATAAATTCTCGATCATCACAATGACCAATAGGATAAAGTTTAAAAGCTTAAAGTGCATTTATTAGTGTCACAAGTAGGGTTACATTAACAGTGCACTATGAAAATCCCCTAGTCGCCACACTCTGGCTCCTGTTCAGGTACACTGAGGGAGAATTTGGCATGGTCAATTCACCTAACCAACACATCTTTCGGATTGTGGGAGGAAACTGGAGCACTCAGAGGAAACCCAGGCAGACACAGGGAGAATGTGCAGACATTGCACAGACAGTGGCCCAAGCCAGGAATCGAACCCAAGTCCCTGATGCTGTGAGGCAGCAGTGCTAACCACTGTGTCACCAGTCTGATTATGTGACGTCTACCAACATCAAATAAATAATTCATTTCATGATTGATTTTTCAATGGTAATTGAGCTTCACAAATCATAAAATCCCTACAATCAGAGGCTATCTGGCCCATCTAGCCTGCACTGACAACAATCCTGCCCAGACCCTATCCATATAACCATACACACTCATCCTGCTAATCCCTCTGACGCTAAGGGTCAATTTATCATGGCCAATCCATCCAACCCACATATCTTTGGACTGTGAGAGTAAACCAGAGCTCCTGGAGGAAACCCACTCCACACAGACATGGGGAGAATGTGCAAACTCCATGCAGCCACCCCAGGATGGAACTGAACCTAGGCTCCTGGCGCCATGAGGCAGCAGTGCTAACCACTGTGCAGAACATCAGTAATATGATCATGGCTGATCTGATTGTATATTCAACCACAGATTCCTGTCTTCCCCCAGTAAGCTATCACCCACTCCTAGAATGGTTTCATGGTCATCATTAAACTTTCAATTCCAGATTTGTACTGACTTAAAATTTCACTGTCTGCCGTAGTGGGATCTGAAACCTGGTCCCCAGAGCATTATCCTGGTTCAGTGACAATACCACTAAGCTACTGCCTCTTACATCTTGGTAACTCTTTTCAGAGGAAAAATAGTTAGATTGGTTCATAAGGGAGGGTATATTGCTTGTGCCCTCAGTATCTTGTGATCGAATGTTAAAAAGGTGATAACATATAATAATATATTTCATATATTTGTATGAGATGGCCTTTACTAGCTGAGAATGGGAATTCTGCCCTTCAGGCACAGGAATTCTCATCCTTGTGAGCTGTGCCAATTAAATTGGTTGGCAACTGAGTAGACCTAAGCAGTGCCAGAATGAAATAGTGGCTGCTGGAGGGACTGCAAGGGACTCCCACATAGGAAGACAATATGGCTAATGTGAAGCTGGGGAATTTAGTCACGGTTACTGTTGTAGGAGTGCAGATAAATGGTGGGCTTAGCCACCCACGTTACTTTACGTCTCCTTCTCCACCTGCAAATATGGCTGTTTGGCATAGGGAGACTAAAGGCAGGCTTTTATCACACTTGTTTGATATGACAAAACATTGCTGGGTGTTTCAATCTAATCATGAATTTTAGATAGTAAACTAAAGCATGTGCATTTAAAGACTAGATTCTAATCTTGAAATCTTGCCGACTGGCTGTTTCTGGGTCATTTTGGATGCTGCATGATGGAAGATGTATCAGTGTAGGGACTGGAAGATATGTCTATTTTGAGTGTCCTTGTGTTTGGTGGTTTCCTGGTTTCAAAGAAAACCAAAAGGAAGGGAGATGTACAATGTGTAACTGAATTAACACTTACAATTTTATGGGAAATATTATTGCCCCATGCCCTGTTTTATCAGGGCAGGCACAGCATTGCTGCAATAAGTTTAGCTTAACAGCATCATCAGAAGAGCCCATGGCATTCCCTGGGCTTGTGAACTCTCTCTGAAGTTCCTTTAGTCATTTTATGCCAAATTATAGGGATATGTGGGGCATCACAGACGAGAAATGGTGACAGACACCAATTTCCCAAGCCTCTTGAGAAAGGCAAGGCACCCACAACTCCATTCATCTTGCCACTGCTAAATGTTCCTTCAGGAAGCAGTTGTTATGAATTACAGATCTAAATTCCACTCCCTCATACCATGCAGACAGGCCAACTCATTGCAAATGGTGTCGTGTTAAAAATTGCCACCGGATTTGCATCATAAGTGGCATTTGTCTCCATTATTAGGTCCAATGTAGTTTTACAATTGCTCAATGCCTTGTTAGTTTTTGTTATGAGATACACACTCAGCCACTTGGCAAAGATATTAACCCACTAATCGTTTATGTGAGTAAACTTGAAAGGCTTGATTTTTTAGAGATAAGTACAGGTACTGTAATTAGATTACAGGTTGCACTGGTTTCTGAATTACTACTCAGCTGACAGAGTTATTACAAAGAAACCGTCCTGCCCATTTTGTTGTTTTTGCTGTTGCTCTGGGTCATTTTACATCAGCATTTTCCTTTAAACTGAATTCCAGTGAAATATCTTTTAATCCCTCTGAACATTGAAAATCAGAAATGTGTCAAATTTGACTATTTTTGATGACCTGTCCCAACACCAAACATTCTTTGAGGTCACACAATTAAAGTCAACAGGAATCAGGGAAGGGAACTCTCCAGTGTTTGAACTCACACCCAGCACAAAATGTTTGTTAGAGGTCAATTATCGTAATCCCAGGACATTACAGGAGTGCCTCAGGATAGTATCTGTCATCGGCCTAACCACATTCAGCTGCTTCATCGGTACCTTCCCTCCACCATAAAGTCAAGAATGAGGATGTCCACTGATGAGTACACATTTTGCCACCTCTCAGATACTGAAGCAGTCTGTGTCCATATGCAGAAAGAGTGGACAAAAATCAGACTTGGGCTGATAAGCGGCAAATAATATTCACGTCACATAAGTGTCAAATGGACCATCCCCAACAAAAGACAATCTAACCATTCCCCTTTGACATTCAATGACATTATTGATGTTCAATCCCCCATCATCAACTTCCTGGGGCCTGCCATTGACCAGAAATTGAACCGAATCAGCCACATAAATATTGTGACCACAGGAGCAAGTCAGAGGCTAGGAAGTCTGTGGCAAATCACTTGCCTCCTGACTCAAGATACAAGCCAGGAGTGTGATGGAATACTCTCCAATTTACTGGATGAGTGTGGCTCAAAAAGCACTCAAGAAGCTTGACACAAACTAAGACAAAGCAGCCTATTTGAGCTGCAACCCCATCTACAACCTTGTACCATTCACTCTCTCTACAATTGGCAGCGGTGCATAACATCTACAAGATGTGCTGCAGTAACTCATCACCCCTCCTTCAACAACTCTTCCAAAACCACAACTCTATCAGATCACCCATAAGCTCCCCTCCAATCTGCTCACCATTGTGATCTGAAACTATACTGCCGTTCCTTGGTTGTGACTGGGTTAAAATCCTGCACCACGTGTGGCTGCAGCAGTTCGAGAAAGGAACTCACCACCACCTTCATCTTCAGGGAAATTAAGGGATGAGCACCAAATACAGTGACCCTCAAATCCCATGGAAGAATAAAAAAAAACTGTCCAAGGTGGTTAGAAGACAAGTCTTGAACGGAGGCCTTGATTTAGCCAATGAGTGATGGAAGCTCAGTGTTAGCGAAGGGGTTGAATGTTTTGCTGGAGACTTGACTTGGAAATGCCAGCGTTGGTGGAGATGTGGAGATGTTGGCATTGCTAGAGACTGCCATCTAGAGGATAATTAAGCAGCTGACAGCTACTTCAGTTATATGCTAGTGCTCAATAATGATTCTGCAGAGCATTTTGGTGACGAGTGCTTAACCAAGCCCCTTCTCCAAACATCAAATCAGCTGATTAGGAATAAGCAGTTCACTGCCAAGAATTCTGAACACTACTAATAGGTATATCACCGTTAACTCTGCACTCGCTGCTGGAAGTTTAACAAGGATTTTTGGAGAGTTTGCCAAGTCTTTAACAACACTCTTCAGTTTATTCTGAACATTTACTGAAGATTTCCTCTTAGATGAGTGAATTGTTGTTAGTGTACTTCATTGGATACCCTGAAGGAGTCATGGGCAGCAGGCTTGGAGTCATTTTTGATCTTTAGGAGGAGGAGTTGAGGTCAAGTAAAACAGGGGCAGCTGCTGCAGGGGGGAGAGGGATAGAACGGGACACCTTTCCCCTTTGGGCAGGCATACAACATTCCTCCATCTCTTGACCTCCTCCGCTAGGATATCCAATGTCACATTTGAGAGCCTGTGCACTCCTCTGATTCAGTCCTTGAGCCATCCTGTAACACTATTAGCCAGATTACTCCATGTGAATGGATATGGTGGATAACTGGTTGGTCATTCACCCCCAAGTTTGGCTGGACCATATAAAACATTATTGGGGTAAGTTCCTGTCTGTCCAAACATACAAAATAGGAATATAAGTAGGCCATTTGGCTCCTTGGGTCTGCTCCATCATTTGATCTGTTTTTCTTTCAAGTGCTACATTATAACTTACCCCCGATGACCTTTGATTCCCTTCCCTTGCCAAACAAGAATCTATCATCTCCCCCTTAAAAAACTTCAGTGACCTTGGACCCTCTGCCTTCTGAGTTCCAAAATTGCAAATTCCGCTGAGAGAAAAAAATCCCTTCTCCATCCCGTACAGGTGATCCCAAATTTTAAATCAGTGCCTTTTAGTTCTGGACTCACCGTCTTTTAAGGAGGAAAGATCCTTTCCGTATTCACCTTGTCAAGACCAGTTAGGATTTTACATAGTGGTTAGCACTGCTGCCTCACAGTGCCAAGGATCTGGGTTTGATTTCCAGCTTGGTTCACTGTCTGTGCAGAGTTTGCATCCTCTGTGTCTGCGGGTGCTCTGGTTTCTTCCAAAAGATGTACTGGTTAAGTGCATTGGTCATGCTGAATTCTTCCTCAGGGGCCAGAGTGTGTCAACTAGGGGATTTTCACAATAACTTCATTGCAGTGTTAATGTAAACCTACTTGTGACACTAACAAATAAACTTTAAAATTTTATATTTGAACCAAATCATTCTTCACCACATACTATTCCAGGAGCAAGATAGTCCCTACCTTTTTTTGCTATTGCAAATCATCTCCTTAAACTGCTCTCCCTGTCCCCACTTTCACCTCCACCAAGTAGGCACTGAAGGGGGGACAACAACTATGGCGACAGTTCTTTCTGCAAGACCCCGTCTCTCTGTGTTCCAGCCCCACTATACCTGTCTCCCCGTGTTCCAGCCTTGCTGTACCTGTCTCCCCATGCTCTAGCCCGCTATACCTGTCTCCCTGTGTTCCAGATGTAGCTGTCTTCCTGTGCTCCAGCCCCACTGTACCTATCTCCCTGTGCTCCAGCCCCACTGTACCGGCCTCACTGTGCTCCAGCCCCACTGTACCTGTCTCCCTGTGCTCCAGCCCCACTGTCCCTGTCTCCCTGTGCTCCAGCCCCACTGTCCCTGTCTCCCTGTGCTCGCCCCACTGTCCCTGTCTCTCTGTGCTCCAGCCCCACTGTCCCTGTCTCCCTGTGCTCCAGCCCCACTGTACCTGTCTCCCTGTGCTCCAGCCCCACTGTCCCTGTCTCCCTGTGCTCCAGCCCCACTGTCCCTGTCTCCTATACTCCAGCCCCACTGTACCTGTCTCCCTGTGCTCCAGCCCCACAGTATCTGTCTCCTATACTCCAGCCCCACTGTACCTGTCTCCCTGTGCTCCAGCCCCACTGTACCTGCCTCCCTGTGCTCCAGCCCCACTGTACCTGCCTCACTGTGCTCAGCCCATGTACCTGCCTCACTGTGCTCCAGCCCCACTGTACCTGTCTCCCTGTGCTCCAGCCCCACTGTCCTGTCTCCCTGTGCTCCAGCCCACTGTCCCTGTCTCCCTGTGCTCCAGCCCCACTGTATCTGTCTCCTGTACTCCAGCCCCACTGTATGTCCTCCTATACTCCAGCCCCGCTGTACCTGTCTCCCTGTGCTCCAGCCCCACTGTACCTGCCTCCCTGTGCTCCAGCCCCACTGTACCTGCCTCACTGTGCTCCAGCCCCACTGTACCTGCCTCACTGTGCTCCAGCCCCACTGTCCCTGTCTCCCTGTGCTCCAGCCCCACTGTCCCTGTCTCCCTGTGCTCCAGCCCCACTGTACCTGTCTCCCTGTGCTCCAGCCCCACTGTATCTGTCTCCTGTACTCCAGCCCACTGTTCTGTCTCCTATACTCCAGCCCCACTGTACCTGTCTCCCTGTGCTCCAGCCCCACTGTACCTGCCTCACTGTGCTCCAGCCCCACTGTACCTGCCTCACTGTGCTCCAGCCCCGCTGTACCTGTCTCCCTGTGCTCCAGCCCCACTGTACCTGTCTCCCTGTGCTCCAGCCCCACTGTACTTGTCTCCCTGTGCTCCAGCCCCACTGTATCTGTCTCCTATACTCCAGCCCTGCTGTACCTGTCTCCCTGTGCTCCAGCCCCATTGTACCTGTCTCTCTCTGAGCTCCAGCCCTGCTGCACTTGTCTCCCCATGCTCCAGCTGCGCTGTAGCTGTCTCCCCATGCTCCAGCCATGATAAGTATGAGTTCTGTGACGGTAAACCCTCAGAAATCATTATCCCGTAACTGTGTTTGAGCTTTTGTTGTGGGGGTTTCCAAGTTGGCCTAGGTCATTTAGGCATTGGGCCAGTGCAATGTCTTTGGGCATGATGATGATTTGCTTGATGTGGATGTTGCACAGGATGGTGTCCTCCAACAGTCCCACCAGGTAAGTCTGGCTGGCCTCCTATAGGGCCATGAGAGCCAAGCTCTGGAAGCACAGTTTGGTCTTGAAGTTCTGGGCAATCTCCTGCAACCAGGCGCTGGAAGGGCATCTTTTGGATCAGCAGCTCAGTGACTTTCTGGTAGCAGTGGTTCTCTTGCAGTGCGGGGCTGGTATTGGAGAGGCTTTTTCACTCCACCTGTGGCTGGAGCGCTCTTATGGGCAGCTTTGGTAGCCAACCGCGTGCAGGGAGCTTTCCCTCTAGTTGACTTGAGTGCTGTCTGTTTGATCCTTGATCACAAAAGCTGCTGAATGTCCTGTGGGGCGAGAGAGGAGGTGAATCAGTAGTATCAATGTAAACCTGTTGCTGCAGGTAATTAAAATGATCATTTTTCATTCATTGTTGAAATCAAGTCTCGGAAGAGAGTCAGGACAGGGAGATTTAATTCTGGCATTAAGTAGCTATAAAATCCCAGTCTCATTTCCCACGGTCAGAGATACAGATGTGTCACTGACCTCCATAACCTCTGTTATGAACCTTGCTGATGTTCACCAGAAGGGCATTTCAAATCCCAGAATGGAAACTTGGAACGCTGATTTTTAACATCTCGCTTCTGCGATTCGGAAGGTTGTGAGAAAAGAGGGGAAAGACGGTCATGAAAGATAGCGGTCTTCTTATAAACTATTCAGAGAACAAAATGTTTATTAAACTTCAAAGCACACAACAAGAAAGGTGACAGGAAAGAACAACATTTACAATTAACCACAATAATGGTTAGTTAGACAGTGTGCAGAACTCTCCAGCCATGCTGGACAAAAAATTCCCATCTGACTGTCAATGGGATTCTGCATTGTTCACACCCTCCCACTATAATTCCTCTGGCAGGTGGGATAGGAGAATTCCAGTCAGGACTTTTGAATTAAGCCCCAGTCTAATCTATCTACTTTTCTAAATTCCTGCCCCAAAACAACATCCCATAGGTTTTAATACTATGAGCCAAATCCAGCAAATAATTACCTATAGTTTGTTTTTAGGGAACTGTCTGCTAATTTAGAGTGGACATTGCATAAAGACAGCTTTCTTCTGCTTTCTAAACAACAGTTTGACTCTGCGAGAGGAAGAGGAACTTCTATTTGCAAACTGGGTACGATTATGATCTAGGCCACTAGATTGCTAGACTCCACTTTGCTACTAGTCTAATCTGCATCTCAGAAGCACTTAGTGCAGCCAAGTGCTATCAGTTTATTTTTTATCCAATTCTTTACTTTCCATTTCATTCCATCTTCCTCTTTCTCTGACAACGCAGCTATACAATGTGAGGTGGCCCCAACTGATCTCACCCTTGTTTTGTGTGCTCATTTTCCTTGCAAATAGGAAACAAAAAATTTAAGACTGTTTATACAGCGTGCGATTACCAAATGCAGTGCATTCAAGTGAGGCTGACTATTAGACAATGCACCACACTACTTACAGAGTGGGGTGAACGCCACGATGGATGGGTAAAAAGGCAGGTGAAGAAGTCCATACAAAGTCAGTAGTGGTTACTGTTTAAATTCTATGAGGACTGTTATGATGAATTACACTTGACAAAAAAAGTCAGGAAGAGAAGGGGTGTGCACTACAGGAAATAGATGAACTTACAACTCTACTTATCATGGAACCCTTCGGAGCAGAAGGAGGCCATTCAGCCCATTGAGTCTGCACCGACCACAATTCCATCCAGGCCCTACCCCAAAACTCCATGCATTTACTTTAGCCAGTCCCCCAACAAAGTGGCAATTTAGCCAATCCACCTAACCTGCACATCTTGGAGTGTGGGAGGAAACCGGAGCAGCCAGAGGAAGCACACACAGACACAAGGAGAATGCGCACACTCCACACAGTGTTCCAAGCCGGGAATTGATCCCGTGTCCCTGGCGCTGTGAGGAAGTAGCTAACCACTGTGCCACCGTGTTGCCCCGAGGTTTTGTCATCACAATCCCCACTGCTGTCCCCATTTCCTTATCCTCGCTCAGAACCTTCCTCTGCATTATTAATTGACCTCATGTGTTCCACTTGTCCTTACTGCAGAGTTGCTCAATGACTCCAATTTCTCCGAAGATCCATTTGCTCCAGCTCCGCATTCAATGAAATGAACCATTAAAATAACATATGGCTTCAACATTCATGAATCCAGGACATGTTAAACTTGCTTGGTATCTCTCCATAGTATCACAATTTCTATTTCCTGTATGTTCCCTGTGCTTCCTATCAGAATTCACCCTTTTCTGTATTGGATCACAAAGCACTCAAATATTTCACTAATCTCTGAACCACTTGGGTATTTCCACTTTATATTTAGTTTATTGAAGTTCTCTATTGAAATAATTTCCTGTTTACACTTCCTTCTCTTTTATTGAATTCAATGTTCCTTTTTGACCTCTTGTTCCTTTTTGTATATTCTCACATTAATTTTCCCTTTCTCATATTAAAGGTATGCAACCAGTGCAGTTTACTATGTAATTTACCATCTCAAATGCAATCAATTCATTTACCTTCCTAGATAATGCCGCAAGGAAAGATACCTCATCCTTTTTTGTCTGCTCGATATTTGCTGAGTGCTCATTATAAGTTTATATCTCCTAGTGTTCATTGTGGGTTAATATCCCAGCAACCTGGATCAGAAAGGAGTCAGATTTAAAAAAAATAAGAGCACTCAAAAACAACTTGCATTTATACAGCGCCTCTAGCACAATCAAACATTCTGTGGTGTTTCACAGGGAGTCACCAGAAAAAATTGACACAGAGCCAAAGAATGAGATACCAGGATAAGTCAGAGAGGGAGATAAATTTTAAACAATTTCTTAAATGAGGAGAGTTGGTGAGGTAGAGACTGTCAGAGTGCATTGCAGAGCTTAGGACTAGACAGGTGGAGTGGAATTTTCTGTGATCTTTGCAGGAAATCCCTTTGCAGTGACGGAGATGGCCCACTATTGACTGGCAGTGGAAGCTCCCTGCTGTCAACAGGGCATACTGTTATATGCCCCATGTATATACTAGTATTGAACATTAATATCAGTATTTGCCCATTGTCCACACCAGTATTGACCATTAATATTGACATCTGCACATTGTATGCACCAGTGTCGGTGTCTACCCATTGCACACACTGGTACTGATCATTTATATTAGTATCTGTCCATTCTACACACCAGTACTGACTATTCCTATCACTATCTGTCCAATATACATACTTGCACTGGTCATTAATATCAGCGTCCGCCCATTGTACACATCAGTATTGATTGGCGTTAGCCACAGATAACGCAGGGAGGTGTCCTAGCGCATGCGTCCTGGTGACGGAGACGCACAATGCGGCCGCGCGCTTTATTGGTGGCGCGCGTGTTTCCGGGACCGCGCGCTGTTCCATGGTCGCGCGCGTGTTTCCAGGACCGCGCGCTGTTTCACGGCCGCGCGCGTGTTTCCGGGACCGCGCGCTGTTTCACGGCCGCGCGCGTGTTTCCGGGACCGCGCGCTGTTTCACGGCCGCGCGCGTGTTTCCGGGACCGCGCGCTGTTTCACGGCCGCGCGCCTGAGCAGGCGCTGTTCCCGGTAGTAGGGGCTGCGCTGTGTTGGGCGCGAGTTGTCAGGGCTCCCGGCTCCTCTCCAGCTGCAGCCCCACCATGAGCTCGGAGCGCTCGGCTCCGGCCGGATCCCCCGCTCCCCCGGGCTCGGAGCCCGAGGCCGGCGCTGCCGATTACCGCGACTGGGTGAGGCGCAGCTACCTGGAGCTGGTCTCCTCCAACCACCACTCGGTGCAGGCTCTCTCCTGGAGGAAGCTCTACCTCAGCCGGGCCAAACTCAAAGCATCGAGCCGCACATCAGCGCTGCTGTCAGGCTTCGCCATGGTGAGTGAGCCCGGGGAACCCGCCTCACTGCCTGCCCCACCACCCAAATTGTCCAGTAGCCCCACCCCCACCCCCACCCCCCCCCCCCCCCCCCCCCCCCCCCCCCCACCCCCACCCCCACCCCCACCCCCCCAGTAGCCCCCCCCCACCCCCCCCTGTCCAGTAGCCCCCCGCCCCCCCTAGTGTCCAGTAGCCCCCCCCACGTCCCAGTAGCCCCCCCCACCCCCCCTGTCACCCCCCCCACACCCCCCTGTCCATAGCCCCCCCCAACCCCCCTGTCCCCCCCCAGCCCCCCCCACGCCCCCCTGTCCAGTAGCCCCCCCAAGCCCCCTAGTAGCCCCCCCCACACCCCCCCTGTCCAGTAGCCCCCCCCACGCCCCCCTGTCCAGTCCCCCCCCACCCCCCAGTGTCCAGTAGCCCCCCCCACCCCCCCCTGTCCTAGCCCCCCCCCCCCCGTGTCCAGTAGCCCCCCCCACCCCCCAGTGAGTAGCCCCCCCGTCCCCCCCCCACCCCCCAGTGTCCATAGCCCCCCCCCACCCCCCTGTCCAGTAGCCCCCCCCCACCCCCCAGTGTCCAGTAGCCCCCCCCCCCCCACCCCCCCAGTTACCCCCCCCCACCCCAGTGTCCCCCCCCCCACCCCCCGTGTCAGTAGCCCCCCCCACCCCCCAGTGTCCCAGTAGCCCCCCCACCCCCAGTGTCCAGTAGCCCCCCCCACCGCCCCCCCCCACCCCCCCCACCCCCCTGTCCCGTAGCCCCCCCACCCCCCAGTCCACCCCCCCCACCCCCCAGTTCCAGTAGCCCCCCCCACCACCCCCTGTGTGGCCCCCCAGCCAGTGTCCAGTAGCCCCCCCACCCCCCAGTGTCCACCCCCCCCACCCCCCAGTGTCCAGTAGCCCCCCCCACCCCCCAGTGTCCAGTAGCCCCCCCCACCCCCCAGTGTCCAGTAGCCCCCCCACCCCCCGTGCCAGTAGCCCCCCCCACCCCCCAGTGTCCATAGCCCCCCCCACCCCCCAGTGTCCAGTAGCCCCCCCCACCCCCCCCCCGTGTCCAGCCCCCCCCCCCCCAGTGTCCAGTAGCCCCCCCCCACCCCCAGTGTCCATAGCCCCCCCCACCCCCCAGTTCCCAGTACCCCCCCCACCCCCCAGTGTCCAGTCCCCCCCACCCCCCTGTCCCCCCCCCACCCCCCACCCCCCCCCACCAGTACCCCCCCCCCCCCCGCCCCACCCCCCAGTAGCCCCACCCCCCCCACCCCCCCGCCCCCCGCCCCCCCCCCCCCGCCTCCCCCCCTCCCCCCCCCCCCGCTCTCCCCCCCCCTCCTCTCCCCCCCGCCCTCCCCCCCCCCTCCCTCTCTCCCCCCCCCCGCTCTCCTCCCCTCTCCCCCCCCCCCTCCGCTCTCCCCCCCCCCCCCCCCTCCGCTCCCCCCGCTCTCCCCCCCCCCCCCCCCCCCCCCCCCCCCCCCGCTCCCCCCCCCCCCTCCCTCTCCCCCCCCCCCCCCCCCCTCCGCCTCCCCCCCCCCCCCCCTCCCCTCTCCCTCCCCCCCCCCCCCCCCCCCTCCGCCTCTCTCACCCCCCCCGCTCTCCCCCCCTCCCCGCTCTCCGTCCCTCCCCCCCCCTCCGCTCTCCCCCCCCCTCCCCCCCCCCCCCCCTCCCACCCCCCCCCTCTGCTCTCCCCCCCCTCCCCCCCCCTCCCCCCCCCCCCCTTCCCCCCCCCCCCCTCTCACCCCCTCACCAAATGCAACTCCTGACTCTGGGTAATAAAGCTGCGCTGTCGCTCGTCTGGAAAGATTTGAGGAATGAATGGATGCACGTTTTGGGGGTGAAGGAAATGGTGGAGATATCAGTCCATGTAAATTGGATTGAAGGAATACTGGTTTTCTTTGTGAACGAAGTGGGTGTATCGCTATATATGTAGTGGTAAAGGGGTAACTGGATTGCTTGAGTACTTACTGGGGCTAATACCTTGCAGCGAGATTCATACTGATATTGTCATGTATATTGGGATACAGTGAAAAATGTACAGTGCGTGCTGTACAAACATACTGTTCATAGAGTATATAGGAGAGAAGGAAAGGAGAGGGTACAGAGCGTGGTGTGACAGTCATCTTTGCCTACTGATTTGAGGCCTGATGCTGCTTGGCAATGATGCTGTTACAGGCTTTGCTGAAGAATATGGAAGGTACATATTTCAAACAATGCCCAGCTCATTCAGTTTTAAATTATTTTCTCTACAATTGAAAATCCTGCAAGCTCACAACCCAAACTTTGGAAGGAGATCATCTGAAAAATAGCACATACAGGGGACCTGGGTTCGATTCCCGACTTGGGTCACTATCAGTGTGAAATTTGCACGTTCTCCCTGTGTCTGTGTAGGTTTCTTCTTGGTACTCCAGCTTCCTCCCACTGTCCAAAGCTGTGCGGGTTGATTGATTTGGCCATATTAAATTGCCTGTTGGTATCAGGGTACTAGCTAGGGTAAATGCATGTGGTTACAGGAGTAGGGCCTGAATGGGATTATGGTCAGTGCAGATTTGATGGGCTGAATGTAGGATTCTATGATGATTCTATTTTGATTTAACGTACATACAGTTATGCTGCAAGCAGTGGTTGGGGAAATCAGCCCAAAATGAAACTGGTTTCCTGATAGCAGATACTTACAGTACATGTGTAATGTTATTTCTTCAGCGACCAGCGACTATCTGCTTTGCAGGTGTGACTTCTCAAAAAGCAAAATAAAGTTTATTTTAAAGTTGTTACACTTGATAAGTTGTTTTGCATTTGAATTGGGCAGTGTTTTCAATTAAGCAGCATGGAAAACAAAGCAAAGTAGAAATATTCTGAAAATATCAGGTAATTTAAAGTGATTTTTGAACAAACAATCAGGATTCAACAAAATTCAAAATACTACTAGGTGCTGAGAATCTCAAACAGTGCCCCGAACGCTTAGCAGGTTAGGAAGAGAGGAAGATAGGGTTAACAGGTTGATGACATCTGTTAAGGGTTTAACCATACCTACTGCTTGCCACAATTCTGCTTGACCTGCTGAATGTTTCCAGTGATTTATGTCTTTACGTTTGCCCATGTTTGGCCATGCTATGTCTTTCAGAATTTGACTGCTAACCGACAAGTGATTTTATCTGCTTTTACATTGTGGAGTGTTTTAATGTTGCTAATTCCAAAGTGTGGGTCTACCGCAGGCGCTGGCAGCATCGGGGTTGGCTCACCAGCAGACCTGGTTTAACAACTAAATGAATGTTTTTAATGGCTTTTGTTTGTGCTCTGAGGTTATTCAAGAACCACTATTTCAGTAGCTGACGACACTTGCACCCTATAACTAAATTTGCTTTTATCAGTGAAAGGGTAACATTAATCTCTTCCTGTAAGCACATTAGTGCAGACCTTAACTGAGCCATCCATGTTGTGTTAATACAGTGCTTAGCACTGCTGCCTCACAATGCCAGGGACCTGTATTCAATTCTGGCCTTGGGTGACTGGAATTTGCATATTCTCCCAACGTTTCCTCAGGTGCTCCGGTTTTCTCCCATGTTCCAGAGATGTGTGGGTTAGCCTTGCTAAGTTACCCCTTAGTGTTAAGGGGAATAGCTAGGTTAAATACTTAGGGTTAGGGAGATATATAGGGTCTGGGTGATTGTCGTCAGTGCGGGCATTATGGCCAAATGGACATTACTTGCATTGTCGGGATTCTATGATTCTAATTGAGTAATGATTGGTCAGTCTCCAGTCAGTAAACGATTTTGGTCTCTGATCATTTTGCTACATTCATGCTACATCATCACTTTTGTTGCCGGAAGCATTGATATCATTGCAATTTTGTAGGCAGGATTGTAATTCAATCCACAAGCCTTGTATCACTTGCAAGATTTATGAGCTGAGAATAATTTCATCGAAACATATCCTTCATCTGCTGCAGTCTGGCTTTTAAGTACTTGTACTTCAAGTACAGGGTCGTTAGCCTACTTAATTTTCCAAAATTTGTTAAATATTTTTATGCAACCTGAGTGTTAAAACTGTTTCTGTGTCCCTTTGACATCCAGTAGTGATTATTCATCTCTTCTGGTAGCCTGATAAGAGCAAACGAATGGCTTGTAGTACAATTATCAAGACATTAAATGGGCATAAATTGTAAGAACAGCCACACTTGCATTTATTTACAACCTTTCACAGCCATAACTTTTGAAATGCAGTCTCTTTTGTAATGTTGACGAAGACAAGATCAGCAAGGGTGTACAAGCAGCAGTGATAAACAACTACTTCATGTTGATGCTGATGGTTTCTTGTGGGAGAGATGGATGCTCCCAATCTTACACATCTACCTGAGATTGCAAATAGACCCTTAATTTAACATCTCATCCGTAGGCTAGTTTGCACCAAATCATTTTGTTTGAATTAGATAAAGCTTTCATCTATCTCATTGCAGCGATTGATTGAGGCATCAGATGATCACTGCTAACTCCTTTTGGGGTAGGGGTAGTGGCGGGGGCAGGTGAGCCTAATAAATTGTCTATTACACTTGTGTATATAAACCCATGAACTCTACCATATCGCTATAAGAAATGGTCACAAAGTCCAAAGATGTGTGGCTTCAGTTGATTGACCATGCAAAATTATTCCTTAATGTCAGGGGAATTAGGGTGATTTTGTGGCATTTCAGGGATAGGGCCTGGGTGGGATTGTTGTCGGTGCGAGCTCGATGGCCTGAATGGTCTCCTTCTGCACTATTGGAATTCAATAATTCTAAAACAACATTAACTCTTCGTGCTATCAACCACAAAACTAAAAAGAACCCATCAGCTTCTGATGAAGAGGGATATATATATATAAAATTTTGGCCAAACTTCACATCTTAGTGGTATTAGTGTTAGACTATTGATCCAGAAATTCAGCTAATTTTCTGGACACTCTGGTTCAAATCCCACCATGGTAGATGGTGGAATTTGAATTCAATAAAAAAAAATCTGGAATTAAGAATCTACTGATGACCATGAAACTATTGTCGGAAAAATCCATCTGGTTCACTAATGTCCTTTCGGGAAGGAAATCTGCCGTCCTTACCTGATCTGGCCTGCATGTGACTCCAGAGCCACAGCAATGTGGTTGACTCTCAATGGCCCTCAGGCAACAAAGGATGGGCAATAAATGCTGGCCAGCCAGTGATGCCCAGATCCCACAAATAAAAAAAATCATGCCAGTTAGAGTCCACAGAAATATTCTCCATTCTTTCAAATTCCAACCAGCTTATTCCTCTTTGCTAATGTGTTCCAACCTTCTGTAATATTTAGTGGTGACCTATCCAGACTCACAATGCCGTATTTGAATCTTTTTAATCTACTTGGCTGCCTCTGCTTCCGTGTATCTAATCTTGCATTTTCCAGTTTTAAAAGCAATTGAAGTCTCATAAATATTGCAGTGATGAGGGTGTGTTAACACTAATTACACTTGGACTACTCAAAGCCAAAAGTTCATCAAACACTACGTTTAATCCATTTTCCCGCCTGCCTGAGAAACCTGGACAATAAGTGAAGGCCTAGAGAAGGAAATCGAGACTTTGAAATGTGGATGCTAAGACTTGAGCTAAAAATCCCTTCGACAGACCATAAGACAAATGAAAGAGGTGCTTGTAGTTGCAAGAGCAAAGAAGAAAAATCTTTATCAAGTGACATGCAGAAAGAAAATGTCAATATTTTGGATATTTGATCAGAGCTGAGAAGAGCTGGAGGTTAACATGGAGAGCAGCAAAAAGAGGTTGATCTAGCCATAGCTGGATGATGGACGTCACAGAGCAGTTGTGGACAATCTGCAGTAAGGACAGACTAACATGATAAACGCCCATCTCCCGGCAGGGCTAAGCTACAGCAGACCGAAGAACTGAGTGAGCAAACAGCTGAATGGTCCTTGCTCTTAGCTGGTGCTGTTGGTTCAAAACTTGGGGGAGTAAACTACTCTTTTGAGAAAGATATTTGACCTGTGTCTAAGATAATTTTGAGTCTCCAAGTCCTCAATTTCTAATTCTCTCTGGCAATATTTATATTACAGATATGAACTTATGGTAAAATGTAATGGTGATTAAATGAGCTTCTGTCAGTTCTCAGTCATCCTACACTTGGCCCACACTCGTTGGATCTCAAACACAAGAACTGCTAAGTTTCAATGCTAATATATTCTCATCAGGGGCATGCTTAAAGGAGATTCAACTGCAGTATTTGCTATAGTAATCTTCAATCTCAAGTCAAAAGGCTTGGTGTTTGAGAGAAATGGCAGTGCAAACAAGAGCTACAAATTCATGCAGTGAATTTGGGTATAGTTCGAAATAGTGACAATGGCTGGAGAAATGAGAAACTTTAGAAAAGCAATCAATGGTTTAAGTATGGAGAGAATGTTTCTAGGCAGTGTGTTGGGAGTGGGTCACATGGAGCATTTTGGCTTTTGCATCAGTAAAACTATTGTAGGTCAGGTCCAAAGTTGCCTGAATTAAATTTAAACAAATAGTGTAGGAGCAGCCCCTGAACTGTGTAATGATATTTTGTCGTCTTGCCCTTGCTAACAAGTTCAGCCATTAGTGAGCTGTATTAGTTCAGCCATTAGTGAATCTTCCTCCTCATTTTTAACAGTATCTCCCCCTTCATTGTTTTGTTGTGTTTCTTTAAGCTTAAGTATGAAATGCCTTGCATTTCTGTAACTGCTGTTTGCCATTCATAGTATTTCCAATCACCCTGGAATGATATCACTTTCTGCGGAATGCATAAGTGCTGGTCTATGTAGAACATGATTTACAACCCATGTGTGAACTGATCTGGCATCTTTCCACCATGGGTTAGTGGTTGGACATCTGGATTTTCCAAGTGCTCTTCTTTTAGTGGCAGTCGTAACCCATTTTGATCAGTGCTTAAATTGGATTTGACCGATTGGGAAGTCTAGGTTGATGATTCTGCAGAGACTGTTCTGTTTCCACCTTGCTGAAAATGCCTTGAGATATTTTACTACGGGATGTTGAAGGAGGCATTTTGCATGCTTGCTTTCATTGGTCATAGCACTGAGTACAGGAGTTTGGACATTGTATTACAACTGTATAAGATATTGGTACAGCCACATTTGGAGCATTGCGTATAATTCTGATCATCCTGCTATAGAAAAATGTTATTAAACTGGAAAGCGTGCAAAAAAGGTTTACAAGGATGTTACCGGGACTGGAAGGTTGAGGCTGGATAGGCTGGAGGGTTTTTTCCCTGGAGCGTAGGAGGATGAGGTATGATCTTATAGAGGTTTATAAAATTATGAAGGGCATAGATAAGGTGAATAGTCAAGATTCTTTCCACAGGATAGGGTAGTCCAAAATTAGACATTTAAGCTGAGAGGGGAAAGATTTAAAAGCTAATGTTTTCTCACAGAAGATGGTGTGTATATAGAAGGAACTGGTAGAAGCAGGTATAATTACAGCATGTAAAGTACATTTGGACAAATAAATGGATGGGAAGGGTTTACAGGGATACAGGTCAAACACAGGAAAATAAGACTAGTTCAGTTTAAGGAACCTAGTCGACCTGGATGATTTGAGCTGAAAAGCCTGTTTCCGTGCTGTATATTTCTATGACTATAATTAGTCTATTTGTGAAGTGGCTTTATCGTGTTTGCATGGTGAACAAGTTTTTTCTACACTAACAGAAGTTTTAAGTACCCATACTTCCAAAGGACCTTGCAGCACAGAAGGAGGCCATTCAACCCATCAAGCCAATTTTTTTGAAAGGGTATCCAATTTAATCCCTTTTCTCAGCTTTTTCCACATAAAGTCATTCCAAATTCAAATTGAATATCCCTCTATGCATTCTTTGGAAATCTGTCTTGTGGATAGTCTTGACCCCATCCTTCCAATCTTTGTAAAGTGCTCTGCTTTTACCCTGTCAGTTCAGCCCCACAGCTTACTGTTCTCCAATGAAAACAGATGATTCACTCAGCCAGTTATATAAAAATTCTATTTGTTTCCCTATCCTAATGATCCATCCACAACCATTGTAGCCCTTTGATATGCACTAGCTTTGTCTTCATGACATTACTCTTTGTCTGAGTTTGAAAGTTGCAATTCAAAATCCTGTTTCAGGATTTGAGTACACAATCCAGGCTGATGTCTCAGTGTAATGTTGGGGATGTTGTCTTTCAGATGAGGTGTGGCACTAGAATTGTAAATGTTTTTTTGGGATGTGCTTAAAACATATTAGTGCACGATTCAAAGAGCAGAAACATTCACCCAACATGCACACCCCTCAACACTGCGACTGAGGAGTTAACCAGTCATTTGCTTTATTGCTGTTTTTGGGACCTTGTTTTTTACAAATTGGCTTCTTCATTTGTCTGCCAACTAACAGTGGCTAAAATACAAAAATAATTCATTGGCTTTAAAGCACTTTGGAGTGTTTGAAAATGTGAATGGAGCTGGATAAATGCAGGTAGTTATTATTCGTCCTGGAGTGTTAGTATTATTGGAAGTCTAGCATTTATTGTCCATCCCAAATGCCCTCGGGAAGATGCTGGTGGGAAGCTGTTTTCTTGATTACAGCTGTGTAGCTTGCTGGGCAAAGCCAAGCAGCATCTCAGAATCCACCATATTAGTGAGAGCTTTTAGTCACATAGGCCAGACTAGGTAAGGATTGCAGTATTCTGTTCTTAGGCATTAACAAACCAGATGGCTTTTACAACAACCTGAAGGCCTCAGTGGTAATCATTATTGATTCAAGCTTTTTAATTGCAGATTTTATTTAATTGAATTTAAATTCCATTGCTGCTGTGTCAACCTGTGTCCAATATTACTCCTATAACATGATCATACTACTGTAGCCTTTATTAACCATTTCTTTAGTGTATGGTTCTGCACTAGCAACTGAGAGATGAGTTCAGTTCCCATCATGGAAAACTGTGAATAACGTTCAGTTAATACCTTGTGAGCAGGCACCAGAAATGACTTTGAATACATCTGGCTTGTGATGCAAACCTCACCTGGTTCATCAGTGTTTTTTGGGAAAGGAATCCGCTTGTCTGGCCATTACACAATTCCACTCTCGCACCATATGAGTAACTCTTAACGAGTTGAGGGCAGCTAGCATTGGGCAGTGCATGTTGTCTTGCCACTATTACCTACCTCCAAATAAAACACGTTAGTAGCCATTTATACTTTCCTGTAGAGACTGCTTAGGTAGGAAATGTAGATATTTAGTGGTCGAGCCTCCTTAGGTGAATGCCCATCTCTGTATTGTAGGATATTATTAAACTCGAATGAGTGCAGAAAAGATTTACTAGGATATCACTGGGACTTGATGGTTTGAGTTATAAGAGGCTGGATAGACTGGGACTTTTTTCTCTGGCATGTAGGAGGCTGAGCAGTGACCTTATAGAGGTCTACAAAATAATGAGGGTCATAGATCAGCTAGATAGTCAATATCTTTTCCCACAGATAGGGGAGTCTAAAACTAGAGGACATGTGTTAATTTTTTCACATAGAGAGTGGTGAGTGTCTGGAATAAGCTGCCAGGGGTAATAGAGGCAGGTACAATTTTGTCTTTTAAAAAGCATTTAGATAGAAACATGAGTATGATGGGTTTAGAGGGATATGGGCCAAACGTGGGCAATTGGGATTATCTTAGGGGTTTAAAAAAAGGGCAGCATGGACAAGTTGGGTTGAAGGGCCTATTTCCATGCTGTAAACCTCTGACTCTCATGTTCTAATCCCTCAATCTATTTCTCAGAGCCTTCCATTTTACAGTCTTCCTCCTTGTCTGTTTTCATGGGAGAGATTTTTTTTCTGATATCGGCAAAGACTAATGTTGGAAAGGAAAGGCAGTGTTGAAGCCATCAACAGCCTAAGTGGCACCTTTTTTTGTCATGTGGTGCAAGACTTTGGAGACAGGTATTCCATGTCATATTTTTGATGGGTGGTTTCTGATTTGGCAGTCCCACTATCAACTCAGCAAATCGATTGTCCGGGCACCATTTTCAAAGGCCATCCCACTGCACAACAAGCAAATCAAGAAGCAGTCTTCACCCGGGGCAGTCCATGACATCAAGCTGGCACCAGCCTGACACCACTCTCTCTCCCCTGGGCTCTGCACTCAACTCCAAGTGCTACTCACCAAGTGCATGCTATCTGAGACCAGCTGTGCTTTGTGACGTCCTGAAATCCTGTCACGTGGACATGTTGTTTGACATGGGGGTACGATTACAATGTATGGGTCTAATGCTGAAATGTTAACTTATTGCAATGACAGTCCCGACATAGAACATAGAACATTACAGCACAGAACAGGCCCTTCGGTCTTCGATGTTGCGCCGACCAATATAAAAAGCAATGACCCTCCAAACTAAACCATTCCCTTCTCTTCCATATACTTATCAACTAAATAAGTTGATAAGTATGACCATTCAACTAATTGAATGGTCAAAAAAGCAGCCTGTCACTGGTGAGGGGAAGGGACAATTGCTTCCTGTTTTTATGTCAACATGAAATGTGACTTTGGCCTTCTTGCAATATTTTTCACTCTCCTTGCCAAACCCACACAA
Source organism: Sphyrna mokarran (assembly GCA_024679065.1). NCBI lineage: Eukaryota > Metazoa > Chordata > Chondrichthyes > Carcharhiniformes > Carcharhinidae > Sphyrna > Sphyrna mokarran. The sequence goes on from JAGIQG010000022.1 coordinate 40,215,667, forward strand.
CGGAAGTAGGAACTGAATATTCTGGCCTATGGTTTTATAACACTTTTTCTTCTTGTTAACTCCGAATAAATCCATTTCTGAAGTAGGACTTTTGTCACCTCTGTATCTTCTTTGTCCCCCTCTCTTCAGTATGCATCACTCTTAAATATGTTACTTGCATCTCTACCCACCCAGTTTTTCCTCTCTTCTCTTTCTCTTTCATTTTTATATCTATCTGAGAGTTCCTTTTCCCATTTTGTTTTTCTTAATCTTATGGATTTGCCATTCATCTTTTTTCTTCCTGACAATTAGTTCCTTGGACTTTTACTTTGTATTAATTTATAATTTGCCATTTAAATCTCAAGGACAGTTCCAAAGTTGATCTTTAGGTTGGGTCTTGCAAATGACTGAAACTCGAACTGTTAGGACCTTGCACTACAGAGATAAATAACCTTAGAATACTGGAAATAAAAATTAAATAATTGAAGTGAAGTGGGTAATGACGTAGGGCATTGCAGTAATTAGGAAATATGGGAACAAAGCTTCAGAAAAAAGTCAGGAGTAGCACTGCCTTTGTTGTTTTGAGTTGTCATCGTGGCAGAGTTGGCATTATCTTCATCTTTGCATCAGTAGCTTCAAGCCAACTCTGCAAGATTTGAGCATGTGACCCAGGCTGACACTTCATTGCAGTACTGAGGAGATATTCATTGTTGAGAGTGCTATTCTCTAAATAGGATGTTAAGCTAAGATCTTGCTTTTCCTGCTCTCAGGAATTGGGTGGATGTTTTAAAGGTCCTTAGCGCGCACAGATAATAGCAGCTCTTCAAAAACATTTGACCAAGGTTACTCCCTGGAGCAGTATCATCAGATTAACTGGTTATGTGTGGCTGTTTACAGGATGTTTGGGTGTGTATGTGTACATATTTGTGGACGCACACTCTATGTATGCTATAATTGTGGTACAGTACAGCAAGGGTCACACTCATGATAATTGATTGTAAAGGGCATGCCAGTGTTTCAGAAATGTAATTCAAGTAAGTGCTGGTTTGTTTGTAGAATTGATCTTTGGAGTGAACCTCCAGTGTTAGCTGTGTAGAAAATGTTAGAGGCATTGTGCAATGATATATGTTCTCAGAGACACAGATGGTTAATTGACGTTGGGTAACTTGGAGGATGTTGCTTTGTAAGGATAGGAGCAGATTTCTTTTTCCTTTAATAAAACCATCTTATTTCACAAGGAGCCTTCTACTGGGCATATGTGTCTTAGCTGCGCTTTCCTGCCTTACCTATCAAGGTTGTTCTGGGCATAAATTAAACAAATGTCGATACAATGGACGACGTCATGCAGTTTGGGCCACCGACAGAATTCTTTTAACCTCTTGATTTGTTGCTTCTATGTCATGTAGATGAGCCATGACAGATGAGCTGATTTCTTGGGTAGGAACTACGTGTGTGCCTGCCTTCAATATCAAACCATCCTGAATCTGTACTTTGTCCTTCCATTTCTCATGTGGGACTGGGTAGACGCCGTCTAAAATTTGTTTTAGGGACTCAGTGTGCTGTGTGCCTGGACTAGGTTGGCTATATTAGTTTGGCAAATGGTCACAGCATTTACTTGTTCTCCTAGAGGTGACTGCCAAAACTCTACCATACGAGCACTGGCTTTGGTTAGTGCATCAGTCTTATAGTTATCGGGTGGGGAGATCCTATGGTGGCTTCAAACTTAATAATCCCATATGTGCGCCCTTCAGTGGCCTGCAGAATGTATTTGAATTAGGGGGCTGATGGTAGGAGCTTTCCATCCACTGATCTGAAGCCTCTGGCTTTCCACAACAGTAGGAACTCAGTCAGACTTGCACACGTACATACTATTGGAATGCACGTGGGCACGGGTTGGAAATAGGTCTGGGTGGCTCACTGCGTATGTGACTGAGGTCGGTCACTAGTGGTGTGCCGCAGGGCTTGGTACTAGGACCTCTTCTATTTGTAATATATATAAATGACTTGGAAGAGGGAGTAAGTGGAGTGATCAGCAAGTTTGCAGACGATACAAAGATGGCTGGACTTGCGGATAGTGAGGAGCATTGTCAGGCGATGCAGCAGGACACAGGCTGGTAGCTTGGGCAGACAGATGGCAGATGGAATTCAATCCTGATAAATGTGAGGTGATGCATTTCGTGAGAAAGAATGTAGGGGGGAGATATATGATAAAGGGTAGACCTATTAAGAGTATAGAAACGCAGAGGGACCTGGGGGTGCAGGTGAACAAGTCTCTGAAGGTGGCAGAGCAAGGGGAGAAGGTTGTGAAGAAAGCATATAGTATGCTAGCCTTTATAGGAAGGGGTATAGAGTACAAGAGCTGGCCTTTAATGTTGCAGTTGTATAAAACATTGGTTAGACCTCATTTGGAATACTGCGTCCAGTTCTGGTCGCCTTACTACCGGAAGGACAAAGAGCAACACAGCACGGGAAACAGGCCCTTCGGCCCAACGAGTTTTTAGCATTTTCTCTTTTGGTTTCTGTCCTAAATATATTCAGTGACTGAACATTAACATTCTTCATGGTATAGAATTCCAAAGGTTCACATCCTGTTAAGTGAAAAAATTTCTTCTCTCCATCCTAAATGACCAGCCTCTTATTCTGCAATTATAACCATTCATTTTAAGATCCCAAGGGAAATACCTTCACAGTATTTATCATATTGAGTGCGAGTCCACTGAGGACGTGGAGAGTCTGGAATGAGTGCAGAGGAGGTTTACCAGAATGTTGCCTGGTATGGAAGGTCTGAGTTATGAGGAGAGGTTAGGCAAATTGGGACTGTTTTACCTTAGAAAGACGTAGACTTAGAGGAGATCTAATAGAGGTGTACAAGATTATGAGGGGTATAGATAAACAGGGTTAAGCTTTTTCCTAGGATGGACTCGAATAGCACGAGGGATCACGGGCTTAGAGTGAGGGGGGGGATAAGGTATAATTTGGATGCTAGAGGGAGTTTTTTCACACAGAGGGTGGTGGGGATATGGAATGCGCTGCCAAGTAAAGTGGTGGAGGCAGGTACTCTGGAGTTATTTAAGAAATATTTAGATGGGCACATGAACAGAGTGGGAATGGAGGGGTATGGAAAACTAATTTAAAATAGGGATCATGAGCCTTGGGAGTCCCTGGGAAGTGTGTAAATAGATGATGATATTGATGTACTTGTTTTTATCCTACAGGTGCTTTGGTCCACCTTGTTGTCTAACAAGGAGCATACACGCAATGGGTCATGAGAGGGCTGCTCTTGGATTTTTTTTTTGAGAGTATCCTAGTGCTTAACGTCATTGGTATACGCTTGACCTGGACCACTTGATGGGCAACACGACAGCTCAGTGACTATCGCTGTGCTGTGCAGGTACATGGATTTGGGCCTGTGTCTGTGGGAGTTTGCGCATTCTCCCCGTGCTTGCGTGGGTTTTCTCCGGGAGCTCTGGTTTCCTCCCACATCCCAAAGATGTGCTCTTAGGCTAAATGGCAAAACAAATTCTCCCTAAATTGTCTCAAATTTGATTTTTAATCCATAGATCTATTAACATAGACAGGGATCACAGGCAGAGGTGGGAACATCAGGGCGGCGCATGGGCTCGTTGGGCCGAAGAGCCTGTTTCTCATGCTGTTTTGTTCTTTGTTCTATAGTTACCTGACTCATCATAGTTCTGTAACACAAGACATCTGAAAGTATTCCATGCACAATGTGACAGGGCACCTCTGCTTAAAAGGAGAATTCACTTTATAAATAGCTCCTATCAGTGCATGTAAAAGCTCGTTTTATATCAACATCAGCAGTGCACTAATCCCTAATTTCACTATTAAAAAAAAAACTACTGAAGTATATTTTAAATTCAAAATCAATTCAATTGTTTGTTGTCTCAAACTTCTGGCTGTAATTCCTCCTATTCTATGCTGTTTACATTTACTCGTTGAATAATTCAAGCTTGCAAAAGAATTTGCTAACTTGTTAGGAGTTACCTGGGTGGGAAATACATACTGCTTTTATTTTCTCATTTTGTAAATCCATTTTTCATAATCCACATGTCAAAATATCATAGAATGTAACTTCAAAAAACACACGACTCTGCACGTTCCTCCTCTTCTAAATGTAATAAAGACCAGCTACTTTTGTAGGGTCTCCCAAACGTTTCTCCTTCACTCTTCCCTTCTTTATACAACCTACAGATTTCTAGAATACGCATTTCGTTGCCTACTCACGATTTAATCGGATTTGCCGCATCTTCTCGGCTACTGTTATATTTGTCAGCGCTGCTGCCTTAGTGCCAGGAATCTGGGTTCTATTCCTGCCTTGAGTCACTGTCCATGCAAAGTCTGCACGTTCCCCCTGTGTCTGCGTGTTTCCTCCAAATGCTTCAGTTTCCTCCCACAGTTCGAAAAACATGCTGGTTAGGTGCATTGGCCATGCTAAATTCTCCCTCAGTGTACCTGAAGTGGCGCCAGACTGTGGCAACTAGGGGATTTTGACAGTAACTTCATTGCAGTGATAATGTAAGTCTACTTGTGATGCGAATAAATAAACTTTAAAATCTTTAAACTTTAAACTTGGTGTGATAGTATACAGTACAAAGTGAAGAAAACCCTTTGCCAAACTTCAACCATTAAAAAGAATACTCAAATCCAATGAGCTACTGTGGGTCCTTACACACTCTTGGCACATTATATCCATCTTTCTCAAAAGAGTTTTAATTTATAAGGGTGTAAGAATTTTTTCAGGTCAAAATTTTTTACAAATCAGACTCCTTTTGAAAGTTATTGAACTCGTGTTCTTGCCAGATCCTTAAGCTCTTGCCTTTGCATTAAATTACATCTGACACTCAGAATTACATCTTTTGGCCCATTGTGCCTATACCAGCTCTCTGAATTTGTACTGCTCACTTCATTAGTTCCATGATGGCCTATTCACTCAAGTCTACTAATTCAAGGAAAGGACCAATGTAGCTACCTGTCCCTCCTCACTAAAGAAAGCAACTCCATATTTGATGTTTCTTTGTAATAAGCCTTTTTATTCCTCTCTCAATAGTATCTTGACAGAAACAGATAATGCTGGAAATACATAGGTCAGTCACTGTTTGTCCTAAAAAAGAATATGTTTCCAGTATAAGAAGTTTTATGATTGGAATGCTAAACTATGAGTTAAGAGTCATCGAGCTTTACTGCACAAAGAGGCCCTTTGACCCATTATGTCTATACTGGCCATCAAGCACTGATCGATTATAATCCCATTTTGCAGCACTTGGTCCACAGCATTGTTTGCTATGGCATTTTAAGTGCTTATCTTAGAATCCCTATAGTGCAGAAGGAGACTGTTCGACCCATCAAATCTGTACTGACTCGCTGATCCACCCCCCTGCCCTAGCCCAATAACCACACAAGTTTACCATGATTAATACTCCTAACCTACGTATCTTGGGACACTTGAGCAATGTGCTGTGGTCAATCCACCTAACCTATACGTTATTTAAGCTGTGGAAGGAAACTGGAGCACCTGAAGGAAACCCAGGTGCCCAGGATGACATGGGGAGAATTTGCAAACTCTACACAGAGTTAGCTAAGCTGGAATTAAACCCAAGTCCCTGGAGCTCTGAGGCAGCAGTGCAAACCACCGTGTTACCCCTCAGTGCTTCTAAATGTCGTGAGGGTACCTCTACACTCTTTCAGGCAGTAAGTTCCAGATTCCCACCACCCTCTGGATGAAAAGGCTTTTCTTCAAATCGCCTCTAATTCTCCTACCCCTTTGTTAAATCCATGCTTCTTAGTTACCAGTCCCTCTAATAAGGGAAAATGTTCCTTCCTTTGCCCTTCATAATTTTTTTTACACTTCAATGAGGCTCCTTCCCTCAGTCTTTTCTGTTCTAAGGGAAACAACCCCAGCCCAACCAGCCTCTCTTTACCCAAATACCCAGCATTGGTCCGAATCCTGATTTTTTTTTTCTCAGGATTCTAGATTAGGATAAACTAAAATTTGAAATATAAAATATGAAGCAAGTTGATTAATTTGGGACTAAAGTGAGTAACTAAATTTACAATGTGCATTTTATCAATTCAAGGAGAAAAAAGCAGGAAACTGATATTTATGTATTTATTTTGCAAAGCTCACAATTTAAACTTTCAGATGCTTTCTTCTGGGATCTCTCCGTTCCTGGCAGGCAATATTGTTTAACTGTCCTTATAATGCCCAATAGAAGTTACTAGCTAATCACAGATGAGGTTATGGTGAAGCAGTGTTAACTGCCTACAGTCATTTCAATGGAAAATATATATACACACACAATACGTGCAATTGTACTTCATGTATATTTTCTTAACAAACCTCTATCACCATTCAGCAATCAAAAGTAAAGCGCTCGCAATGATCAACAAACACATGCAACAAGTTAGAGTATACACACACAATGTGAATATGATTATTGGGATTATAAACCCAATTATAGAGTCTGTAACTCAATATTTTACATATTAATCAGAAAGGCAGTTAACCATATTAGGATTCCCATTTATCTGCAAATTTCTAATCATAGAACTCTCCAGTATAGGAGGAGATTATTTGGCCCATTGAGTGTGCACTGACAACAGGTGCTAGCTCTGTAATCCCACGTATTTATCTTCCCACTCTCCCTGACACTAAGGGGCAATTTATCATGACCAATCAAGCTAACCCGCACATTTTTGGACTGGGAGGAAATCGGAACACCCAGAAGCAACCCATGCAGACATGAGGAGAATTGCAAACTCCACACAGACAGTGACTCGAAGCTGGAATTGAACCCGGGTTCCTAGTACTGTGAGGCAACAGTGCTAAGCACTGTGCGACCCATAATATATTGGATAACTCTGCTTTAACTCAAGGGGACATATCTATCTGCCAATCTTTAGAATTGTTTCACATTGACAAAGCAACACTAGACAAACATGCTTCATTCTGAGCAAAATAGCCCCCAAAGGCAAAAAAACTTTGGCATCTCTGGCCTGAGTGAGTTTGAGAGTCATTCTGCTTCAACTGGACATAATGGTCAAGCTTGGTCTTGACTTCTACCAATGGCAATGATTAAGAGCTGGAACCCTGGCCACTTTCTTCCTATTCAATCCCAAAAGCATAGGTCTTCTAACTACAACTTTCACATTGTTTTTTCCCTTGAGGGCCATTTGGAAAACTGGTTTATCATTTTCATGTCGCTAAAATTTCCTACCCCAAATGTAATTAATCCACCTAAATCAATAGGTGAAGGAGCTGGCTCATGATGTATTGTCAGATCTTTTCAGTTTATTCTGAAGCTAACACAAGACTGGCTTTGAGAATTTTTTTTATGTCAGTTCTTTTGTCCTTTTCTTCCTCCATTACTGCATCTGTTGCTGGCTCTCTGGAGACTAGAACTCGCTGTGTATGTTTGAGGGGAAGATTTGTGGATTATGGGTTCAATCTTGCATGTCCATTGTATGATGCAACAAATAGTTGTGCTGCTACAAGACTTCCCTTATAGTAAGGGACCTCAAAAAAAAATTTAGTGGAAATTTACAAGTTGAATGAGCAAAATTTTTAAACCAAGCAGCTATAGCCAGAAGTACAAAAAGAACAAAGAAAATTACAGCACAAGAACTGGCCCTTCGGTCCTCCAAGCCTGCACCGACCGTGCTGTCCAACTTAACTAAAACCCCATACTCTTCCGGGGACCATATCCCTCTATTCCCATCCTATTCACGTATTTGTCAAGATGCCCCTTAAGAGTCGTTACCATATTCACTTCCACTTCCTCTCCCAGCAACAAATTCCAGGCATTCACTACTCTCTGGGTTAAAAAAAAAAAATCTGCCTCGTACATCTACTTTAAACCTTGCCCCTAGCATCTTAAACTTGTGCCTACTAGTAATTGACTCTTCCATCCTGGGAAAAAGCTTTGACTATCCACTCTGTCCATGCGTTTCATAACCTTGTAGATTTCTGTCAGGTCACCCCTCAACCTTTGTCGTTCCAGTGAGAATAAACTAAGTTTCTCCAACCTTTCCTCGTAGCTAATACCCTCCATACTAGGCAACATCCTGGTAAATCTTTTCTGTACCCTCTCCAAAGCCTCTGGTAGTGTGAAGACCAGAATTGAACATTATATTCCAAGTGCGGCCTAACTAAGGTTTTATAAAGCTGCAACATGACTCGCCAATTTTAAACTCAATGCCCCAGCTGATGAAGGCAAGCATGCAGTATGCCTTCTTGAATATCTTCTCCATTGCATTGCCACTTTCAGTGACCTGCATACCTTAACACCCAGATCCCTTTGCCTATCAATACTCTTAAGGGTTCTGCCATTTACTGTATATTAGATCTTTCAAAATGAATTACCTCACATTTGTCTGGTTTAAACTTCGTCTGCCCAAGTGTCCAACTGATTTATATCCTGCTGTATTCTCTGATGGTCCTCATCGCTATCCACAAATCACCAACCTTTGTGTCGTCCGCAAATTTACTAATCAAACCAGTTACCTTTTCCTCCAAATCATTTATATATATATATATATATATTACAAACAGCAAAGGTCCCAGCACTGATCCCTGAGGAACATTACTTGTCACAGCCCGCCATTCAGAAATGCACCCTTCCATTGCTACCCTCTGTCTCCTTTGACTGAACCGGTTTTGTATCCATCTTGCCAGCTCACCTTTGATCCCATGCGACTACACCTGTACCAGTCTGCCATGAAGGAGCATGTCAAAGGCCTTACTGAAGTCCATATAGACAACATCCGCTGCCCTATCCTCAATCATCTTCGTCACTTCCTCGAAAAAGTTGATCAAGTTTGTGAGACACGACCTCCCCTTCACAAAACCATGTTGCCTCTCGCTAATACATCCATTTATTTCCAGTGGGAATAAACCTTGCCTCGAAGAATCCTCTCCAATAATTTCTCTCGCTGATGTCAGGCTCACCGGCTTGTGATTACCTGGATTATTCTTGCTACCTTTCTTAAACAAAGAACAACACTGGCTATTCTCCAATCCTCTGGGATCTCCTGTGTAACCAGTCAGGATACAAAGATTTCTTTCAAGGCCCCAGCAATTTCCTCCTTTGCCTCTGTCAGTATTCTGGGGTATATTCCATCAGGCCCTGGGGACACGTCTACCTTAAGATATTGGGATTCTTGAGAAACATTCTTTTTGATCTCAACATGATTCAAACTATCTATCTTTTCCCAGACTCATCATTCACCAAGTCCTAATTAGCCTTCCCCCAATTTAGCATCTTAACTTGAAGACTACACTTACCTTTATTCATTAGTACTTTAAAGCTTACTTTAAAACAGTAAAATGAAAAGGAATTTTAGATGGATATCCTTTTGTCTTGTATTCCAATTACAGGAGAACACCTTTCTGGCCTTTCCTTTGTGCAGCTACTGACAGATCTCCAGCATGAGTTACTGCATTGTAGAAAGGCAATGGACCCCTTATGGATGGGTTACTGCATTGTAGACAGGGCACTAGAGCCCATATGGATGAGTTAATGCAGTGTAGTTAGGCATTGTACCCCAAATGGATGAGTTACTGCATTGTAGACCGGGCAGTGAGCTCATATGAATGAGTTACTGTATTGTAAACAGGGCAATGGACCCCATATAGATGAGTTACTGCGTTGTAGATAGGGCAATGAAGTGCCTGAAGAGTAACCACTCTATTATGAAAGAGAGACATGTAAACTAGTAGTTCATCTTAGGATTATATAATTCAAAATGCTATGTAACCACAACCCAAGTTTGGAAGGATAGAAACTATGCTTAACCTGTGTTTTGCAGTCCACTATTGTAATTATTTGTTGTCAAGATGTTAAGGTAGGAATGCATTCATGTGGAATCTTTTTAAAGTAGTAGTATAAAGAAATGAGAATAAATACTGCTAGTTCTCAAGGAAGGGTACTGGCTCGCAAAGGAACATGACTTGAAGCTGCTGCAAAAAGATGGTGATTTGTCTATGTGTGTAATTTTCTGTACAGTTACTGAAGTCCTTTGTACTAAGTACAAACTGCAAGAATGCGAGCAATTAATAACTCCCTCTGAAGCTGAAAAGATTCAGGTATTCTACTGTACCAGTCACAGATGTCATTTTTACTGTATAGGACACCATTCATGCTTAAATCTAATGTCATACTAACTTCCTTCACCCATCCCCTCCAGCTGGTCAAACATGAATAGATGCAGTAGAGTAAAATGCTTGAATTTTCTTATTTCTGATTTCTCCCCATCCCTATCGGAGGTGGTTATTTGGGCTATGTGGTTCTATTGGCACCAGCTAAGTTTTGGTAATTTGGTAAGTGGCCTTTATTTGTGTCTATGCCAGTACCTGTTATTCATTAGGCTCCCTCGACAATCTCATGACAGTAAAATTTTAAAAAATGAATGGAATTGTGTTTATAATTTTTGAGCAGCCATTAGAAGTTAGGAAGTGTATTTGCCAGCTGTAATTCAGTTGGTAGCACATTTGCCTGTGAGTCAGAGGGATTTGGGTGTCTTTGTATATGGAACATAAAAGGTCAGTGCGCCGTTACACCAAATCATGAAGAAGGCAAATAGAGTGTTGGCCTATATTGTGAGGAGAATGGAGTATAAAAGTAAGAAAGTCTTGCCACATCTGTTTAATACATTGGTGAGAATGTATTTGGAATCCCGGGTACAGTTCTGGTTTTCTTAAGGAGTCAAGCACTTGTGTTGGAGGCAGCTCAGATGATATTCACTAGACTGACTCCTGGGAAGAAGAGGTTGCTTAAAGAGCAAGGTTGAGCAGGTTGGGCCTATGCTCTTTGGAGTCTGTGGGGTGAATTTATTGAAACTTATAGCATGTTGAAGAAGCTTGGCAGGGTAGCTACTGAGAGGATGTTTTCCTTTGTGGCCCACCAAGAACCAGAGGAAGTGCTTCAAAATAAGGGACATCCCGTTTCAGATGGCGATGAGAAGCAACTACTTCTTTGAGGACTATTGGTCTTTGAAAATCTCTTCTGTAGTGGCTGTGGAGGCTGAGTCATTGAATATATTCAAGGCTGAGTATGAGTTTGACAGATTATTGATCTACAGAGGAGGCCAGGGTTATAGGAATTGTCGGCGGTTAAGTGGAGTTAAGGCCACAATAAGTGTTAAACTTCTTATCACCAGTTTGTAAAGAAGACCAGAAGTCAATCTTTATTGACTTTTAGATTTATTTAGTGAGAAATTACATGTGCATAGCTTCTAACTCTATAACCCATCACCACTGTCAATAAGTGTCACCTTATATGTGCACTTCTCACCTACTTAACCATAATTTATGCAATTGACAATCAGATCAGTCATTTCTTATGGCTGAAGCAGGTTTGATGGGCTGAATGGTCCGCTTTTCCTATTTCCTATGATTTTATTAGAAGCTTATGGTTTGAAGTACCATTCCAGAACCTGAACACAACAATTTTGGCTGACTCCTGTGCAGCATTATGGGAATGCTGCATTGTTAGAGATGATGTCTTCTGGGTCAGATGTTTTCTCCCTCAAAATATTGCTGTGGGATTTTTCACAAATCAGAGCAGTGAATGAGTTATTCCCAGTCAGTATTTGTGCTCAAGGTGAGGAAGAATTTCTTCACACAGGGGAGTGAATCTCTAGAATTCTTTCCCACTGAGGGCTGTAAAAGCTGGGTCATTAAGTATGTTCAGGGCTAAGACAGACAGATATTTAATCAGTCAAGGAATCAAGGGTTGTGGGGATAAAGTGGGAAAGTGGAGTTAAGGATTATATGATCAATCATGATCTCATTGAATGATGGAGCAGATTCAATGGACTACTGCCCCTACATTTTTTTTGGTCTTATTTATCCCTTAATCAACATCACGAAAACAGATTATCTGGCTATTGTTGTATTGCTTTTTGTCACAGTTGAGCACAAATTGCCTGCTGCGTCCCCAATATTGCAACATAGACTGCATGTCCACAAATTACTTAACTGACTGTAAAGCATTTCAGGATGTCCGGTACAAGTTGTTCCTTTATCTTGACTTTCTTAAGCAGACAAATCAAAGACTTGATGGTGAAGATTCTTTGAAAAAAGTTTAAACTAAATTCCATCTCTGTTATAAATTAGGATTATGGACAAAAAGAGGGGCTATGGAAGTAAAAAGATCAATCTTCATAAAGTAGGTATAGACATGATAGAACATAGAACATAAAGCATTTCGGATGTCCGGTACAAGTTGTTCCTTTATCTTGACTTTCTTAAACAGACAAATCAAAGACTTGATGGTGAAGATTCTTTGAAAAAAGTTTAAACTAAATTCCATCTCTGTTACAAATTAGGATTATGGACAAAAAGAGGGGCTATGGAAGTAAAAAGATCAATCTTCATAAAGTAGGTATAGACATGATAGGCAGGATATTGCCAACCCAAGACCAGAAAATTCCACTCGAGGTCAACGGATCTTCCCATTGTCTGCTCCAATTCCAGTGGCGAGTAGGGTGGTAAAATTCCGCCAAATATGTTGAATGGCCCTCTCTGTTAAAAACATATTTTATTAACAAATAAACCACATATTGTAAAAAAAGCAAATTACTGTGGGTGCTGGAATCTGAAGCCAAAAGAGAAAATGCCGCACAACCTCAGCAGGTCTCACAGCATCCGTAAGATAACGCTTTGGGTTATCTAGACTCAAAACGTCAGTTCTTTTCTCTCCTTGCGGATGCTATCAGACATGCTGAGATTTTCCAGTATTTTCTCTTTTGGTTTCAAACTACATTTTGTGATGTTCTCAATGTTGAAGCTGCCTTTCAACACCTTTATTTTCTCTTATCATTAGCTTGAGAATGATTTCTGTAAGGCCAGATCACTTGTATTGAGATTAGTGTTGCTGATGTCTAATGATTAACCCTGATCACGATAAGTTACCAGGGAAATATGTATGGATATCATTTGTCATTTTTCGTGATGGAAATCGTGAACCAGTGAGGTCACGTCTTATGGGTGAAACCTGTGTCAACATAGCTTAGATACTATACCGTTTGTAAACTGGACTCTCATTTAAAAGTCAATAGTCCTTCGGGTTTGATGTGATTTATTATTGTCATGTATTGGGGTATAGTGAAAAGTATTGTTTCTTGTGTACTACACAAAACATACTGTCCATAGAGTGCATGGAGAGAAGAAGAGGAGAGGGTGCAGAATGTAGTGTTACTGTTACTGATAGGGTGAGGAGAAAGATCAACTTAATATATGATAGGTCCATTAAAAAGTCTAATCGCAGCAGGGAAGAAGGTGCTCTTGAGCCAGTTGCTACATGTCCTCAGATTTTTGCACTTTTTTCCCAATGGAAAAAGGGGGAAGGGAATATATTCTTGATTTGCTGGCTGTTTTTCTGAGACAGCAGGAAGTGAAGGCAGTCTCAATGGATGGGAGGCTGGCTTGCCTGATGGACTGGGCTACGTTCACAGTTCTTTGTAGTTTCTTGCAGTCTTGGTCAGAGCAGGAGCAATACCAAGTTATGATACATCCACAAAGGATGCTTTCTATGATATATTTGTAAAAATTATTGAGAGTCATAGTAGATATGCCAAATTTCCTTAGCCTCCTGAGAAAGTAGATGCATTGGTGAGCAATCTTTTTACTATAGGTCGCATGGACGGACCAGGACAAGTTGTTGGTTTATCTTAATTCAAAATAATTTGAAAGTGAGGACTAAATAACTCATAAACAAATAATGGGAAAGATGAACAGACTTCTGTGTAAAAAGAATTTGAAATGCTAACGTTGTAAGATGTCTGTCTATATTGGCTCAGTGATCATGTGAATCAAAAGGTTGTGAGTTCAAGTCAAACTCCAAGACTTGAGCAAATATCCTAGTCTGATGCTTCAGTGAACTACTGAGGGAGTGCTGCCCTATTGGAGGGGAGTCCTGAGGCAATGCAAAGTATATAAGTACAAGTTATTTAAAAGCACTGCCTAATACAGGATAGAATTGCTGCAGTTCCATATCTTGATTCTCGTAATCAGATAACTCAATGAAGTGAGAATGCTCTGATCAACAATTTTAATCTGCTGCATTAGATATGAAAATGAGAGATTCAATTTACAAATAAACATCCAACTGAGTGAAATTTCACCCATATAAAGTACAACATGAAACATTTGTAATGTTAGATTTAACAATAGGAATTTATTGTTTTTTACAGAGCAGAATGATTTAAAACTGAGGCTAATTTTTTTCCTCATGTTGTAATCATTAAGTTGCAACAGTTCATTCGCATGAAGTTGACAGGATTTCCTGATATTTGACTTCTTTTGAGAAGAAGGAAGCAGTTTGAATAAAATGTTAATGGTTGACACATGCCTTTATGTACAATTTCCAATTGCTAGGCTGTTATTACGGGAACACTGACAGTTGCAAGCCACTATGCTATGAAATAGGAGGCTACAAATAAGGCAGCTGAAAACCCATCGTAGTAAAGAAAGGGAGTTTTGACTAAAGGAGAAAATAGAAAAGCATCTAGAAATCAGAAATGCAATAATGGACAGTCTGTTTGTGTTTCAAAATGTAAAGTCCTGCATGACCAACTTCATTGAATTCATTGACTTGAATCAGTCTTGAGTTAAGGGTAAACTAGTACGTGTAATTTGCCACTTTTGTGAGACAGCAGTACGAACCGCTGTGCTCCTCCATGCCACACCCTTGCTTGTCTTGTCATGATGCTATAAAATGGGTTTGGCACCTCATCCTTCTCGCATACAACCCGCCACCTCATCACTGTCATCACCACCAACCCTATGCAGTTTGCTGCTGTGCTCCATGATTGTCTATTTGTCAGGAAAATTCTTATTATGCAGGTAATCCTAATTTCGGGAGGATGTTCAAGTTACCCACCACCTTTAACGTGGTTGATGGTTGTAGCTCATGTTAGGAAATAGAAATGTCAGTTTTAAGTAAGTTATATTTGTATGTGTGAGTATTAGGAACAGCCATAACTTTACATTTAATTTGTATTTCAGCATTGGTATGTTAGGGAGTCTTGAAGTTTACTTTCACTTTATAGGATGCCTGTATTTCTAATGAGGTTTGATGACTTTTAAAGAAGGGAAAACCACGGACCTAAATAGACAACTAAAAACACTATTAGTTCAGTTGGTGATTATGCTCTTGAGGTGCAGGGAGCAGTTAAAATCTCTCTGTGGTGAAGGGAGGCTGCAGACAGCAAAACCTAAATTAAAGAACAGATAGGTCCCAGAATCAAGGAGAAGAACAGAAGAAAGTTCCAAAGGGACAAAACAAGAATGCGGAAAAGATCCTGTTCAATAAAGTTCAGCAGAGGCTTTAAATTAAAAGAACAGTGCTACATTGTGCACACCTGGGATAATGTGCAATTGTGAGAAGCCAAATATTCAAGGAGACATAAAGGGTGATAATCTTTGCTAAGGGCCTATGAAGCAGTGGAGGTGAAGCTTGATTGCATGTGGCAATCCAAGGCACAGGAACATTAAAAGGAGTGGTTAAAATCTGGAGGTGGATCCTTGATGAAGGCATCATAAATAAATGATTATTTGAGAAAAGATGCCAAGCGTGTTCTGCAAGGGTAGAGTTTGAAAACCCTTGTGTGAAAGTCAGAATTCCAGTGAGAGCAGTCAGTTCACAATGTGACAGATGCCAAGGAACTGATAAGAAGTCTGTAGAAGTTGTTTTGGTAGGTATCTGCCACTTTAGTTTGAGTGTGGGATGTCTGACCACAGTTTGTTAAATAGTTTACATGGAATGTTCATTTAATGTGAACATTAAGGTACAAGATAGATTTTGTAACTCACGTTATCCTTACAAATTTGTACATTTCTGTAAATATAGCGTAAAGGAGTAGTGTATTATAGTTAATCTTGTTTACTAAATGTTTTATTCTTTTATGAAAAGTATATCAGCAGTCTCTATAACTCTGTTCAGTAGGTGCCCTCCATGTTCCTAAGCAAAAAAATAAAAATTAAGATATATTATGCCAGGTTCTACCCCATGGATCTGACTGTACAGTAGTAACATGAGCTGGGAATGTAACATTTGCCCCAGCTACCCCAGCCAAAGGAAAAGTTTTGAATTTAAATTCAAGATCTCCTTTAAACTTTGCCCTATTAACATCAACACGTGGACCAATCATAAAGAAAATTGGCAATCCATTAGCAGCCATAAAGACCTTCCAATCAATAAGAATAGCTGCCACCAAAACCTACAACTGCTATCATCTACAAGGACAAGGTCACCTGGACGATCTTCTCCATGTCACTCACCATTCTGACTTGGAAATATATCACTGTTCTTTCTTTGTCGCCTGGTCCAAATCCTTTTAACAGTACTTTGGGTGTACCTATGCCACAGAGAATGTAACGATTCAAGAAGGCAGCTCACCACTACCTCCTCAAGGACAGTTGGGGATGGACAATGAATACTGGCCTAACTCAGAAAAACCCACATCTTGTAAATTAACTTTTAAAATTCCACCCAGAGAAAACAATGAGATTGAAGAATAGAACAGCTGCTTGAGCCAAGAGTCTGCCACCTACAGACCAACAATCAATGTTGGATGGGAACCTGCTGAATGGCAAGTAGGAATTGGTGAGTATCTACCATTTGATATTGCAGTAAGAATACAAGTAAGGTCTATTGTTACAGAGTTGGCATCTAGAGTGGAAGATGGTCCTTGGTGTTATTAATATTCTTGAATTGGAAGTAATCTAAGGAAAAGTCATGGCAAGACAGCTCGGCCACATAGGATGCTCCTCATGTTAACTGGGAAACCAGGGACAATTCCATTGTTCAGAATGAGTATGCATGCATGAAGTGTCTCCAGTTGCAGCCACTGGAAATCAGAGCTGGAGAGGCAGCCGGAGTCATTCTGCAGCATCGGGGAGACTGAGATTTTCATGACTAGCAAGTTTAGAGAGGTGGTCAGGCTAAGTCTGCACAAAAAATGAGTGATAGGTAGTCAGGACTCTGCTGGGATCATACCTCCATCAAACAGATATGCTGCTCTGGATACTGTTGGGCACAATAACTTCTCAGGGTGTGCAGTGAAAGTCAAGTCCGTGACACTCCGGGCGGCTTGACTGAGCAGACAGGGAGGAAAAGAAGATTATGGCTACCGTTACTAGAGATTCAGTTGTAAGGGGGAATAGATAAGTCTTCTGTACAGCCACAGAAGTGATTATAGGATGGTATGTTGCCTCCTTGGTGCTAGGGTCCAAGATATCACAGAGCAGCTGCAGACTACTTTGGAATGGGAAGGTGAAGACCCTGCAGTTGTAGTACACATTGGAACCATAGATATAGATATTTAAAAAAAGGTATGAGGTCCTGAAAGCTGAATACAGGGAGTTCAGTGATTAATAAACAGGACCTGTATGGTAGTAATCTAAGATTACTTCCAGTGCCATTGACAGCAGAAATAGGAACATGAGAATGAATGTGTAGCTAGAAAGTGGTGTGGGAGGATGGACCTCAGTTTCATAAGGCATTGGGACAGGTTTTGGGAAAGGTGGGACCTGTACAAACTGAATTGGTTGCACTCCAACAGGATCAATATCCTTGAAAGGAGTGTTTGTTAATGTTATTGGGGAAGCTTTAAGATAAAAACAAAAGGCAGAAAAAGTGAAAGCAAAAGAGGGAAATGTGGGAATAAAAGGCAAAAAATAAACTGTGTCTCTATTGACCCTAGAGATGGGCTTAGTGTACAAAAAAGTGGTGGACAAACATAACTGAGTTCTGTATCTCAATGTCTACAGTATAAAAACAAGATAAATTAACTGATGGCAGAAATGGAGATAAATGGATATGATCTGATTGTCATTACTGCGGCATGGGTGCAAGGAGATCAAAGTTGGAAAATCAATATTCTGGATGATTTGACTTTCAGGAAGGACAGACAGAAGGAAAAGACAGTGAGGTAGCTCTGCTAATAAGAGACAAAGTAAATACAGAAGGACAATCTAGGCTCAGAGGATGTGGAATTGATTTGGGTGGAAATAACAAACACCAAAGGAAGGAAGAGAGTGTTTGAAAGATTGCATAAGCCCCGAAAAGAAATCTAGCTGGAGGAGAGAGTTTAAATCAAGAAATAACAAATGTATGTAAAACGAGCACTGCATTAATCATGAGGGACTTTAATTTTCATATAGTTTGAACTGATCAAATTGGAAATAACAAGCAAGAGAATTAAATCATAGAGTGCATTTGGGATGGTTTCTTGGAACAGTATGTTTTGGAGTCAGCTAAGGATCAGTCTACTTTGAATCTGGTAATGTTTAATGAGGTAGGTTTAATAAATGATCTAAGTCAAGGATTGCTTTGGAAATAGTGATCATAGGATAATAGAGTTTAGCATTCAGCTCGAGCGAGAGAAAATTGGGAGTGAAGTATTTGTGTTAAAGAAGAGGAATTACAAAGGTATGAGGATAGAAGTGGCCAAAATGAACTGGTCGTAGAAACTATGGATAAGACAATAGATAAGCAGTGACAGATGTTTAGAGACATAATTCATGACTCCCAGCAAAAATGCATTCCAGCAAGGAAGAAAGAACCTACCATGGATAACCAAGAAAGTTGAAGAGGGTATTTAGTTGAAAGCAGAAATATATAAGCTGGCAAAGGTTAGTACGAGGTCAAAAGAGTGGGATAGATTCAGAATGCAGCAAAGATGGACTAAAATGAAGAATCAGAAAGAGAAAATAAACCACTCAAGTTAGCAAGAAATATAAAAACAGACAAGCTTTTCAAAGTACGTTAAGAGGAAGAGGGAAATGAAATAAAGCATTGGCTTCTTAGAGAATGAAACCAGGGAAGTAACTATGGGGAACATGGAAATGACAGAAGAGTTAAATAGACATCTAATAGAGGATACTACAGTGTCCAAAAAATAGTAACAAGCAAAGGGGAGGAATTAAATACAATCCCCAAAGAATTTGTTTTAGGCAAGCTAATGTGACTAAAAGTTGACCTCTGGACCAGATGATTTTCACCACTGGATCTTAAAGGATCTTAAATCTTTGGATTCCTAAATTGTGCCAAAGGATTGGAAAACTGCCAGTGTGGTACTCTTGTTCAAGCCCTGTTTTAACTTCAGCTATTAGAAAAATATTTGTATTAGTTATCGAAGAGAGAATTTGGACGTCATAATCAAGCAGAATCAGCATGGTTTCAAGAAGGGAAAACCATGTCTGACAAATTTACTTGAGTTCTTTGAGGACAGTGTAGTTGATGGCGAGCCAGTCAATATTTTATATTTAGATTTTCAAAAGATATTTTATAATGTCAAAGGCTAATATTCAAGATAGGAAGATTTCCTGGTGTTAGAAGTAATATTCTGGCATGAATAGAGTTCTGGCTGACAGGAAACAATGAGTAGCAATTTGGGAGTCTTTCTCAAGATGGAGGGCCAGTGGAGAGCCACAGAGACTGCAACTTTTCACAATATAAATGATTTTGGAGGAAGGAACAGAGTGTACCATGGACAGATTTGGGGATGAGACACAGGTGGGAGGGGAAGGCAGATTGTAAGGAAGATATAAGTAGTTTACAGAGAGAAATTGACAGGTTAAATGAGTGGGCTGAAAATTGGCAAATGGAATTCAAAGTGGGAAATGTGAGACAGTTCATTTTGAAAGAAAGAAAGAATGAAAAAGTACATTATAATTTAAATAGAGATTGCACACAAAGCTGCAGCATATAGGAACTTGGGGACTCTTCTTCAGAATGCTAGCATACGAACATAAATGATAATAGGAGAGTGTAGGACCAGAGGACATAGTCATAGAATACAGAGATGCTCATCTAAGATGGATTTGAAGAATGACCTCTCTGAATGGGGGTGAATCTTTGGAATTCTTTGCTCCAGGAAGCTGTAGAGGCCAATTCCTTGGACATTTTCAGACCGAGTTTGATTGGTTTTTAATCAGTGGGGGAATTAAAGGTTACAGAATGAAGGCAGGGAAATAGACTTTGAGAGTGTTAGATCAGCCATGATCTTATTAATGGTCCAGTACACTTGGAGGGCTGAATGACCTGCTGTGTTCCTATTTCATATGATCTTGATGCCCTTGCTTCTGGGTAGCCAATAGGCCTGAGGAAGATGGTTCTCATAAGCCATTTCTGAAATTACGAGTCAATACTGATATCTCTCAAATCAGCGATCTGCAAATAAAAATTATCTTTGACATGAGGGGTTGTTGATAGTGATGATGAATAGATATAATATCTGGATTTGGAAGAGGATGGAGTGGAGCATAAATGCTGTTCGACTAGTTGGGCCGAATGACTTGCTTATACACTATGTTCTGTATGACTCCTCAGACAGGTTTGAGACTTCAACACTTGGTGATGAAAGAAAATACATGTTTATAAAAGTAGGACTCAATGTAAGCTACACCTTTTCCCCTCCCCAGTTTATTTGGTGTTTCTCTGTCCAAAATGCACCCCTTCTCTCGAGCCAAGTACAAGAGGTAAGATGGACTGAAACATTTTCTGTGCTTCTTGATGTGGTCTTTATCATTGAATAGTACAGTAAATTGTCTTGTGATAACTTTGGGATAAAGTCAAAGATGTTCTGCAGGGTATCTGAGCAGGAAATCCTCCTGTCACTAAATTTTCAAATTGGTTGAACAAAAATAGGGTTGGTGCAGAGAGGGGAGATCTTTATTTTTCTTGCAAAATAAAATTAATTCGATGACTGTATTAAAAGAACTCAGAAACGTAATTGTAATCTTGTGTTTTGGACAAGTAATTCTGGGGTTGTATAAATTCATCAAGAACTGAGCAAGCAGTTGAGACAGACGGGGTTAAGCAACGGGTTGAGCTGGGCAGCTTTTCTTGTTAATTGTTGCTCCACCTCATTCTCCTTCCTGTAAAAATGGACGTTTATAAGAAAATCTAGATTTATAGCTTGATTAGGTTTAGGAGTGCTGGCTTGGCTCAGTGAGTAGTGATGATAAACTACATCTTAATAGTGATGAACTACTTTCCTGGAATGTCTCTGAGTAATCTTAACAAAGTTTCACCTTGTTTCCAATTCAAGCTAATTCACTTCTCAATTACTGCATTAGCCTTGGGCATCTGTGACCGTGGCACCTTTATCACTATTGACTTCAGCCTTGCACTGCCATGTCTAGTCATGTTGTGCTTTATATTTCCACTTCTAGCCGATTAGCAAGATTACTTCCATTGAGTTCTGGAGCATTATCCGTTTAGGCCCCCACCTCCCTCACAATTGTTTAAAATAAAAGAATCAAAGCTTTCACCATCTCAAAAATTGACTTATTCAACTTTCTGTTTGCTTATTTCTATTGCAAACTTCAATTCGTTCAAATTTTTGTAGCTGCACACTTATTACCACCAAACTTGTATTTCTTCTCCCTACTTTAATTCTTTCGCCTTTATTCTTGTCCCACTTGCAAGAAGATCATTATAGAGAGAGGCAAGTGATAACCTACATGTAAGTAACGACAGTGCACCATTCTTCTTTTGTGTCCTATTGTCTCTAATTTGACAACCATGTGGTTCTTCAGCCACGCTTTCAGTCATCTTCCGCTTGCTGCATAGGGTTCTCTAATCGTTGTCATGTCATGGTTACTATGCAAGAATAAAATGTAATTCCTCAATTTTATATTGTGCAGCACATTGATATCACTGTTTATGACATGAAAGAGCATTTGGCCCACTCACTGCAGTCAGGAGAGCTCTGTAAATTGAATGAGAAACATTTATGTTATAATTATTGTTTTCGGCTAACTGCAGTCTGATGAGTAAATAGCAGTGGTCAATTACTAGCTGAGGCTTGGGTTAACTCCTATTGAGTCCCCTTTAATTACTGTTTAAGGGTGCCATTTGTCATTAACTGTAATCAGGAGCTAGAGGATATTATGTATATAATGGCAAGAAATAATTGGGTTGCTGGAGGATCATGATATCATCATTATTCTACTGATGGTCATGGATCTAGCTAGTTTAGGCTAAACAGAATCATCACAACCAATCTTTTGGCAGAATCTCTTGCTAGAATGGATGCTGGCAGCTCCTCAAGTAAAATTTCCAGCAACAAATTAAATGTTGTCTCCATTTCTCCTGTTGGATTCTGGCTTCTTTTTGAGCAGACTTATTAGATCTAGCTTGGATAGAGCTTCTCTTTATAAACTGATGAAGTTTAGGGGTAGGGATCACTCCCAGCTTTTGGTCCCCTTTTTATGATCGAATGATTCATCCAGCATAATGGGAAACTGACTGAACTGTTTAAAGATAATCCTATCTAGGTGCACTGTAAATAGAAATCACTTGCTTTATTGGCGAAAGAGCCATATGGGACATGATGGCACAATTTATGCAGCAAGTTATGATCTGGAATACACTGCCTGAAGCGGGTGAAGATATAATAATAATTTTCAGTACAGAATTGGATATATATGTCATGGTTGGATGCATTGGTGAATGTACCTGAGCAGGCGCCAGAATGTGGCGACTAGGGGATTTTCACAATAACTTTACTGTAGTGTTAATGTAAGCCTACTTGTGACACTAATGAATAAACTTACTTAACTTGCATGGTGGGGAGAAAGGTAGGATGAATGAAACAGGATAAGGAGAGGGACTAATTGTTCAACTTTTTCATAAAACTGGTACCAGTTTCATGAGTTCCCTGTGCTGTATAATTCTCTGATTATGGCTAATGTTTGTGGGGAAGCACAGAACTGTTTGGCAGGATTCCCCAGCACCCACCCCCACGGCATGTTTTGCAGAGGCGGCCCACCGCTGCTTGGCAGCAAGATTTTCTGGTCCACTATCATCAACAGGGCTTTCCATTGATCGTACCCTCTCCCATTGGGAATCAAGCTCACCATTCAGCAGGACTGGACAGTCTTGCTGGCAGCAATAGGTAGAAAGTCCCATCTTTTTTGTTGGGATAGCACAAGGTAATTTAGTGATTTCTCATAGCCTAGTGCATGTTTCTAATAAAGGCTGACAATCAACTCCCTGTCAAGAAATAGATCCTGAGTTACTGTTGCCTGACAAAAAGGTCCATTATCAGGGAACTGTGCATTAAATCTTGTTCTGGTATTGTTTCATTAACATGGAATAGGCTATTATCACCTCCATTAATTTGCATAATCTTTGAGTACAAGGGAAAGAAAATCTGTTATTGGCTTCTCAACAACAACTTGTGTCTATCTGGTACCTTCATAGTAATCAAATATCCCAATGTAGATACGTTTACAGATGATAATGAGCAGACTTTGCTCTCAGATCAATGGTTTTTAAAGGGTTTCCCATACACCAATAAAGCTTTCTTTATTCAAAGCCGATTAGCCATAATATAACAAAGTGCAGAATTCTACAAATACTGGAATTCTGACATGAAAGCAGGAATGGCTGGAAACATGAAAGATCATGATGTGCCTCAAGATTAACTGTGCTTTTCAGTCTACATATGTTGCCTGAGCTGCTGTGTGTTCCCAGCATTTCCTGTTTTCATGTTAACTGAAACTGAAAAGATTTTCAGGTTCTTGCTTGGAATAAGATCAACTGATCGTAGAACGTGTTTGGTACTTTAAAACACCTAGTTTTTGATCTGAAGAGCGAAGTTCCATCAACATGTTGCACGTTGGTAGAGGCTTGGGATCTCACTAACAGATGCTGCCTCCTCCAAAAAGAAAATTTCATTTTAAATCTCCAGCTGCTTCTTCGATACAGTCTTTCTTGTGACTGTGCTACTGACATTACCATGCTATCATGTCCTTTTGAGCCATCATCCCATCCTTGTAAGCTGCTAATCTGTCATCCTGCATTCTCACTGAACCCAAGATTCAACCTACTTCATTTCCTACTCAAATTCATTTTTTCAGAGCCTCAAATCTGTGGCACTTGATCTCTTTTTCTCATAGTCTCCACTTTGGTCACAGCTCCTTGCTGTCCTGCATTTGTGATGATTAGTTTAACTGTGCTGATGCCTTGTTTGCTCATCCCTTCGTTTATTTATTTTTGCACACTAAAACCAGTTTGTTTCAGCATTTGTTATAAGAAGCAGGGTAAACTATTCCCTGTGTGTATGTGTGGGAGGGTGGGGGGGAGGATGGTGGTAGTGAGGACAAAACACTTTTGAATGTTTTTTCCTGAATCTCAGCTATGAAGGGGCTCTGTGGGTCAGTAGTTTGTCAATAGGTCATTTCCATTTTCAGTACTTATGTACTGATGACAAATCTACAAAGTTCCCTTCTTTAAGAATAGAAGATTGGTTAGGGCGAGATTAGGGCCAGTCATAGACAGCAGTGGGAAGTTGTGCGTGGAGCCCGAAGAGATTGGAGAGGTACTGAATAAATATTTCTCTTCGGTATTCACGCAGGGTGATGTAAATGTAGTTATGGAGAACACTGAGGTACAGGGTAGCAAGCTGGAAGGTATCGAAGTAGATAGGGAGGATGTGCTAGATATTCTCGAGGGTTTGAAGTTGGATAAGTCCCCTGGGCCGGACGGGATTTACCCTAGGATTCTCTGGGAGGCAAGAGAGGAGATTGCAGAGCCTCTGGCTCTGATCTTCAGGTCGTCGTTGGTTACGGGTGTGGTTCCGGAGGACTGGAGGATAGCGAATGTGGTCCCATTGTTCAAGAAGGGGAAGAGAGACCTTCCAGGGAATTATAGGCCAGTGAGTCTTACTTCTGTTGTGGGCAAAGTGTTGGAGAGAATAATTAGGGATAGGATTTATAGTTATTTAGAGAGTAATGAATTGATTGGAGATAGTCAGCATGGTTTTGTGAAGGGTAGGTCGTGCCTTACTAACCTCATTGAGTTTTTTGAAAAAGTGACTAAGAGGTGGATGGGGGTAAGGCGGTTGATGTGGTATATATGGACTTTAGTAAGGCGTTTGATAAGGTGGCCCATGGAAGACTTCTGCAGAAAATGCAGATGTATGGGATAGAGGGTGATTTAGCTAATTGGGTTAGGAATTGGCTAGCAGATAGAAGACAGAGGGTGGTGGTTGATGGGAGATATTCATCTTGGAGTTCGGTTACAAGTGGTGTACCTCAGGGGTCTGTTTTGGGGCCCCTGCTGTTTGTAATTTTTATAAATGATCTGGATGAGGGTATTGAAGGATGGATTAGTAAATTTGCAGATGACACTAAAGTCGGTGGAGTGGTAGATAGTGAAGAGGGGTGTTATAGTTTGCAGAGAGACTTGGACAAGTTGCAGAGCTGGGCCGAGAGGTGGCAAATGGAGTTTAATGTGGAAAAGTGTGAGGTAATGCACTATGGCAGAAATAATAAATGTGTAGAGTATAGGGGTAATGGTAGGATTCTTAGTAGTCTAGATGAACAGAGGGATCTTGGTGTGTATGTGCATAGATCCCTGAAAGTAGGCAGTCAAGTTGAGAAGGTTGTTAAGAAGGCATATGGAGTCTTAGCTTTTATTGGTAGGGGGATTGAATTTCGGAGCCGCAACGTCATGTTGCAACTGTACAAAACTCTAGTGCGGCCGCACTTGGAGTATTGTGTGCAGTTCTGGTCCCCACATTATAAGAAAGATGTGGAGGCATTGGAGAGGGTACAGAGGAGGTTTACCAGGATGTTGCCTGGTATGGAGGGCAGGTCTTATGAAGAGAGGCTGAGGGATTTGAGGTTGTTTTCATTAGAAAGGAGGCGGCTAAGAGGGGACCTAATCGAGACATATAAGATGATTAGAGGTTTAGATAGGGTGGACAGTGATAGCCTTTTTCCTAGGATGGAAAAAGCTAGCACGAGGGGACACAGCTTTAAATTAAGGGGTGATAGTTATAGGACGGATATCAGAGGTAGGTTCTTTACCCAAAGGGTGGTTCGGGAGTGGAATGCCCTGCCTGCAGCAGTTGTAGATGCGCCAAGTTTGGTGGCGTTAAGAGGTTAGTTGATAAGTATATGGAAGAGAAGGGAATGGTTTAGTTTGGAGGGGCATTGCTTTTTATATTGGTCGGCGCAACATCGAAGGCCGAAGGGCCTGTTCTGTGCTGTAATGTTCTATGTTCTATGTTAACTCTTTGGATGCTGAAGGGAGCAAGCAACATGCTAAAACTGATGATTCCAAGAGTACAGTAAAATTCAACGTGTAAGTTATTTTAGAACAAGTCATAAAAGTTGAGCAAGAAACTGAAGGATATTTAGCAATGTTGCTGCTATTACTTATTTCAACAGGTTAAGAATTTAAAGTCCACTGCATTGAGCTCGAAAGGGGAAAGCCCATCTGTGATTAGTGGAGCCCCATGGCTTTGTAGGAACTTTTGACAATACGTGGAATAATTTTCAGAATGGTAGAGGATGACGGGACGAGATCCAGAGAAATTGTGATGGTGTGTGGATTAGGTTGATTGCCATGGTAAACTACCCCTTAGTGTCAAGGGGAATAGCACCATAATTACGTGTTATGGAGATATGGCCTGTGTGGAATTGTGGTTGATGCAGACTTGCTGGACTAACTGGCCTTTTTCTGCACGCTATGATCATTTTTCACCTCTGATAGCCACTTCATCAGAGTACAATAAGAATTTTTATACCTTCTGGTTACATTGCTGCTCACAGCACCAGAGATGCGGGTTCGATTCCTGGCTTGGGTCATTGTCTGTTCTTCCCATGTCTGGGTGCTCCCATTTTCTTCCACAATCTGAAAGATGTTTGGGTTAGATGAGTTGGCTATGTTGAATTCTCCCTCAGTGTATTCAAATAGGATCCAGAGTGTGTCAACTAGATGATTTTTGCAGTAATTTCATTGCAGTGTTAATGTAAGCCTACTTGTACCACTAAAATGAATAAACCTCTCTCTACTTACTAGGGCACAATTCCACACACTCCAGTTCACCTCAACTCAAAGTGGTTAGACAACAAACATTGGCAGATTATTGACCCACAAATCAAAAGAGAAAACTCTGGAAATCTTAGCAGGTTTGGCAGCATCTGTAAAGAGAGAAAAGAGCTGATATTTCGAGCCCAGATGACCCTTTGTCAAAGCATTTGGACTTGAAGTGTCAGCTCTTTTCTCTCCTTACGGATGCTGCCAGACTTGCTGAGATTTTCTAGCATTTTCTCTTTTGGTTTCATAGAACATAGAATACTACAGCACAAACAGGCCCTTCGACCCACAGATTGCGCCGATCATATCCATTCCTACCAGGCCTATCTATAACTCTCAATCCCATTAAATCCCATGCACTCATCCAGAAGTCTCTTAATAGACCCCGAGTTTGTGTCTACTATCACTGATGGGGGGCAGCCGATTCCACTCACTCACCACCCTCTGAGTGAAAAACTTGCCCCTGACATCTCCTCTGTACCTTCTCCCCAGCATCTTCAACCCTGTGTCCTCTCAGCTTTCAACGTTTGCAGTAACTTGCTTTTATATTGACCCACAAAACCTGGTCCTGTTCTCAAGTTTCACCTTGCATTCACAATAGCCAATTGGATAAAGGGCAACCTGGAATCTGGACTGCTTTTTTGTTCCCACTCAAGTTGTAACCTTTCTCTTTTTTGCCTCATTCGAATCACAGCAAGCCATGACATTAGTCCACCCTGCATAAAAGCAAAAATATTATCAATGCTGGAAATCTGAAATAAAAAGAAAAAATGTTGGAAAAAACTCTGGGGAGGACAAATCAGTGAACATTTCAGAATGATGACACTTGGTCACAGAGTAAAGAGTTTACTAAAGATAATCTGGCAGAAGTAGGAAGCCACTGAGATCCTTTGTAACAAGCTGTACAGTCAAATTGGCTTTAACGTTTATAAATTTATAACTGGTAAAACACATTATTTAAATGGTTTGACTCTAAGGATACCCA
Organism: Sphyrna mokarran; assembly: GCA_024679065.1. NCBI lineage: Eukaryota > Metazoa > Chordata > Chondrichthyes > Carcharhiniformes > Carcharhinidae > Sphyrna > Sphyrna mokarran. The sequence goes on from JAGIQG010000022.1 coordinate 40,243,492, forward strand.
CATTGTGTTGCTCAAGTTGTAAACTCCCAGCACCAATGCTGAAATAATAGTACAGCACTGGCAAGCAAAGCCAATTTAAATGGGGAAGGAGAAATCAGGTGGAATTATGGTGTTAGTTATAACCTAATGTATTTTGCTGTCTTCCAAATACAGGAACTACGTGAGTTAATCTGCATTCCAATGCTTCTCTGGGCATCCTCCCATCTTCCATCTGACATAAATGCAAGATCACCCAAAACTCTGCCCCTATGTCGTAACTTGCATCAAGTCCCAGTCACCTATCATCCTTGTGTTGGTTCCCAGTGTGGCAACACTATTTTAAAATTTTGATGCTTCCTTTAAAATTATTCATGGCCTCACCTGCCCATGTCCCTGCCCCCCCCCCCCCCCCTCCCACCCACCACCAATCTAACTTCAATCTCTTTCAACCCAATACAGAAACAGGCCCTATGACCCAATCGATTCATGCCAACCATGGTGCCCTATTGATTCCTACTTCGAACCTTAATGTCTTACTTCAGTAGGCAATACAACATCACTTAAATCGTTCTGGCAGTTTGTTCTGACCATCTCCGATTTTTAATAGCACCAAAATTGGCAGTGCTGCCTTGCCATCTCTCCCCCCACCCCCCAGCTCTGGAATTCCCTTCCCTAATCACTGCCTTTTTGCTTCTTAAGGTCTAGCTCTCTAACCAAGCCTTTTAGTAATCTTCCCTGGTATTTCCTTTGTGGTTTTTTGTTTTGTGGCCACGCTTTATTAGTTTTTTTTTAATGTTTTACTATGCTGAAAACACTATATAAATGCAAGTTGTTGTACAGAAGCCCGCACATGAATCTTGAAGAAAGTGCAATAAAGTTAAAAAAAGAGCTTTTATTTGTATAGCATCGTTCACAAACCTGGGATTTCTAAAGCACGACACAGCCAGCAAGGTTTTTAAAAAATAGTCATTGTTGCATTCTCGGAAACACAGCAGCCAATATTTGCAAAGAGCAAGTGGAAATATGAATAGTTAAGCAGTAATGTTGATGTTGTTTGAGAGAAGACTATTGGCTAAGACAGCAGAAAAATTCCTCTTTTCTTGGAATAGTGCCTTAACTCAGCTTGAAAAGACAGCCAGGATCTTATCTGACAGATCCAAATAACATTCTTTCATGGCTGCACTGAATCCTAAGCCAGGACGATGCATTGAAGCCTCTGGAACAGAGCTTGAAATGATGACAATTCTATCTGGAGTGAGAAGATTATCATGGCCAAGGCCTTGTGGTATGTGGAAGCAGGAGTATCAGACACCTAAACTACTTTCTTCCTTGTGTCACTTCCCAATTTACTGGGAGGTGACTCTGGTTGTTTGGTTTAAACTATTGGATAAAAATGAAGATAGCCCTACTAAATACTTGATAACGTCTTTTTAAACAGACATTGTATACTCTTGCAAGTGGATTAGTTTCAATAATAGTGGATGCTATTTTGAAACAGCAGATTCTAGTATGTAGTTCTGTGGTTTCATTGTCCCCGGACTGTGACCAGACTTCCTGGAAGTGACTGTCTGTCATCAGGTATTGAGACAGTAAGTTGCAATATTTGTTCCTTACTTTTCAACAGCGACGGTGTAACAGTTAAACATACTCTTCTTTGAAGAGAGATTTAAGTGAAGAAAGTTTTACCTTCTGAAGTAGGACATTAAGGTTCAAAGTAGGAACCAGTAAGACCAAGCAGAGAGAGCACCCTGGTCGACATTGATCAGTTGGGCCGAAGGGCCTGCTTTCCTGCTGTATTGTTCTATCACTCTAAGTCTTTTCCACCCCACCTCTTCTCCCACTTGCATTGCCTCTTGAAAGAAAACATTGGAGTATTTATTTCATCTTGTGGTGGATTCCTTCCTTTCCAGAAAGAATCAATTGCTATGTCTGGGGAAGAAACCTTTAATGGTAGAACACAACAAATGAAAGGAATCTTACAGAAACCCATGTTAGAATCTGCTGTTTCAACATGGCACCAATTGTCAATTAAACAAATTCACTTGGAAGAGTGCAGGAGTGCACAACGTCTGGTTAAATGTAGCTAGATTTGGTTTCAGGTGGTGCTTTGCTTACTCGAGGATTGCATACCATGCGTGAGCTTTAGTCCAGGTGAAGAGTGCCTTGCCTGCTGCCTGGAGAGCTGGCAAGAGCCCCGTGTTGCTTCCTTTGAGATATTCATAGAATCCCTGAAATGCAGAAGAAGTGACTTGATGGCATCCATGTCGATGATCCGGCACGTCTTGCAGAGATGGCTATGGCAGACTTATGTGGTAGTTCAACCTCAAACAGACCATTTTCCGCAGCAAATTACACAGTCTTCAGGAGAACAGTGACCACAACACCACACAACCCTGCCACAGCAACCTCTGCAAGACATGCCAGATCATCGACACCGTTGTCATCATCTCACGTGAAAACACCATCCATAAGTACATGGTATGTATCTTGCAACTCAGCCAACATTGTTTACCTGATGCGATGCAGGAAAGGGTGTCCCAAGGCATGGTACATTGAGGAGACCATGCTGATGCTACAACAATGGATGAATGAACATTGCTCAACAATCACCAGGCAAGAGTGTTCTCTTACTGTTGGGGAACTCTTCAGCGGTCACGGGCATTCAGCCTCTGATCTTTGGGTAAGCATCCTCCAAGGCGGCCTTCACGACACATGACAACACAGAGTCGCTGAACAGAGACTGATAGCCAAGTTCCGCACACATGAGGACGGCCTTAACCGGGATCTTGGGTTCATGTTACAGTATCTATAACCCCCCACAACTTGCCTGAACTTGCAAAATCTCACTAATTGTCCTGTCTGGAGACAATACACATCTCTTAAACCTGTGATTAACCCTCTCTCCACTCACGTTGTCTGTACATTTAAGACTTGATATCAAGACTTGCAATCCAACCATTATTTTTAAATTGAGTTTGTGTCTTTATATGCCCTGTTTTGGTCATAAAATTGTCCGGTGTCTGCACGTCATGCAGAAGAAGGCCATTTGGCCTGTTGAATCTGCACTGACAACAATCCCACCCAGGCTCTATCCTCATAACACCACCTATTTAGCCTTGCTAGTCCCACTGACCCTAAGGGGCAATTTAATATGACCTGTAAACCTAATAAGCACATCTTTGGAGTGTGGGAGGACACCGGAACATCTGGAGGAAACCCACGTGCACATGGGGCAAATGTGCAAATTCCACACAGACAATCATCCGAGGCCAGAATTGAACACGGGTCCCTATGATCCAGCAGCACTAACCACTGTGCCACCATTCAGTCAGCTCCTTCAGTGTTTGGCAGTGGATATTTTACAGGACCAAGGACTTTAGGGGGTGCAGAGATTCTGCACCCTCCCATCCTCCACAACTTCTTAGAAACTGCAAATCAATCAGAGGCTCACAGCTCTCCATTGTAGGCACAGCTGCAAGCAGTTGTAGTAGCTGCTAGCCGAGATCAGGATCAGCAAGGTGAATGAGGGTGAAATGGGATTGTGGGAAGAGGAGTCGCTGATTGTGGTGGGAGCAAAGCGGGTGGGAAGAAAGGGCAGTGGGCTGGGGACTGGCTCTTAGGCTCCTGCTTTCCCGATATCACGTTTCTCAATCCGACATTGAGTGTCTCTGCATCAGGCTTGCGTCAGTGGAAAGGTGGAGCATCACTTTCCATCTGATCTTCAATCCAATTACACCTATTCTGCTCATTTCTCAAACCAAGTTTGTATCAAGAATTGGTTAGTTGGGCTGTAGGGGTGGAAAAGGCTCCAGAACTCTCCATTCACCTGATGAAGGGGCAAACCTCAAAAGCTTGTGAGTTTACTATCAAATAAATTGGTTGGACTTTAATCTGGTATTATGAGACTTCTTGTGGGGTGGAAAACAAACAGGAGTGTTTACTGAACAGCTGGGGACTGTTTCTAAGGATAAGGAGAATTGGTATGAGTAATACTTTGGCCACTATACGAAGTTCCTGATAAAGATGGGATTCTTTTGTCAAACTGGAGTGTGTGTGTTATAGCTGTGGGCAAGCCAGTTTTCCGTGTACCGCATCTCTTACTACTTAGGTCATATTGAATGTGTTTCTTTTGTCTAATGTAAATAGGCAATTCCTTTCAGGTTTCTGCAGAGAAGGGCGGGAGGGGTGGTGAGTTTATTGGCGTGCTGATAATGCCACTGTATTATGCTTATGGATATGAATTCAGATCTCACCAAGGCAGCTGGTAGAATTTAAATTCAATTAATAAGTCTGGAATATAAAGCTAGCCTCAGTAATGGTGACCATGACAGCTATCATTGATTATCATGGAAACCCACGTGGCCTATAGGGAAGGAAATCTGTCATCCTTACCTGGTTGTTCAGACTACAGCAATGTGGTTGACTCTCAACTCTGAAATGTTCACTCAGTTCAAGGGCAATTAGGGATGCCGGCACTCCAGTGAAACCCACATTCCATGAAAAGAGTAAAGAAGTAGAAGAGAGAATTGGAGTCATAGGGCAGAATAATTATTTATAATCATTCAGTCATTAAAACCTAACATCACCTGACCACACAATGTTTTGGCCTCATCCATTGCACCACTATCCCAGTACTAAAATGGTAGAATTCCTCACTATTTGTTCTCTTTGACAGTGTAAAAAAAAATGTTTTGGCCTCATCCATTGGTCAGGCATTACCAGGGAAACAATTGTGAATGGTTCCATCATGCATTTGTTATTTTCTAAATGATTTTATGGATTTTATTTAAGGGAAAAAAATGTGAACTTACTGTTGGAAGATGCCAAGACTAAGGATTCCAGTCATTCATTCATATCAGTTGCTGGTGTTCGGACCCACACCCCTAACGTGTTAAACTATCAAACCTGTTTTATTAAAGATTTTATTTTTGGCTCCAGAATTTTGCTGACGAAATGAGCTCAAGTGAAACAGACCCTGTAATATTACCCAAGTGAAATGTTGGAGCCTTAGAATGACCTAAGATATTTCAGATTGGTGCGATCAAATCTTTATGCCAATTTGAATATCTCTCTTATTCTAACAGTTTTGTGGACGGTTTTGACATCATCCTTACTCTTGCCTTTCTGCAAAGCTATTGTGAGTTGCTGAATAACATTGTAAACAGTCTCAGCAGTTGCTATTGATTCACATGGTGCCATACCAGATGTCTAATCCTGTTTACTGTGCAATGCTCTGTGATCCTGCTGCTCCAGGCTTCTGCAATAGAGCTGCATTAATTATTTTCTGTTTTCTGTTCTCTCGTGTTTCATTTGTTTTTTTGCCTTGTAAATAAACGGTATCCTTTGCTCATTATTACTGTGTGGTTCATGTTGTTCTTACCCAAATTCATACACAATTGTGAATTTCCATTTGAGTGACTCTAATGAATAGATCTTTGTTTAATCTGATGAAATAGATCTTTCCTTGTGTATTTTTATGTTCATCAAGGTGAATCGTTGGAGCATGGAATGCACATCTCTCCCCCCCCCCACACCACCACCACCACCACCACCATATGAAGCACGTGGTAACGTCTCTTTGACAGATGTAATATATACTTAAATGCAGACTGTCTCCTCCTGCACTGTTCCAGTCAGCCCAATGCAGAAAAACAACTTGTGTCTCACTAATGTGACACAGCTTGTATTAATCTTGCTCTGTTTTCTATGTGAAATTGTCAGTCTAGTGCCAGTATGTATCAGATAACCGCCAATAAAGTTTTTTTTCTTTTTACAGGTTGCCATGGTTGAAGTTCAGCTGGAGATGGAATACAATTACCCCAAGTTCCTGCTCATCGCTTTCAGTGCCTGCACAACTGTGCTGGTAGCTGTCCATCTCTTTGCCCTCCTGATCAGCACTTGCATCTTGCCTAACGTGGAAGCTGTCAGCAACATCCATAATCTCAATTCAGTCAACGAATCACCCCACGAGCGCATGCACTACTACATCGAGCTAGCTTGGGGTTTCTCGACGGCGTTGGGTATCCTACTCTTCCTCACAGAGGTGGTCCTGCTTTGCTGGATCAAGTTTTTACCGGTAGACCAAACTGGGAAAGATGGCAAAAAGCCTGATCCAGCCCAGGCAGGACACACTGGGTGGAATGCAGCTTTGGCGTCCACTATTATCATGGTACCAGTGGGCCTTATCTTTGTCATTTTCACCATACACTTTTACCGTTCGCTGGTAGGGCACAAAACCGAACGTCACAACCAGGAAATTGAAGAGCTGCATAAGCTGAAAGTACAGCTGGACGGTCACGATCGGGTTTTGCAAATGGTTTGAAAAACTAACCAATCACCAAAAGGATTTACCCGCCCCAGCATGGGGCTCTGGGCTTTTGCTGCCCGTATGATCTCCGTTGCAAGTGCCATATGGCCCTCCTGTTTATTCAGGAATCCAGGTTTACAGCTGCAGCTTTATATGGTCTTTGTGGTTACAGTACTTACTGCATTGTCTCAAGAAACAAAAAAAAATCAAGGCTTATGCAATTCTTTCCCTTTGTCTCAGAGCTGAGGTGTAAACTGGAATTGTAAACTTATCCAAAAGTGCTTCAGGATGTACGGATGCCACCCCGACTGCAGAGAAGCTGTGATTTGAACAAAAAGGTGCTGACTTTTTAAAAAAAAAGCTTAATTCCTTACAGGGCTGAAAACTCTAGAGAAGCTGTTCCAGATTATCAGATGTGGACCAATCCCAATTCCTCTCAAACCTTCCAGTTTGATTTTACAGTACAGGTTTAAAATCTGTGTCAGGAATCTGGCATACTGAGAGCGCAATGGATTAGGCAGTAATGAAAAGCTGGAAACTGACCAGAAGGTCTAAGGATACGTGGTGTTGTAGAATGGTGTTTCAGAAATGTCACAGATTTTAACAATGCATTCTTCCGCCCTGTATCCTGCAGAAAAATTCTTTAAAAGCAGTTTTCGCAGGACTAGATATCCATTGGTCCTCCCAGCTGGTCAGAAGGGGAGTATTATAATCCAGTGGGGCTATCCACTTGACTCCTGCTATGCAGCATTACTGCTCTGGGCTAGTACTATCAAGAGCTCAGCGGCTTGGGCGTTCAGCTTGTGTTCCTGTATTCCATAGCAATGCATACTGATGCGCCAGTGCGTTATGCCGCTGTGCCTCTGTATTATTAACAATATGCTATTATAACCCTAATCTGGATAATCTTATTTAACCTAATACCCTAGATCCTGATGTGTTGATGTACAGACTAGTGAACTGTTCTGATCTCAGCACGTGGTGACACCAGTGATGTCGATTGAAATGAAGACCACTTATCTGTTCAACTCGACACAAAGGGGGCAGACTGCCCACGCAGAAGAAGAGAGAAATATTTTCTGATGTAACTTTAAAACATTGGATGTGTCTTTGTGCCATCTAAACGCTGTTTACTTGATTCATATTGTACTCATTCCTTCCCAACTCTTTTTTAACCATGGTCCATCCTGCACTGGAGAGCCTGACCCTTCACCGTCCTCAGCTAAGGTTTCAGGATTTGGATTATTGAATCTTCATAATAGAGCAGCCAGTTATTACAACACTAAATTGCTAAATTTTATGACCTACTCAAAATATAAGTCACAAGAAATGATGCAACATTTTCTTGTTTTGGATTTGGAGTGAATCAGGAATGATTTAAAGTTGAATCCACTTCAGTTATGATTATAATGTTGCGACTAGGTGAGGCCTCCCTCACCTAGGGACTCCCTCTTTTTTTTTCCTCTGTTCCTCAGTTGATCGTAACAGAATTTTCTAAAAAAATTATAAGAAAGACTGTGCAATTCAGGCTGATTGCAAATAACTCAGATTATCAAGCTTTCTTGAGTTTAAACATGTATAAACCCGCCCAGGTAAAGATATTCAAATATTAAAAAGTTGAACAAACATCCCGATTGTTGAAACACACACAGTAATAGGATCGTAGAATCCTATAGTGCAGAAGAAGCTATTCAGCCCATTAAGCCTGCACCGACAACTATCCCACCCAAGCCCTATCCCCATAACCCCACATTTACCTTGCAAACGCCCCTGATGATAAGGGTCAATTTAGCATAGCCAATCAACCTAACCCATACGTCTTTGGACTGTGGGATGAAATCGGAGCATCTGGAGGAAACCGACGCAGACATGAGGAGAATGTGCAAAATTCACCCAAACAGTAACCCAAGGCTGGAATTGAACCCAGGTCCCTGGCGCTGTGAGGCAGCAGTGCTAACCACTGTGCTGCCAATGAAAGCACACAAAAATACAAGTTACAAAATTAACTTAAGGCAGAATTAACTGATTATAAATCTTTTACAATGTTGTTTGGGGTCATCACTTCTGAGTGACCCATTCTTCCATGTAATGATCTGGGAAGAATATATCAACACCTCCAACATGGGCGTTGTCTCTGTCAGCTATGTCTTTAACCTGATGGGAATGGAATGTAACCATTATATTGCTGCAAATGGTTGCAGCCATTCTAAGTTGTGAGGAGAACTGTATGGACATGTCCTAATGGGTAATGAACTTTGGAAACTTTCAGAAACATGACCAACTTGCAGTTGCAGACATGCCAGGTGATTTCTGGCAGCCATTTTACGTCCGTGTCTTTGTCTTAACAATTGAAACTATCCTTTTTAAATAAGTTACATTGATAAATCTAGCAGATGAAATTGAAACTTAAAAATTTGACATCAACCACATGTCAATGAGAATGGGGGAAAAAAAGTCCCCATTTGAACCCTATCTGTTTAATCCCCTTTTGTCAAAGGGTAGGAGGATAAAGCTATAAGGATTGTTGGCTTAATAGAACATAGAACGTAAAAAAACTACAGCACAAACAGGCCCTTCAGCCCACCAGTTGTGCCGAATATCTCTACGTATTAGGCTTACCTATAACCCTCAATCTTACTAAGTCTCGTGAGTTCATCCAGAAGTCTCTTAAGAGACCCTATCGAATCCGCAATGGTTGATTTGGTTTCAGCATTTGGGTCTGACATGAGATTTGGGCCAAATGGCTTCCTTCTATGCCATAATGACCACATTTGTTTGTACGTACTATTCCATTGAATAAATCAGCACCTAGCCTTATCAACTTGTTTAATGTCTGATGAACAATCCTTTTTGGAAGGGTATGCGGGGGGGGGTGAGAAAGTTAATCTAAATTTCTTGGAGACATTAATAGGTGAAGAGGAAATTGGTCTCCATGCTCCTCATAGAGGAGTTAGTGGGGATTGGAGTCAGTCACTTTGAACGTACACATTGTAAAATTGCACACATCAAAAAAGAGATCAATTGTTGCATGTTTGCTGTTTACTTGTACCAGCTTTTACATGCTTAACTACAACTGTGGCCTTTTACTGAAATCAGTGACTTGCAACTGCTTTGATATGCAATCATTGGTGTTTAATTTTTCAAAACTATTATTGTGATCTGATTGTTCATTGGAACAGGCAGTGTGGTGTCTTAAGCTTCCCACGTGCAGTATATGCCAACCTTCTGTGCTTTGTATGTGAGCACTTAATTGTCTTAATCTTTGAGGTCAAAAATTTCTGTGATTGGGTCTGAGAAGAGTGTAGTTATGCTTCATTGCGAAGCTTATTGTTATAATAACTTGCAGGAGAGGCAACTGTCAGTATATTTCTTTTTTTCAATTTTTATAAACTAAATTGCTGGACAAAATAAGATGTTGCCTTTTTTTTTAAAGAATATTCTTCTCTTGTACTTTGATGACTATTTTCTGCTTGCGAGCCTTGTACATACTTTGTATGTGGTACCATTTATCATTTTGCTACTTTGGTGGCTGCATGGAGATTTGTCCTGTAGCTATTGGAGAAATGAAAATTACATTTGAAATAAAGTATTGCAAAATAGATTTTGTAATGTCAGAAGTGTAAGAACTCTGGTTTTTGGCTATTGAATTTTTGTGCATTAATATTATATAAATGTGATACCTCATGATTTGTCCCCTTGCATCCTGCACATGGCTTTTCTCTGCCTTCACATTGCAACTCCAAAAAAAATGATTGCCTTTGCTCAGATAAATCCTGTTAGAGTAAGTCATTTGCCAGCTTACATTGTGTCAGGGAATAGTGAGGCCTCACCAATCATTCCCCAATGGTGAATTCCTGGCACCAGCCAGGGAAAGCTACCTTTGTCCCGGAAGAAGGCTGCATCCCTAGCAAGAGAACTACACTGGTAGAAAGATGGATACAATTGGCAGTGTGCTCACTTTCAGAAAGTGTTAACACCTTCCAAGAAATCTGCTGCCTCGAGGATACTGATAGACCATAAAACTTGTCAATGTAGATTTAGTTTAATTACTGGATGGTGCTGTGGGTTCAAATCCAGGCCCAGAATGTTGGCAAGAGTCTTTGTGAAATGTGTTTGAAACCCAATCTAGTGGACATGGAGTCTTTAGTAGTACCGTAATATGGCCATCTTATTTAGTACAGTCACAGCATAGCTGACGTCAGAAAGTGAAGTAGTGGCAGATTGGTGCAATAACAGGTGCTCCAATTATCTAGGAACTGCTTGATGAAGACTGGGTGAACTGAAAAGAAAAATGCCTCCTTCTCCAGTGCTAGGCGGGGACTTGTACACAGTTCACCAGTAAAAATTGTGCACGGCATGACATCTGATTGTTGGTAAATTCGAGTAATTATATGCCTTTAAGGACCATTTTAGATGTTGGCTATTGCTACAATAGTCACCAGAGCAGTAACTAACCTGAGCTTGAATCTAATTTTTAGAAAGTAAAATATTTGCTTTGCCAGAAATTAAGAGCTGAAGGTGACCAATTGTCATTCCTGATGCTTTAATTCTTCAGTTTTTTCTTAGTCGTATTTGGGATTGTTTCTGATTACTGGTGTCCTTTAATGCTGCAGTATTGGTTTATTGTATAGTCCTGGCAATACCTTTTTTGGTTTAACAAGTTTTTTTTCTTATTAATGAACTGAAAGCTATGCAAAGGTCTTGGCTCTAATTTAACACTGGCAGCCCAGTTTGTTGCAAGTGGATTTATTCAGTTTCCACTTCTCAATAGCTGGTTAAAATCTGGCAGCACTGGGTTTCAGCATAGTGATATGGCAAGGTATCACTTGGTCTGCATCTCCTGCAATTTTAACAGATGAAAAAAAGGTGAGTGCCATGCCAGGTCTAGTATATAAATGGACTCTGAATCTTGGCAATTTTATATGAGAACACAATGGAAATACACAGTGAACTGCTTGGCAGCTGAAAGGCAAAAGTGAGTTAACATTTTGGGCCAGTTCCGAAGTGCACTCACATCCCAAAACTGACACTGTGCATAGACTTTACTGAGGTGATGTTGCTGGATACATGGCACAATTTGTTCAGAGTGGCAGAGACTACACAGGAAATATGTAGGTGTGAGTGTACAATGAGAGGCAATTGGATGGATATCAGGGGTGGGGGTAAATTAATGCCCAGAGAGGGTGTGGTGGAGGAGCATTAGATGAATGTTGCCTAGGGTTGAGGGAGAAATGGATGTGCAAGGGAGAAAGGGATATGGATGAAGGGCAGGCAGAGGGATTTAACATCATGTTCAGCGCAGTATCCTGATCTGTTCCTGTGCTGTTCTAATTGCAGAGATACCTGGGATAATTAGATGCATACGTGAGGAAACAACCTCTTGATGGGATTAGCTGTTGGAATTGCCACTTGTATCGCAGTGTATTTTCTGTTTCTGTACGTCACTATTTCAGATACTGATGGGCCTGCTTTATGGTTCTAACTTTTTTGAAAAGTTTGGTCTATTTAAATTCTAGTATATACAGAAGGGGAGAAAGTACTAATGACTAAAACTATAAATAAAACTATAAATACAATATTTCTTCAGATTTCTAACCTATCTAAACTGATTCTACTTGATCCATTATTCCAAAGATTCAAATCCAATTTGGTTTTGGCAAATCATTTTTTTCTTTCTCTTTTTGAGTGAGGTGTGTTGTCGAGGAACAGAAAAGTTCCAGCTCATTCAGCCAGTGTTCTGCACGGTACCACTGGACTCACCCTGTTTGTCTTTAATGATACTTCTGTTTATCAGTGTGACTTTTCCCTCTCGGAGTAAGTTTGCCAAACCAGTGGCAGTTTACTGTAAGCTGATTGGATTTTAATGAATTGCCCTTGCAACCTGCAAGCAGCAGAGTCCTTGGTTGGACTGGGTTTGAAACTGGTCCCAAGGATGTGTGGCAGAATACAGCCCATGTGAATCTACTCACATTTTCATTTTCCAGTGTTAGTTATAGCTGAGACATAGCTGAAGCCTTAGCTTGATAGTGACTTTATTTCTGATTTATTAGTGTCGTTCTCTCACCTTGTCAGTGCTAGATCATTTACAATGGAAATTGGGACATACTTTTTCACACACGAGCTGCTAGAAGTTTGAAATTCCGTGCCCCAAAGGACTGCAGCTGCTATGACGTTTGGAGATTTCAAGATAGACAGGACTTTTTTTTTAGAGCAACACAGCACGGGAAACAGGCCCTTCGGCCCAACGAGCCCGCGCCACCGTCATAACTATATAGTAGCAATTCCATTATCCTATTATAGATTTAGGTTATTCCTAATATGGAAGACTCTCACTATAGAGACAATTTGTTTCCCAATCAGCCTAAGAGCGAATGTTTGGGTTGTGGGAGGAAACCGGAGCGCCCAGAGAAAACCCACGCAACCATGGGGAGGACGCGCAAACTCCCGCAGACACCGGCCCAATTCCAAGTGTCTGCACAGCCACATCGATAGTCTCTGAGCTGTCATGGTGCCCTTCAGATGGTCCACATAAAGCACTCATTTACGACATGAAGTACCAGGCAACCCATGAATCAACATCCAAGAGCTGTCCTCGCACCACCTGCCGAATGCATGCTCAGTGTTGGTCAAGTATGGACCGAATTACCTGTGGGGAAAAAAAGCCGTAGTTAAACAGTCCTACTATATCCCTCTATCTGCATACCGCTCATGTGGCTGTCCAAGAGACCCTTAAACAGCCCCAGCGTGCCTGCTCCCACCACCTTACTCGGCAGTGCATTCCACACCCCCACTACCCTTTGTGTGAAAAACTGCCCTCTAATATTCGTCTTATACATAGCCCCCCTCATCCTAAGGCCATGACCCCTCGTCCTATCCATTTCTGAAGGTGAAAAAAGTTTACCTCCATTTACTCTATCTATACCCCTTATAATCTTATACACCTCTATGAGATCCCCTCTAAGCCGACGTCTTTCAAGGGAAAACAACCCCAGTCTATTTAATCGTTCCTCATAAGACAGTCCTTCCATACCAGGCAGCATCCTGGTAAACCTCCTCTGCACTCTCTCCAAGGACTCCACATCCTTCCGATAGTACGGCGACCAGAACTGGACGCAGTATTCCAAGTGAGGCCTAACCAACATTCTATGCAACTGCAACATCAAACTCCTACTCTTGTATTCTATACCCTTTTCTATGAAAGCTAACATACTATACGCCTTCTTTATCACCTTCTCCACCTGTGAGGACACCTTCAGAGACTTGTGAACCTGCACCCCCAAGTCTCTCTGCGTCTCTATGCTCCGTATAGTTTTACCTTTTATCCTATAACTCTCTTCTACATTTTTCCGGCCAAAATGCATCACCTCGCATTTATCCGGATTAAATTCCATTTGCCATCTATCTGCCCAGTCTACCAACCTATCTATGTCCTGTTGTATTGCCTGGCACTGCTCCTCTGTACCCGCCAATCCAAGCATCTTAGTGTCATCAGCAAATTTGCTGATCTCACCACCTACCCCAACTTCCAAGTCGTTTATGTAGACCACAAATAGAAGAGGACCTAGTACTGAGCCTTGTGGCACTCCACTAGTGACAGGCTTCCAGCCGGAAAAAGAGCCTTCCACTACTACCCTCTGTCTCCTCCTCCCGAGCCAGTTCTCGACCCATCTACATACCCGACCCTGTATCCCATGCGCCTTCACCTTCTCTATCAGTCTACCATGAGGAACCTTGTCAAACGCCTTACTGAAATCCATGTAGACGACATCAACAGCCTGTCCTTCTTCAACTGTTTTTGTCACTTCTTCAAAAAATTCCACTAGATTTGTAAGACAAGACTTCCCCTTGACGAAGCCATGCTGCGTATCCCTGATCAGATCGCAGCGCTCCAGATGCTCATACATCCTGTCCCTAAGGATCCTCTCCATTAGCTTACCTATAACTGAAGTCAAGCTCACCGGCCTATAGTTCCCTGGGTGATCCCTCTGACCTTTTTTAAACAACGGTACTACATTTGCTATCCTCCAGTCCTCTGGGACCTCACCTGTGTCCAAGGAAGAGACAAATATTTGCGTCAGAGGCCCAGCCAAGTCTTCCCTCAACTCCCTTAGCAGCCTGGGGTAAATGCCATCAGGCCCCGGAGCTTTATATGTCTTTAAGCTGCCTAACAGCCCCAACACCTCTTTCCTCGTAATCTTTATTTCCCTCAACCGATCCTCAACTTTGTCAACATCAGCAACAGACATCTGTCCAGTCTCCTGTGTGAATACCGACGCAAAGTATTCATTCAGGATCTCCCCCATTCCCTCAGGCTCTAAGCATAGATCCCCTCCTCTGTCCCTAAGAGGTCCAATCTTGCCTCTAACCATCCTTTTGCTCCTTACATAGGTGTAAAATGCCTTTGGATTTTCCTTTATCCTACCTGCCAGAGCCACCTCGTGGCCCCTTTTTGCCTTTCTAATACCCCTTTTAAGATCCCGTCTACACTCTCTATAAGCTTCCAGCGCTGTCTCAGTCCCCAGTTGCCTAGATCTAATGTAAGCCTCTCGCTTCTTCCTGATCAAGTCCTCAATCTCCCTGGTAAGCCACGGTTCTCTAATCCTACCTTTCCCATCCTTCCTCCTTGCCAGCACGTATCTTTCCTGCAGAGAGTTTAGTTTTCCCATTTTATTGGTGGATTGGTGGACTTATTGGTGGATCAGACTACTCAACCTTTCTGTGTAAGTGAAGCTATGGATTTGAGGTATGGAATATCTGTGACCTAAGTGAATGACGGAACAGGCTTGAGGGGTTCAAAAGCTGTCTCCTGTTGCTACTGTCAATTTCAAGATAGCAAACTTTTAAATAAGAGGCTATCTCTGGTACCGAGTTGCTCAAAGTGAGAGAACAGATTTGAGAATTGGGACTAACAAGTTTAGTAGTTATAACCTTGCTGAGTTTGGCATGCCATTTTCTATCTCAATAGCACTCCAGTAAATTATGCTAAAGATTTGAAACCTCATTTCCTTGTACTTTCCTGACATTCTGTCTCCCGAGCCACGTATCGTAAGATCCTGTTTGGCTTCCTTATCCTCTTAGCCCCCATGTTTGCCAATATTGTTAACGACTCTCCTTCATCAGTCCCTCTCTCCTTTTAAAACTGCATCATCATCCCTCTCAAAAAACAACCCTTGAGTCAATATCCCTGCCCATCTTTCAACCTCCTCTTTCTCAAGTCTTAGAACATGTTGCCTTCCAATCTTTCCCAGAACTCCATTTTTGATTCCCTCCAATTGGGAATTGCTGCCACCACAATATTGAAATGGTTCATATCAAAGTTCTTAGTTTGATTTATTATTTTCATATGTAGTAACATAGTGAAAAGTATTTCTTGCATGCTATACAGGTAAACACACCGTCCATGAGAAGAAAAGGAGAGGGTACGGGGTGTAGTGTTACAGTCATAAAATTGAGAGTTTAAAAGAGTTAGAATGAAGTTTTAGAAGCATAGAAAGAGAATAAAAAGAGAGAATTAGATTTGCTGGGCACAGCTTGCAAGAGGTCACCTCACTCCAGCTCCTCCTTGGGAGATGCAGACAAAGATATAATTTACATCATATGTGATTATGTCGAAGGCAAGCTATCATGCCTTTTCTTCCTCGATCTGTCTGCAGACTTTGACCACTCCATCCTCCCCCTGTGCCCCTCTACTGTTCAGCTGGGTGGGACTACAGCCATTTGGTTCCCTTCTCATCTATCGTAACCAGAATATCACTTGCAATAGCCTTTCTTGCTTCTACATAGTCATGTCTAGTGTGCCCTAGAGATCAATCCTTGGCCCCTTTCCTATTTCTCATCTACATGCTCCCCATGCTGGCATAATCCAAAATCAGTGTTTACTTTGCTCCTAATCTTCTCATGATACCATGACTAGTATTATAAACACTATCTTAAATTCTCTAGTCTTATTAAGCCCAATCCATCAGATCCAAAGCCTGAAGTCAATCACTTTCCAATTCCATCTTCATTGGTTACTTTCAACAAATTTGATACTTCCCCTTTCCTAGAAAAATGCCCAGAAATTCAGCTTCCTTCATGAAGATTAATGCAAAACGTTTAACTGAGGTTTCTGCCATAACTTGTCTCATATCTTCAGGATTTCATGAATTCCTACTGTTCCGGGATTTGGACCCAGCTACAGAACATTGAATACAGGAGTTGGGAAGTTTTGTTGAAGTTGTACAAGACATTGGTAAGGCTACACGTAGAATACTGTGTAGAGTTCTGGTCAGCCTAATAATAGGAAGGATATTATTAAACCAGAAAGAGTACAGAAAAGATTTACTAGGATGTTTTCAAGATGTGATGGATTGAGTTATAAGGAGAGACTGGATAGACTGGGACATTTTTCTTTGGAGCATAGGAGGTTATGGGGTGGCCTTATAAAATAATGAGGGGCATAGATCAGCTAGTCAGTCAATATCTTTTCCCAGATGTAGGGACTAAAGGGCATAGGTTTCAGATGAGAGGGGAGAGATACAAAAGGGTCCAGAGAGACAATTTTGTTCAGAGGGTGGTGAGTGTCTGAAACAAGCTGCTGAAGGTGGATAAAAGCATTTAGACAATTACACGGGTACGATGAGTATAGAGGGATATAGGCCAAATGCAGGCAACTGGGACTAACTTAGTGGCTTTAAAAAAAAGGGTGGCATGGACAAGTTGGGCCAAAGGACGGCATGGCAGCGAAGGGCCTGTTTCCATGCTGTAAACATTTGTGATTCAGTGAAGCAATGGTGATTTATGTGGGGGGAGAGGAGGGGTGCGGATTCGCTATGAAATAGCCACATGTTTTGCAGCATCAGGGGCAGTCCACCATTGGCTGGTGGTGGGATCTTCTGGCCCTGCCATTGTCGACAGGGTTTCCCATTGAATGCACCCCTGGCAGTCAAAAAAAACTCTCAGCGGGGCTGGAAGATCCTACTGGCGTGAATGGCTAGAAAATTCCAGCCATAGTTTCAAGTTGGATAGTGTGTGGCTTGGAGGGGAACTTTCATGTGATGGTATTCCCCATTGATATTTGCTTACAAAGTCAGTTACAGATTTCCAAGCATCTACTGCATTGTTCTTTCCAAGGTTTGGGAGGTGTTGTTGAAGGAAGCATGGTGACTTCTTGCAGTGCATCTTGTAGATGCTATTCACGGCTACTACCGTGACCTACGGTGGGGAGAGTGATTATTTAAGTTAGTGGCTTGTGTGCTGATAAAGCAGGCTGGATGGTGCCGAGCTTCTTGAGTGTTTGTCACATCCCGGCAAGTGGAGAGTATTCCATTACACTCCTGAATTATTCCTTATAGATGGTGGACAGGCTTTAGGGAGTCAGGAAGTGTGTTGCCACAGAATTCCCAATCTCTGACCTGCTGTTATAACCACAGTATTTATACGACCACTCCAGTTTAGTTTCTGTTCAATGGTAGCCCACAGGTCATTGGGGATTCAGTGATGGTAACGCCATTGAGTATTATGGAGAGAGAGTTGATTTCTTCTCTTTTTGGAGATGGCCATTGCCTTGGCACTGTGTGGCACAAATGTTGCTTCAAATCAGCCCAAACCTGAATGTTGTCCAAGTTTGCTGCATTAGGTGCAGATTGCTTCAGTATTGGTTGCTGCGAACATTGCTGAACATTGTACAATCATCTCAGAACATCTCCACTTCTGACTTTATGATGGAGGGAAAGTCATTAATGAATTAGCTGAAGATATTTGCGCAGAGGACACTTCCCTGAATAACTGCTGCATCAATATCCTGGTACTGAGACAATTGGCCTCCAGCAAGCATAACCAGATTTATTTGTACCAGGTATGACTCCATCAGCAAACATTTCCTCCAGGATTCCCATTTTTTTCTAAGGCTCCTCAATGCCATATTTGGTCAAATGCTGCCTTGACGTCAAGGCCAATCACTTTCACGTTATCTTTGAAATTCAGCTCTTTTGTGCACGTTTGGGCTAAAGTTGTAATGACAGTAGGAGCTGAGTGGTCCTGATGGAGTCTAAACTGAGTATCAGTGAGCAGGTTATTGCTGAATAAGTGGAACCAGGTAAGAACATAGAACATAGAACATAGAACAATACAGCACAGAACAGGCCCTTCGGCCTTCGATGTTGTGCCGACCAAAATAAAAAGCAATGCCCCTCCTAACTAAACCATTCCCTTCTCTTCCATATACTTATCAACTAACCTCTTAAACGCCACCAAACTTGGCGCATCTACAACAGCTGCAGGCAGGGCATTCCACTCCCTAATCACTCTTTGAGTAAAGAACCTACCTCTGATATCCGTCCTATAACTCATACCCCTTAATTTAAAGCTGTGTCCCCTCGTGCTAGCTTTCTCCATCCTAGGAAAAAGGCTATCACTGTCCACCCTATCTAAACCTCTAATCATCTTATATGCTTCAATAAGATCCCCTCTTAGCCGCCTCCTTTCTAACGAAAACAACCTCAAATCCTTCAACCTCTCTTCATAGGACCTGCCCTCCATACCAGGCAACATCCTGGTAAACCTCCTCTGTACCCTCTCCAATGCCTCCACATCTTTCTTATAATGTGGCGACCAGAACTGCACACAATACTCCAAGTGCGGCCGCACTAGAGTTTTGTACAGCTGCAACATGATGCTGCGGCTCCTAAATTCAATCCCCCTACCAATAAAAGCTAAGACTCCATAAGCCTTCTTAACAACTTTATCCACTTGACTGCCTACTTTCAGGGATCTATTGACACATACACCAAGATCCTTCTGTTCCTCAACACTATTAAGAGCCCTACCATTAGCCCTATACTCTACACATTTATTGTTCCTGCCAAAGTGCATTACCTCACACTTTTCCACATTAAACTCCATTTGCCACCTCTCGGCCCAGCTCTGCAACTTGTCCAAGTCACTCTGTAAACTAAAACACCCCTCTTCACTATCTACCACTCCACCAACTTTAGTATCATCTGCAAATTTACTGATCCATCCCTCAATACCCTCATCCAGATCATTTATAAAAATTACAAACAGCAGGGGCCCCAAAACAGACCCCTGAGGCACACCACTCGTCACCGTAAGAATGGTGCATTTCAGCTGGATAATGGAGGTGATAGTGTAGGTCAACCGCCAAAGGATGTAGAGGTTGGAAGTATGAGGAGGGGTAGTTTATAGTGGTCACAGTCACAACAAGTGTATTTTGGGACTTTTGAAGTCGCCTCAATGCAGTGGCAGGCAGAAACAGATTGATGGGATTCAAACATGGAACTGTGCAAGGGTATGGGAGGCTGGATCATTCAAAGATTTGGAGAAGAAAGAGAGGTTGGAGATGGATGAGAATAAAGGTGTCATGGGTTGGGGTTTTTTTAAAAAGAGCAAGTGATGCAAGAGTTGAGACGGGTCTGAGGACTCTTGATATCAGCTAATGTGGGAGTTAGGAAGGGAAGTTGGATGGTACCATTTTGGTGGAAAAGGTCACAGGGGCAGGAGATTGGCTTCATGGAACTTAGGATTTGAGGGAAAGGAGAGTAAGGTGAGAGTTCTGGGTCTGGCAATGAAGAACACGAGGGAAGTTTTGTCTGGTGAATTGAGGAAGAAATGGCAGAGGCAGCTGAATGGATAGTCTCAATCTTAATAAAGAAGCACCATCTTAAGTTTTTAGTTTGTTTATTAGTGTCACAAGTAGATTTACATTAACACTGCAATGAAGTTACTGTGAAAATCCTACAGTTGCCACGCTCAGGTCCCTGTTCAGTACACTGGGGGAGAATATAGCATGGCCAATGCACCTAACCAGTACATCTACTGGACTGTGGGAGGAAACTGGAGCACCCGGAGAAACTCAAGCAGACACAGGGAGAATGTACAGACAGTGACCCAAGCTGGGAATCAAACCCGGGTCCCTGGCGGCGGCAATGCTAACCACTGTGCTATCTCCTCAATTGTTGCATGTTTTCAGGTCTCATTTCCCCCCAAACTCCCCAACTGCCTGCAAGTTTTTTGAAGAACAATCCACCAATTTCATTCATTCTTTTCCTGAAATGATAGTCAACTTCAAATTGTATTTTTCTGTTGTCTCAGAATACAGAAAGTACATCCCTCCAAACTAATATGTTAAAATTACTTGGCCAAATACATTAACAACCCAAATGATGTACTGAAGCAAGAGTATATAGTAGAACACCAAAAACACCATTCTTGCTTATTATATCGAAAGGTCCAATGATTAGCTTTACACCATGAGAATGGTATGAAAGTCTCACAAGGCAATGACCAACTTTACATATTAATAACTCAACAACCAGTCTCTTACAATGGGTAATGAAACTAGCTTTATTCCCTGATACCAAAGGATGACATGGTTATCTGTATGTAAACTATTATATTGCTTTAAAACAACATAAAAAGATGATCACTTGAATGCTCTTGTCCTGCCCGCTATGGGAATCGTAGCAGCCAAAGGGCAGACCATGCAAAGGTTCATTGACTTCGGACCCGAAACATCAACTCTTTTCCCCCCATTTTTGTATGATGGTAAGTAGAAAGAAATTTAAGCAAGAAGGGCTGCAAGGGGTCATGAAAAAGCATTGGCTAGCAGGATTAAGGAAAATTTCTCAGCTTTTTATACATATATAAAGAGCAAGAGGGTTGGCTCACTCAAAGACAAGGGAGGAAATCTATGCATGGAGCCAGAGGAATTGGGCAAACTATTAAATGAGTACTTTGTCAGTATTCACCAAAGAGGAAGACTTGGTGGATGATTCTGGGAAAGGATGTGTAGATAGTTTGAGTCATGTTGAGATCAAAAAGGAGGTGGTTTTGAAGAAACATTAAGGTAGACAAGTCCCCAGAGCGTTGTGAAATATACCCTAAATATTGAGAGGCAAGGGAGGAAATGCTGAGGTCTTGAGACAAATCTTTCTATCTTCACTGGCTACAGGGAAGGTCCCAGAGATTTGGAGAATAGTCAATGTTGTTTCTTTGTTTAAGATAACAAGAATATCCATGTAATTGGTGGTGAACCTTACATCAGTGGCCAGCGAAATTATTGGAGAGGATTCTTCGAAACAGGATTTATTCCCAATCGGAAATAAGTGGATGTATTAGTGAGAGGCAACAATGTTTTGTGAAAGGGAAGTCATGTTTCATGAACTTGCTCGAGTTTTTCAAGGAAATGATGAAGATGATTGAGGGTGGGGCAGTGGATGTTTTCTACATGGACTTCAGTAAGGCCTTTGACAAGGTCCCTCATGGCAGACCGGTGCAGAAGGTGAAGTCACTTGATCAGGTGAGCCAGCAAGGTGGATACAAAACTGGTTCGGTCAAAGAAGACAGAGGGTAGCAGTGGAAGTGTGTGTTTCTGAATGGAGGGCTTTGACAAGTGGTGTTCCTCAGAGATCAGTGCTGGAACTCTTTTCACATGTACATAAATGGTTTGGGGGGAAATGTAACTGTATTGATGAATGAGTTTATGGACGACACAAAGGTTGGTGGATTTGTGGGTAGTGATGTGGACCATCAGGATGCAGCAGTCTATAGGTGTTAGACTTGGAAGTTGGTGAACATTTTGGTGATAGTGACCACAATTCGGTTACGTTCACCTTAGTGATGGATAGGGATAGGCATGAAGCTGGGGGCAGTAGTTATAGCTGGGGGAATGGTAATTATGAGGCCATTAGGAGGGAATTAGGGTGCATAGGTTGGACTAGGAAACTACAGGGACTGGGAACATCTGAAATGTGGAGCTTATTCAAGGAGCAGCTGCTGCAAGTCCTTGATAAGTATGTCCCTGTCAGGCAAGGAGGAAATGGTCGAGTAAGGGAACCTTGGTGTACTAAAAAAGTTAATTTGCTGGTTAAAAGGAAAAAGGAGGCTTATGTCAGGATGAGGCTTGAAGGCTCGGTTAGTGCAATGGATAGCTATAGATTAGCCAGGAGGGAGCTAAAGAGTGAATTGAGGAGAGCTAAGAGAGGACATGAGAAGACTTTGGCTGATAGGATTAGGGAGAATCCTAAAGCTTTCTTTAGATGTGTTAAGAATAGAAGATTGGTTAGGGCAAGATTAGGGCCAGTCATAGACAGCAGTGGGAAGTTGTGCGTGGAGCCTGAAGAGATTGGTGAGGCACTGAATAAATATTTCTCTTCGCTATTCACGCAGAGTGCTGGAAATGTAGCTGTGGAGAGCACTGAGGTACAGGGTTGCAAATTGGGGAGTATTGTAGTAGATAGGGAGGATGTGTTAGAAATTCTCGAGGTTTTGAAGTTGGATAAGTCCCCTGGGCCGGACGGGATTTACCCTAGGATTCTCTGGGAGGCAAGAGAGGAGATTGCAGAGCCTCTGGCTCTGATCTTCAGGTCGTCGTTGGTTACGGGTGTGGTTCCGGAGGACTGGAGGATAGCTAATGTGGTCCCATTGTTCAAGAAGGGGAAGAGAGACCTTCCAGGGAATTATAGGCCAGTGAGTCTTACTTCTGTTGTGGGCAAAGTATTGGAGAGAATTATTAGGGATAGGATTTATAGTTATTTAGAGAGAAATGAATTGATTGGGGATAGTCAGCATGGTTTTGTGAAGGGTATGTCGTGCCTTACTAACCTTATTGAGTTTTTTGAAAAAGTGACCAAAGAGGTGGATGGGGGTAAGGCAGTTGATGTGGTATATATGGACTTTAGTAAGGCGTTCGATAAGGTGCCCCATGGAAGGCTTTTGCAGAAAATGCAGATGGATGGGATTGAGGGTGATTTAGCTAATTGGATTAGGAATTGGCTAGCAGATAGAAGACAGAGGGTGGTGGTTGATGGGAGATATTCATCGTGGAGTTCGGTGACACGTGGTGTACCTCAGGGGTCTGTTTTGGGGCCCCTGCTGTTTGTAATTTTTATAACTGATCTGGATGAGGGTATTGAAGGATGGATTAGTAAATTTGCAGATGACACTAAAGTCGGTGGAGTGGTAGATAGTGAAGAGGGGTGTTATAGTTTGCAGAGAGACTTGGACAAGTTGCAGAGCTGGGGCGAGAGGTGGCAAATGGAGTTTAATGTGGAAAAGTGTGAGGTAATTCACTTTGGCAGGAATAACAAATGTGTAGAGTATAGGGCTAATGGTAGGATTCTTAATAGCGTTGAAGAACAGAGGGATCTTGGTGTATATGTGCATAGATCCCTGAAAGTTGGCAATCAAGTCGATAAGTTGTTAAGAAGGCATACGGAGTCTTAGCTTTTATTGGTAGGGGGATTGAATTTCGGAGCCGCAACGTCATGTTGCAACTGTACAAACTCTAGTGCGGCCGCACTTGGAGTATTGTGTGCAGTTCTGGTCCCCACATTATAAGAAAGATGTGGAGGCATTGGAGAGGGTAGAGAGGAGGTTTACCAGGATGTTGCCTGGTATGGAGGGCAGGTCTTATGAAGAGAGGCTGAGGGATTTGAGGTTGTTTTCGTTAGAAAGAAGGCAGCTAAGAGGAGACCTCATTGAAACATATAAGATGATTAGAGGTTTAGGTAGGGTGGACAGTGATAGCCTTTTTCCGAGGATGGAGAAAGCTAGCACGAGGGGACATAGCTTTAAATTAAGGGGTGGTAGTTATAGGACGGATGTCAGAGGTAGGTTCTTTACCCAGAGGGTGGTAAGGGTATGGAATGCCCTGCCTGCTGCAGTTGTAGATGCGCCAAGTTTGGTGGCGTTTGAGGTTAGTAGATAAGTTTATGGATGAAAAGGGAATGGTTTAGGTTAGAGGGTCATTGCTTTTTCTTAATTGGTCAGCACAACATCGAAGGCTGAAGGGCCTGTTCTGCGCTGTTATGTTCTATTCTATATATAGAATTTTTGGGTTTTGGGGTGGATGCTGCTGGAAAATCTCACCCGAAGTCTGGAAATAGACTTTGACACAACAGCCGTGGCTGTTTCCTCTGGGTGCTCAGATGGAAGCTCTAAAGTTCCAGGTTCAAATCCCACTCCAGCATTTGAGCACAACAATCAAAGCTAACACTCCAGTGCAGTACAGAGGGAGTGCTGCTCTGTTGGAGAAGCTGCCTTTCAGCTGTCTGCTTGCCTGCTCCCGTGGAACTATTTTGAAGATTCCAATCACAAAAAAATAGATTCCAATCACATAGATATTTGTGGGTGTTTACTGTATGGAAATTGTTTACCAAGGATAGTGGCCTTCCTTCACACAAAGGGCGTAAAGACTGATTCTGGTGAGAGACTAGCTGACAACAGAGGAAAATGGTGACATCTCCCATGGGCTGGAATGTGTCACCATGATGATCAGTGGCTCCAGTATCTTGACAACAAGCATCAACGCTGAAAACAACCCTCAATAACCACTTTGGCCCTTGTGGCAAAAGCTGTCCCACATATATTCAGCTATTAGTAAAAATGCACCATACAGAGTTACCCCATCCCCAGTGTGTTTGATTTGTTGTGTGTGTCCACCGTCTTGTGTAGATGGAAGAGTGCTGACGACAAGAGTATTTTGTTAGCAATAAAGCACTTTGAGATGGCAGATGGTCACAAAAAGTGCTTTATAAATCTAAGTCTTTTCCGAAAGATCTTCGTAACAGCCTTAAATACAGACAAAGAACAAAGATGATAACTATAAGAGGAAATTTATCCCAGATTCACATTCTCTATGAATATGTATTTTCCCTTGAGAAGAACTTGATATTTACCCAAACTGATTATTATTTTAATGCTGGATTGTCCCAGTGCAGTCTGAGACTTTCCAGAGATTTGAACTCAGTTGGAAGGTACAACTGATGGAATCAGCACAAGTTAATTCCTGTCCTTCAATTAAAATATGATCAGTTTGGGAACAAAAACTTATTGCAATCCATTATAATGTTCCAAAAGAAATCCTTAGACTTCATTTTGAGGACATTGAAACCGTAGTAACATTGTAAAACTACAGACCTTGTAGTTAACAATGTCATCTACACTGCAGCTTCTTGAACACTAAATTGGGCAATTATTTAAATACTCCCAGTTTTGATGGTAAAAGGGAAGCAGAAACACACATCCTCAGGAGGATGTACAGGAGGCAAAAACAGAGAAGGCTCTCCTGAATAAAGATGTCTTTTTGTCTTGGTGAAGGGATATTTCTTCACACACAGTCTGTATCACGTGACTTTGCAAAACTGTTTTCTCCACATTGGTATATTTCCCAAGCGCACTCCAGTTGCTGCGAGACTCTAACTTAAACCACAATTCACTCCTGTTTCAGCCTCTTCCAGATCTCTTCTCCACAAACATTAAGTGCCCTCATTCTGGACTGCATTAAGTTGATCTTTCTCCACACCCTAGCTGTAATATCACCATGTGCACTCTATCCTTCTCTGTGAATGGGATGCCTTGTCTATATAGCATGCAAGAAACAATACTTTTCACTGCATACTAATACATGTAGCAATATTAATCAAATCTCTTTCCATCCACTGCACAACATCCAGATAAAATTATCAGAACACACTCAAATTAAACCCAATTTACTTTTACTAAATCCATGTTGGCTGTCATTTATTAAGCTATGTTTTTCCAAGTGACAATTGACTAGAACCTGAACTAGACTAACATATAAATACTTTGGCTACAGGAACAGATCAGAAGCTAGGAATCCTGTGGTAACTCACCTCCTGATTCCCCAAAGTCTGTCCGCGATCTACAATGCACAAATCAGGGGTTTGATTGAATACTCTCCATTTGCCCGGATGAGTGCAGCTCCAACAACACTCAAGAAACTTGACATCATCCAGGATAAAGCAGCCCTGCTTGATTGCTGCCCCTTCCACAAACATTCAATCGCTCCACCACTAACAAACCATGACAGCAATGTGTACAATGTATGAAATTCATTGCAGGAACTCACTAAGGTTCCTTAGGCAGCACCTTCCAAATTCACAACCACTGCCATCTGGAACAAGAACAGTAGAAACCTGGGAACATCACCACCTGGAAGTTCCCCTCCAAGTTATTCACTATTCTGACTTGGAACTGTATTGCTGTTCCTTCACTGTCGCTGGGTCAAAATTCTGAAACATCCTCTCTATAACAGCACTGTGGGTGTACCTACACCACAGGAGCAGCAGTGTTCAAGATGGCAGCTTGCCACTACCTTCTCAAGGGCAACTAGGAATGGCCATAAATGCTGACAAGCCAGTGATGCCCACATCCCATAAAATAAATTTTAAATATTCTCTCCCCTTCTATAAACAAGGGTGTGACATTTGCAAATCTCCAGTCCCCTGGTACCGTCCCTGTGTCCAAGGTAAATTGGAAGATTGTGGTCACTCACTCTGCAATTCCACCCTTACTCACAGTGGCCTGTGACATATTCCACCCGACTGGGTGACCTGTATAATAACTTTGAAGGTGACTCATTGTGACTTCATGTTAAGAAGGATTTATTACCAACAATAAACATAAGCAGTGATCAAACAGAGCTACAAGACACGACTGTACTCTGTGCTCCCAGCCCCAGATACACACCTTGCTCCCGATT
This sequence comes from Sphyrna mokarran, assembly GCA_024679065.1. NCBI lineage: Eukaryota > Metazoa > Chordata > Chondrichthyes > Carcharhiniformes > Carcharhinidae > Sphyrna > Sphyrna mokarran. The sequence goes on from JAGIQG010000022.1 coordinate 40,270,281, forward strand.
GGCTCGACATTCCCACATTGACTCTCCATAGCGTCTGGCCCAATCATGTGACCCTCATGAGTCATTACCTTAAAGGGGTCATGCTACAAGATCTGTCAATTTTGAGCATTGCAAACATTTTACGTGCCTCTATCTATTTTTATCCCATCCAATATCACTAATACCTCCTCTGTGATTCTGTGGAGTTTGCATGTTCTCCCTATGTCTGTGTGGGTTTCCACCAGGGCTCTGGTTTCCTCCTACAGTCTGAAAGATGTGCTGGTTAGGTGCATTGGCTGTGCTAAATTCTCCCTCAGTGTACCTGAACAGGCACCAGAATGTGGATTTTCACAGTAACTTCATTGCAGTGTTAATGTAAGCCTACTTGTGACACTAATAAATAAACTGTTCAGAATTAATTGTCTGACCACATCTGTGGAGAGAGAATGGAACTAGTTAGCTCTATTCTCTCCACTGAGTTTTTCCAGCATTTTCTGTTTTTGTTTTAGGTTCTAATATCCGCAGTATTTTGCTTTTATCTCAATATTAATCATGTGCATGTTCTTTACTGATGGTAGCATGGTGGCACAGTGGTCAGCACTGCTGCCTCATAGCGCCAGGGACCCAGGTTCAATTCCCGACTTGGGTCACTATCTGTGTGAAGTTTGCACTCCCTGTGTCTGCATGAGTTTCCACCCACGGTGCAAAGATGTGCAGGTTAGATAGATTGGCCATGTTAAATTGCTCCTTAGTGTCAGGGGGACAAGCTCGGGTAAATGCATGGGGCTACGGCCTGAGTGGGATTGTCGTCGGTGCAGAATCAATGGGTCAAATGGCCTCCTTCTGCCCTGTAGGATTCTATGATTCTGTAGCTATTCAAACACATTCCCACAAAGGGGGGGAAATTATAAACTCATAGTTTCAGAGCAAAAGTAAAACATAACTTCATTACACACAGCAGTTTTGTTGAGTTTGACCTCTTTACACCTCTTACTGGTCATATAAGAGAACTGCAACTGCAGTTTTACTACTGCCCACAGGTAGCGCTAGCAACACGCTTTGCAGTTCAACACTGCAATTTCTTGGGCAGTACATGTTACATGTATTAAGATGCTTTCATCATTATGTTATTAGTAGTGCATGAATGCTGTTAGGCGCAGTATCATTCTTTCCTAAATAGGAGCTTAGTTTGGTCATTTGGTACAAGCATGGTTTGTTTGTCTCTTACAATTATAACATCATAGAATCTCTGCAGTGCAAAATAAGGAGGCCATTTAGTCCATTGAGCTTACATTGAATACAATCTTCCCCAGGCCATATCCACATAACCCTATGCATTTAACCTGCTATTCTCCTGACAGTCGGGACAATTTATCATCACCAATCAAATTAACCTGCACATCTATGGACAGTGAGAGGAAACCAGACACCTGGAGGAAACCCATGCAGACACAAGGAGAACTTGCAGACTCCACACAGACAGTAATCCAAGGCTGTAATTGAATCCGGGTGCCTGGTGTTGTGAGACAGTAGTACTAACCACCATGCCAACCATCTGTTGGGATACTGATTTGCCCCTTGAATAGCTGGGGCCTCGGTCATCCAGTGATTGCCTGATTCCTCAGTCTGTGGGATGGAAAGGCTTCAGAAAGAGGCCCATATCAATGGGCCCATCTGGTTGTAGTCTGTGCATCACACATTCAGTTTGGCAACTGTACCATAGATGCTTGTTCACAGAGGTGATAGAGTGTATCTTCTCACTCCTGAATGTGCCTGGAGAAGTACAGAAGAGGTCTTGGATACATTAGACACAGGCTAACTAGACATGAAATCAGGTCGAGAGAAAACTGTGGTGAGACTCTCACTTACATAATCTGACATGCCTCGCATCCTTGTTACTCTTTTAAGTAGAGACCCTGAAAGCATTCAAGAATAATTAGTAGCAGTTGAGGAATGGTCCTTGGCTGAAATGGGACCTACTATTAAAGAATTGGAAAGTAGACATTGATAAAAGGAATTCGTCACAATGAATTTGGAATATTATATGAATGAGAAGGAGATAATTCTTCTCACCCTTGGAGATGAGGGTGTTGGATTATGAGAAGAGACTAAATAGGCTAGGTTTGTACTCGTTGGAGTTTAGAAGGCTGAGAGGGGATCTTACAGAGACGTATAAGATAATGAAGGGGATGGATAGGGTAGAGGTTGAGAGACTCTTCCCGCTTAACAAAAATAGCAGGACTAGAGGGCACAGCCTCAAGATTACGGGGGCCAGTTCAGATCAGAGTTGAGGAGGAATTCCTTCACACAAAGGGTGGTGAATCTTTGGAATTCTCTGCCTGTTGAAGTGGTGGAGGCTTCCTCGCTGAATATATTTAAGTCAAGAGTGGATAGGTTTTTGATTGACAAGGGAATTAAGGGTTGTGAGCAAAAAGCGGGAAAGTGGTACTGAACCACTACAGATCATTTTATTAAATGGCGGGGCAGGCTCAAGGGGCTGGATGGCCTACTCCTGCTCCTATTTCTTATGTTCTTATGTTGAATGAGATTAGAGTGGAGAAAACAAACAGCATCAATTTGCATCAAATCACAGAAGATGTACAGCGCATAAATTATCATTTGTCTCAATAAGTCTGTATTGATGATTCGAATCTGTCTGGATCTCCATCTATTCCCTTTATCTCATCTCAGCCTCTCTATTCCCTTTTCTCTTTTGCACTTATCTAACTTTTGAATGTAGCTATGTTATTTGCTCCAATCACTTTCTGTAGTATTGAATTCCATATTCTAATCACTCCCTGAGTAAGGACTTTATTTCTTTATTGAATTAATTCGTGTTTAGGGCTCTTAGTTTTAAATTCCCCCACAAGTAGAAATAGTTTTACATCGATCTTGTCCAACTTATTCATAATTTTGAAGACTACTATCAAATCATCTATGTGCTTTCTCTTAATGTAAAGGCAAAATCTCCAATCTGTTCCATCTTTCTCAAGAGCTGTAATCTCAAAACTTTTCGTATCATCTTCCTAAATCTGTTTGTTTACTTTCTTCAGTGCTTTATACAATTTTTGTTTGATGTGAAGGTATGTCTTGATGTGTGAATGGCTGCACTTAGTTTTATTTTGGAGTTTCAGCACAGAACATGTTCCATTCACCTGACAACGAAAGATGTTTCAAGAAGTTATAATAATAGATTGTAAATATTACAGGGTTTTTTTTCACGTAGCAGACTGCAACTTTTTCGTACATTCAATGATATGGAGTTTTTTTATTCGATGGTGAGAGATTTATTTTTTCTTTTAAATTAAATGCTATCATTCTAATGCTCCCTGTGAGTCCAGATGATACGCAGTTGATTTAAATTGCTCTAATCTAAGCTATCTATAACTTCCTTGAATAACTTCAACATAAAATCTGATCCGTGATCTGATTGGATTTCTGTGGGCAGTCTGGATTAAATTTATTAAAATTTAAGTAACTGTCTTACAATCCTTTGGCAATGCTAAACTCGTCCAAAAGACCGGTGTAGAACATTCCCATTTTCAGACTTTTGTTACCCTGAGTTTTTTGGAGAAAATTCTGCCCATTATTTCTTATGTAATTACCCTAGTATACAGTCAGATTCTCTTTCTGATACAGCTGCTTTATAACTGCATCTTTCTGTTGTAATTCTGCCAACTTTCCTTAACTAAAGATACCTGCTTCATCCTCCACCTTGTTCTTTATCAGCCATCTGGTCACAGATTGTTTCTGAAAGCTGAACCTCAGTCTCAGTATCTTCACAGCTTGACTTCTCCTCTTTCTTCTATCATCACAATATCGAAACACATTTCATACACCTTTTGGTGGGTACCATTGCAAACATATGAATCAATCCAGCATTAAACATTTTCTGACGCTCAAAGCATGAACTGATAGAAGGATTGCAGGTGATAGAAGTCATTGAAGATTATCTTTAAATAGTTGGCTAATAAGGGCAACAACGTGGCACAGTGATTAGCAATGCTGCCTCACAGCACCAGAGAACCGGGTTTGATTCCCAGCTTGGATCACTGTCTGTGTGGAATTTACATGTTCTCCCAGTATCAGCGTGGATTTTCTCCTGGTGCTCCGGTTTCCTCCCACAGTCCAAAGATGAGCAGGTTAGATGCATTGGCCATGCTAAATTGCTCCTTAGTGCATGGTTTAGAGGAATTAGCAGGATATGTATGTGGGGTTACGGAGATAGGACCTAAGTGGGATTATGGTCAGTGCAGACTTGATGGGCTGAGTGGCCTTCTTCTGCACTGTAGGAATTCTGTGAGAGACTCTTGAAAAAGCAAATTGTGACCATCACAAATGCCAGGAAGTTTTTCCTCATTGATAGAATGACTGTGTTAAACATGAGCAAACTGAAATGTCAGCGAACAGAAGTACCTTTATTGGACACTTTGCTAGGGGACTTTGTGCTGATCCGAAGTTAAAACTATTTTTGAGATGAAATCACAAGTGGATTTCTTTCACTCTGTAGGGTGATTTTATGATGGTTAAACCCATCCACAATGTGAATAATTAATCCCTGATTCATTGCTCCTTAATAGTTAGTTTCAGAACGTGCCCTTTGCCAGACCTTGCATGTTCCTATATGATCTAATGAGATGAATCATGCTCTGCCTCTGTACAAATGATATCTCTGAGGGGAGAGACTGTGGCAACGATATCACAGTCAGCATGTAACAATGTGTGATAGCTGATAAAATACAGAGGAGTAATTAGACCAAGATTTCAGTGAGAATATTGTCTGCAGTTTTGGGCTCCACACGAAAGAAAAAGCTTTAATGCTTAAAGAGGGTACAACAGTTGTTTATTAGGATGCTGCCTGATATGACAATACACAATAAGAGACTCAAAAACATTGTTTATGTTACAATATAGCAATATGATAGACTTTAATAAAATAATTAAGAGTAGATAAAAGCAAACTAATCCTAGGAATTGAGGGGCTGGAGATACAGAACTAAATGTGAGAGTGTTGGAATGGAGAACAGGAGAAATGTCTTCACACAGCAAGTTGAAGCTGCACTTTTCATTTCTGGACTAGTGATTGAGACAGAACTTATGTGAATATTTAGAATTAGATTATACAGCCATAGCAGTTTACAGCATGGAAACAGGCCCTTCAACCCAACTTGTCCATGCTGCCCAATTTTAACCATTAGGCTAGTCCCAATTGCCTGCATTTGGCCCATATCCCTCTATGCCAGTTTTACCCATGTAACTGTCTAAATGCTTTTTAAAAGTCAAAATTGTATCTGCCTCTAATAGTATGTCTGGCAGCTCATTCCAGACACTTTCTACTCTGTGTGAAAAAAATTGTGCCTTTCATATCTCTACTTTATATGCATTTCGGGAGAAAAAATGTAGGGGGGAGGTATATGATAAAGGGTAGACCTATTAAGAGTATAGAAATGCAGAGGGACCTGGGGGTGCAGGTGAACAAGTCTCTGAAGGTGGCAGAGCAGGTGGAGAAGGTTGTGAAGAAAGCATATGGTATGCTAGCCTTTATATGAAGGGGTATAGAGTACAAGAGCTGGCCTTTAATGTTGCAGTTGTATAAAACGTTGGTTAGACCTCATTTGGAATACTGCGTCCAGTTCTGGTCGCCTTACTACCGGAAGGACGTGAAGACTCTGGAGAGAGTGCAGAGGAGGTTTACCAGGATGCTGCCTGGTATGGAAGGTCTGAGTTACAAGGAGAGATTAGGCAAATTGGGACTGTTTTCCTTAGAAAGACGTAGACTTAGAGGAGATCTGATAGAGGTGTACAAGATTTTGAAAGGGATAGATAGAGTAAACAGGGTTAAGCTTTTTCCTAGGATGGACTCAAATAGCACGAGGGATCACAGGCTTAGGGTGAGGGGGGTAAGGTATAATTTGGATGCTAGAGGGAGTTTTTTTCACACAGAGGGTGGTGGGGGTATGGAATGCGCTACCAAGTAAAGTGGTGGAGGCAGGTACTCTGGAGATATTTAAGAAATACTTAGATGGGCACATGAACAGAATGGGAATGGAGGGTATATAAAACTGATTTAAAATAGGGATCATGAGCCTTGGGAGTCCCTGGGAAGTGTGTAAATAGATGATGGTATTGATGTACTTGTTTTTATCCTACAGGTGCTTTGGTCCACCTTGTTGTCTAACAAGGGGCATACACGCGATGGGTCGTGAGAGGACTGCTCTTGGACCTTTTTCGAGAGTATCCCACTGCTTCATATCGTTAGCGTATGCTTGACCTGGACCATCTGATGGGCAACACGATAGCGCAGTGCTGTGCAGATACATGGATTTGGGCCTGCGTCTGTGGGAGTTTGCGCATTCTCCCCGTGCTTGCGTGGGCTTTCTCCAGGAGCTCCGGTTTCCTCCCACATCCCAAAGATGTGCTTCTTAGGCTAATTGGCAAAACAAATTCTCCCTAAATTGTCTCAAATTTGGTTTTTAATCCATAGATCTATAAACATGGACAGGGATCGCGGGTAGAAGTGGGAACATCGGGGTGACGGCGCGGGCTTGTTGGGCCGAAGGGCCTGTTTCCTGTGCTGTTTTGTTCTTTGTACTCTCTCACCTTAAACCTATACCCTCTAGTTTTAGACTCCCCTATCTTTGGGAAAAGATATTGACTATCTAGCTGATCTGTGCCCCTCATTATTTTATAGACCTCTAAAAGATCACTTCAAACCTCCTACACTCCAGAGAAAAAGTACCAGTCTCCTTATAACTCAATCCATCATGTCCCAGTGCCATCCTAGTAAGTTTTTTTTGCACTCCTTCTACTTTAATAATATCCTTTCTATAATACAACTATACACAGTATTCCAAATGTGGCTTTACCAATGTCTTTACAACTCAGCAAGATGTCCCGATATTCTGACTAATGAAACCAAGCATGCTGAATGTCTTCTTCACCCCTGTCCACCTGTGATTCCACTTTCAAGGGGCTATGAACCTGTAGCCTAGATTTCTTTTTTCCATAACTCTCCCAATGCCCTACCATTAATTAAGTAAGCCCTGCCCTGTTTCAATGAATCAAAGTGCATCACTTCACACTTAGCTACATTAAACTCCACCTGCCATTCATCAGCCACTGGCCCAATTGATCAAAATCCTGTTCCAGTCTTAAATAACCTTCTTCACTGTCCACAATTCTACCAATCTTGGTGTCATCTGCAAATTTACTAACCATGCCTCCTAAATTCTCATCCAAATCATTAAAATAAATGACAACTAACAATGGACGCAGCACCGATCCCTGAGGCATACTGCTGGTCAGAGGCCTCCAGTTTAAAAAATAACCCTCTACAACCACCCTCTGGTTTCTGTCATCAAGTCAGTTTTGTATCCAATTGGCTACCTCACCCTGGATCACATGAGATTAACCTTATGCAATAACCTACCATGCGATACCTTGTCAACAGCCTTGTTAAAATCCAGGTAGACAACATCAACTGCACTGCCCTCATCTCTATCTTCTTGGTTATCCCTTCAAAAAACTCAATCAAATTTGTGAGACATTTTCCATTCACAAAGCCACGCTGACTGATCTTAATTGGTTCTTGTCTCTCTATATGTCTGCAGATCCTACCTCTCAGAATATGTTCTAACAACTTACCTACTACAGATGTTAGGTTCACCAGCCTGTAGTTCTCAAGCTTTTCCCTGCAGCCCTTCTTAAACAAAAGCACAACTCTAATCTTCAGGCTCCTCACCTGTGGCAGTCGATGATTCAAATTTCTCTGCTAGGGGACCTGCAATTTCCTCCCTAGCCTCCTACAACATCCTGGAATATAATTCATCAGGTCCTGGGGATTTATCTACCTTGACATGCTTTAAGAGTTCCAGCACCTCCTTCTCTGTGATATATAACTTCTCAAGATTTGCTACTTACTATTTATTTATCCAAGTTTATTTATCCATGGCTTCCTCAACAGTAAATACTGATGTGAAATATTTATCTAGAATCTCACCCATCTCTTGTGGATCCATACACAGATGATTTTGTTGATCCTTAAGAGGCCATATTCTGTCCCCAGTTACTCTTCCACACTTCATATATTTGTAGAAGCTCTTTGGTTTGACAGATGAAAGAAAAATGAATAAATAAATATAGGAACAGTGAAAGTAAACATAATTCAAACTCCTTGTTGTGTGGAGGGTAAGTGTCAATATAGGTTGATTGGACCTATGTTGGACCGGTCTTGGTGATGTACCTCCTATGTACTCAGAAGGAAACACCTTGCATTTATACAATGCCTTTTGCAACCAAGATTTGGTTGGTTGTAAGATCTATTCCTTCTACAGTCATAAACATTGGCCAGGAAGAGTAGCCACATCTTGATTTCAAAATCAGGACTCCCTCATTCTTAAAATTATGACAAATGAAAATTGGGCTAAATATTGGAAGAAAAGAGGCAATCTGAATAAAAGCTATAAGGGGTGCAATGAGAATGAGCAGTCAAGAAAAGGGAATCTAAATGTTTTTTAATATCTAAACTTCTAAGTAAAAAGGTGATCAAAAGAAGGGTGGGCTGATGGGGATCAAGAAAGAAAATACATGTGGAGCCAGAGGGAATGGTTTAAGTACTGAATCAGCATGTGTTCAGAGAAGGGGTTGCCGCCAATGTGATGGCAACATTGAATTGAATAAAACTAAAAAGATGAACTTAAAAGTTTGGAAGTCCTTGCATTAGAACATAGAACATTACAGCACAGAACAGGCCCCTCGGCCTTCGATGTTGCACCGACCAATATAAAAAGCAATGCCCCTCCAAACTAAACCATTCCCTTCTCTTCCATATACTTATCAACTAACCTCTTAAACGCCACCAACTTGGCGCATCTACAACTGCTGCAGGCAGGGCATTCCACTCCCGAACCACCCTTTGGGTAAAGAACCTACCTCTGATATCCGTCCTATAACTATCACCCCTTAATTTAAAGCTGTGTCCCCTCGTGCTAGCTTTCTCCATCCTAGAAAAAGGCTATCACTGTCCACCCTATCTAAACCTCTAATCATCTTATATGTTTCGATTAGGTCCCCTCTTAGCCGCCTCCTTTCTAACGAAAACAACCTCAAATCCCTCAGCCTCTCTTCATAAGACCTGCCCTCCATACAGGCAACATCCTGGTAAACCTCCTCTGTACCCTCTCCAATGCCTCCACATCTTTCTTATAATGAGGGGACCAGAACTGCACACAATACTCCAAGTGCGGCCGCACTAGAGTTTTGTACAGTTGCAACATGACGTTGTGGCTCCGAAATTCAATCCCCCTACCAATAAAAGCTAAGACTCCATGTGCCTTCTTAACAACCTTATTGACTTGACTGCCTACTTTCAGGGATCTATGCACAAATACACCAAGATCTCTCTGTTCATCAACACTATTAAGAATCCTACCATTACCCCTATACTCTACACATTTATTATTCCTGCCAAAGTGCATTACCTCACACTTTTCCACATTAAACTCCATTTGCCACCTCTCGGCCCAGCTCTGCAACTTGTCCAAGTCTCTCTGCAAACTATAACACACCTCTTCACTATCTACCACTCCACCGACTTTAGTGTCATCTGCAAATTTACTAATCCATCCTTCAATACCCTCATCCAGATCATTTATAAAATTACAAACAGCAGGGGCCCCAAAACAGACCCCTGAGGTACACCACTTGTCACCGAACTCCACGGTGAATATCTCCCATCAACCACCACCCTCTGTCTTCTATCTGCTAGCCAATTCCTAATCCAATTAGCTAAATCACCCTCTATCCCATACCTCTGCATTTTCTGCAGAAGCCTTCCATGTGCCACCTTATCAAACGCCTTACTAAAGTCCATATATACCACATCAACTGCCTTACCCCCATCCACCTCTTTGGTCACTTTTTTCAAAAAACTCAATAAGGTTAGTAAGGCACGACCTACCCTTCACAAAACCATGCTGACTATCCCCAATCAATTCATTTCTCTCTAAATAACTATTAATCCTATCCCTAATAATTCTCTCCAATACTTTGCCCACAACAGAAGTAAGACTCACTGGCCTATAATTCCCTGGAAGGTCTCTCTTCCCCTTCTTGAACAACGGGACCACATTCGCTATCCTCCAGTCCTCTGGAACCACACCTGTAACCAACGACGACCTGAAGGTCAGAGCCAGAGGCTCTGCAATCTCCTCTCTTGCCTCCCAGAGGATCCTAGGGTAAATCCCGTCCGGCCCAGGGGACTTATCCAACTTCAAACCCTCGAGAATATCTAGCACATCCTCCCTATCTACTTCGATACTTTCCAGTTTGCTACCCTGTACATCAGTGTTCTCCATAACTACATTTACATCACCCTGCGTGAATACCGAAGAGAAATATTTATTCCGTGCCTCTCCAATCTCTTCAGGCTCCACGCACAACTTCCCACTGCTGTCTATGACTGGCCCTAATCTTGTCCTAACCAATCTTCTATTCTTAACATATCTAAAGAAAGCTTTAGGATTCTCCTTAATCCTATCAGCCAAAGTCTTCTCGTGTCCCCTCTTAGCTCTCCTCAATTCACTCTTTAGCTCCCTCCTGTCTAATCTATAGCTATCCATTGCACTAACTGAGCCTTCAAGCCTCATCCTGACATAAGCCTCCTTTTTTCCTTTTAACCAGCAAATTAACTTTTTTAGTACACCATGGTTCCCTTACTCGACCATTTCCTCCTTGCCTGACAGGGACATACTTATCAAGGACTCGCAGCAGCTGCTCCTTGAATAAGCCCCACATTCCAGATGTTCCCAGTCCCTGTAGTTTCCTAGTCCAATCTATGCACCCTAATTCTCTCCTGATGGCCTCATAATTACCCTTCCTTCAGCTATAACTACTGCCCCCAGGTTCATGTCTATCCCTATCCATCACTAAGGTGAACGTAACCGAATTGTGATCACTATCACCAAAATGTTCACTAACTTCCAAGCCTAACACTTGGTCTGGCTCATTGCCCAGCACCAAATGCAATGTAGCCTCACCTCTAATTGGCCTATCCACATACTGAGTCAAAAAACCTTCCTGCACACTTTGTACAAAAACTGACCCCTCTAACGAGCGAGAGCTCGTTATATATTGGAATATATTGGAATATAGCTATTCCAATCAATATTAGTAAAGTTAAAGTCCCCCATAACAATTACTCTATTACTTTCACTCCTGTCCAGAATTGACTTAGCAATCCTTTCCTCAACCTCTCTAGAACTTTTAGGAGGTTAAAAGTCCTGATGGATGCATGCTAGCTTATTGAGGGAAATAAGGATTTGAACCTGGAGAGGTTCTGTCCACATTCTTCCGATCCCTCTTACGTATTGGGGTGAGTGGCAGGTGACAGTGGAGTGGAGGAATGCAAGTATTACAAAAAAGGGAGAGGAATAAACTCATCAACTACATGTCAGCCACGTTAACATCAGTGACAGAGAATCTTTTAGACACAATATTGCAACATAAATTATTACTTGGTAAAATATACCATTGGAGGTTTTGTGGCACAGTGTAGCGTGCCTGCCTCTGAACCAGAAACTTAGGCTCAAGTCCCACCCAGGACTTGATGGTCAAGAAAAGTGCATTCATAATTGAGGCAAAGCAGGTTTAGTGTCAACCTGAAAAATTCTTCCAAATACGCTGATGAGACTCCTGGTCAGCCACACTTGATGTAGGGTGGCACCCCTCAAGTTAGAAGCCCCTGGTCGAGGAATTACTAGCTATGGAAACAAGAAAGTTGCCTTGGATGCAGAAAAAGAATTTGATTGGGTGCAAAGTATGGAATAATAAGGAAAATCAGCCAAATATTAAAGGCAAATGATATCTGTCTAATCTGATTGAGCTCTTTGATGAAATAATAGAGTTAATGTGCATATAGACTTCTGAAAGGTGTTTGATAATGTTGTTTACAACATTGTGAAGCCGGCGAATGACAGCTAATATAACGAGAGTGCTTTGACAGTTCCCTAAGATACACCAGACAGGTCTGCCTCCAAACCAACATGCCCAGCGTCAAGGCTCCAAATCACTCAAAGCCAGCTCCATTGAAAAGCTTTAGATGTTCTCAAAACATATGTGAAGAGGTAAAAACATCTCCCCAACGGATTGAGTAAGCAAGGCACCTCCATATCCAAGGATCCTTGTCTTCTTCTTCTGAAGAAGAAGTTTCTCTCTTCTTCACCAGAGAGAAACTGGTGAGTGTTTTCTAATTTGAATTTTTACAAGATTTCATTTATATTTAGTGATTTACTTTATTTCAGCACAGATGGTACAGATCTTCAACTTGTGCATTGTTTTTTGCCTGGGTGAGAAATGTGTGATAGAACCTAACTCCAGCTTTAACGTTGATTCCTCTGAGAAACCATGGGTGCTATTTTACCATTTTGGTTCTAAGTGCTGGGCAGACTTGAATCCAGGAGTATTTCAGATCCGGCTTTTAGACCTGTTCTCTGGTGCCCCCTGCCTGAAAAAAGAGCAGCGATTCTGAATCTCACAGCACAAACCTCTAGGCAGGACTTATATACCAGAAACACTGCAGCTCTGATCCGAGCCTTCAACTATAAATGCACAAGAAGAAAATAGAAAAATACTCCCCTGCTGCATCGCTCCTGGGCCCAATAATGCCTCCCCCAGCCTCTACAGATATAGCCCCACCCCCAACAACACCCTTCCCCCTCCTCCCCCCTCCCCCTCAAAACCCAGACTGATTGTGGCCCCCTGCCTCCCCCCCTCAACTGATCGCATGCAGAATGGCAGCAGACATCCCTCCTCCCCCCACCAATTGCACGCAGACTAGCAGCAGACCCGCTTCCCTCCCCCACACCACATTCAGAATGACAACAGATCCCCTCTTTCTCCCCTACTGATCACACACACAGTGGCAGGGGAGTCTCCCTCTCTCTGCCACAACCAGCTGCCTCTCCTCCACAACTGGGGAGCCATATGGCTCACCTCTCTCTTCCATAACCCCCCCAACCCCCGCCAACTGAGAACCATCTGATCTGCTTCCCTCCCCCTGTCCCCACCACCACTCTGAGTCAGGGAGCCAGTGGAAGCTCTGAACTTACCCCCTCAGAAGCTGGAGCGCCCAAGTTGGACCTTTGTGGTTGTTTTGTGCTGAATCTGGACAGATGAACGCAGTGGTAAAGGGGGAAATGCCAATACGTTTGGGCATGCAACCCATTTAAATAGATGCAAATGCGTCACACCCGTTTTGGGCGAGGTCGAAATGGCAGCCATTTTTGGCAATTAGTAAAGAGGGAACAGGCGTGAAGATAAGCACAGATCATGCTTCTCTCCTCATGGCCAACTTTTTCAAGTTTTCATGCCCAAAATTGAACGCAACATAATGGTAAAATTGAGTCCCATGACTCACAAAAGATTAATTCGTTTAAAGTGGCAATTTTTTGGGACTTACAGAGAGGACTGTACTGTACTACAACATACAAGGTGGCATGGCAGTACAGTTGTTAGCACTGCTGCCCCACAGCACCAGGGATCCCAGCTTGGGTCACTGTCTGCATAGAGTTTGCACATTCTCCCTGCATCTGCGTGGGTTTCCTCTGGAGGAGGGTGCTCCGGCTTCCTCCCAACAGTCCAAAGACGGGTTTGGTGGATTGGACATGATAAATTGCCTCAATGTCAGAGGGACTAGTTAGGATAAATGCATGGGGTTACAGGGTCTTGGAGGGATTGTGTTTGGTACCTATGGGCTGAATGGCTTCCTTTTGCACTGTAGGATTCTATGATTCTATACTGCAGTGGTTCAAGAAAATGGCTTACAACCACCACCTTGAGGGTAATAAACATTCATTGTCAATGAAGGGGAATTTCCCAGTAATTTCGTTGCAGTGTTAATGTAAGCCTTACTCGTGACTAATAAACAAACTTTTCTTTACTTTAACTCATTCCATGAATGAATTAAATACAAGCTACCAAGCCCTTAAGCTTTGGAATTTCCTCCCTAGACCTCTCTGCCTCTCTTTACCCTTTTAATGCTCTCTTTAAAACCTACATCTTCAACTAGGTTTGTGGTCACCTGCCCTAATATTGTCAAATTTTGTTTTATAACACAGCTGTGATTTTATTAAGTTAAAGTACTACACAAATATAAGTGAAATTAATAGAATTCTGGAGCATTGCCCATTTCTTTCAAAGGAAGTATATCTATTTAATTTCGGTGAAATTCTGAATTATTATAGGGAGGCTAAGTACAGTCACAGCATTCTCACTTCTATTCAGAAGTTGCATGTTCCAGGCCTTGAGATATTTTGGTGCAGTGCCGAGGAAATGCAGCACTCTGTGAGGTGCTTTTATTTTGGGTGACACTTTAAACAAAAGGTCCCGTCTGTATTGCAATAGGATATGCAAGATATCGTGGCAGTATTCTGAGGGAGACAGAGGAGATCTTGCAGCTTCCAGGCTAATACTTTATCCCTCATTCAAACATTACTATAAACCAACTTGCCACAGTCCTATGCAGGGCCTTATTGTAACCAAGTTCTTTGCTCTGTTTCTGTAACAGTGATAACATTTCAGAAGTAGTTAGCTAGCTCTGAAGTTTAATGGTGTGATACAGTGGTGAGCCTAGTAACCATCCAAGCAGTTGACCCTTTGATTTCTGACCTCTGCGGTCTGTTAGTTTTTCCATGTCAACTGTAGCTTAGATGGCAACTTTCAAGATCCAAGGATCAAGTCTCCCTATAGCAAAAATCTAGACTGAAACCCCAGTTTGTTACTGAGAGTCTGCTGCATTGAGAGAGTTAATGGCTGGGACTCTCCCCAAAAAAAGTCTTAAGTCCCCACTTTGCAGGAAAAGGGGAATATATCCTGCTAGGTTTTTTTAATGTGATCTACAGAATAAATCTCTGAAACGCTGGCCAGGCCTTCAACACCAATTCTGGTGTTTTGGATCTCCCTGGGCCAGCCCCGATGTCCCAACTCCACACCCTCCCCTGCCTTTCCTAGTCCACCCCAGCCAGTCCCAATCCTACAAACACACCCAGTTCCACTCCCCCAGCAGTCCCAGCCCTCTGACAGTATCAACCCCATCTCCGGTTCAGACACTTCCCCCTGCACCATGCCCCCCCAACCCATATGGCCAGACCTGATTGCCTCTTTCCTCCCTCTGCCCATGATCCCAGTGCAGAGTGGCAACAAGTTCCCTCCCAGTATGTCCTTGCCGCTTTGGCACTGCCTGATGCTTGGATGGGCAATGCTGAGGTGTCTCTTGTACAGTGCGAGGGTGCCAACCCAGCACTGCCCAAGGGGCACCCTCCTTTATTCTCAAACTCCCGGGGACACCTCAATGGCCTTGTTCCCCCCAGTGGGGTCGGCAGCCTGTTAGTGGGGAGCAGTTGTTCATCCCACACAAGAGAACCACTCCTGGTGGGAAGAGTGGGGGAGACACAGAGAACTCATTCCCAGGCTCACTAATGAAGATTTCCATATTGTAACCAGTTCCATGCCGATTTCTGGTGCAGAGCTGATGACGCTGGAAACCTTTGGCTGGGAGAGGCGCAGAGACCGTGACACCCAGCAGGAAACCTGCTTGAGCTTGAACAGGCAGCGGGCTTGGAGATTCGCCCCAACATCCTTCTAATACTTTGTTAACCTGAAACCGCATTTGCCTGCTCTGGTGGCTGTTGTTGATTTCATGGCACAATTCTAAATAAGGGCAGGCAGTTATACAACCCTGATGTCCTGGACAATACTTATCCCCCCAATTAAATTGCTCCTTTATAATAATAACAAATACAGGGTGAAGAAAAATTGCCCTCAGAATAATAATAGACACTGGGTGAACACAGCAATTGCCCCTCTATAATCAGACACTGGGTGAACACAGCAATTGCCCCTCTATAATCAGACACTGGGTGAACGCAGCAATTGCCCCTCTATAATCAGACACTGGGTGAACGCAGCAATTGCCCCTCTATAATCAGACACTGGGTGAACGCAGCAATTGCCCCTCTATAATCAGACACTGGGTGAACGCAGCAATTGCCCCTCTATAATCAGACACTGGGTGAACGCAGCAATTGCCCCTCTATAATCAGACACTGGGTGAACGCAGCAATTGCCCCTCTATAATCAGACACTGGGTGAACGCAGCAATTGCCCCTCTATAATCAGACACTGGGTGAACGCAGCAATTGCCCCTCTATAATCAGACACTGGGTGAACGCAGCAATTGCCCCTCTATAATCAGACACTGGGTGAACGCAGCAATTGCCCCTCTATAATCAGACACTGGGTGAACGCAGCAATTGCCCCTCTATAATCAGACACTGGGTGAACGCAGCAATTGCCCCTCTATAATCAGACACTGGGTGAACGCAGCAATTGCCCCTCTATAATCAGACACTGGGTGAACGCAGCAATTGCCCCTCTATAATCAGACACTGGGTGAACGCAGCAATTGCCCCTCTATAATCAGACACTGGGTGAACGCAGCAATTGCCCCTCTATAATCAGACACTGGGTGAACGCAGCAATTGCCCCTCTATAATCAGACACTGGGTGAACCAGCAAGCTTGCCCCTCTATAATCAGACACTGGGTGAACGCAGCAATTGCCCCTCTATAATCAGACACTGGGTGAACGCAGCAATTGCCCCTCTATAATCAGA
Source organism: Sphyrna mokarran (assembly GCA_024679065.1). Lineage (NCBI taxonomy): Eukaryota > Metazoa > Chordata > Chondrichthyes > Carcharhiniformes > Carcharhinidae > Sphyrna > Sphyrna mokarran. The sequence goes on from JAGIQG010000022.1 coordinate 40,286,929, forward strand.
CACTGGGTGAACGCAGCAATTGCCCCTCTATAATCAGACACTGGGTGAACGCAGCAATTGCCCCTCTATAATCAGACACTGGGTGAACGCAGCAATTGCCCCTCTATAATCAGACACTGGGTGAACGCAGCAATTGCCCCTCTATAATCAGACACTGGGTGAACGCAGCAATTGCCCCTCTATAATCAGACACTGGGTGAACGCAGCAATTGCCCCTCTATAATCAGACACTGGGTGAACACAGCAATTGCCCCTCTATAATCAGACACTGGGTGAACACAGCAATTGCCCCTGTATAATCAGACACTGGGTGAACACAGCAATTGCCCCTCTATAATCAGACACTGGGTGAACACAGCAATTGCCCCTCTATAATCAGACACTGGGTGACTATCAATTGCCCCTCTTTAATCAGACACTGGGTGACTATCAATTGCCCCTCTTTAATCAGACACTGGGTGACTATCAATTGCCCCTCTATAATCAGACACTGGGTGACTATCAATTGCCCCTCTTTAATCAGACACTGGGTGACTATCAATTGCCCCTCTTTAATCAGACACTGGGTGACTATCAATTGCCCCTCTTTAATCAGACACTGGGTGACTATCAATTGCCCCTCTATAATCAGACACTGGGTGACTATCAATTGGCTGTCTCTCTGGGAAATCCTCCTCTCCTGAAAGTGACACAATCAGGCTCGCAGCCGATTGGTCGAGCCGGTGGCGATTGTTCTCCGGGCGCTCCCATTGGGTGGTACAGGGAGAAGGCGGGGCCTGTGTTTGGCCGTCCCGCTGTGATGATTGGCTGCCCCAGGCTAACCCGGAAGCGAGCTGCCCTTCTCTTTCCTTCTGGATGTAGCGCTCCTGTCAGAGCCGAAAGCAGAGGCGCAGGCGGATCCCAGGTTGGCTGCTGAATCCCGGGCGGCCGGCAGGGAGGAGATGGAGGGTGGGGAGGGGGAACAGAGCACCTTGTCTTTCCAGGAATGTTGGGAGGAATGGGAAAGCCTGGACAAAGATTATCAGCTCTTACAGGTAACAATAAGCCACCCCCAGGGTCGGACCTTCGCCTTACTGACTCCCCACCCCGCCCTCCCCAAATGAGATCCCTCCCGTCTCCCATTAGTGGATGGCTAGATCCAATCGATACGATTTCCCTCCTGATTGGCCAATGTGCCTGTCAATCAGAAATTCCGCTGATTTCCACAGACCGGGATCAAAGGGTAGAGTTTGTGAAATTACTTTGTAAATTGCAACGTGTCTGTTAAAGACTCTTCCAATTAATCAAAGCTTCCTGTTCCAAATGCAATTATTTCAGCCGTCTGGGCAATCCCTTTGAAAGTAACCTTTTTGAGAAAAAACACTCGCATGTTCCCAAATCCTTGCCTTTTCCCGGATCTGGATTTCCCTTTTACAATCGTATTCTTTAAAGATTGACATGAAACTTTTCAAAGTTATGACGCTGGCATAAATCTTCTATTTTTTTTAATGCTTCGGCATATTTCTGTGGTATTCACTACAGAAGGAGTAAGCTAATGGACAGGCTGAAGACAGTAGGTTGGAGTGAAGTGAATAACCATGCTAAAACTATATTGCCTAATGTTCGAATTTAAAACTCTGCTTGCAGAGTAGCTCATTACTCGGATTTAGGGACAAATAAAAATTTCTGAGATTCCTGAAGTGTAGTGAAATTTGCCAATCTGCAGAACTGATAGCACCAACAATCAACGTTTACATTGGAATTTTAGTCACGCCGTCAATTACTGTGAAATGCGGTGATAGCGAGGCAAAGCTTTTGGTGTGCAGCTAGACCTTTCAATCATCAGTATTTTTTGTGGGTTATGTGTTCAAGAAATATTGGTAGGAAAGCGGAGGTCAACAGCTGGAACTGGTATCTCACAATTGAAATACCTGAGAATGGGACCTCACGGTGGCACTGCTGCTTCACAGTGCCAGGTTCAATTCCCGTGTTGGGTCACTATCTGTGTGGAGTCTGCATATTCTCCCTGTGTCTGTATAGGTTTTCTCATGGTGCATCTGTCTCCTCCCACAGTGCTGAAGACGTGCTGGTTAGGTGCATTGGCCGTGCTAAATTCTCTCTGTGTATCCCAACAGGTGCTGGAGTGTTGCGCTGAGGGATTTGCACAGTAACTACATTGCAGTGTTAATGTAAGCCTACTTGTGACACTAATAGATAAACTTTAAAAGAATTGTCACTGCTATAGATAAAGTAGAGCTGGAATGGCAAAGAATGCATCCTGCAAATAGGAATCAGTAAAGATCTTAAGAAAATGATAATCAAGACTGAGTTGAAGTACATTGTTAGACGAGTGAAACTTGAAAAAATTGACATCCAAAGACTATAAAGTTGTGAAATGTAGTTGTGGAAAAGGATGGTGCATGGTGGCACAGTGGTTACATCTGTTACCTCGCAACACCAGGGACCCAGTTCAATTCCAGCTTCGGGTGTCTGTGCGGAATTTGCACATTCTATCTGTGTCTGCATGGGTTTCCTCTGGCTGCTCTGTTTTCCTCCCACAGTCCAAAGATGTGCAGGTTAGATGGATTGATCATGCTAAATTGCCCCTTAGCGTCCGAAGATGTATAGGTTTGGGGGATTTGCTTGGGTGAAATTCTCAACGGGCCGAATGGCCATTTTTTGCACTGTGGACATTCTATGATGGAGTAGGTCAGTTTATGATATCAGACAATTTGAAATTAAACACGGGGGGGGGGGGGGGGGGCATAGTTGGTGCTCCCATGGACAACTAGGGGGCAATATAAGAAGATCACTGTTGTTTTTGAGAGAGGAATGTTGACTCGGACTGTGGGAGAACACCTGGATTTGCATACTCATTCAATTCAAAAGCCTCCTGTGACAAATAAATCCACAAATCTACAATTTTGGTTTCCTCCGTTAATTGCTCATATTGAGCCCTTTATACTTAAGCAAGCAGCTTTGCCTTTGTAACAAGTCCAAACTCCTTTCCCTCATCATGTAGATTTCTGTTGTTTATTGAATGCTTTTCACCTCTCACTGACTGGGAAAGAGACTGGTGTTCAATCTGGCCTCAAATAATGGGATACAGGACATCTTTGTCGACTGTAATTTCCGCATGAAACAATTTAGGCAGTCTGCATAAAATTAACACTTAAACAGAAAAAACTGTGATAATGTGCCTTCCTTGTTGAGATGCCCAAGAGCCACTGAGTTACTTTGGATGATTTGCTGCTGCTGCTGCAGAGTAGACGAGCACTGTAGTGAATTTGTACAGTGTGCAATCCTACACAGGGCGCTGAGATAAATGAACAATGAATTTGTTTGGGTTGGTAATGAGGGGGGGATGTTTGTCAGATATAGAGAAGTTTGGAGAAAAAAGCTTATGTTGACATGAACAAGTCCGCAAGACAGCACCTCTGATGATACTGCACTAGAGAGTGGCAGCTGAGATCATGTGCTCAAGTCTGGAATGCTGCTTTAAGTCACAGCCTTCTCTGACTGACTAAATTGGCAATCTCCCTCATGCCACAAGAATGGCTGGCATTGGAACTGGAATATCTAAGACCTGCTTCGTAAGAGCTGTCTTTTGGAAGTAAGATATAAGACAAATTATAGAGTTTCCTCTGGGTGCTCTGGTTTTCTCCCACAGTCTGAAAGACATGCAGGTTAGGTACATTGACCATGCTAAATTCTCAGTGTACCAAGATGTGCAAGTTAGGTGGATTGACTGTTGACTAGTTGCTTAACTTGGCCTGGGAGTGCTTGATGCTGGGAAAATGTGTTAACATCCCACACCTCTCTGCTTATTATTTTTGTTCAAACATTTTAGCAGTCGCTGGTGCCAATAAATTTGATCAGTGTAACAATTAGTCTTTTGTAGAGATAGAAAAAGGCCTTTTGGTAGTTGAGGAACACACAGCAGGAAGCTGAGGTCAGAGTTGTGCAGAATGCAAAGATTGTTCATTCCTAATTCTGCAATTGCAGTCAGAAATGCAGGTGGAACCTTGGCTGGTGTTGGACCACTTTTCAGCTGCAGGAGTTTGAGACTCATTCATGTATTTGGACATTCTCAATCTCACTGACTCATTCATACTGAACCAGTTGCTGACTCTTGGCCAAGTGAAACCAACCTGATAGCACAGTGAGTAGCACTACTGCCTCACAGTGTCTGGCAACCAGGTTTGATTCACAGCTTGAGTGGCTGTGTGGAGTTTGCACATTCTTGTTTGCATTGGTTTCCTCTCATAGTCCTAACGTATGCAGGTTAGGTGGATTGACCATGTTAAATTGCCCCTGAGTGTCAGGGGGACTAGCTAAAGTAAATACATGGGAATAGGGACTGCATTGGTGCAGACTAGATGGGTTGAATTGCCGCCTTCTGCACTGTAGGATTCTATGATTATACAGAGTGTCAAATAATGCCCACCCTGTCATCTGAACAGTGTGTAGTACTTCAGTTAAAGTTGAATTGTAAGCATTAGCCTAAGTTTGGCAATAGCTTTCTCACCTCATGAGTCACAAGGTTAAAGTTCTACTCTGAAGACTTAAGCATATAAAATGGCACAGTGGTTAGTACTGCTGCCTCACAGTTCCAGGACTTACGATCAATTCTGGCTGAGGCTGACTGTCTGTGTGGGAGTTTTCAAATTCTTAGTGTCTGCGTGGCTTTCCTCTGGGTGCTCTGGTTTCCTCCCACAGTCCAAAGATGTGCAGATTAGGTGAATTGACCATGTTAAATTGCCCCTGAATGTCCCAAGATGTGCAGGTTAGGTGTATTAGCCATGATAAATGTGCAGTGTTACAGGGATAAGTCGGGAGTGGACCTGGATGGTCTGTCAGAGAGTTGTGTAGACTTGATGGGCCGAATGGTCTCCTTCTGCATCATATGGATCCGATGGTAATATAGACTGGCATTTCGGAGCATTGCTGAGGGAATGTGACACCCTCAGAGCATATTTGTTTTTGACGAGAGAGGTTAAACCAAAATTCCTTTCTCTCAAAAGGATGTAAAAGATTCTGATTATATCTCTGTGCCAACACAAATGTTATCTGCGCTGTTTTGCTGTGATATTGAGATAATTGGCTGTAAAGTACTTTGGAAAGACTATATAAATATATAGGGCACTATTTAATCTTTTTGATTATGGCACATTACAGCCCTCAGGAGTTCAACAACTTTAGACTATGACCTTTCTCCTCAAGCTTAACCCCCTTTTTTTTACATTCCTTATACTTCTTGTCTCAATGCAATAACACCTCCCATCGCAAACCCTCCCACAATGGGCCAGCTGTCTGTTGTTCTTAAGTTTGGCTACATCTTTGCTGCAATCCCTCTCAGCTATTGTGTAAGATCCAACATATTTTCCCTCTCTTTCATTTCCGATGAAGGGTCAAACTTGAAACATTCACTCTCCTCTCTTTCTACAGACCTGCTGAGATTTTCCAGTGTTTTCTGTTTTTGTTTCAGATTCTGGTATCTGCTTTTGTCTTTCTTTCTGTCTTCTGTTTATGTCATTCTCTCTCATTGACCTGGGAAAGGAACCGGGATTTAATGTAATCTTGTTCTGGCCTGTTGGAAGATCTGGTTTTCTGAGCTGTGTTTTTTCTTGCCAGTTTTTTATTAATGTGTGGATCGGACGTATACCGAAGCTCCGGGAAAATACAAAGCTGAGAGATTGCAGATCTCTTGCTAACATTTGAACAAAACAATTTGCATTTATATAGCACCTATAATGTGGTAAAATATCCTTAGGTGCTTCAAAGAAGCCTTATTGGACTCGGAGCCATAGAGATGTTGGGGCAAGTGAGCAAAAAGTTTGGTCAGAGGTAGGTTTAAGGGAGCATCAAAGCAGGGGAGAGAGGGAGATGTTTAAGGAGTCAATTTAGGTGGCATGATGCACAGTGGTTAGCACTACTGCCTCTCAGCGCCAGGCATTCAGGTTCAATTCCAGCCTTGGATCACTGTCTGTATGGAGTCTGCGTGTTCTCCCCATGTCTGCGTGTGTTTCCTCCCACGCTTCAAAAGATATGCTGGTTAGAGGCATCTGCCATGCTAAATTCTCCCTCTGTGTACCTGAACAGGCACCCAAGTGTGGTGACAAGGGGATTTTCACAGTAGCTTCATGTAAGCCTATTTATAACACTAATAATAAATTAATTTTAAATTTTTGTGTGAAATGGGTGAAAGTGAGTTTTTAATGGGGGGACACGGTACCACAGTGGCTGACTCTCAGTGCCAAGGATCCAGTTTTGATTCCGGTCTCTGGTCAGTATCAGTGTGGAGTTTGTAAGTTCTCCCTGTATGTGTGTGGGTTTCCTCCTGTGCTCCGGTTTCCTCCCACAGTCTAAAGATGTGTGGGTTATGTTGATTAACTATGCTAATTGCCTCTATTGTCAGGATGAGAAGCAGGGAAAATATATGGGGTTAAGGTGAATAGGGCTTGGATGGGATTGAAGTTGGTGCAGACTCGATGGGCCAAATGGTCTCCTTCTGTACTTTAGGGAGTCTATGACAGAGCTACAAGCCTGGAAATTTGATGATCACCCTGTGACAGAAACTGGGGATTAGGGGGCACAGATCTTGGAAGGTTGTAAATCCACAAGGAAGTTTTCCATTTTCAGCCCTGGATTGCCAATCCGCAGGACAAAGTTTAGTTGTGGTGTGCAGTCTGAGATTCCTATCTACATCAATATGTTACACTGTCCTCTGGTTCCCCTCCAGGAAACACACAAACAGTACAAGCAACAGCTAGAAGAGGTAATCAAACTTCAAAATTCCTGCCTCAGTTCCATTGAACGGCAGAAGAAGAAATACAAGGAACTCTCCAAAAATCTTGAACGGTAACTATTTCCTGTACATTGGTCTGTTAAACTTAATTCTGAAGTGTTCCCGTTCATGTCTCTTCCTCAAATCATAACATTGTACTTGTCTTTAAAGACCTTGATTTGATTTATTCTTGTCACGTGTATTAGTATACAGTGAAAAGTATCATTTGTTGCACGCTATACAGGCAAAGCGTTCCATACATTGAAAAGAAAGGAGAGGGTGCAGAATATAGTGTTACAGTCATAGCCAAGGTATAGAGAAAGATCAACTTAATATAAAGTAGGTCTATTCAAAAGTCTGATGGCAGCAGAGGAGAAGCTGTTCTTGAGTCAGTTGCTACGTGACCTCAAACTTGCATCTTTTTCCCAATGGAAGAATGTAGAAGAGAATGTGTCCTGGCTGCATAGGATTCTAAATTATGCTGGCTGCTTTTCTGAGGTCGTGTAGATGGATGGGAGGCTGAGCTTTATCCACGATCCTTTGTAGTTTCTTGCAGTGTTGGTCAGAGCAGGAGCCATACAAACTGTGATACATCTGAAAGAATGCTTTCTATAAAAGTTGGTGAGAGTCATAGTAGACATGTCATATTTCCTTAGTCTGAGAAAGTAGAGGCATTGGTGGGCTTTCTTAACAATAGTGTCAGCATGGGGGGACCAGGACAGGTGGTTGTGTAGATTAGGTGGAATGGCCAAGGCAAATTGCCCCTTAATGTCCCAACACGTGTAAGTTAGGTGGATTGGCCATGGTAAATGTGTAGGGTTACAGAGGTATAGCATCTTACCCAGGCCCACTCCTGTTCTATCGGACAGTTGATGGGCCAAGTGGCCTCCTCCTCACAGTGCCAGGCATTCAGGTTCAATTCCAGCCTCGGGTCACTGTCTATATGGAGTCTGCGTGGGTTTCCTCCCTCCCACACTCCAATAGGAATGTAGGAATTCTATGATTTATCCAGTGGGAGGTGGAAAAGAAAATAAAACAGAGCTAAATGAAAAAGAATAAAAACAGAAAATGCTGGAAATATTCAGGTCAGAAAGTGTAAGTGAAAAGAGAGAAACAGACTTAACTTTTTATATTGATGATCTTTCTAAGATGCATTTGAGAAGGTGCCCTGTCTAAGGTAACTAACTACACAAGGAAAGATTACGTGGTGTAGGGGTAACATTAGCACAGATGAAGGTTTGGCTGGCTAAAAGAAAGCAGAGTGTAGTGATAAATGGGCCTTTTCATATTGGACTTTGATAGGAACCAGCGCTAGGGCCTAATTATTTACACTCAACATCAATAACTTGGATGAAAGGACTGAATGAATGGTAACCACATTTGCTTATGCTATCATTTTGGGAAAGTAAGTTTTCAACAGGAGGTAAAGATTGATAGCGTGGTGGCATAGTGGTTAGCACTGCTGTCTCTCAGCACCGGGTTCAAAATTGGCCTTGGGTCACTGTCTGTGTGGAGTATGCAAGTTCTCTCCATGTTTGCGTGGGTTTCCTGTGGATGCTCCAGTTTCCTCCCACAGATGTGCAGGTTAGATTGATTGGCCGTACTAAATTGTCCCTTAGTGCCGGGGGATAAGCGGGTAAATGAGGCCTACTGGAATAGGGCCTGGGGTGGGATTGTTGTACAGACTTGATGGGCTGAATGGCCTCCTTCTAAACTGTAGGGATTCTATGATTTTACGAAAGGGATACAGATAGATGAAGTGACATGTGGCAGACACAGCATAACGTTAGAAAATGTGAACTTAACAACTTTGACAGGAAGAATAAAAAAGCAGCACATTATTTAAACAGAGAGAGATTGCAGAACTCTGTGGTACAGAGGGATCGGGGCACCCCACTATATGAATCACAAGGATTAATATACAGGTACAGCAAGTGATTAGGAAGGCAACTGGAATGTTGACATTTATTGTAAGGGGAATGGGAATAGAATAGTGGGGAGTTGTACAGGGCATTAGTGGGACCACATATGCAGTACTGTACATAGTTTTAGACTCCTTATTGGAAAAAAATTGTGTTAGAAGCAGTATAGAGAAGGATCCCCCAACTCACTTCTGGGATGAGGAGCTTATATAAGAATCATATAAATGCTACAGTGCGGAGGAGGCCATTCAGCCCATTGAATCTGCACCAATAACAATCCCATCTAGCCCCTACCCCCAAAACCCCATATGCCTGAGGCATGCCTGAGGAAGACACAAGAGTGTTGAAAGCTCGCTTTTTTAGTATCAAATAAATCGGTTGGATTAATAATTGGTGTTGCTAAATTCTTACTGAGTTCTTACCAGACTCTATATAGATAGTGACCCAAGCTGGGAATTGAACCCAAGTCTGTGGCACTTGAGGCAGCAGTGCTGACCACTGTGCCTCCATCTTATGAAGAAAAGCCCAACCTGCTCAACCTATGCCCATTGGAATTGAGGAAAATGAGTGCAGATCTTACTAAAATTTAGAAAATCTTGAGGAGATTTGATAGGGTGGATAGTGGGATGGTGCTTCCTCTTGTGGGGGAGAGTAGAAGAGAGTAGGACACAGTTTAAGATGGAGAAAAGGAGGATTTTTTTTTTTTGCATAAACGGTCGTTACTTGCTGGAATCATCTTCTCCAGAGAGCAGTGGAGGCTGGCTGGCTGATTTGTTCAAGGCTGAGTTACACAGATATTTATAGACAAGGAAATCAACACTAACATGGAGTTGAGATCATGATCAAATCAGCCATGATCTTATAGATTGACAAAGCAGGTACAAAGGGCTGGATGGCCACTCCTGCTCCTTATTCCCTTCACTGGAACCGGGTAAAGTTAGAAAAGTAATAGGTTTTAAAATCAGTCAAAAGGAGAACATGGGAAAAAGGACAAAAGGAAAGATCTGTGATTGGATGGAAGACAGGAGCACTGAATTGGTGAAAGGATTGATGGCAAGGGGAGTGGTAATGGAACAAGAAACAAAAGATGTGTCCGGAAGAGGTAGGAATGGCAGAGTTAGCTGATATCTGAGTGCAAAAAACAAGAGAAAGATGAGCTCAAACCAAATCCCAAAGAAGGAAGATTTATGCAAAAGAAGTGACCTGAATTTCTAATGAACCTTATGGTCAGTGCAACATTTTTTGATCATTGTGGTAATAAGTAAAATGGAGCAGACAATTCTTTTGTAGGTTGCAGGATAAATTTTGGCCTGGTTGATGTAAATCCCATGGAATATTTTTTATTCACTCACAGGATGTGGGCATTGCTGTCTGGGCCAGCATTTATTGGCTGTCCCTAACTGCCCCTTGAGAAGGTGGTGGTGAGCTGTCTTCTTGAACCACAGCAGTCCCCATCTGGTGGAGGTGTACCCCCCATGCTGTTAGGGAGGGAATTCCAGAATTTTTGACCCAGTGACTGTGAAGGCATGGCGATATATTTCCAAGTCAGAATGGTGAATGATTTCGCATGGAATCTCCGGGTCTGGTAATCCAGGTTATCGGCTACTGTTGTCTTTCTAGATGGCAGTGGTCACTGGTTTGGAAGGCCCGAGTTCCCCTCATCCAGGCAAGTGGAGAGTATTCCATTACACTCCTGGGTTGTGTCTTGTAAATGCTAGGGCCAGCTATAAAGAGTCAGGAGGTGAATTACTCCATAGAATTTCAAGCCCCTGACCTGCTCTGGTAGCCAAAGTATTTGTATGGCTGGTTCAGATTTTGGTCAATAGGTATTGATGATGATGTCCAGTTGAGAGGTCAGACTGCCATTTTTTCAGCCAAAGACCTCTAACTGTGCAGAACTCTCTCAGCACTTCATTGAAGTCTTGGTCTAGACTATTTGCAGGAATTGGGCTTGCTGTGTTTGGCTACCAACTGAGTCAAGTTGGCACACCAGTGCACTTTGAGCTGGAATGGGCGATTTCTGCAATGTTAATCTTGATCTATTCCCATCCTCCCAGCTGTCAGTTGCCAGAAACTGAAGATCAGCTGAGAGACACTGGCTTCATCCAGGAACTGATGAAGGAAAGACAAAGCATCTTCTTTGAAATGGAAGCTTTCCTGCCAAAGAAAAATGGGTAAGTAAGCATTCTGGACAAGCTTAACCCTTGTAACATCATGACAGGTTTACTCATCTAGACTGTCCATAGGTTCATAGACATTTACAGCATGGAAGGAGACCGATCAGCCCATCATGTCCACACCATTCAACAAAGATCTGACTACATTAATTTTCCAGCACTTGGCCCTTAGCTCTGGAGGTTATGATAGCACAAGTAAATATTTTGAATGTTACAAGAGTTTCTGACTTAACCATTCTTTCAGGCAGAGAATTTCGACTCCCACCACTCTCTAAAAAAGTTTTTCCTCAATCCCCTCTTGTCCTTCTACCTCTTCCCTTAAATCTGTACCTGGTTATTGACCCCTCTACTAATGCAAACGCACCTTCCTATTCCCTCCCCCAAGTCTGCTCCTCATAATCTTTTACACCTCTATCAAGTCCCTTCTCAACCTTAGCAACTCTGAGGAAAACAGCCTTAGTCTATCTGATTTTTCCTCGTAGCTCAGACCCTTCAACCCAGGCAGCTTCCTGGTAAATCTCCTCTGCACCCCCTCCAGTGCAATCACATCCTTCCTATAATGTAGTGGCCAGAACTGCACACAGTATTCCAGATACGTCCTAACCCTTGTTTCATAAAATTCCAGCATGATCTCCCTGCTCTTCCTGTCCAGTTTAACCTTAGGTCAGGTTGACGTTCGGTCTCTGTTCTCTTCCTGTAACTTCTGCTTCTCTGTGTAATAAGGCTCTTGCAACACAGTTTGTTCAGTGAAAACCACTGCTAATAACCACTCTTTCCAAGCCACAATCCACAGAGTGAGCAATGACTGTACTGCATTCTGGCCGAAATGAGGCAAGGCTATTTCCTAATTTCGATTTGATTTATTATTGTCACATATTGATGGCGATGAAAAGTATTGTTTCTTGTGTGCTATACAGACACAGCATACTGTTCATAGAGAAGCAGAGAGTGCAGAATGTAGTCTTACAGGCATAGCTAGGATCAGTCCTTAACAAGACTGATCAAGGGCACATGATCAGTCTGTGATTGGTCTGGGTGGTGCATGTCCAGTTTCTGGTTTATCCAGGCTAATAAAGGCAAGTATCCTTTTTACCTTCGTAACCACCTTTATTACCCATGTGGCTGTCTTCAGGGAGCAAGTGTATTCTGCTCTCTGGGGATTAATAACCCATTTCCTCATTGTAGGAAGGCTGACTTACTAAGACCATCTTTGCTGGTCGCACGTTGACCTATTCATGCACACGTTCAGAGTGTAGACTTTGGACAGGTGAGGAAACTTTTCCCTTGAGCAAACTATCAACCAATAAAAACAATTTTGATTAGAGATTTGTACGATATCCAATTAGAAGGAAAAATAATTAGCATTTACAGCTCGGAACCAGTGAAGTTCATGAACGGGTTCAGATGATGTTTCTGTGTGTGTTATTCGTGGCAGAGTTTCATTGTTCCTCGTGTTTAACAATCAGAAGTGTTACCCTTTACTTAGTGTGAAAGATTCGCCTGCAGATAGGCGTGGGGATCCTGTCCTCGGGGCCCTGTTTTGGCACACGTTTCTCAAATATTTTGCACGCACAGTTTGGAAACTTGACCTGACCGTTGAGTTCTGGAAGCACAGTGATCTTCTTCTTCTGTTGCAGGTTGTACTTAAGTCTGGTTCTGGGAAATGTCAATGTGACTCTGCTCAGCAAACAGGCCAAGTAAGTATTCACAGGCCTCAAACACGGCCTCTAATCGAAACATTCAGTTAGAATCATAGAATCCCTAAAGTTCAGAAGAGGCCATTCAGCCCATCAAGTCTGCATCAATTACTATCCATTCAGCTCCTATCCCCATAACCCCATGTATTTACCCAAGCTAATGCCCTGACACTAAGGGGCAATTTAGCATCCTAATCGACCTAACCTACACATCTTTGGACTGTGGAAGAAAACCAGAGCCCCAGGAGGAAACCCATGTGACACGGAAAGAATGTACAAACTCCACTCTCTCCAAATAGAGAATTGAACCCAGGTCCCTGGCATTGTGCCACTGTGTCACCTTTACAAGTTTAACCTTACAAGGCATTATTTAAATTCAAATGTTGAGGAATTTCCTGAGGTTTGCCCCTGGGGTGCTCTATACTTGTTGAACTTCACTCAACCAATACATAGACTGTGAAAGACAGCATATAAAGAACAAAAGGGATTTTATTTGCTAATGCATGCATCAGGAGAGAGAGACAGTCCATGAGGTTGACTATCTTCTCTGAGCTAATATTGCTAGGTAAACTTATTATTATGAACACTTCAATACCCTACACAGTCTCAATTGGATTGGAGGATCCAATCACAATATTAAATATTATTACCTGAGCCAATAACATTCCACCTGTTAACAGAAATAGGAGATTATTAGTTTATTGCCCATGTAGGTTCCTTCCCCTTAGCATGGGAAACACTAACTCACGTCATTACCAATAATCAAGGTCATAGCCAACATCTGTGATTTTTAATTGGTGAAAGGAGTCACTCTTTTGCTGGAACCAGAACTTCCTGTATCTGTTTGAGAGACTGCTCCAGCTTCGTTACCCATGAATGAATTTGCTCCTTTTAAGTAGGAGGCCTATGATTAAACTTGTTTTCAAATATCTAAAAACAGATAAGAGAAGCTGCCTTCCTGTGCTTCATTGTATTGAAAGAAGTTGACTTGCCTATCACGGTGTTTCACGTCATTCAGAACAAAAGTTGACCGAGGCACACAATACGTATATATTAAAAATACAGTTTATAATACTTGATTCATTTGTGCTTATACAGTTAAACACACTTTAAAATTACCTTGAATTAGTCTAGTCATTATTGTAAAGCTAAAATGAAGGGTCTCATACTAAATTTTATAATACCCTCCCCCCTCCAAATCAGTTCATTTAAGACTTTAACCGTTTGGGCAACAGGAGAAGGCTGTTGATATAACTCAGGAAATATTTAATACATTGTAGATGAACACTTATTTATAACAGGGTGAGACTTGCCTAGTGTGCTAAAGCTCTTGCTTTCTGCATTAGGTGCAGGTTGACGTTCAGTCTCTATTTGCTCCCTGTAACTTCTCCTTCTCTGTGTACAGCAGGTTCTTGCTGAGCAACTTGCTTGGTGAAACCCACTGCTAATTAACTCTTTCCAAGCCGCAATCCCCAGAGTGATCAATGACGCTATTGCATTCCAATTGGCCAAAATGAGGCAAGACTATTTCCTAATTAGTTCATGCCTAATTGGCATGATCAGTCGGTGATTGGTTTGGGTGGCACACGTCCAGTTTCTGATTGGTTTATCCAAGGTGATGGTCATCTATTGATTGATCAGTTATTGCCCCAGGACTGGCCCTCTCAGTTATCCATTATTTGTCTGACTGTGAGACATAGGGGCAGAGGTAGGCTATTCAACCCACTGAGGCTGCTCTGCCATTCAGTGAGATCATCACTGATCTGATGGGGTAATCCTCAACTCCACTTCCTGCCTTATCATCATAACTCTTGATTCCCTTCCTGATTAAAAATATGTCTATCTCAACCTTGAACATTTTTAACAGCCCAGCCGCTACAGCCCCCTGTGGTAAAGAATTCCACAGATTCATTTTCCTCTGAGAAGAAATTCCTCCTCATCTCTGGGTTAAGTGAGTGACCCCTTACTCTGAGACTACCCTCTCTGGTTCTAGACTCTCCCACAAGGAGAAACAACCTCTCAGCATCGACTCTGTCAAACCCCCTGAGAATCTGACATGTCTCAATAAGGCCCATGTAGGGCCTTCTCATTCTTCTGAACTCCAGCAAGCGCAGGCTCAACCTCTCCTCATAAGAACAAATACTTTTATTTGGGAACATGGATTCACTGTCTAGATGACCAATTAATCTATAGGTATCAGTACGTCCTGTGGAACTACATTAAAATTGGCGTTTTTCAATACATTTTTTTGTTGCAAGGACTGCTTTATCATAATGTGTTTTTGTTTTATCTATCAGTAATTACTATAAATAAAAATATAGAATAGCTTTACAAAATTGCAAAGTCTGTATAAAATCAATGCTTGGTTTGCTAAATATAACAACGCATTCAACCAACTTATCTAGATTTTCAAAAACTAATTACTGAACTTAATTCTTAGTTTACGAAATCAAAAGTGGTTACAGCTGGGAAAAGAGATTTTTTTTAAACATCAGAAGTTAAGCTGTACTAAATTAATAAACAAAGCTGAATGTTTTAACATGTTTTTATTATCTCTTTGATTCTAGAGGATGCAGCTGATAATTTTAATTATCAGGGAGATGGATTGTCCACACCAGTTATTGTTCAACCTTGATGTCTTACATCACTGGTATAAGGGCCATATATCTTTTCTCTGGTCACGTTGGGATGTGTTGCAAAGACTAAGTCATATGATGAATTCATGTCCCAGAATTCAGCACAAAACCATATTGGGTTGATGTACCTCAATTATTTGACTAAGCTGCAAACTGATGGTAAATAATTATCAAAATTAAACTTTCCTATGTGACCGTCTCTGCTTTTTCCCTACTGCAGGTTTGCCTACAAGGATGAGTATGAGAAGTTCAAGCTCTATCTTACCATCATCCTGCTCCTCATCTCCTTCACCTGTAGATTCTTGCTAAACTCCAGGTGAGATGTTGGTGGAAGAATGCAAAGTAACAACGCAATTGGGAAAATGCCTTCCTTCTCACTATCTCTTCCCTCCTCCTCATTTGGTCCTAGCAGATAACGGATATTCTCCATTCAGTGCACGGGACACAATGGGATCCCTAAACTGAGAGCAGGAGGGACTGTACCTGAGCTACCAGATGCCAGTCTGGTACTACTGTGTGCTGAATGGAATGTTTAACTTAGAAACTAGAAGCTCCGCCATTCATTTTGATCATGGCTGATAATCAAATTCCATATCCTGATTTCCACCCCCGACATTCCTCGATCCCTCTAGCCCAAGAGCTCTACTAATTTCTTCTTGAAATCAGATAATGTTTTGGCCTCAACTTCTTTCTGTGATAGTGAATTCCACACATTCACCACCCACTGGGTGAAGAAATGTCTCCTCACCTCAGTTCTAAAAGGTTTGCCTCTTATCCTCAAACTATAACCCCTAGTTCTGGACTCCCCCACCATTGGGAACATTCTTTCTGAATCTATCCTGATTTTCTTTTTTTTGAAAACTAGCCCTGGGTACCTTTTTTCACATTTCTCCAACTTTGGAACAGTTCCACGGAGGCCTGTAGTTTTCACAGGTTATAAATCCCACAGATATCAGCTGTGGTCAGAGGATAACTTGTTCCGAGTCCAGAAACTTGAGCATGTGAAAAAAGTAAATAAAGCGCACGTTAAAAAAAATAACTGTGATCTGCTAGCCATTAGAGATCTGAATACTGAGTGATATATAACATGCAAGAAGAATAGGAAGGTAAAGGTGAAAGGATAGCATCATGGATTGGTGCAATAATTAGAGATGACCTTGGTTCAGGAAATCAGGATTTAAAATTAGCCTAAGTGGAAATGAGACAGAGTAGGAGAAAGAAGTCATTAAGAGGACTGATCCCCACCAGTAACTACAATATGCCCAAAAGGGAAAGTAACGTAAAAGTGATGTAAAGTTTATTTATTAGTTACAAGTAAGGCTTACGTTAACACTGCAATGAAGTTACTGTGAAATTCTCCTAGTCGCCGCAGTCCAGCACCTGTTCAGATCAATGCACCGTAACCAGCGTATCTTTCAGACTGTGGGAGAAAACCGGAGCACTCAGAGGAAATCTACGCAGGCACAGGGAGAATATTCAAACTTCACATAGATGGGACCAAGCCGGGAATCGAACCCGGTTCCCTGGCGCTGTGAGGCAGCAGTGCTAACCACTGTGCTACCGTGCTGCCTAGCATACAAAGTATACAGAAGAAATGTTGGGTGCTTTAGATAAAGGGACCACAATAATTATGGGTGACTTCAATCTACATAAAAATGGGAAAAATTAGATTGGCAGTAGTAGTCTGTGTGAGATGTTCACAGAATGTTTTCGTAAGAGTTTCTTAGAGCAGCACATTCCAGAACGAACCAGAGGCCAGTTGTTATTGTGGAATATAGTGGGATTAAATAATGAGTAAAGGCACCATCAGGATGTAGCAACCACAGTATGAATAAATTTTACATCCAGTTTGAAAGGGAGAAGAGTGGATCTAAAACTACTATCTTAAATTTAAGTAGATCAATTGTTTGCAATGAAGATTGAACCAGGTGTACTAGGCTGGAGGATACATCAATAGAGAAACAATGGCAGACATTTAAGGGGCTGTTTCAGGATACTCAGAAAAAAGTATATTCTTGCCGTAAAGAAAAAGTCTAAAGGGAGGAACCACCATCTGTGGTTTACTAAAGAAGTTAAAGAATGTAGATCTCAACACAAACATATTAGTCACAATCTTAGTGAATGGCAGAACAGCCTCAAATAACCTGCTTCTCCTGTTTTGTATGTTCATATCTATATAGTTGAATCATCTGAGATGGGCATAGAGAGATGATAGGAATAGAATGGCAGATAACATAAAAGGTAACCCAAAAAATCTTCTGCTATCATGCCAGTAGTGAATAGGTAGCTAAGAGGCAGAGTGAGACCAATAGGAACAAGAAGGCTGATGCTGACAGAATATTGGTAGAAGTGGAGATGGTACGAGTAATGGGTAGGGTGCAAATTGATAGGACAGAAGCTTTTCTCTGTCAGTTTGTTTAAATTCTGTTTGTTTAGATTCTGTTCTGATATGCACCACAGTCACTGTGATTCACCTAGCAATCTACATCCTAATGAGCTGCCTTTCACAATTAATTTGTTGCTTATTCCAGTGGATTCGAGAACAGAGTTAGAGATTAACTCCTTGGCCTTTGTTCCTGTGCAGGGTGGTAGATTCCGTGTTCAACTTCCTCTTGGTGTGGTATTACTGTACCCTCACAATCCGAGAGAGCATCCTCATCAACAATGGATCCAGGTAAACCCAGCAGCTCTTCCCTCCTGTGGAAGGTGATGGTGTAACGGTGATTTAGCTGAGCTAGTAATCCAGAGGCCCAGGCTCTTGGGAACATGTATTCAAATCCCACCATGGCAGCTGGATTACATTTTTTTTTAAATCTGAAATTGAAAAACTTGTCACTGTAAAATTACCATCAATTAAAAACTCATATGGTTCACTAATGTCCTTTAGGGGCGGAAATCCTCCGTACTTACCCAGTCTGGCCTACATGCAAATCCAAACCCATACAATATCGTAGAATCATTGAACCTCTACAGTGCAGGAGGAGGCCATTTGGCCCAAAAAAATCTGCACCAACAACAATCCCACACACACCTTATTCACATAACTCTATATATTTATCTTTGACACCAAAGGGCAATTTAGTATGGCCAATCTATCTAACCCACACACCTTTGGACTGTGGGGGGAAACTAGAGCACCCAGAGGAAACCCACACAGACACGAGGAGAATGTGCAAACTCCAAACTGACAGTGACTGGAGGCTGGAATTGAACCTGAGTCTCTAGCGCTGTGAGGCAGTGATGCTAACCAGTGTGCCACTATGCCGCCCTTAAATATGGGGTTAATATGGTTAACTCTTAACTGTTGGCAATGAGGAAAATAGGATGGGAAACAAACGCTGGCTCTGTCAGGGGTGCCCACATCCCAGAAACAATCTTTAAAGAAACACCATGCCAAAAATTTGGGTTCTTTAAAGGATCTCTTTCTCATTACCAAATGTCAATGTGTCCACCATAACATCAGCTGATCACCATTGCCATGTTCCTCTGAATTTTCCTGCCTTGTTTATCCAAAGAGTGCAAGGCACCATTCCATAAGCCTTTCGATTTCCTTAAATTAAAACTTAAAACACACCCTTGGCATCATCCAGTTATTTTTAAACTCTCTTGTATCCCAAGTTTCCAATTTAAAAATGGAACCAGACAGAGGTGAATTCAGATGGGAATATCCAGGCTGAATCAATGGATTATTGGCTGGTGTTAATCCTGTTTGTTAACTGTCTCTAATAAATCTCAAATCTATTCTCCCACACACTGCCTGCTCACAAATCCAGAATTACTGCCTGCTATTGTATACAAAACAGAAGTGCCCAAATAAAGAGAATAATAAGCTTTTTAAACTCTCCAATTTGCTCTCTGGATTTATGATAGTGGGCTACTTTGCCCATGTTGCTTGTGTTTTCCTGAGACCCTTGACAGTGTTAGTAACTTGACTGAGGAAGCATCACAAATCAGTCCAGTGAATGCTATATTCATCTGATGTGTGAACACATACACTGCCCAGCAGGGGTCACTATCTGGCCTCCAAAGGCCTTCAGTAGAACTACTTCTAAACTCATCAGGCAACCAATGATGATATATTACAGTAATCCAGGCTGTTTCCTTCCTTAACCAACCAACCCCACTGCACTGCACTGAAGTTATTGTGAAAACCCCCTAGTTGCCACACTCGTGCACCAGTTTGTTACACTGAGGGGGAATTTAGCATGGCCCCCAGAGCAGCTAACCTACACGTCTTTAGACTGTGAAAGGAAATCTAAGCATTTTTAAATTGAAAACTCAGGATACAAGAGGGTTTAACAATAATCGGACAATGCCAAGGGTGTGTTTTAAATGGTTAAAATGTCCTAAAATCCAAAGATGGAATAAGCTTGTGAAGACTAAGGATTAAGTTTTGATTTATAAGGAAATTGAAGAGCTGTGGGAAGAAATCAGAAGCCCACGCAGACACGGGGAGAACATGCAAACTGCACAGATAGTGACTAGAGGCCGGAATTGAACCCAGCTCCCTGGTGCTGTGAAGCAGCAGTGCTAACCAGCCCCACTCAGCCTTCAATCACAAGTCTATCAGCTCCACTTCTGTCCTTTTTTGTTAAGTTCAGCACAGCTGTAATGTGGAAGTTGTAATCTCTGGGTTGTGAACAGCTCAGCATTTGTGGGGCAGTTTATTACCCTGCTTTTGTGCAGTCTTAAAATATTGATAATATTTCACTTTGTCCAACATTGGTTATCTTTTCTCAGGATTAAAGGCTGGTGGGTAATGCATCATTATGTTTCAGCTTTCCTGTCAGGAGTCATGCTGACCTGGTGAGTACAGTAATCCACAGCAACAGAGTGTAGTGAGATTGGGAAGAGGTTTCCGTTTAAATAACTTCTCTTTTGTTTCTGCTGCTCATTTCTTTGTTTTGGTTTATTTTCTCAATATTAAATTACTAAATCAAGACTGGGGATTCATTGAGATTATTATAGACAAAATAACAGCAGTGAAGAAAATAATGATTATTGATTTATTATTGTCACATATATTAGTGTACAGTGAAAAGTGTTTTTTGCATGTTCTACAGACAAAGCATACCGCTAATAGCGAAGGAGAAGGTGCAGAATATAGTGTTACAGTCTTTGATAGGGGTGTAGAGAAAGATCAACTTAATACAAGGTGGGTCCATTCAAAAGTCTGATGGCAGCAGGGAAGAAGCTGCTCTTGAGTCAGTTGGTACGTGACCTCAGATTTTTGTATCTTTTTCCCAAGGGAAGAAGATGGAAGAGAGAAGGTCCAGGGTGTGTGGAGTCCTAATGAGTGTGAAGTGCCCAAGACCATCCCAAGCTTTTTGTAAAAAGTAGATGAAATCCAGGTAGATGCCCCCAACAATAATTCTCCAAAGTTCTCCCTGTTCTGGAATCTTTCCTTTAGATTGGAAAATGGCACATGTCACTCTGCTAATATAGGGGAGGTGATAGTCTAGTGGTATTACTGCTAGAGTGTTAATCCAGAAATTCAGTTAATGTTCTGGGGACAGGGTTCAAATCCTGCCACGGCAGATAGTGGAATTTGAATTCAATTAAAAAAATCTGGAATTAGAACTACTGATGACCATGAAACTGTTGTCAATTGTTTAAAAAAAACCCATCTGTTCCTTTTTAAATGTCCTTTTAAAAAGGAAAGGAAATCTGCTGTCCTTAACTGGTCTGGCCCACTTGTGACTGCAGGCAATGTAGTTGACTCTCGATTGCCCTCTGAAATGGCCGAGCAAGCCATTCTGTTCAAAGGCAACTAGGGATGGGCAATAAAGGGATGGGCAATAAAGGCAGTGGCACCCATATCCCACGAGTAAAAAAAAAAAGAATTTATAATTAAGGATAGAGTGATTGAACACCTTGAAACTTTCCAGCGGATTTTCACAATAACTTCATTGCAGTGTTAGTGTAAGCCTACTTATGCCACTAATAAATAAGTAAATAAACTATAAATGAAGCTGATTAGAGAGAGCCAGCATTGATTTGTAAAGGGTAGACCATGCCTGCCTAATCTGATTGAAATAACTGGAGTAGTGGTCAGCAATGTTTCTGCATCTTCCTTGTACAAATTCCCAAAACAAATTTCAAAGAATGCTCCCCCGCCACGCTGACAGTTACCCAAGGCCAGAATTGAACCCGAGTTCTTGGTACTGTGAACGCAGCAGTGCTAATCACTGGGCCACTGTGCTGCAAATATATTATAATGTTTGTAAATGAAGGCTGTGTAAAGAGGGAGAGTGTTGTACTAGGAAATGAGTGTAACAGGCTGTACGTATACTCTCTGTTTACCTCCCTGCCATCACTGGGTTCTCGCATTGGAATATTGTCTGATTGCTTAGCTGACGACATTGATCCCCTGGGGTCAGTGATTTGTGTGGAGACACTTCTTGTAATCCCCATTATTCCTTGTGCACGGTGACTGGAGAAATTACGAGACCGAATTCTACATGCCCTCTAACCTTTTAATGATAATTTGTTACATATTTGCCATAATTTGTATTTTTATCAGCTACTATTTTACAAATGTGAATAGTGCTAAATAAAAGCTATTTCATTCTATCTTCCACCTCATTATCTATCTGTCTTTCTCTCTCTTGCTTTCTCTTTCTGCTTTTCCCTCTGTTCCCCTCTCTATTTCTTTCTCTCTTAGTTTCTAGCTCTTTCACTCTCTGTTCTTTTCCCTTTTGTACTGGCCCTGGAGTACTCTCCTCTGGAGACTAACAGCTTTCAGAGGGAGAGGCTTTGGGAGATGGGGTGGATTTTGGATGCAGTTGCTTTAACATCTGGTACAGTATGGGGGGGGGGTGTGGAACTCGATGACCTGCGATAACTCTGTTTATTCATTGACCTTTTACTTAAACTTGTTTAATTCACAGAAAACAGAATGAGCTTTGTTGAACGGAAGCAGGTTTCTGATAAAAACCCAGGCACGCTGAGTGCCTTGTTAACGTCGATGCACTCATTACAGATTCACATCTCATTTTTAGGCCGGATTCGAAGATGTACCAGATATTTCGAAACCAGTTTCTTTCGTTTTCCATGTATCAGAGTAAGTACATTCAATCTTACTTCCTGTTTCTTTTAATGAAAGCATATTTTAACTGATTACTTGGTCTCCTCTGCTCTTCCCTCACCTCCTGAACCATCTGGTGGAATGTGATATCTGAATTCTGCACTAATATGATAGCACTGGTTAGCACTGCTACTTCACAGCTCCAGGGGACCTGGGTTCAATTCCTGGCGTGGTTCACTGTCTGTGTGGAGTTTGCACATTCTCCTCGTGTCTGTGTGGGTTTCCTCCAGTTTCCTCCCACAGTCCAAAGATATGCAGGTTAGGTTGATTGGCCGTGCTAAAATTGCACCTTAGTGTCCTGACATGTGTAGGTTAGAGAGATTAATGGGTAAATGTGTAAAGATATGGGGGTAGGGCCTGGGTGGGATTGTGATCTGTGCAGATTTGATGGGTTGAATGGTCTCTTTCTACCCTGTAGGATTTCCATGATTCTTTTAAACTTGACCTTTCCAATTAGATGCAATCTTCTGTCCTGTACGTTTGAAACTGGAGTCAGTGTCCTAACACCATGACTTTAAGAGATAAGATAATTTTGCAACACTTTTGCAAAGGACCCAACTAAGATCTGATTAAATTCCCCTCCATTGACAGCTGCACAATATGAACAATGGTGTTGAATCTGCAGCTGTCTTTTTCAAGACTTGCATAGTAAGATTGGTCACCTCCACTGTCCACCACCATGATACCAGTTTGTTTTTGGCCTCAAGGTCAGAGAGCTGCAGTGGTAGACAAGAGGCAATAATCTAATTGCACTATTTACAATGCTGAGTCTGCATTGTCAGAGACATACGAACATCCAAAAGAAGCAAAACTTCAGCGAACATATATGATCTGCATTTACAAAGATCTATTGCAATGTCTTGGCGAGACTTAGATGCAACACAAGGGCACCTCTAAGAAATAAAAGATGTTACAGGACCCCTTCTGTCTGTGAAACGAGTCCTCGCCTCCTGGTGGCAAATTGCAGACTGGCTTCTGGTTGTGAGGTGTGGGCTGTCCTCTCTGTTTCTGAAGGGGGTAACGGTTTTACTTTGGTTATTTCAAATTGGAGAGCCGCTTGTTTATACATCTTGCATTCTTTCCTTTTGTCGAACTTAGCATTTCTGTAGCCCTGAATCACCCAGTCATTTAGGTAAACTATTTCCATTTGGGGAACTCAACATTTCTATAGGAGTCATCTAAGGAATCTGTTTCTATTCCTAGAACAATTCATTCTTGGTCATCTTTAAATGCTCTCATGCCTTTGGGATGTCTGATTGGTTTTAGAGGCTTGTCTGCCTCTGGAAATGCTGCTATTTCTGTTGTTAGGTAGATTTCTTTTAAAATTTTTATTACTGTTACAGTTAAGCAAATCCTTGACTATTCCACATTGTCACTTTCTAAAGGGCCAACATTCACTTTACCTCTTTTTTTTAAATACCTGTAGAATCTGTTGCTATTTGTTTTTAGCCATCTTCTTCTCATACTCTAATTTCTTTCTCCTGATTAACCATTTACTCACTCTCTTTATATGCTGACCAATTATCTAACCTGCCACTTAACTTTGTACAGTAATATTGTTTATATGCAAATTTGATGCTTTCCTTAACTTCAGTTAACCATAGATGATGGGCCCTCCCTTTAGAACTTTTCTTTATAGTCAGAAATATAGAAACTAGGAGCAGGAGTAGATCATGTGGGCCTTTGAGCTTACTGCACCATTCATTATGGCTGATCCTCTGTCTCCATACACTTGTGCTCTCCCAATATCACTTGAAGCCTTTCATGTTTACAAATCCATCTGTTTCCTTCTTTAAATTTATTTGGTGATTTGGCCTTCACACCCTTCCGTGGTAGAGAATTCCATCCTCTGAGTGAAGAAGTTTCTCCTCATCTCAGTCCTAAATGGCATGCCCCAATGTTCTGAGACTGACGAAGATTGGTTAGGGCAAGATTAGGGCCAATCATAGACAGCAGTGGGAAGTTGTGCGTGGAGCCTGAGGAGATTGGAGAGGTACTGAATAAATATTTCTCTTCGGTATTCATGCAGGGTGATGTAAATGTAGTTATGGAGAACACTGAGGTACAGGGTAGCAAACTGGAAGGTATCGAAGTAGATAGGGAGGAGGTGCTAGATATTCTCGAGGGTTTGAAGTTGGATAAGTCCCCTGGGCCGGACGGGATTTACCCTAGGCTTCTCTGGGAGGCAAGAGAGGAGGTTGCAGAGCCTCTGGCTCTGATCTTCAGGTCGTCGTTGGTTACGGGTGTGGTTCCGGAGGACTGGAGGATAGCGAATGTGGTACCATTGTTCAAGAAGGGGAAGAGAGACCTTCCAGGGAATTATAGGCCAGTGAGTCTTACTTCTGTTGTGGGCAAAGTATTGGAGAGAATTATTAGGGATAGGATTTATAGTTATTTAGAGAGAAATGAATTGATTGGGATAGTCAGCATGGTTTTGTGAAGGGTAGGTCGTGCCTTACTAACCTTATTGAGTTTTTTGAAAAAGTGACCAAAGAGGTGGATGGGGGTAAGGTGGTTGATGTGGTATATATGGACTTTAGTAAGACGTTCGATAAGGTGGCCCATGGAAGGCTTCTGCAGAGAATGCAGATGTATGGGATAGAGGGTGATTTAGCTAATTGGATTAGGAATTGGCTAGCGGATAGAAGACAGAGGGTGGTGGTTCATGGGAGATATTCATCGTGGAGTTCGGTTACAAGCGGTGTACCTCAGGGGTCTGTTTTGGGGCCCCTGATGTTTGTAATTTTTATAAATGATCTGGATGAGGGTATTGAAGGATGGATTAGTAAATTTGTGGATGACACTAAAGTCGGTGGAGTGGTAGATAGTGAAGAGGGGTGTTATAGTTTGCAGAGGGACTTAGACAAGTTGCAGAGCTGGGCCGAGCGGTGGCAAATGGAGTTTAATGTGGAAAAGTGTGAGGTAATGCACTATGGCAGAAATAATAAATGTGTAGAGTATAGGGCAGATGGTAGGATTCTTAGTAGTCTAGATGAACAGAGGGATCTTGGTGTGTATGTGCATAGATCCCTGAAAGTAGGCAGGCAGGTCGAGAAGGTTGTTAGGAAGGCATATGGAGTCTTGGCTTTTATTGGTAGAGGGATTGAATTTCGGAGCCGCAACGTCATGTTGCAACTGTACAAAACTCTAGTGCGGCCGCACTTGGAGTATTGTGTGCAGTTCTGGTCCCCACATTATAAGAAAGATGTAGAGGCATTGGAGAAGGTACAGAGGAGGTTTACCAGGATGTTGCCTGGTATGGAGGGCAGGTCTTATGAAGAGAGGCTGAGGGATTTGAGTTGTTTTCGTTAGAAAGGAGGCGGCTAAGAGGGGACCTAATCGAAACATATAAGATGATTAGAGGTTTAGATAGGGTGGACAGTGATAGCCTTTTTTCTAGGATGGAAAAAGCTAGCACGAGGGGACACAGCTTTAAATTAAGGGGTGATAGTTATAGGATGGATATCAGAGGTAGGTTCTTTACACAAAGGGTGGTTCGGGAGTGGAATGCCCTGCCTGCAGCAGTTGTAGATACGCCATCAAACTTGGCGCTTGAGGTTAGTTGATAGGTGTATGGAAGAGAAGGGAATGGTTTAGTTTGGAGGGGCATTGCTTTTTATATTGGTCGGCGCAACATCGAAGGCCGAAGGGCCTGTTCTGTACTGTAATGTTCTATGTTCTATGCATCCAGTCTGTCCGGCCCAGTCAGAATCTGATATGTTTCAATTAAATCCCTTCTCATGTTTCTAAATTGCAGTGAATACAAGCCCAGTCAATCTAATCTCTTCTCATATGACAATACTGCTGTGGCAGGAATCAGTTTGGTGAACTTTAGCTGCAAGTACGTCCTTTCTTAGGTGAGGAGATCAAAACTGTGCGCAGTACTCCAGCCGTGATCTCACCAGGGCCTTGCACAGTTGCAGTGAGAACACTGTATCATTACCTGTATCATTTGTCTTCCTAACTGCTTGCTGTACCTGCATGCCAGCTTTCAGTGGCTGGTGTACAAGGACACCCAGGTCCCTTTTGTACATCACCATTTCCAATGTCTATCATCATGTAAATAATTCTCTGCCATTCTGTTTTCCTACAGAAGAGGATAGCTTCGCATTTATCCATGTTATACAGCATGTGCCATGGATTTGCCCATTTACTCAACTTGTGTAAATCACGCTGAATCCTCTTCACTTCCTCCTCACCACTCACATCTCCCACCAAGCTTTGTGTTATCAGCAAATTTGGAAATAGTACATTTGGTTTCCATATCCAAATCCTTGACGTATATTGTGAATAACTGGGACCCATGCATTGACTCCTGTGGGACGTCACTAGTCACTGTCTGCTACTTTGAAAAAGACCCATTTATTCGTACTCTATATTTTCCAATTTTCAATCCATGCCAGTATACCACCCCAATCTCATGTGCTTTAATTTGCACACTAGCTTCTGATGTGTGACTTCATCCTAAAGCTATTAATTAATCCAGTTACATTATATCACACTCAGTGTAATAAAACCTGCTTTCTTGTTAGTTCCAGAATGTACCATTCTAAAAAACTATCTTGTACTGATGACTCCTGCCAATCTGTCTTTTCAGTTACTATGTAGATTAAAATCACCCATGCCACCCCTTTAATACAAGCACCCACTATTTCTCCTTTTATATCTTATCCAACATTGTGTTTACTGTTAGGAAACCTGTAGACCAGTCCCATGAGTGATTTCTTGCTCTACTAGTCCTCATCTTCCCCCGAGTCTGTTCCATATGCTGATCTCCTGAAGCCAGGACATCTCTAACTATTGCACCAATTGATTAACAATACTACCCACTCCAGTTTAATCTAGCTCCTAATCCTCTTCAACATCACCTACCTCTCAGTACTCAGAAACCAGTCTTCTTCATCCTGCAGCCATGAATCCGTAATAACTATCAGATTTGAGTTATCAACTCATTCACTTTGTCACGAATGTTACACACACTTAGATACAAAGCTTTAGTTTTGCCGTTTTGTCATCTATACAATACCTAGTTTTGACCATCGGTATATTTTTTCTTTCTGTCCGTTTCTGCTATTCTATGACTCTGATTTCCCACATTACTCTCCTGTCTTGAATGTACCCCTTGATTTGCTATATTCATTCAAGTTTGATCCCTCACCACCCCCCCTCCCTTGTTTAGTTTAAAGCCCTCTCTACTTGACTAATTGTGTGATTCACAAGAACACTGGTCCCAACACCATTCCAGTGTAGACCAGTCCTTCACTTTGCCCAAGTTTGTACCAGCATCCCGTGAATCGGAACCGACTTCTCCAGCACCAGTCTTTGGGCCAGGCATTCGTCTCTCTGATCTGATTTGTCCTGTGTCAATTTGCACATGATCAGGTAATCATAAAATCCCCTAAATGCAGAAAGAGACCATTTGAGCCATTGAATCTGCACTGACTCTTCAATAGAGCATCTTATCCCCTGACTTATTGCCATAAACCTATGCATTTACCTCACTAATCTACACACGTTGGGATACTAAGGGGGAATTTAAAGACCAATCCACCTAACCTGAATAAATGGCTTCTGCCACTGCCCTTTGGGACTGGATTCCGTAGAGTGACTATTCATTTATTGAAGTATTGAATTTATCTCCACCCCTCAAACTTCATGCGTGGGTCACATGTCCTGGTTGTGGACAAGTTTGCCTTGATCTCCACTGTCGGGCTCCTTTGGAATTCTAAAGGTAACAACTAAATTACATTGGAACCTTTTCTTCCCCTGTGGCAACTTCACAGTGTTCGCAGGATGTTGCTATTTGGAAGTATAGTTGATGTCTTTATGTCTGTGTGTGCTTCGTAGGAACTTAGGGAAGCATGATGTAGAAATACTGGCATTGGACTGGCACCGTAAGAAATCTCACAACACCAGTTAAAGTCCAACAGGTTTATTTGGAACCATGAGCTTTTGAAGCACTGCTGATTCCTTAGGACTCACGTCAGTGCTCCGAAAACTCGTGATTCCAAATAAACCTGTTGAACTTTAACTGGTTTTGGGAGATTTCTTACTATGGGATGCATGACAGCTTTCAAATATTTCTGAGCAATGTGATAAGTTAGAATAGGAAATTAAGTTGTTTGGAACATGGCTACTGTTAGACATGTTGTTCCCACCACCACCTCCTTCCCCCCCCCGCCACCTCCGGGTTCAGTTACAGTGGGGACATTTAAATACTGCACCTGTCTACTCTCTAAGGTGGACATTAAGGATTCTTGGCACTATTGTGAAGGAGAACAGAGTAGCTCTCCCTCCTGTCCTGGTCAATACTCAACTCTCCATCAACATCACTAACAAAACATAGGTTATGAAACATAGGATTGCTACAATGCAGAAGGAGGCATTTGGTCCATCAGGCCTACACCGACAGCAATCCCACCCAGATCGTATCTCTATAACCCCACAAATTTACCCTACTGAAGGGTCAATTTAGCATAGCCAATCAACCTAACCCACACACCTTTGGATTGAGGGAGGAAACCAGAACATGCAGAGGAAACCCATGCAGACACGAGGAGAATGTGCAGAATCTGCACAGTCACCCAAAGTCAGAATTGAATCCGGGTCCCTGGCATTCTGAGGCAGTAGTGCAAATCACTGCGCTGCTCTACCCCCAAGGCTGTGGTCACATTGTTTATTCACAAAGCAGCCACTGAATTTCCTACATTACCACTGTCAGTATGTTTGAAAATGACTTAGTTATGGACTGACAGTCTTCTCTGCGGCTGTGTGTGAATCTTACTGTGCTGAAAGATGCTGACAGCTGGATTCTCATTATCGGGGCAGATAGCTCAATTCAAGAAATGTCTCGACTTGGCAGTCTGTCCTGATTTGCACAGTTTTTGCTCCCAGGGGGTGAGTATGAGATGAAGTCAAGTCCACTGACCCTGGAAGTGAGTGTTGCTGTAAGAAGGCCCACATTGGCTATCTGCTACTTAGGCCTGATTTGCTTCTGTTACAACTGGAACCTCCATCCCTCACCCCCTCCTACTCCCCATGGGCCCTCATATTCTCCATGCCAACTGCTGTCCCTTCTATGCCCAGTCACTCAGTGTTGACTATGTATGTAATCAATAAGTTATATGAATCAAAAAACAGCAAGTGTGGAATCCTAAGCAAAAAAAAAAATCAATCCATAAATGTTCTTTGGTGCAGAATTTGGGAACTACTTTTTTTCAATCAGACAGAACATTAAGGTATCAAAAAAGACTTCACACTCCTTTGTGTCCAAATCAACACCAAAAGATTGACCAAAGACATCAATTAAGAACAAATTACTATAACCATTTAATGATATCAATCAAGCAAAATGAACAATTCACTTCCCTTTTCAGAACAGAATCCCAGTCAATTTGTGCTTCTATTGCCGAAGCAAACATCATGAGGAGAGCTGGAAACGTGGCTGCGGGAGGCATGAGGTGGCATGGAGTTGGCGTGGAGAGTTTTCAGGATTATCATAGAATCCCTACAGTGCAGGAGATGGCCATTCAGCCCATCAGGTCTACATTGTCCACAATCCCACCCAGGCCCTATTCCTGTAATCCCCTCTCCCATATTTACCCCACTAATCCCAGTCACCTAAGGGGCAATTTAACATGGCCAGTCAACCTAACCCACACATCTTTGGATATGAAAGGAAACTGGAGCACACGAAGAAACCCACGCAGACACAGGGAGAATGTGCAAACTCAGCAGTGACCTGAGGCTGGAATTGAACCTGGGTCCCTGGCGCTGTGAGGCAATAGTGCCGATCACTGAGTCACTGTGCCATCCTATGGGGCATGGCTGGATGTATGGGTAAGACGTTTTGAGATTCCGTTTCAAAAGCTTCTCAAAGAGAAATTCGTGACTTCTCTGAGCCTGGTGGTTAGAGTACAGGGTGTGGGCTTGCTTAATCCTGGGCAGTGAAAATTGCTGGTGCCAGGAGAAGGGATGGGAATCCTGGAAGAGAGGTCCATTCGCCAACTTGAAATGGCTCTGGAATCATCCTGATTCTGTTAAAATCCTGCCCCAAACGCCTAATTTCCTATTCTGTATCACAGTTCAGTAACACAACCGGAGCCCAGTAAAATCCATACAGTTTCCGCAGTGAGAGGTATACAAATAGGTTGCTTTGTGAGTTTGTTATACCTGGCATTTGACTGACTGACTGTTTGTATTGTACAGGCTTTGTGCAATTTCTACAGTATTACTATCAGAGTGGGTGCCTGTACAGGCTCCGAGCCCTGGGAGAGAGACATAACATGGACTTAACTGTAGGTGAGTAGACTTGTCGATAAATAATGAATAGGAAGCTCGAATGAAGCATGAACTCTAGTGTGGAACAGTGGGTTTAAATAGACTGCTTTTGTGCTGTACATTTGACATAATGCCATGTAATTATTGATTAACTATTTAATTAGCTGCATTGATCTAGATAATTAACAAATTAATTTAAAAATTAATTTTTACTGATTTACTCAGGCAATGTTATCTAGATAAAGTTAATGGATGTAGATCATTATTTCATAGCCTTGAAGTGGGTGATATGCTGAAACATTGTAAATAATCTTCCCATTTAGATCCCTCAAGAATAAATATCCCTTTAGATGTTACGTTAATTAATAATGTGACCATCACAGTTAACACAAACATATGAAAAGGGTAAGCCATTTGACCCATCAAGCCTGCTCCACTGTTCTATACAATCTTCTGAAAGTTTATTTATTAGTCACAAGTAGATTTACGTTAACACTGCAATGAAGTTACTGTGAAAATCCCCTAGTCACCACACTCCGGTGCCTGTTTGGGTACACTGAAGGAGAATGTAGCCTGGCCAATCCACCTAACCAGCATATTTTTCAGATTATGGGAGGAAACCACAGCACCCAGAGGAAACCCATGCAGATACGGGGAAAATGTGCAAACTCCACATAAACAATGACCAAAGCCAGGAACCGAACTCAGATCCCTGGTGCTATGAGGTAGCAGTGCTAACCACTGTGTCACTGAATGGTGATCACTGATCAGACCTTTCAATCCCAAAGCCTTTTGTTATTGTTAATCAGAATCAATCTCTACCTTAAACATACTCAGTGACTGAGCTTCCACAGCATCTGCAACAGAGAATTCCTAAGATTCACAACCCGCTCTGCGTAAAAAAAAAAAAACTTTTCCTCATCTTGGTCCTAAGTAGCTTTCCCCCTTATTTTGAATTTGTGTCTCCTGATTCTAGATGCTGTTCCCCCAACCCCCCCAAACATTGGAAACATCTTGCCTGCATCTACCCTGTGTATTCCTACAATATTTTGTAGGTTTCAATAAGATCACCTCTCATTGTTCCAAACTCTGAAGAATACAGGCCCAGTTTGCCCAGTCTGTCTTCATGTGACAGTCCTGCCATTCTCGGAACAAGTCTGGTGAACCTTCATTGCTCTCCCTCTGTGACTATAATGTCCTTTTTGAGGATCATTCCAGATAGAACGTGTAGAGAGTTGTTCCACACACATAGAACATAGAACATAGAACAATACAGCACAGAACAGGCCCTTCGGCCTTCGATGTTGTGCCGACCAAAATAAAAAGCAATGCCCCTCCTAACTAAACCATTACCTTCTCATCCATATACTTATCAACTAACCTCTTAAACGCCACCAAACTTGGCGCATCTACAACAGCTGCAGGCAGGGCATTCCACTCCCTAATCACTCTTTGAGTAAAGAACCTACCTCTGATATCCGTCCTATAACTCATACCCCTTAATTTAAAGTTGTGTCCCCTCGTGCTAGCTTTTTCCATCCTAGGAAAAAGGCTATCACTGTCCACCCTATCCAAACCTCTAATTATCTTATATGTTTCAATAAGATCCCCCCTTAGCCGCCTCCTTTCTAACGAAAACAACCTCAAATCCTTCAACCTCTCTTCATAGGACCTGCCCTCCATACCAGGCAACATCCTAGTAAACCTCCTCTGTACCCTCTCCAATGCCTCCACATCTTTCTTATAATGTGGCGACCAGAACTGCACACAATACTCCAAGTGCGGCCGCACTAGAGTTTTGTACAGCTGCAACATGATGCTGCGGCTCCTAAATTCAATCCCCCTACCAATAAAAGCTAAGACTCCATATGCCTTCCTAACAACTTTATCCACTTGACTGCCTACTTTCAGGGATCTATTGACACATACACCAAGATCCTTCTGTTCCTCAACACTATTAAGAGCCTACCATTAGCCCTATACTCTACACATTTATTGTTCCTGCCAAAGTGCATTACCTCACACTTTTCCACATTAAACTCCATTTGCCACCTCTCGGCCCAGCTCTGCAACTTGTCCAAGTCACACGTGTGGAATCATCTTTCCAAATTTGTTGGACTCTGGAAAAGTGCCGCAAGACTGGAGAACGGCTAATGTTACGCCGCTCTTTAAAAAAGGTAGCAGACAGAAGACAGGGAATTATAGGCTGGTTAGTTTAACGTCTGTATGAGGAAAAATGCTTGAATCTGTTGTCAGAGCAGATATAACGAGGCAACTGGATATGAACTGTTTGATCAGGCAGACGCAGCACGGATTCGTTAAGGGGATGTCGTGCTTGATGAATTTATTGAAGCTCTATGAGAAAGTGACTAGTGCGGTAGATAGAGGGGAACCGGTGGATATTGGATTTCCAAAAGGCATTTGATAAGGTGCCTCACAAAAGACTGCTGCAGAAAGTTAAGGTGCAGGGAGTCGGGGGTAGGGTGTTAGACTGAATAGAGGATTGGTTGTCTAATAGGAAGCAGAGGGTAGGTATTAATGGGTGCTATTCTGATTGGCAGCTGGTGATTAATGGAGTGCCCCAAGGTTTGGTGGTGGGGCCTCAACTATTCACCATTTACATAGACGATCTGGAGGAAGGGGCTGAGTGCAGGGTGATGAAATTTGCTAATGACAAAGATGAGTGAAAAAGCAAATTGTGTGGAGGGTATGGAAAGCCTGCAGGGGGATTTGGATAGGTTGAGTGAGTGGGCGAGGACCTGGCAGATGAAGTATAATGTTAGCAAGTGTGAGGTTATCCACTTCGGGAAGAATAATGGTAGGAAGGATTACTATGCAAATGGTGAAAAGCTGCAGCATGTGATGGTGCAGAGGGATCTGGGGGTCCTTGTGCACGAATCACAAAAACACAGTCTGCAGGTGCAGTGGGTGATTAAGAAGACGAATGCAATGTTGGCCTTTATAGCAAGGGGAATAGAATATAAAAGTAGGGAGGTTCTGTTGCAGCTGTACAGGGCACTGGTGAGGCCGCAACTGGAGTACTGTGTGCAGTTTTGGTGGCTGCATTCGAGGAAGGATATATTGGCCTTGGAGGGGGTGCAGAGAAGGTTCACTAGGCTGATACCGGAGATGAGGGCATTGGATTATGAGGAGAGACTGAATAGGCTAGCTTTGTACTCTTTGGAGTTTAGAAGGCTGAGAGGGGATCTTATAGAGATGTATAAGATAATGAAGGAGATGGATAGGGTAGAGGTTGAGAGACTCTTCCCGCTTAGCAAAGATAGCAGGACTAGAGGGCACAGCCTCAAGATTAGGGAGGGGTGGTTCAGATCAGAGTTGCGGAGGAGTTTCTTCATGCAGAGGATGGTGAATCTTTGGAATTCTCTGCTTGATGAGGTGGTAGAGGCTTCCTCACTGAATATATTCAAGTCGAGTGGGTAGGTTTTTAATTGACAAGGGAATTAAGGGTTATGGGGAGAAAGCAGGAAAGTGGAACTGAACCATTACAGATCAGCCATGATCTTATTGAATGGCGGGGCAGGCTCGAGGGGCTGGATGGCTGACTCCTGCTCCTATTTCTTATGTTCTTATATGTGCTTGCTCGCAGTCCTCAGCCTGTACTTTCTCAATAAGCTCAGTAACAGTGGTTGATATTAACCAAATCAACTTGGGAAAATAGAGAAACCGTTGCCTTTTTTGAAGCTGGATCTTGTGTTCCACGCTAAATATGGGCAGTGCCCAATGTACAAGTGTCTAATGCTGGTATATTCCAGACTTGTGAAAACTCCAGCACTGAACGCAAGTTATATTATCGTTCTTTATACTTCCCTGAAGAACCAGGAAGGACATTCCCCCCACACTCCCACCCCAATTCTTTTGGTATGATTCAGTGTGCCTGGAATATTATCAACTCATGACCATCCAGCCATAGGCTGCATGCGTAACTTGCTTTCACTCCCAATGAGTTTGCACTTTCTGTTCCATAGCCAGTAGCTGGCTTTTTATTGAACATCCAGATTGGATATTTTACCAGTCTCCATGCTGATCTATGAGAATGAGGCAGTTTTGACCAATATTTATTTTCTTTAAAAATGCCCACACACTGTTCAGCTAAATCCACCCGTGAACATTTAACCTGGGAAATGTCTCAGTGATAGCCTTTTCTCTGGCCTGGACTAACTGTGGATTGGGATCTTGTGTTTACAGAAGGATTTCAGTCGTGGATGTGGAGAGGCCTCACATTTCTTCTGCCGTTCTTGTTCTTTGGTCATGTAAGTCATCTGAAATATTTGCTTGTTGTAGGAGTTGAAAGCAAAGCCGAGGCCCCAGGTCTGAATCCTGGTTGCTGCTGAACCGGCTGATGCAGTGTTAATTGCATACAGTTAACCTCATGCCCCATGTTGTATTTCCTGACCACCTAGTCATTAGAGATAATTTAATAAATAGAAGCTGAGTAGACAAATTCAGCCTCTTGCTCTTGCCAGTCAACACAATCCTGGCTGATCAGACTGAACTTCACTTCTGACCTCATAATCCTCAACTCCTTTGTTGACCAACCTTGAATATACTCCGTGACTCATCCTTTGGACACGATGGGCTGAATGGTCTACTTCTGCCTCTACATCTTACGCACAGCAGTTACTACTGCAGCCTTACTGTGTCAGGGACTCGGGTTTGATACCTGGCTTGAGTCACTGTTTGTGCAGAGTCTGCACATTCTCCCCGTATGGGTTTCCTCCCATAATCCGAAAGATGTGCTGGTTAGGTGTATTGGCTGTGCTAAATTCTCCCTCAGTATTACCCAACTGGCGTCAGAGTGTGGTGACTAGGGGATTTTCATAGTAACTTCAATGTTAATATAAGCCTGCTTGTGACACTAATAAGTAAATTTAAACTTTATGGTGAAAATAGGAAACCTTAATTTTAAATCAGTGCCCTTGTAGTTCTAGATTGCCCACAAGGGGAAACATCATCTTGTCTTCAAACCACCTCACCCCACCCTAGAATCTTGTGTTTCAATTATATATACACACTCATTCTTTCAGTGCTGGAATGTGTGCGAGAGGGATAAGAAAGGACTTGTCATTTAATGACTCCACATCACATCTTGACAGTTGCTGTGTAGACATGTGCACAGAAAATTGCCGCAGGAGACTGCTGAGCTTTGTAGAAATGTATCCAAAGAAAATCAACAGCTTTGAGAAGAGCTAGGGAAGCAGGGAGGAATTTGGACTGGAGAAAAGCTGAAAATGAGCAAATACTACTTCTGATCCAGACCTCAAATGATGTCCATCAACACTGAACACAATCCAGTGGAGGAATATGGCATTCATCTTTCACTCTGCCAGAGGTTAATGATCCCCACTGTGGGTGATGCCATCTCACTTATTTATTATATACCATTAATATTCATCTATTATCCAGCCCTGCTTTTACCAATGAGAGTGTAAAATTGCCTGAGAATGCTGTTCATTTGCCTGATCTTTCTCTTGCTTTTACAGTTCTGGCAGCTTTATAATGCAATAACCTTGTTCAAACTAACGAACCACCCAGACTGTAAAGAGTGGCAGGTAAGCATAGTGTGTGAGAGGTTTTTCTCCCCAGAATACTCAGTGAAAGATGCCTTGTGTCGTGAGCCACGTGCAGCAAAGTCATCAATGAAAGCTTTGGGAAACTTGTCTTAGTTCAGCTGCAGGGAGGAAATCTTCGTCCATTGCAAGTTAATGTAAATCCCAGCTGCAGGATGAGGGAGAGGGCTGTGAATTGAACATGTAATGTAGAGGGATATGATTTTGGGGTTGTTTCAGCTGAAATGTCACTGTGTGTTCCTCATTAAAACCACGGGATTGTAAATCTTGTAAGAAGTCTGACCAATCCAACCAATTTATTTGATAGTAAACTCGTAAGCTTTTGGCTCTATGGCCTTCGTCAGGCAAATGAGGTGTTCTGGTCTCCAATAGCACACATACCAGTACAGACAGTTTACAGGTTACCGCTTAGAATGCGCATCTTTACACCTAACCTGCTATTCAAGTCTTAAAGTGGCTAACAATGTGAGTGGAAGGAGCACTGAGCACAGGTTAAAGAGATGTGTATTGTCTCCAGACAGCACAGTAAGTGAGGTTTTTAGCTAACCCAGGCAATTCATGGGGGTTACAGATAGTGTGACATGAAGCCAAGATCCCTGTTAAGACCATCCTCATGTGTGCGGAACTTGGCTATCAGTCTCTGCTCAGCGACTCTGCGCTGTCGTGTGTCGTGAAGGCCCCCTTGGAGAATGTTTACATGAAGGTCGGAGGCTGAATGCCCATGACCGCTGAAGTGTTCACCAACAGGAAGGGAACTGTTTTGCCTGGTGATTGTTGAGCGATGTTCATTCACCCGCTGTCGTAGTGTCTGCATGGTCTCCCCAATGTACCATGCTTCGGGACATCCTTTCTTGCATGACATTGTAAATCTTGTGCAGGGTAATCCTGCTGTCATTGTGGAGTCAATTTTGCAACCCAGTACTGAAATGTTGTAAGTTCTTATAGTGGTCTTACCCACTGTTTGTACAGCAACCAAAAAGATTTTATTGTGCAAAATATAGGGTAGAAATTATTATCTGTGGATATATCAAACAAATGATCACAGTTGTTCATTTCAGACAGTGATTAGAAGAGCTTTTTATGCTGAGGATTGAGTCTCTAGACCCTTCTCCCTCAAAAGGCAGGGAAAGCAAAATCTTTGAGTATTTTTAAGGCAGAGCGCTATAGATTTTTGATTAACAAGGGCAGCAGTGGTGGGGTGAAAGGTAATTGAAGATAAGTGGGAATGTGGACTTGAGATTACAAGCAGATCAGCCATGATACTCCTGCTGCTAAATTCATTTGTTTGTTATTACAAAGGAAGAGTTTGAAGAAAACTGTTAGCACCTGTGTTAGAAAGGTGGAGCGAGGAACTAAGTTAGAATGAGGAAAGTGTTTATGATGATGACAACACAGTAATTTCAACCCACTGTCATTTCCTGAAGATTTAGTCGTAGCATTTTTAGAGCACAACAAGCCCTTCGTGTCTGTTCCAGCACTCACTCCAGAGCCTTGTACGCGATGATGCTAAGTGTGTATCTAAATGAATTTTAAATGTCTCTACCACATAATAAATTCCAAATTTAAATCGGCCTCTGGATGAAAACATTTTTCCTCAAACCTCCCTTGAAATACCTCTACTGAAGGGGAAGAGCTCCTCCCCCCTTCCCCTACTCACATTCACCCACCTCTCCTCCCCCACTCCATTCCCACTTCTCTCTGCCCTCCTCCCTCACCCCTCCCCCTTTTTTCTCGCTCCCTCTCCTTCTTTTCTTCCCCCCTCAGTCTCACTCACTGCATCTCTCCCATTGTTTGCAGGTTTCCATGTGTGGTCTCGCATTTCTCGTTCTCTTTCTGGGAAATTTCTTGACGACAGTTCGAGTCATCTATCAAAAACAGAAACAGAGGGAGGAGAAAGTCAAGAAACAATTGTGAAAAACCAGGACGAGAGGGGAAGATGTGTTTCGAATGTGATTGTGTGTGTGTTGATGAAATGCAACATATTGTGTTGTAGCTTCTTCCTCTTCACTGCCCTCTATATCCAGTTTGACATTTGGGACTATACAGGAAGAGTTGTGCACATGTGGAGTGTTAATTTAATATCAAACTCTACTAATGTAATCACTAAATAAAATTGTACAGGCCTACTCTCCACCAAACTCCTGCTGCACTCTTACCTACCTAAGGTCACCTTCTCTAGGCAATAAAGATATATCCAGGACACAGCTGTGCGTGATCTTAGAGAGAAAGAAAAATCGTTGGGACATTAGAACAAGAACACGGGAACAGGCCTTCACCTTCTAAGCCTGCATTGACCACGTTGTGACACTTAACTAAAACCCCCTACCCTTTCAGGGACCATATCCCTCTATTCCCATCCTATTCATGTACTTATCAAAACACCCCTTAAAAGTCACTACCGTATCAGCTTCCATTATCTCCCCAAGGAGGCAAGTTCCAGGTACCTATTACTCAAAGACGATGTATGAGGCAGATTTTTTTTTTAAAAGCCTTGCCCCTTAAACCTATGCCCCAGTAATTATTAATTCTTCCACCCTGGGAAAAATCTTCTAACTATCCACTCTGTCCTTGCCTCTCACGCTTGTAGCCTTCTATCAGGTCACCCTTCACCCTCCATTGTTCCAGTGAGAACAAACCAAGTTCGAACATAGAACAATACAGCACAAACAGGCCCTTCAGCTCATGAGTTGCACCAATCACATCTACCAATCTACAGACCTATCTTTAACCCCCTATCCTATTCGTTTCCATATACTCATCCAGAAGTCTTTTAAAAGACCCCAGCAAGTTTGCCTCAACAACCTCCAACAGCAGCCGATTCCTTTCACTCGCCACCCTCAGTGAAAAACTTACCCCTCACATCTCCTCTGTATCTGCTTCCCTGCACTTTAAATCTGTGTCCTCCCGTAATGACCATTTCAGCTCGGGGAAATAGTCTCTGAGAGTCCACCCTATCTATTCCTCTCAACATTTTATAAACCTCTATCAGGTCGCCTCTCAACCTACGTCTCTCCAGTGAGAAGAGTCCCAGCTCCCTCAACCTATCTTCATAAGGCCTGCCTCCCAATCCAGGCAGCATCCTTGTAAATCTCCTCTGCACTCTCTCAATAGCCTCTACATCCTTCCTATGGTGAGGCGCACAATACTCCAAGTGGAGTCTGACAAGAGTCTTATAGAGCTGCATCATTACCTCCTGACTCCTAAACTCTATTCCTCGATTAATGAAGGCCAGTACACCGGCCGAAGCCCTTCTTGACCACTTCCTTAGGCCGATTTAAGAGTCTTATGGACCCGGACCCCGAAATCCTTCTGCTCTACAACACAGCTAAGACTCCTACCCCTTATATTGTACTCCTTCATCCCATTATTCCTGCCAAAATGGACCACTACTCATTTATCTGCATTGAAATCCATCGGCCACTTCTCCGCCCAGTCTTGCATCCTGTCTATGTTCCAGACCCTCCACAACACCACCAACCTTTGTATCGTCAGCGAACTTACTAACCCATCCCTCCACTTCCTCATCCAGGTCATTTGTGAAAATGACAAACAGCAGGGATCCCTGGGGCACTCCACTGGTTACCGACCTCCATGCAGAACAAGACTCATCCACAACCACTCTCTGCTTTATGCCGGCAAGCCAGTTCTGGATCCACGAGGCCAAAGCCCATTGGATCCCATGCCCTCTCACCTTCTCCAGAAGCCTTGCATGGGGGACCTTTAGCAAGGTGTTTGATAAGTCCATGTGCATTATGTCCACCGCCCTTCCTTCGTCAATGTGTTCAGTCACATTTTTGAAGAACTCAACTAGGCTCGTGAGGCATGACTTGCCCTTGACAAAACCATGCTATTTCTAATCAGTCCAAAGTTTTCCAAATGTTCATAAATCTTATCCCTCAGAAGCCTCTCCATCAGCTTACCAATGACTGAAGTCAGACTCACCGGTCGGTAATTTCCTGGACTATCGCTGTTCCCTTTCTTAAACGCAGGAACCACATCCGCAATCCTCCAATCCTCTGGAATCTCTCCCATTTCCATGGACGATGCAAATATCATCGTCAGGGGCTCTGCAACCACTTCTCTCACCTCCCACAATAACCTGGGGTATATCCCATCCAGTCCCGGCGACTTGTCTATCTTGGTAGAATTTAACAGGTCTAACACATCCTCTTTCCTAACATCCACATACTCAATCTTTTCCGTATGCCTCAAACCTGTAGTGTACTCTCCCAGTTCACTTTCCACCGTGAATACCGAGGCGAAGTACTCATTAAGCAGCTCTGCCATTTCTTCCGGATTCACAGACTTTTCCCCCTTCGCCTTTTATAGGCCCTATCCCTTCTCTTCTCATCCTTTTACTTTTCACATTTTTGTACAAGGCCTTGGGATTCTCCTTAATCCTACCAGCCAAGGCCTTCTCATGACCCCTTCTGGCTCTCCTAATTTCCTTTTTAAGCTCCCTTCTACACACCTTACACTCCTCTGGCTCCCTAACATCTCCTAGCTCTCTGAACCTTTTATATGCCTTTTTTTCCTTCCTAACTAGGTTCACCACAACCTTCGTGCACCACGGTTCCTGCGTCCTACCAGAACCTCCTTAACTCCTCGGAACGTTGTTTTGCAGTCCCCCAGACAAACATTCCTTGAATATCTGCCACTTTCCTTCTGTACTCTTCCCCAAGAACACCTCCTTCCAGTTTATACATCCAATTATCTGCCTAATGTTTTCATGTTTCCCCTTACTCCAGACATACACCTTCCTAGTCTGCCTGATTCTATCTCTTTCCATTGCTATCGTGAAAGAGATAGAATTATGATCTCCATTCCCAAGATGCTCACCTACCATGAGATCCGACACCTGCCCTGGCTTGTTAGCAAGCACCAGGTCACGTACAGCCTCTCCTCTTGTAGGCTTTTCCACGTACCGTGTCAGGAAACCTTCCTGAACACACCTAACAAACTCCTCGCCATCCAAACCCCTTATCCTTGGGATATTCCAGTCGATGTTTGGGAAATTGAAATCTCCCATCACAACAACCCTGTTATTTCTACATCTGTCTAGGATCTGTTTCCCCATCTGCACCTCAAGTTCCCTGTCACTATTGGGCAGCTTGTAGAAAACACCCAGCAAAGTTATTGACCCTTTGCTGTTCCTAACTACCACCCACAGAGACTCCGTAGATATTCCATCCCCGTCTTCCACCTTCTCTACAGCCATGACACTATCCCTGATCAACAGTGCCACACCACCTCCTCTTTTGCCCCCAACCCTGTCCCTCCTGAAGCATCTGAATCCGGGCACCTGAAGTACCCAGTCCTGTCCCTGAGATAACCAAGTCTCTAATGTTTCTCCAACCTTCTCTCATAGCTCATGCTCTCCATACCCAGCAATATCTTTCATTTTTTTCTGTATCCACTCCAAAGCCTCCACGTTCTTCTGTTAGTGTATTGACCTGAATTGAACACTATATTCCAAGTGCAGGCTAACCGGGATTCCATAAAGCTCCACCGTGAGTTGCCAATTTTTAAACTCAATG
Source organism: Sphyrna mokarran (assembly GCA_024679065.1). NCBI lineage: Eukaryota > Metazoa > Chordata > Chondrichthyes > Carcharhiniformes > Carcharhinidae > Sphyrna > Sphyrna mokarran. Next base: position 40,328,619 of record JAGIQG010000022.1, read on the forward strand.
CCCCAGCTGCTGAAGGTAAGCATATGCTTTCTTGAATACTTCTCCACCTGCATTCCACTTTGCCTATCAATACTCTTAAAGGTTCTGCCATTTACTGCATATTTCCTTGCTGTAGTAGACCTTGCAAAATGCACTTCCTTACATTTGTGAAAATTAAACTCTATCTGTCATCTCTCTGCCCAAGTCCCCAGCTGATGTATATCCTGCTGTATCCTCTGATGGTCCTCATCGCTATCTGCAAATTCACCAATCTTTGTGTCATCCACAAACTTACTAATCAGTTACATTTTCCTTCAAATCATTCATACGTATTACAAACAGCAAAAGGTCCCAGCACTGATCCCTCAGGAATGTCACTCATCACAGCCCTCCATTCAACAACGCACCTTACCACTGCAACCCTCTGTCTTCTTTAGCCAAGTCAGTTTGGTATCCACCTTGCCAGCAATTCTGATCCCATGCAACGTCATCTTCTGCACCAGGCTGCAGACCTTGTCAAAGGCCTTAGTGAAGTCCATGTAGACAACATCCACTGCCCTACCTTCATCAATTGTCTTTGTCACTTCTTCAAAAAACTCAATCAAGTTCATGAGATGTGACCTCCCCTTCACAAAACCATGTTCCCTCTCATTAATGTGTCTGCTTATTTCCAAGTGGGAATAAATCCTGCCTTGAAGAATCCTTTCCAATAAATTTCCCTACCTCTGCTATAAGGCTAGTTTTGTAATTACCTGGGTGATTCTTGCTACCCTTCTTAAACAAAGGAACAACATTAGCTATTCTCGAATACTCTGGGAAGTCTTCTGTAGCCAGTGAGGAAACGAAGATTCTCTCAAGGCCCCAGCAATTTCCTCCTGTCTTTCTTAGTGTTCTGGAATATGTCCCATTCGGCCCTGGGGACTTGTCTACCTTAATATTTCTTAAAAACCCAATGTTTCCTTTTTGATTGCAACGTGGCTCAAACTATCTACACGTCCTTTCCGAGATTCATCATCCACCAAGTCCCTCTCTTTGGTAAGTACTGATGCAAAGTATTCATTTAACACCTGCCCGTTTCGTTTGGCTCCACGCATACATTCCCTTCCTTGTTCTTGAGTGGGCCAACCCTCTCCCTGGCTATCTTCTTACTCTTTGTATACACAAAGAGCAAAACAGCACGGGAAACAGGCCCTTCAGCCCAACAAGCCCACGCCACCACCTCGATGTTCCCACTTCTACCCGCGATCCCTATCCATGTTTATAGATCTATGGATTAAAAACCAAATTTGAGACAATTTAGGGAGAATTTGTTTTGCCAATTAGCCTAAGAGCACATATTTGGGATGTGGGAGGAAACCGGAGCTCCCAGAGAAAACCCACGCAAGCACAGGGAGAATGCACAAACTCCCACAGACACAGGCCCAAATCCATGTATCTGCACAGCACAGCAATAGTCACTGAGCTGTCGTGTTGCCCATCAGATGGTCCAGGTCTGTATGTATAAAAAGCCTTTGTATTTTCCTTACTTCTACTGGCCAATGCTTTCTTGTGCCCCCTTTTAGCCCTCCTTGCTCCTCGCTCAAGTTTCTTTCTACTTTCCTCATATCCCACACTTTTTTTTATGTTCAGAGCCTCCTAGCTTTGACAAATGCTTTCTTTCTCTCTTTGACTAGGCTCACGATATCTCTCATTCTCCAACATTCCCTAAACTTGTCATGCTTATCCTTCATCCTTTACAGGAATGTGCCGATCCTGAATTCCTATCCCTATCAGCTTGAAAGCCTCACCTGCAGATGTTGAATTGCCCTCAATCATCTGCCCCCAACCTAACATTCTTCATTTCCTGCCTAATATTGTAGTAAGTAGCCTTCCTCCAATTTAGCACCTTACTTCAAGGACTACACTTGTTTTTAATCCATCAGTACCTTAAAGCTTACTGAATTGTGGTCATTGTTCCCAAACTGCTCCCATACTGAAACACTGACCGGGATACCAGGATTCCCCGATACCAGGAACAGTACGGCCCCTTCCCTAGTCGGTCTATCTACATCCTGTTTCAAGACCATCTCCTGGATGCTCCTTACAAACTCTACCCCATCTATGGCCCTAGCACTAAGTCAGTCCCAATGTAGGGGAAGTTAATATTTTTTACCACAACAACCCTATTACTTTTACACCTAGCCAAAATCTGCCTAAATATCTGTTCCTCTGTCTCCTGCTGGCAGTCGAGTGGCCTATAGTGAACTCTCAACATTGCAACTACACGTTTTTCATATTTCCCAGTTCTACCCATATTGCCTCGCTGTGCGAGCCCTCCGAGATACAGCTGTGATATTCTCCTTAACCGGTAGTGCAATTCCCTCACTCCTTTAAAACCCCGTCTATCCCGCCTGAAACATCTGCATCCTGGAATGTAAAGCTGCCAATCCTGTCCTTCCCTTAACCAAGTCTCTATAATGGCAACAACATCATAGTTCCTAGTACATCTGACTTCCCTGTTACACTTCTCATATTAAAATAAAGGCACTTCAGTCCTCCAGACCCTCTGATTAGCAAACCCACCCTGCCTAAAAAAGTGTTTTTTTTGTGTCATTTCATTGAATATTTCTCTTTACCAGATTTAAAAATATCAGTAGAAAAGACTGCTTTGGGAGCAGAACGTGGATTCAGGACAAACCTTTGAAAAGAGGCGCAGCCACGACCAGGCTTCCCACTCGAAGATATGTTCTAGGAGAATTATGATTGAGCCAGGACTGGCGTAGATAGGCATCCGTGGGCAGCGCCACGGTTTTCTGCTGATATGCTTGAGGCATCGACAATGGTCAGCTCCAGAAGATGTGAAATTCTGTTTTCAGTACTCGGTGGAAGAAATCTGTCTCAAGGAACCTAATGGCCTGGATAGAGTGAGGGCCATTAGGTTCCATGACCTTGTAAGGTCAGAACGTGAGAGTGGCAAATAGCCCTTTGAATGACAGCAGCAATCATTTCAGCTGATTGGGGAGAACCTACAGGCACCCAAACATTGTCAGAACAAGTAGCCAGTTGCATCAGAGAGGTCAGCCATCCTCACAAACGGGGCTCAGTTGAGAAGGCGAGATGACCGAGGAACTTGGCATCCCATGTTCCTGAGTGATGCCGGAATAGACAGGAGGGCTGGTTACTCACCTTGTCCTGCAGGAAGCGTGAGTTCACGATACACTTGAGACAGCTCAAATGGGTGGCGGTGTTGCTAACCTTACCTGCAAGATATCGTACCATCTTCTCCACTGGTGTTAAGTGGTGATCATCGTGGCAGGCTGATAACGGTGGTGAAACCAGTCACTGAAAGCAGACAAAAAAAGGTGGCAAATGATATACGGCCTTCATAGCGAGAGGGTACGAGTATAGGGAAAGGGATGTTTTACTGTAATTGTATAGATGAGGCCATACCTGGTGTAGTTTTGGTATCTTTATCTGAGGAAGGATGCTGAAGATGATTGTGGAGTGATGTTGTTGCCTATCCTGACTGATTGCACTCTGTGGGTTAGGAAGTCTAGGCACGAGCTGAACCCTAGGCCACGAGATGGAGTTGAGCTTTGTAGAAATAATGTTGCTGAAGGTTCAACTGTAATCAATAAATGGGAGTCTGATAGAGGTGTCTTTGTTATCCAGGTGTTAAGGTTGAACGTATGGGCAGAGAGACAGCATCTGCTGTAGATCTGTTGCAGCAATAGATAAACGCAGTAGATCCAGACAGTCTGGGAGATAGTAATTGATTCACGAGTAACCTTTTGGAGCACTTCATAATGATGGATATCAGAGCCCCTGGGTGACAGTCATTAAGGCAGTACAAAGTCTAAGCGAGAAGCTATCTTCACGCTTGCATTTGGATATAGTCTGACAAGATAGCCGTCTGGACTCAGATCCACTCCACACCTTATTCCCTAAATCACCCCATCCCCACCTTTGTCCTCCATTTCCCCCAATCCAGGTTGTCATCTCTGTTGTTTCCACCCCCCACCCCTTTTGAGTGACTGAGTAACACAGTTGGGGAAATGGTCTCCATCAATTCAAGCTTAAAATTGTTAAATGAATTTCACCTCAGCTGATTTGTTAAATGTAGAACTCTGTGCGTAAGGAATTGTTTTCCGACAACCTGGATTGGCTCAGCAGAACCTTTTTCTTCCAGGAGCAGACTGTCTTTGCTATCTTATTGTCTACAGGCTAATTGCAAATCACATTTAGCTGAACTATAGTATTTGTTTGAAATGGAAGACTGTTTTACTCGTGTCTATATTTCCAGCTGTCAGCATTACAACACTTCATTTTGAATTAAGCTTTTTAAGCCCAAATTCCTTCCCAAGTAGTTCTCAGCTGAATAAAATGGCTGCTCACATTGATTTAATAATTTAGTCATGCTCTGTGCAAATAGAATGGAGATAAAATAGCAGGTCAAATTCAGTAAGAAACCTGTTTTTCCACAAAATATTTCTATATTGTTAGATAATCTACATTATAAGAAAGATGTGGAGGCGTTGGAGAGGGTACAGAGGAGGTTTACCAGGATGTTGCGTGGTATGGAGGGCAGGTCTTATGAAGAGAGGCTGAGAGATTTGAGGTTGTTTTCATTAGAAAGAAGGCGGCTAAGAGGAGACCTTATTGAAACATAAGATGATTAGAGGTTTAGATAGGGTGGACAGTGATAGCCTTTTTCCTAGGATGGAGAAAGCTAGCACAAGGGGATATAGCTTTAAATTAAGGGGTGGTGGTTTTAGGACAGATGTCAGAGGTAGGTTCTTTACCCAGAGGGTGGTAAGGGTATGGAATGCCTTGCCTGCGTCAGTTGTAGATGCGCCAAGTTTGGTGGCGTTTAAGAGGTTAGTAGATAAGTTTATGGATGAAAAGGAAATGGTTTAGGTTAGAGAGTCACTGCTTGTTCCCAATTGGTCAGCGCAACATCGAAGGCCGAAGGGCCTGTTCTGCGCTGTAATGTTCTATATTAATGCAATTCTGGCATGTGTTCCTGAACAATTTTTTTTAATTAAAGTAACAATAAATTTAAGGTTACAGAATTCAATGGCTTGTGATTTAGTCGCACAGGTTTGAGGGGCCTCTGGTAATGTCAGTGATTCCTCAGTCCACTGCGTATTACAGGGTGATCCTGCCCTCCACGCACGACACCATTCAGATGCACAATGCCAAAAAAACAGCCAGTGAGATGACAGCACTCAATACCAGGATGGACAAGCAGGATTTAAGTCTAGATTTTTATTAATTCTTTTAAATGTTTTCAGAGACAAATTACATGATAGATTTGCAGACACAACAAACATAGTAGGACTATTAGGAGCCAGAGAAGGGCAAATGAAAATTGAGAGAGACAGAACACAATTCATTCTATGAAACAGATCAGAAGGGTTAAGATGGGGGTCACCTATATAGTCCAAACAACCCAAACAAATCTCACTTCATCTCACTTTGTAATTTCATTTAAAACTACCAGCGATTTAAATACATCAATCAGCAACTTTCTACAGAAAAGGCAACGAGTTTGATGTCAAATAAACATTCAGATTCCACATTACAGAGGGGCCACTGACAATAGTGCATTTGACAATATGTATACATTTCTAACTTGCAACACAAAGTTAGCAGTCAAACTGCATTCGCAACTGAACAATAACCATACGAAATTAAAATCGAGAGCGGCCCAGCTTATAGACACTTAGATTCCCCAGAGCTTTCAGTTGATAAATAAGGCTTTTAATTTGGTAACAGAAGGAACCAGAATAATCAATGTCACGTGACAGTCAACGTGCCACCTTTAAATTTAACATAAGCATTGCACTACATCAAACAAATCCTGACCTTTCAGAGGGGAAAACAGGAATCAGGGCCTCGCATGAAAGCAAGCCATCTTATGTGCAAACTGGCTCACCCCCACTAACCTGGTTTAAAGACATAAAGAGCTTACATCTTCAATTAACTTTATCATTGCTGTTTGTGTTTACTGCAACAGTGCAGAACTTTCTCAAGGCAATGTCAATTGCTGCCATTAGAACTGACAACCTTTGCACTCCTTTAATCTGCATCATGTCAGGTTTGGGATGGTTTCCATACAGCTTTTCCAGCATCCACGAAGAAAAGTCTGATTGCAGAATGGGAGTGATTTAGACTGGCAGTTACACAGATTAAGTCAAGAACTCTTCAATGCATAGACAAAAAGTAGTTCTGTGAAGAGGTTAGTAAACTGAAGCGTTAACTCTTCCCTTCCCCTCAGTTTGGCCTGAATTGAATATTTCTAGCATTTTCTGTTTTTGTACAAGGAAGGGTAATCATGAATTTCATAACTGATGTATATATTCTAGTTCCCATTAACTTTCAAGTATCTCAAATGGTGAGTTATCCATCAAGAAAGCAAGCAGCTCTTTCCAAATCACCCGGACCACAAAGTTACAATCACAAAAGTACACACACACACACACACACACAGGACTGAAGCTGCCAGGGCTGAACTGCCAAGGTGCATATAGTCCAGTTTGGACATCTTTAGATGCTTCCGTGGTCCAGTTGGAACAGCCCTAACTGTAAACCGAGAGTCCCAACACAGGCTCTACGTTTTTCAATTAAGGCAGAGAAATCTAACCAACTCAAATACAAAAAAGTTCAAAAATTTGTAAGAATTGCATTTATTTTCAGCCCAAGAGGAACCAATATCTACAACCTGCACCAAGTGACTGTGTCGTTATGGTCACAATCTCATTGAATGCACGTCATTCCGCCGCAACCCATTGCTCATTTTACAGATGAGGTGACAGTCTTTCACTGGTCATTTTAGCAAATAGCTGACGTAAGAAAGATAGGTTTTTCCATCCTGTACTCGGGATTAACCTTTCCACTGGCAGGAGGCGGCAGCCTTTTCCCATGTGTGGAGATATTCCCTGTACCTGAATCAGGTGAGTTTATCCTTCCCTGTATATTCACATCCCTCGTCAGTTTCTAATTTGGTTTTTAAGCTATGTGACTTTCCAAAGCAGCTGACAAGTAGAAAAGATTTGGCACTACTGGGAGAGTAACTAATTTCCAGTCCCGGATGCATTTTTTATACATTCTTGTTAACTTGTATTGGGAAGGATTTTTGTGTAACAGCCACCAAGAAGCACATTCCGTTCAAGGTATAGCTTTAGTGGAATCGGCTCTGTATATAGTGATTGATGTGCATAAATTTTCTCTCACTGGATTATGCTTGCTGAGAGTTGGTGTTTAATTGATTACATCCAACTATTTCAGACAACTACCAGAAGTGTCTCTTTGCAGATTCAGTCTGAAAATCAAGAGTCCATTGAACTATGAATGCCAGAGAACCAGCTGCTACGCCCACATTTATACTCAGACGAACATCAAGTTCTTTAAGTGATTTTGGAAAATGAGATTATTTCCTTCGTTAAATTAAAAATGAAATTTTTAGTCGTTGTTGCCTGGAAGTAGGCAGATGCCTCGGATTGTAAAACTGCATTTCCTTTAGCCATTTCTTTTTACAAAATAATAGCCACCAGATCTTTGACCCAAGATATTAACCGTTGCGCTCACCCCCCACGCTGCTCAATCTGCTAAGTATTTCCAGATGTTTAGGGGAATTAGCAAGCTGCAGTGAGTAAGATTTTGCTATTCTGTCCACTAAAAGGCCACTTAAGTGGCCGACTTTAATTTTTTTTTGTTTGTTAACACAAATTACATTGCAAGATCTAACCTAGGACAGTTGTTGTTGCCAGGCATAAATATGAACATTAATACTTTGCTGTACGATCCAAACCTACAAAGGAACTGTACGTTCAGTCACTTGTTACTTTAGCAGCTTGCATGCGAGGCTGTTAAGTGATTTGCTTCTTTTAAGGCAGGTTACCAGTATAGGGAATGCACGGGTGGAACAAAACAACGGAAGTCTGGAAGGTTAAATCAGTTCACGTCAATGTTCCTTCTAAATTAAGCACCTCACAGCAATCAGGAACGTACTGCACAGGGAACAGGCTACACGTAAGCAACAGACATGTGTGATCATATGTTAATATTAAAAGGTCTGCATAATGCAACAACCACCACACAGAGTAAACAGAAGCTGGTGGGAGTGTTGGTTCATGTACCTACGAGGGCTGACAAATTGCAAACTCAGCTAATCCTAAAACGAGAAAGTGCTTTGTTCTGTGAAGACACTGAAAGTCAGAAGAATTTTTGGTCATGAAATTCCCTGACTATTTATACACTTGATTGTGAATCATTTGAATGCAAAATTAAAGGAACAGTGACTGACACTCGCTGTCTGAGCCACCGGTCACAGTTCAAATCTCCTTTCGTATTTCCCAATGATTTTATCAGTTGGCTGAATAAGAAATACTAAAAAGTATTAACTGCAAACAACACCATTTTTAGTTTTTGAATGGTTCTGAACAAGTCTAATGAGGATGCAATGGACATACGCATCAAAGTAGAAGATGCAAAAGTTCAACATTTTCTTAAAAGTCAGCAATCTACTTCTTTGGAGTACTTGACTAAAGAGTACAGGATATTGCGATGTGGTGTATTAGCACTATAAGTTTAGAATCACAGGAAGGGTTAAACAATGGATAAGCACCATCCAGAGTGAGCAAAGACAAAAACACAAGAGAGAAATACAGCAAGTTCTCTATTACTGTCTCAGATATCCCAATGATTGAGTAGCAGAGATTCAAGGACAAGTTAACTACTTTGTCCCTTAGTTGCAGAACATGAGAAAAGGGAGTTTAAAAAAAAACAAACGTTTCCTTGGCCTCATCGGCTTCAATTCTTAAAGTCGTCTCCGGAAAGGCTTCGGAATTAAATGCATGTTGCAGCATCAAAGGAAATTTAGAATAAACCCCAGAACGTTCTGAAAATCTGCAACAGGTCTGTCAGCATCTGTGGTGAGAAAGAGAAGGCTTCAGGCATAGGACTACAACCAAAACAGCAAATTTCAGATGTCACTGCACATTTCCAATCTTTTTCATTTCAATTTTTTCAACTTTTTTTTGATTCAGAGGTGCAAATTTGGGACTATGATGTTCTCTGAAAACAATGTTGCAAACATCTGTTCCTGTGCCACATTGCTGAACAGAAACTTCCATTATTCAAATGCGTTGCGCATGGTCTCTCTTCAATATTTTAACCTGGCAGTCTGGAGATTCATAATAACCAATCTGTGCTTCTATCCCAACAGGTGGCAGGTTTCACATTCCCTGATACAGGGCTTTAGCTTAAATCTTGGTTTGTATACTGCATTTGTTGCAGCCTTTGCTACTGTCTAATTTACAAACTCTTGTATTATAAAGACTCAAGCCAGTTTTAACTCCTTAAAACAACTTTCCAAAACTTTAACAGCGCAGAGGAGACTCAATAAGGAACAGTTTTCATTAGAGGCAATCGATTCCCATTTACATCCGGAAACCTGGAGCTAGATTAGAGTTGCTATGTCTACGTACAGCATAACTGGACATCTTATAGTTCTACTTTTAAAGATAAAGTGAAATCAAAGCCTTGTGGACTGTATACGCAATGCAGAATGCATCCTGAATTCAAAAGGATAGAGCAAGCTCAGAGTTTAATGCATTCAGACACCTTCACGCACAAAAGTTTGTCCACAGTGCTTCCCTCAAAAGATTAACCATTATGAATCGAAAGATATAAAGAAGTCGTATCAATAAAAAGATCGATCAGATCATGAAATTATTCCATGTAAAACACTGTGCTACTTTCAAAGTTACGACCCTATGTATTCCTGAATTAGTTAAAAGTTTCATTTTTAAAAATTACCATGACAAATCATGGGAAAGACTCCACTCAGTGGACTTGGAAGTTTTACTATGACGCGCTGCAACTGACCTTTTACACAAATGTTATTTGTAAAGGATTCTTCTGGATTGGGAAATAATCAAGTAACTTTTAAAAAAACTGCAATGAAAAGTCTCTAATAAAGTATCAATTCTGAAGGAGTACAGTATTTAGTAAAGCAAAGCGTTTAGGACATTTTCATTTTTTTTAATATATAAAAAGAATCACTGCCTCTGCTTCACTTTCCAGATTCTTGCATTGACTGGCGGTGGTCATCAGCTGGGAACCACTGATACACCTTTCAATTTTGGAAGCTTACTGTTCCCGTTCCCATTTTAACTCCAGACGTCAGAAGAGTAACGGCCTTTTGTCATCAGTTTCTTGATGTAATCAACAGCTTGTGTGTGTGTCATATTTCCGAGTTCAGAAACAATTTCATAAAACGTGTTCTGGACATCTCTGGCCATATTCTTTGCATCACTGAAAGACAGACACAATAAGATTTGCATTTATATAGGTCCTTTCATTGCCTCAGACATTCCCAAAGCATCTTTTTTTTTGGAAGCGTAGTGATGTGATGTAGGAAACTTGGCAGTCAGTTTGCAGATAGCAAGGTTCCACGATTAGTTATAAGATCATCTGTTTTAGTGATGCCGGTTAAGAATAATCATTGTTCGGAACGTGAGAGAAATTCCCTGCTCTGAATGGCTTGGACTTCCCATTAAAATAACCAGTATTAATAGCTACTGTAGAGTCATAGAACCACTTTGCCATAGGTGGCCATTCAACCCATCAGTCCATGCCATTTCCCCACGCAGCAACTCCATTAGTGCCATTCCCCTACTTCAACCCCATAACATTGCAACATTATTTTCTTCAAACACGCATCCAATTAATAACCGTCTCACTTCCACCACCTTCATAGACAGAGTATTCTGGGTCATTACGATCCACAGTGTAAATTGGACAGCCACTTCTGGCAACCACACGTGAAATTAAAGACAAAATCTGGAAAATGTCCAATTTGCCCTTTCCTCAGCAGATTTTGGCGTCTTGCTAATAGACTTGGCATTGAAATACAAATCTGCAATAGCTGCCCACTAAACACAACTGAAAAAGTTAGACCCTGTCCATTCAAGTGTTTTAAGTTAAATTTAAGAATGAAGACTTTACTATCAACCCCTCTGCTACTTAAAATCAACAGTCGTAGAGTCATATTTCTTTTCATCATTGACGATTCAATTTTTAAAAAACTTTCATTTCTCAATCTTCTATTTTTATTTTGCTTTCCGCACATGATTGTATATTGAATTAAGTATTGAAATATACACTTCCTGATGCAGACTGACGGATCTTAACTCATTCAAAATACATTGAATTGCAGAGATAACATGGGGCTTTTTATGTCACACTAAGTATTCTTCATTCTGATACGTTGAACAGGCACATAGTTCTGCCCTGTTCATAGAGCTTCCAGATCCCTTGTCGAATGCTCACATTTTCAGATACTTTCAGGAAGCGTAATGGAGGAAATGCCGCTATCTACATCAATGGGGCGAAGGAGAAATGGACGCGAGCTTCAGATTTTTAGGTGACTAGATCACCAACCTGGTCGGTACGTCAACACAAAGGGCAGCGTGATAACCAAGTGATTAACACAGCTGCTTCACAGCACCAGTGACCTGGGTTTGATTCCTGGCTCAGGTTACTGTCTGTGTGGAGTTTGCATATTCTCCTCACGTCTGCATTGGTTTCCTCTGGATTCTCCACTTTCCTCCCACAGTCCAAAGATTAGGTTGATTGGCCATGCTAAAACTGCCCTTAGTGTCCTGAGATCCATAGGTTAGAAGGATTAGCGGTAAATGTGAAGAGATATGGGGGTAGTGCCTGTGTGGGATCATAGTCGGTGCAGATTCGATGGGCCAGATGGCTTCTTCCTGCACTGTAGAGTTTCTATGATTCTGTGATTCTAACCTGTGCTGGTCCTTCCAGGACCGTGCTATAGTTAAGGAAGTCCACCAATGCCTCTAGTCAGCAGACTAAGAAAACTTGGCACATCAGTAGGACTCTCACCAACTTTTAAAGATGCATCACAGAAAGCATTCGTTCTGGTCGTATCACAGCTCAGTACGGCTCCTGCTCTGTCCGAGATTACAAGAAACTACAAAGGTTGTGAACGAAGTCCAGTTCAAATCAGCCTCCCATCCACTGATACTGTCTACACTTCTCACTGCCTTGAAAAAGCACCCAGCATAATTAAGGACCCATGCACACCGGATGTACTCTCTTTCACCTTCTTCTGTCAGGAAAATGATACAAAAGTCTGAGGACATGTACTAACCAAATCAAGAACAGCTTCTTCTCTGCTCCCATCAGACTTCTGAATGGACCTACCTCACATTAATTTGATCTTTCTCTTCACTCTAGCTATGACTGTAACACTATATTCTGCACTCTCTTATTTCCTTCTCCATGTACGGTACGCTTTGTCTGTATAGTATGCAAGTAACAATTTTTTCACTGTATATTAATACAATAAATCAAATCAATAACTCGACAACCACAAATTGTCACTCTAAAGCCCATATAGAGCCTGTGGGTAGCTCAAAGAGTACTAAACAGCAAGATAAGTACGTGCCGGCCAAGAGGAAAGATGCGAAAGGTAGGATTAGAGAGCCGTGGATTACTAGGGATATTGAGGACTTGGTTAGGAAGAAAAGAGAAGCGTATGATAGGTCGAAGCAGCTGGGAACCGAGACAGCATTGAAGGAATATAGAGAGAGTAGGAGAGAGCTCAAACAGGGAGTTAGAAGGGCAAAAAGGGAGCATAAAATGATTTTGGCGGATAGGATTAAGGAAAACCCAAAGGCTTTTTATTCCTATGTTAGGAATAAAAGGGTGGTTAGGGAAAAAATCGGACCTTTTAGGGACAGAGGAGGGGAACTGTGCTTAGAGCCCGAGGGAATGGCGGAGATCCTGAATGAATACTTTGCGTTGGTATTCATGAAGGAGAGGGGCTTGTTGACAGCTCCTGTCTCTGAGGGAGCTGTGGACCAGTTGAGGAAAATATCCATACCGAGGGAGGAAGTGTTAGAGCTTCTAGGTAGCATTAAAACTGATAAATCTCCAGGGCCTGATGGCATTTATCCCAGACTGCTTAGAGAGGTGCGAGGTGAAATTGCTGGGCCCCTTATGCAAATCTTTGTCTCTTCCTTGGACACAGGTGAGGTCCCAGAGGACTGGAGAATAGCTAATGTTGTACCATTGTTTAAAAAGGGTGGTAGGGATAACCCCGGAAATTATAGGCCGGTGAGTTTGATGTCAGTGGTAGGGAAGCTGTTGGAGGGGATTCTTAGAGATAGGATGTATAGGCACTTACAGCGTTGCAATCTGATTAGGGATACGCAGCATGGATTTGTTAAGGGGAGGTCGTGCCTTACAAATCTGGTAGAATTTTTTAAGGAGGTGACGAAATTGGTGGACGAAGGGCGAGCCGTTGATGTTGTCTATATGGATTTCAGTAAGGCATTTGACAAAGTCCCTCATGGGAGGTTAGTCGAGAAGGTCAAGGCAAATGGGATACAAGGACAGGTAGCTAGATGGATAAGCAACTGGCTTGGTAATAGGAGACAGAGAGTAATAGTGGAAGGGTGTTTCTCTAGCTGGAGGTCGGTCACTAGTGGTGTGCCGCAGGGCTCGGTACTGGGACCTCTTCTATTTGTAATATATATAAATGACTTGGAAGAGGAAGTAGGTGGAGTGATCAGCAAGTTTGCAGACGATACAAAGATGGCTGGACTTGCGGATAGTGAGGAGCACTGTCAGGCGATGCAGCAGGACATAGATAGGCTGGTAGCTTGGGCAGACGGATGGCAGATGGAATTCAATCCTGATAAATGTGAGGTGATGCATTTCGGGAGAAAAAAATGTAGGGGGGAGGTACATGATAAAGGGTAGACCTATTAAGAGTATAGCAACGCAGAGCGACCTGGAGGTGCAGGTGAACAAGTCTCTGAAGGTGGCAGAGCAAGTGGAGAAGGTTGTGAAGAAAGCATATAGTATGCTAGCCTTTAATGTTGCAGTTGTATAAAACGCTGGTTAGACTTCATTTGGAATACTGTGTCCAGTTCTGGTCGCCTTACTACCGGAAGAACGTGGAGACTCTGGGGAGAGTGCAGAGGAGGTTTACCAGGATGCTGCCTGGTATGCAAGGTCTGAGTTACGAGGAGAGGTTAGGCAAATTGGGACTGTTTTCCTTAGAAAGACGTAGACTTAGAGGAGATCTGATAGAGTGTACAAGATTATGAAGGGGATAGATAGAGTAAACAGGGGTAAGCTTTTTCCTAGGATGGACTCAGATAGCACGAGGGGCCACGGGCTTAGGGTGAGGGGGGTAAGGTATAATTTGGATGCTAGAGGGAGTTTTTTCACACAGAGGGTGGTGGGGGTATGGAATGCGCTACCAAGTAAAGTGGTGGAGGCAGGTACTCTGGAGTTATTTAAGAAATACTTAGATGGGCACATGAACAGAATGGTAATGGAGGGGTATAGAAAACTGATTTAAAATAGGGATCATGAGCCTTGGGAGTCCCTGGGAAGTGTGTCAATAGATGATATTGATGTACTTGTTTTTATCCTACAGGTGCTTTGGTCCACCTTGTTGTCTAACGAGGGGCATACACACGATGGGTCGTGAGAGGACTGCTCTTGGACCTTTTGACAGTATTCTACTGCTTCACATCGTTAGTGTATGCTTGACCTGGACCATCTGATGGGCAACACGACAGCGCAGTGACTATAGCTGTGCTGTGCAGATACATGGATTTGGGCCTGTGTCTGTGGAAGTTTGCGCATTCTCCCCGTGCTTGCATGGGCTTTCTCCGGGTGCTCCGGTTTCCTCCCACATCCCAAATATGTGCTCTTAGGCTAATTGGCAAAACAAATTCTCCCTAAATTGTCTCAAATTTGGTTTTTAATCCATAGCTCTATAAACATGGACAGGGATCGCGTGTAGAAGTGGGAACATCAAGCTGGCGGCACGGGCTCGTTGGGCCGAAGGGCCTATTTCCCATGCTGTTTTGTTCTTTGTTTTAAATGGCAAATGCTATTCAATCACCACCGAATCCCAAAGTTCAGCTCAATTTGTACAGATGATTCAACATTTTCACTTGTGAAAACAGGGAAACTCATGCAAATTGTTGTTTTTGGTTGTTGGGACCAGATTGCTACTTGTAAAAGTCTTTTCTATTGTGGTTAAGCCTGTTCTCCAGTGCACACTATTGTCATACAGCTGGTGTTTCTTCCCACCAGCCCAACATGGATAAAGGTTTCAAGGTAAGTGTTACTGTCTGTGACCCATAGGATGAAAAAGCAACTGGCCCAGTTGATGAATTCTTGTCTCAGCCAGGCTAAGAGATCATCGTGAACAGTCAACGTGACAACAGGGACAGCAGGCACTCAACCCAGTGATCTGTTTTTATCACCATACAACTGTAAAGTCAAAGGAAAGAGACAGGAAGGAAGGTGCCAAAAACCCAAAATGTGAATTTGCTGGCCTCAGCTAGGGTAGCAAGCAGGGAGCTGCAAATAATCTGAACAGCATGGGTTGAGGGTACAGAGATGAGGCAGTGAGAGTTCCTCTTGCTGATCATTATTCTGTCTCCTTGTGGATGTCACCTCAAGCCAGATTCAAGTTTCAATGTGATGCACTTCAATGGTTAAAAAGCCATTGAATATTTACTGTCTGGGCTTGCCAATGATGGATGATCTTTCAGTGAAGAGCAAGAATATGCCTGACAGCTATATGTCAACAGGAAAAGGGGATAGGAGTATTAAATGCTTGTAAATTTCTGGCAGAATATAACCATTTTGTGCTGATTTTCCCTACTAAAGAATCAGCAAACTTTTGCAGGCTATAACTTTAAAAATTAAGCAACAATAAACTAGTTTACAAGGCTAAAGAATATGATAAGAATGGACAAAAGTGAAATGTGATGGCCATTTGAGAATTTTAGTTAAAGTTAAGTATGAAGGACAGCAGGAATCAACTTGCACACTTACTGAAAAGGTCAGCTAGCTACCAATAAATAGTGTAATTGTAAACTTCCAACCACATCCAAATCTTGTTATCATAACTTGAGTTAACGTGAATGTTTCCTGGGGATAGATACACCCTTCACTACCAAGATCAATATAAAAAACACACGTGGGAGGAAAACTAAAACATGATCCTTGGAAATTTGTATCAAATAAAATCTATTGGGGGTGGGAGTGGAAACCTATAGATATTCTGTTGATCAATGTCCTGTTTTTGACCCTCCCTTTTGCCGACTGATCTTTTCACTTCTAGCTTTTTCTGGTCTTCGCTTTAAGAGCGGTCAGATATTCTGGAATGAACACAATTATTTCTCCAACTGAAACTGATAAATGGGTGGTGCAGTTCTATGCAACACAAATGAAGGAAGCGTTTTCTCTTTGCTGTTCACTTACCCACAGATGTAGATATGTGCTCCCTCCTTATGGATCAGATTCCACAAGTGCTCTTTATTTTTCTTTAGCAAATGCTGGACATACACCTGAGGATTGATAAATGTAAGACAGAGAAAAGCACAAACATTATTATCTGAAATCCCAAAGCAAGAAACAAGGAACGCCATTGGCCAGTTCCTCTTTGGCCAGCATCTACACTTCCATGAACTCTTCCAGAAAGTGAAATCTTTTCCTTTGCGCCTCAGTTACCAGAATTGAATTCTGAGCATCTTGCTGCTTTAGCACAATAGCCTCAAGATATGCTTTTTAGGTTTGGCAGTAAAACTCAGCAATTATATTTTAAATCACTGCAGTGCCAGTGGCAAATAGCCATTTTGGGACTATTTCAGCTTAACTATGGCAAATGCTCACGGCTATGGAGTTAGGGCAGAAGAGAAGGCCTAGACAGGATGCTCTTTCAGAGAATCGATGCAGACTTGACGGGCCAAACGGCCTTCTTCTGCAAAGCGGGAATTGGACAGACAGGGAAAACAGCAGGCAGAATATTTTAACCCAGATGGTGGAGTCTGTAAAATTTCTTTGTGGTTTTCCTGCTCACCAGTCCCTGATACACCTGAGATTTTACAAGAGAGGAGGGCAAGGTGTAGGACAGCCCACTTACCCTAACCCCAATTAGAGCACTTGGACGATCAATTAAATCACCACTTAAGGGCTTGCTTCCCACCTGACTGCTATTTTGAGATGGCGATGGGGGCAGCATCTCCACGTTCCCTGGAGCATTGGCTTTTTCAGTGGCAGTGTGGAAAACACCATCTCAAAAGTCCTGTCTATTGAGTTTGACTTCCAGATCTCAGTACATCTTGAATTGATATGTACTGAATTTCATCATTATTATTACCCTACAGTTGTAAACAGTATTCAGTTTCTTTCAGAGTTCTTTGGTTCTTGCATTAGACTCTCACTCAACCCTTCTGAATGTAGTTTGTGGATTCATGTTGGAAATAACAAGTTATATTTACAAAAATCCTCAAGGATCTGGAAGTGGGGCTAGGTGGTTTCTAACATGAATTACTTTCAGTAAAAAGCGCAAAGCAAATTTGTGAACTCTGAGACGGGATCAGTCAAACATCATTCCTTTAAATAGGGTCCACTCACGTCTTGTTCTAAAATCAATCCCTTATTCATTACCTGGTTCTCATCTCAAATACCCACCGTCTCAGCATTTTCACATAGAACTTATTGAAATCTAGATAATTTCTTGGGAGGCGGATAAGGAACTGATTGAAAGGGAGATATCAGTGGATAGTATTTGACAGAGTATTGCTTCGTTAGTCCAATCTTTGAATAGGACTATTTGCACTGGGCTTATGAATGTGGTTCACATTAATATAGTCCAGTCCCAACACCAACCCCTGCAAGAAAGAGAAGAATCTCCTGTTTTAACTTTGATAATTATTGTTAAGCGCTTCTGTTAAAGATAAAATGCTTAACATTAAAAATTCCCAATGAAGTCTATGCTCCTCATTTATCTTATCAATATAAATGTAAATGCTTCCAAGTTTTGCGATTAATGGAACTCATTTAATTATAATTATGAAATATCAAGTTTTTCTAGGTGCAGGAGATGGAAAGTAATGTAGACCATGTCTCATGACCCTGGCTCAGCTAGCCTCTCAGTGACTCACCTTTTCGGCTTGGTCTCTGGAAAATGCTACGTTCAGCTGAGTAAGGACACCATCTTTCTGAAACTGCTCCAGCTCTTCCTGATATAGATAGTCCTCGTTCTTATGACGACAGCCATAGTACAACACAGTCTCTCCGACCTCTTTCCCTGTAAAATGACACGCAATGGCCTTTTATTCCCTGAACGCATTCAGCTCCAGTTGTACTTCATAAACCGAAGGTCAGGTCAAGATTTTGAAAGGGTGGAAGGAAATGGCTTAAAAGAAAACACATTTGGGGAAATCCAAACAGTAGAAGAAAAGGATTTCTTATCAAGCAATATTTGAAAGGTTACGACAGCCAGTAAGACAACTAGAAAATCAGGGAAGGCAAAAAGACCCTCAATAAATGGCACTACATTAGGTTAAAGAGCAAGATAAATGAAAAAAATCTAGTAATACTAGTTAGGTAACATCAAACCTAACTGTTAAAAGCCTACTAATAAGAGTGAAGGCTGGAAACCAAGCAGTTTCATTATTTTGAAATAATTTGAGTTGGACAAAGCAGTGTGTTCTGGAAATTAGATCAAAAAAGAGGAATACCGAATTGAGCAAGGATATCACAGGAATATGCCATTTAACCAGGTGGCTTATAGTTACAGGCACAGACTTCACGGGCAGAATGAGCCTTTTCTTTGATGGAATATTCTAGGACTCCAATTTCTCAGATATTCATCTCAGCAGCATGGGCAGGCCTGAACCCACAGGAAAATATAGCAAATCCTGTGTCTGTGTTGTGGCACTCTGCATTCTACAAAACACCAGTGACTGATTCTCGGTTAACGGTTAGGTGCACTGACACGAATGGGCACCAGAGTGTGGCAACTAGGGGAATTTCACAACTACTTTATTAACACCAATGTAAGCCTTACTTGTGACTAATAAATAAACTTTGAAAGTTTTTTGAAGTGACCTTCTACAGATGCTACATTCACATTAAAATAAGGTCACTGATTTAGCAGAACAATTCGAGAGAAATATTTTTAGTTTTCTTGGCAATCTTAAAATCCTAGACCCCACTGCTAATCAGAACATTAGGCTTTATTGGGTGGTGCGAATCTCCAAAAATGGTGTTTGGACTGGGGGAACCAACCGTCCATAGTTTCAACTATTGAGAATAAGGTTTAGGCATTCATCTTTGTGGCACCGTGGACTTTGTAAAACCTACTGCTGAGATAATGCCAGCTTAAGCAGATAAAATGTAATCTCAGGAATCTAAAAGCACCCACTTCCCTGCCCACCTTGGATTCTGGTATTGGTTTAGCTGCCTTACGGTTAATGGAGTTTGATCAACGACCTGTTTTTTAGGTTCAGAATATTAAAGCAAACCTGAATCTTAGTGTTCAAGCTCTGGACAATAAACAGAGTGAAGGAAAGAACAAAGTGAATATTAAGTGCCCATTAATTAATCCCCTTCAGTGTGGTGAGCTGGCTTCTGGGACTGGAGCAGACTTTGTGGTAAAAGTTCACTCAGTGCTGTTAGGAAGTGCTGAGATTTGGCGTAGCCTATCGACAACGAAGAGACAGCGACAGAGTTCGTACAAATGTAAATACTAGGAGCAAAAGTAGCAGACGGCTATTTGGCTCTTCAAGCCTGTATCGTTATTAAATAAAATGATGACCGATCTAATTGTAAATGCAACTTCAAGTTCTTGCTTACCCCTTTGCTTATGAAGAATCTATCTACCTCTGCTTTAAAATATTCAAAGTCTCTACCTCCACTAACTTTTCAGGAAGAGAACTCCAAAGACTCTCAACCCTCAGAACGTTGTTTTTCTCATTTCTCTTAATGAGGTGACCTCTTACTTTCAAGCAGTGACCCATAGTTCTAGATTCTCCCTTTCCACATCCCCCCTGTTATGACCTTTCAGGATCTGAAAGGGTTTAACAAAGTCTCCTAATTTTCTAAACTCTAGTGGATGCAAATATTGTACAAACTTTATTGCACTGATGTCCTGTACGACGGAAGCATAAACCTCCGACTCTTTGATAGATTGTCAAGCAAACGGGTTGCTTTAACTGGTTAGTGGTGAGCTTAAATTGTTGTTGGAACTACATTCAACCAGCGAGTGGTGAGTACTCACCACATTCCTGACTTGTGCCTCGAGGATGGTAGAAAGGCTTTTGAGCCGTCAGAAAGTTGGTCTCATTTTGCACCAAGTCTAGCCTTTGACCCGTTTTTGTAGCCACAGTATTTACATGGCTGGTCCAGTACGGGTTAAGTTTCTGATTAACGGTGAAGTCAGTATTGAAGGTGGGTGCTTTGACGATGTTACTAAATGTCAACTGAGATAGTTGGAATCTCTCATCAGGCATAGTCATTGCCTGACGCTTATGTGGCACGCATGTTAACTTGCTGCCAACAGCCCAAGTTTGAATCCTGTCCAAGATTTTTTTCTGCAGAGATTCTGAACAATCGCTTCTGATCATATGTTGGAGGCAATGGTCAATGCTGAAACAGAAGATGGGTGGGCCTCGTGCACTCCCATGAGGAACGCCTGCAATGACATCCTGGGGAAGATTGGCCTTCAACACCCACAGCCATCTTGCCTTCTACCAAGTATGACTCGAGCCGGTAGAAAGCCGGGCCGTTCAATTTTGCTACTGCTTCTCGATGTCGCACTCGGTCAATGGAATTCTGCCCTTTTGTCTCTGGTTAAACTGAGGAAAGGCACTTTGACCCTGCTGTAATTCAGTTTTGCACTACAGTCTCGGTCGAGATTATCTGCTTCAATTTAAAGAATGGGGATAAGGGCTTGTATACAAAACCCTTTCTTCAGGAACAAAAGTTACCAACTCAGCCAAGCTGACACAAAATTGAAGAAAAAACTAGAAATTAACATATTCAAAAATTTGTTATTAAAGGCTAATTCCATTGCAATGAAAAATCATCTAAGCCACCAGCAGGGCACGTGCTCCACAGACAAATCTTCAGGATGTCAGTTATATGTTAATTGTGATAGAACCAGGATTCAATACAGAAGTGAAACAGTATTAGGAAAGTATGGAAAGCAACATTTCAAGAGAGCTAAAATGGAGAAGGAAAAAGGTCTGATTCATATTCACTAACACTAGGCTAAATCAGAGGAGAAAGATTCAGGCCATGATTAAAAATTAAGAAAATATTGTTCTGCTCCTGTACCTTGCTGCTTCAGCCAGGCCCGCTCCTGAATAAAGCCAACGAAGGGAGCGATGCCAGTTCCAGGTCCGATCATGATGACCGACGTACTGGGTTTGTAGGGCAGCCGGAACTGAGACTTCCGCACGTACATTGGAACGGTGGACTTGTGATCATTATCAGTTGGCACTTTGTTGCGTAGCCAGGTTGTCGCGACACCCCTGTTGACGCGGCCCGCTTTAGATGTATACTCCACCACAACTGCGCAAATATGAACTGAATCAGAGTGAACCTACAGAAACAGATGGCAAACCTATTATCAAATAATACAACACTAAATCGCTACTAGAAAATTAACTTCTTTAGTGTAAGAAAGCATTGCCAAATATGAAAATACAAGTTGTTACAGAAGCACTGACATCCTAAGTGGTTTGTTAGTTACTTAGGAACTTGCAGCCAGATCCTTATCAAGATACAAGATTGCAGTTAAAGTTTGCCTCAAGCCAAATTGTTGCTATACACACCGGTTGAGTGCTCTGCAGGGTTCATTTCTAATATTCATGCAATCTGGGCATGGATTCTGGTTTCCTATCCAATTCAAAATGGCATAGTTAGAGTTGAAAGCACAAAGAACTCTAGGAGTCATACACAGACTTTCCTTCCATAATTCATCACATGACCTCCCTAGGAAAAAGCAGGTCATCTGACCCTTCAGGCAGTAAAACCCAAATACTAATATTGTTCTGAGCAATCAGCACAGGCTCAGCAAACATTCTTTCCTTGCCCAAGAAGCAAGGAGTTGTTTTGTCTTCCAACTTGCTCAAGTTTTGTTGGACATCCCACTGCATTAAAGAGATGCAACTGATACCAACATCACATCAAAGCCATACCTTTTGCAAGACGTCTAGTGGCACACAAGTCCCAGCCCCCACAAAATATGATCTAGACAAAGCAGCCCGCTTGATTGGCATCCCTTCCATTAACATTCATTCACTCCACCACCAACAGAGTGGCAGCAATGTGTATCATTCACAAGATGCACTGGAGGAACTCACTAAGGCATGTTAGACAGCATCTTACAACCCATAAGTTCAACAATCTAGAGGACAAGATACATGTGAGTACCAGCACCTGGAAGTTTCATTCTAAAATACTCGCCATCCTGACTTGGAAATACGTTCCTTCATTGTTGCTGGGTCAAGATCCTGGAACTCCATACCTAACAGTAGTGCGCACATACCTACACCTCAGGGACTTCAGTGGTTTAAGGCGGCAGCTCACCACCACCTTCTCAAAGGGGTAATAAACACCGGCTTAGCCAACAACGCCCACATCAAGGTTTCACTCGATAGCTCAAATGACCAGACGACGCTATAAGAATTTATCAAAAATCAAGATGCAGTTTTTTGATTTGAAATTTTAACATTCCGACAGCTTACTGCAAGTGCTCACCTTTGAGGATGAAGCAACAGAATAATAGCGAGCCTGCAACCGTGGCAACAACTCACACAGATGATCGATTGGTGGACGAAGAGATGGCAAGTCTTGCAAAATGGCGAGAATATTTCTCCTGTCTTCCACCACCCACTTGAGGTATTGCGACTGAAACATAGTATACAGACATCCTTAATACAAAGAGTGAAGATATTACCTCATTTTCCAATCTGTAGCCATTCTTTTAAGCATTTATGAGCATTAGCTCTCCTGACTCTGGGGCAGCAGAATATTCCATTCAACAAATAATTCAAAGAGTCAGCCTGAAGTGCCGTAACTATGAGCACACAAGCAATAAAATCGACAGCATTTTATTGAATGTAAGCATCAAATCACACCAGTAACAAATTTGGGACTGAGACTGCTGAAGGCAAATGTTTTTTAAATGCTGTAGTAATGGGAGACAGCAAGAGTGAGCAAGAGAGAGAGAGAGAGGATCTGAGACAATGAGTCATGTAAGTGGATGTTCAATTGTGTCTGAACAAAGAACAAAACAGCACGGGAAACAGGCCCTTTGGCGCAACGAGCCTGTGCCGCCACCTCAATGTTCCCACCTCTACCCATGATCCCTGTCTGTGTTGAGGGATCTATGGATTGAAACCAAATTTGAGACAATTTAGGGAGAATTTGTTTTGCCAATCAGCCTAACAGTACATCTTTGGGATGTGGGAAGAAACCGGAGCACCCGGAGAAAACCCACGCAAGCACAGGGAGAATGCGCAAACTCCCACAGACACAGGCCCAAATCCATGTATCTGCACAGCACAGCAATAGTCACTGAGCTGTCGTGTTGCCCATCAAATGGTCCAGGTCATTTGACAAGGTCTGCAGACCTTGTCAAAGGCCTTAGTGAAGTCCATGTAGACAACATCCACTGCCCTACCTTCATCAATTGTCTTTGTCACTTCTTCAAAAAACTCAATCAAGTTCATGAGATGTGACCTCCCCTTCACAAAACCATGTTCCCTCTCATTAATGTGTCTGCTTATTTCCAAGTGGGAATAAATCCTGCCTTGAAGAATCCTTTCCAATAAATTTCCCTACCTCTGCTATAAGGCTAGTTTTGTAATTACCTGGGTGATTCTTGCTACCCTTCTTAAACAAAGGAACAACATTAGCTATTCTCGAATACTCTGGGAAGTCTTCTGTAGCCAGTGAGGAAACGAAGATTCTCTCAAGGCCCCAGCAATTTCCTCCTGTCTTTCTTAGTGTTCTGGAATATGTCCCATTCGGCCCTGGGGACTTGTCTACCTTAATATTTCTTAAAAACCCAATGTTTCCTTTTTGATTGCAACGTGGCTCAAACTATCTACACGTCCTTTCCGAGATTCATCATCCACCAAGTCCCTCTCTTTGGTAAGTACTGATGCAAAGTATTCATTTAACACCTGCCCGTTTCCTTTGGCTCCATGCATACATTCCCTTCCTTGTTCTTGAGTGGGCCAACCCTCTCCCTGGCTATCTTCTTACTCTTTGTATACACAAAGAACAAAACAGCACGGGAAACAGGCCCTTCAGCCCAACGAGCCCGTGCCACCACCTCAATGTTCCCACTTCTACACGTGATCCCTGTCCATGTTTATAGATCTATGGATTAAAAACCAAATTTGAGACAATTTAGGGAGAATTTGTTTTGCCAATTAGCCTAAGAGCACATATTTGGGATGTGGGAGGAAACCGGAGCTCCCGGAGAAAACCCACGCAAGCACAGGGAGAATGCACAAACTCCCACAGACACAGGCCCAAATCCATGTATCTGCACAGCACAGCAATAGTCATGAGCTGTCGTGTTGCCCATCAAATGGTCCAGGTCAAGCGTACACTAACGACGTGAAGCACTAGGATACTCTCGAAAAAAAAAATCCAAGAGCAGCTCTCTCACGACCCATCGCGTGTATGCCCCTTGTTAGACAACAAGGCGGACCAAAGTACCTGTAGGATAAAAACAAATACATCAACATCATCGACTATTTACACACTTCCCAGGGACCCCCAAGGCTCATGATCCCTATTTTAAATTAGTTTTCTATACCCCTCCATTCCCACTCTGTTCACATGTCTATCTAAGTATCTCTTAAATAACTCCAGAGTACCTGACTCCACCACTTTACTTGGCAGCGCGTTCCATACCCCCACCACCCTCTGTGTGAAAAAACTCCCTTTAACATCCAAATTATACCTTACCCCCCTCACCCTAAGCCCGTGACCCCTCATGCTATTTGAGTCCATCCTAGGAAAAAGCTTAACCCTGTTTACTCTATCTATACCCCTCAATCTTGTACACCTCTATTAGATCTCCTCTAAATCTATATCTTTCTAAGGAGAACAACCCCAATTTGCCTAACCTCTCCTCGTAACTCAGACCTTCCACACAAGGCAGCATCCTGGTAAACCACCTCTATTCTCTCCAGAGTCTCCACATCCTTTCGGTAGTAAGGCGACCAGAACTAGATGCAGTATTCCAAATGAGGCCTAACGTTTTATACAACTGCAACATTAAAGGCCAGCTCTTATACTGTATACAAGATCCATTTTACTAGCTCTCAATAAATACTGACGCACTTACCTTTCCTTCAGGGGAAGATGAAGCCATCTTCCGGAGGAATTCTTGCTCTTTGGGGTCGGATGCATACTGTGCCAGTTCATAGAGAACATTAGTGCGTGGAGGATTGGTGATATCTAGATAATGTGACAAAGCTGTTCGGTACGTGGTTGGGCAGGGGAATGGGTGTTTTTTATTGGACTCCTCTAGAGAAACGCAAACACAAAGGATAAATTAACAACACACTGGAGAGCGCACTTGTTCAGCATTTCTATTGTTGTGGAAATGAATTAAGATGTGCATATGATACACTTGAAGGATGACTGATCTCAAACAAAGCAAAATGAGTCCCACTTGTGGGCAAGTGTTAGCTTTCTCCAAAGAAAGGCCAAGTTCTGTGTATCTTCTTATTTTAATCAAAGCTCATTAACCAATTCTAATCAGCATTAACCCAGATACAGCCTGCATGATTTTTATTTATATAGTTAAATGTCTAAACATCAATCCCAGACAGAGGTCTGGAATCTCCTGTTGCAACTGGAAATGCTGATTTCAGTGCTCCTGACAAGATTTAATGACAGGTCATTCACCTTCTGAATCCAGCAGTTTACTTCAACCAGTTTACATTTAATCTCAATTGAGGACAGACCTTTTATTAGGTTAAAAAAAAAAACGGTTGGTAGCTCAATCCAAAAGTGCCATCATTGAAGAGATGCACTGCATCAAATATGGCAATTGGGTAAACTCTAGGGGTATTAGAATTATTTTTCCATATCTCATCTTCCCTCTGGTGGCTTGATTAATAAAAATGACAATTTAAGAGGTCTCCAATGAACTCCAGAGAGCTGAAAGTTGTCAGTTGTATGAACTGAAATGAAATACGTACAGGTGGAGGGCATTGACCAGATGGTTACTTCAGCACGTATGGAGACGTGAGGACTGGAACAAAGTGGAATCGGGAGATATGCGCGCGCGCGCACACACACACACACACACACACACACACACACACACACACACACACGTAATATATCATTCTGAAGACAGACTGGATTTGGATTCTTCCTTCATCACTGGGTGTCAGGAGTATACCAGTTTTAAACACATCATGCATCAGGCCTTGGTAGTTACCAGCCTCTTCCCACATTACAGATACCTGAATTTTCCTTTTGATTGTGAACTAAGCGTTTAATATTCTACTATTTTGTCAACATTAGATGTTACTTCTTGTTTTTCCTATTTACACCCTTTACGGAATGAGGACACTTGCTCATCACTCACCATCAAGATTTTTTAAGGAAAATACGATATCCAAGTCTGAGTTTAGTATTTTGCCAATCTCATTAACGAGTGCTGAATCGTTGATGGGGAACACAGCCACATGATCCCCACTCTCATATCTGCAAAAGGAAGAGAAACGCCATACAATGGAATTAAAACACAGCAGTTCCTCTGCATTCCTATCTCCCTAACTGTTCTTAGACTTCCATAACTCTCATTTCCCCAGAACTGCTTCTTTTGCCGAGAGACTATACCAATGACACATTAATCTTGTGGCACAGTCTCCACTAAGGAAGCTTTCCCTTGTGCACTGTGAAGCAAGCCTGTTCCGTTCACTTTCCCCTCCCCACCCCCTCAGTTACCTTAAAAAAATTAAAACTGTTCAAACTTTGAAAACACCTCTACAATACACACATTCTTCCAGCGCTAATGTTCACAGCTTCCTTAATCTCAGCCAAAAATTCCCTTTCATCACTTTAGTAGTTTTCACGCTAACTCCCTTACTCCAAAAGGAAGTTGTCCGATGCAACAGAATGACTGAACTGTCCCAGATGGGGCTAGGCCCACCCAGAGTCCAGTTACTTCTGGGAAACATTCTAGTTCTGTTATATACAAGATTTTGATTCTCTGCTTTTATAGGTTCAATCACATAATCCAGTCATGACACCCTAACACAATACTAAGGAAAGGAGCATCACCGGAATACTGTAACTATTGGGAGTGCCATCCTGTGGATGAGGAATCAAAGCGAGCTTCCATCTTCCCCCTCAGGTGCATGTAAAAGATTCCAAAGCACAACGAGCAGATAATGATCTCAGTCCAGTTATTCCTCAATCAGTATCCAAAACAGCCAACCTGGTATTTATGCCATTGCTATTTACAGGACCTTGCCATATGTTTCTTCAAATTACAATATTTAATAAATATTTACTTCAAAATGCTTTGGGACATTCTCAGGTTAAGCAAGCCTCTTATAATACAAATTTTCTTTTCAATGCTACTGTATGCTCCACTGAGCTGTTTAATAATATCTACAAATCACACTATAACCTATTGTGTGTCACTGCTCGCCCTACATGCATTATTAGAATTTGAGCTGAGTAAAATGTACATTTAAGAGCAATTTTACATACAGGAATTGCATGAATTTGGAAACCTTCGTATCAGTGAATTTCTATGTAGCGCCAGGGACCCGGGTCACCGTCTGTGTGGAGTTTGCACATTTCCCTGCACCTGCATGTGTTTCCTCTGGGTGCTCCTGTTTCCTCTCTCACTCCAAAGATGTGCACGTTAAGTTGATAGGGTCAATTCAGTATGGCCAAACGTCAGGGAGATTAGTAGGTAAATATGTGGTGATACTGGATGGGATGGTTGAGTGCAGCTTCGATGGGCTGAATGGCCTCTGTCTGCATGGCAGGGATGATTCTAGATCAACTGAGATATTTAACAAGGTGCTAGGTACAAAAAACATTAATCTGGTAAAAGGTTACTGAGATTATGGAAAGAAAATGTCCATCAGTGGCATTTTAGCTGATTATTGGATGCCACTCCTGGCTGATCTCCACCCAACAGGTACCAAGTTTCCCAACACCACCCAACTGTGATCAACTAACTGAGCATAAAATGGGGATTCCTAACTGGAGCATCCCTGGTTTGCATGACTCCTACTGTCTTTCTATTAAAACATCTAACTGAGCCTTAAACTAGTCCAGTTCCATGATTTCAACCCTCTTCTGGGAACCAGGCCAGGCTATTAATCATTCTATAAATAAAGAACTTGTTCTTGACATCTTATCCCAACTTTTCTTCATAATCCTGAATCTCTGCTCTCTCATCCTGCTCCTCGGGCCATGCATTCAGGTTTACTTCCTACAGCTTAAAAGTATTAAGGAACAACCATCACTGCTGTCCACCAGTATTTACTGAATTCAAAGGAAAATACATAATTAAGATACCACTCAATTTATTTTTATATAATTCCAAAAGGCCTCCATCGTTCCCAGTTTGCTGTCATGTGTAAACTTGGCCAAACTGCACTAAGTAGCTAGAGCCAAAACACTGATGAAAATCAGAAATAACAGCAATCACAATAGTCGTCCACAGTATCCATTCATCGTCCTCTGCCATTAACTTGACACAACTTCTATGTACCTGTTGTTTTTCCATCCTACAGCCATTATGACACACACGTTATTATTTCAGTTTTAATAATTTTTAGTATCAAATGCTTTTTAAGTTGAGATATGCTACACGAGACTTTCAAGAGTTCCCTCAGACTGTTACTTTCTCAAAAAAAAAGACCAAAGAGGCTTTTCAGGTGCAAACTTATCCTCCTTGATTCATTTTGGCTGCTATTTATTAGATCGTCATTATACAGATAATCCTCAAATTCACTCTTTATAATTCACAGAAAAGCCCAACAAAATTTCCATCTTATTTACATCAAAATCTTTAATTTGTTGAGATTATTTTTGTTCGGTGGCACAAAAAGAGAAAACACTGGAAAATCTCAGCAGGTCTGGCAGCATCCATCAGCATTTCAAAGCTTTGATAAAAGGTCATCTGGACTCAAAACTTCAGCTCTTCTCTCTTCCTACAGATGCTGTCAGACCTGCTGAGATTTTCCAACGTTTTCTCTTTTGGTTTCAGATTCCAGCACCCGCAGTAATTTACTTTTGATCAGTTTGGTGGCACGCTACTCTTGATTTTCCTTTTTGTTACTTGGAGAAAATAATCATCCTGTGTTCCACCTCAGTTTCAAGAGATTTTTTTAAAAGAAGTGTTTCTCACCACTGACTTCCCTTCTGTTGAAGTATTAACCAAGTTTCTCCCTGCTATTTATAAAATTAATTCATATTCAACAAACTCAAAAGGAGACCCATGATTTGGAGAAACTAGTGTCCAAGTAGCTCAAGTCCTGCATCTCTTACCTAATCTTTGAGCCACTGATGTCCAGCTCCAGGTGCATGAGGTGCCGTTCTCCTCCTTTATTTAACTTCCGGTTCACTGTCACCAATGCCAAAAATGGGTTCTTTGCATCAAAAGGCCTGAATTGGAAACAGCATTTTTTTGAAACGAACATTAGAGCAGCACTCACGTCAAACAAAAAAAAAGGGTCACTCCACAACATCTGCATCAGAAGACAACAAAATAGAAAGATAGTGACTTCAGGAAGTGTAGTGGAGGATCAACAGGGATGAAGTGGAAATGGATGAGACCTTCAAGTTTCTAGGTGTCCAGATCATCAACAACCTGGACCCTCCATAGCGATACCATATTAAGATGTGCAAACTGGGTTGACTGGCCACGTTACATTGACCCCATTGTCACAGGGATTAGCAGGGGAAATATGTGAGGTTAGAGGAACAGGGCCTGGGTGGGATTATGGTTGATACAAACTCAATGCGCCAAATGGTCTCCTCCTGCACTGTTGGGATTCTATGAAAAGCAGCCAAGGACCCCATGCATCCTGAATATCTTCTCTTCCATCTTCTTCCATTGTGAAAACCATACAAACATCCGAGGTCACGTACCAATCAATTCAAGAACAGCTTCTTCCCTGCTGTCAGACTTTTGAATGGACGTACCGGATATTAAGTTAGTCTTATTTTACATCCTAGCTATAACTGTAAACTATATTTTGTACTCTCTCCTTTCCTTCTCCCTTATGTAGTTTATGAATGATGTGCTTTATCTGTGTAGTGTGCAAGAAAAAAATGCTTTTCGCTGTATACCAATACATGTAACAATAATAAATCAAACCAAGTTATCAAATCAAGGAAGATGGGTGGTTTCCAAAATGCATCATTCAAGCTGTCATTTAATTTAGTATTAGGAATAAAACCCCCCACTCATTTCTTCCTACATTACTGAAGTAGTTAAAATTTAACCTCACTCATTACAGCCCATATTTTTCGACTTGCCTGACCTTTTCTACTACTCCAGCCTCAGTAGTGTCCTCCACTGCGAGTCTTAGAATCATAGAACACAGGAGTCCATTCAAGCCCACATGTTTGTACCAGACCCTTGAAAGACTGAACCAATTTGTAACACTGTCTAGCGAAGCTCTGACTGATTTATAGTTGTGAGGGTGTACTACAAACTCCTCTGAACATTACTAACATGTCCGTGAACTATTTATACTTGATCTTTCATGATGTTAAGTGGCTCATTTATTTCAAAGCACAGTACATTTCAGATTGATGCAGAGCCATGCGTGCATATACCCGAGATTTGCCAGCATTTAGTGTTAAATTGGTATTAGTATACACGACTGAGTCTGCAAGATTTGCAGGAGTCTTCAGTGGCTGATGCTTTATCAAAATCCAAGTGTTTTAATTTACCAAGTTGGGTACAAAAGCAGTTCACTGGCAAAATCGACTACATTTGTCTCTTACTTGGCCTATTCTATAATGATTTTAGTCTGTTCGATGTTTTAACTAGAACACAATCAAATTCTCCAAGCCAAACGCAAGTTTGGATATCGATCCCAAATTGATGCTCGGTAAGGAATATTTTATAAGTACAGCAAACCAGCCTTTAACGCATGTTGGGAATTTTATGTTCTTGAGCTATTTTTTCTCTAGCTTAGGATATTTGGAGGCTTGCCAGTTCAGAAGTGATAAAATATCAAGCTATTCACAACAGGAGGAATTTCTAACAGTCTGCTAAAGTCTCATCGTGTTGTTGGTGACTCAGACATTTCTCCAAGCAAGGAAAACAACGAGCAATTTTATTGAAGTATTTGGAAGGAGGGAAGGCTTTAGATTGGAATTACCTCTCAAGGAATACAGTTCACGTTGAATTGAGAACAACGGTGGAGTAAGAATTGTTACACGAAGTTAGAATATGGCTCAACCTGCATATTGTTATTTGGCATCTTTCAACAAGTTAACGCGATGATTTCCCAAAAACAATGATAATGTTCTTATCAGAGATGAAGACAGGCTTAAGGATGTTTAAGGTCACAAACTGATTGCAGAGCATTGGTTATGGGACAAACTCAGCAACCAAGATGTTGAGTTTGTGTGCCAAATCTGTTGATCAATATCAATAATTAAGAGTAGCTCAGATTAGACAGGATGACAGATAATTCAATGGGCGCACTGAAATCACAATTTGTGTTTTTGCAACACAAAACAGCGACAATTGAGACAATATTGCAAAAATTTACTTACGGTTTCTGAATTTCATAAGTTTTTAACCGTCCCATCTCTCCAGTGTAGACTTTGTTCATGTTTATGTCATTATGCACCACTAGCTCATATTGACGGATGCTGAAAAGCAGTAAGTAAAGCATTACTTTTAAACGGCCTGCATGCTTGGCAGGTGACGTGAAATAATCAAGTCTTTGTTATCAAGTCATTAAGATAGTTACTGCAAGCTTCCATTCTGCGCAGAATGGACAGGGCAAGCCCTTAATCTTTATTGCAAAAAAGCCAATTCAAATTGATTGTAATTATGTTCCACACAAGATCCAAGCTGACAAGAAAAGGCATTGGACCTGATCTTAGGCTTGATCTGATGCTTCTTCCACAGGGAAATGATAGTAATAAACTTTCTGTAACCAGGATAGCAGCTGATGGCTGGGACCTTCTGACAATATTCATCGTAACTTAGGCAATTCATGCATTATATATAATCAAATGTTAGAGTTGGTGCTCATGCACTCTAGCATAGCTAAAATTATTAGTTAGCCTGAATCCGCACGCACTACTGGTCAAATCCAACAGCTATCATTAAAGCAGTCCGATTGTCAGTATCCTGTTTAAGTAAACTGACCATATGGGTTCACATGAATCGTTTTGGATGCAAAATTCTCTGTGCTGATTAGGATCAGTTTGATTTTATTCTGTACTGCTCGATAGTTTCCAAGTGATTGACAAATTGAAGAATTTACCCAGGCTACCGTAATATGATCTCTGCCATTCATGAAAGGGGGCACTCACCTGGAATCATCGCCAGTGGCTTCCACACCAAAGTGCTCACATACTGCTGGCCAGAACTGCTCCCGCCACATGATGAAATCCTCCTCAAGGCTAATGGGGACAAAAACATTTCAGATAATTAAACTAAAAACTCTCATCAGTGGGATATGATTTCAGGTTTGCGTTAAATGACAGAACAATACAACGCAGGAAGAGGCCCTCTGACCCACGACATTGTGCCAAACACGATGCCAAATTAAAGCAATCCTTTGTTGCAATAATTGTTGCCGTTCATCGAATGCTTGCCACTGTCTGCTCAACGTTATTCCTTTAAGTAATGCTTCCCAATTTATCACAGCCAACACGTGCCTCACATCGTTGTGGTTTTAGTTCATGACATGATGTGTTCTGAACACATGTCACACACTCCATAATCTCGTCAGGTATCTGTAACACCGAAAGGACACTGTTCAAATCCAATCCCAACCTGAGCACCGAGCCACAGAAAAGAACTGGCTGCCACTCTAGAATGGTATTCTTTCTATTCTCAATAATACTGAGCTTGTACTCTGGTTTATGGGCAGAAGATGCAGTCCTTATAAACAAGGTGGTGGGGAGGGGGTACTCCAAATGGGACTTCTTCGTTAATTTTTTTTTAAAAAGCGAATGACTTTAGCCTCTTCAACAGGCTCCCAGCAGTTGAAAAAAACCTGGACACTATAATCCAAATGCTGTCATCTTTTTATGTATTTGTATTTGCAGACATTTATAAGCCACAAAATTATCAATTCCCTAATTCATGTGACCTGTCTGCTGGATTAAATGTAGACACGCACCATGGTGACAGTGTCTTTGAAGTGGTGAAGCATTAATATCAAAAGCCAGCTTCCAAAGGCCAATGCAACAAAAATATTCACTCATAATTAGTTGATAAAAAGTGAATAATCTCCTGAAACAATCACATCCTTAACAAGACTTTAACAATTACAACAACACCACTTCTTTCTTACTTCAACATACATTTCATTATGTGGAATCTAAACCTAAGGCTTTAGGTCCTGGCAACATTACGGCTGTAACACTAAAAACTTGTCCTTCAGAATTAGCCAGAACCAAGTCAAACTATTTCAGTGCAGCCACAACATTAACGTTTACATGCCAACACAAAAGATTTCCCAAGTATGTCTTATCCGTAAAAAGCAAGACAAATCCAAATCAGGAAACTGCAGCCCGATCAGTCTACTTGTAATTGTCAACAATAGAAGGTGCAACTGTTAGTGTTATCAAGTGGCAATTACTCACCGGTAACATTCTGACCAATGCTCAGTTTGTGTTCAGTCAGATCCACATGGCTTTGGACTTCATTGACTTGGTGCAGACTAGAATTCAGATTATTTTATCCAAAAGATGAAGCGAGAGCACTTTCTCTTCAATATCATGGCAGCACTTGACTAAGTGCAACATCACGGAAAATTGAAATCGATGGATCATTACAGTTGTTGGCGGGCAGTCATCTCAAGCCCAGGGCATCACAATGTCATAGGCCCAACTAACTTCAGCCATTTCAATGATATTCCCTCTACCATAAGTTCAGAAGCAAGAACGCTTGCTGATGACTGCAGTGAACAGCAACACCTCAGATATTGAAGCGGTTCCTTCTTGCATGTAGCGAGATCTACATGACATTTGGATGTCAGCTGGTAAGTGACAAATAACATTGCCACATACGCAATTTCCATTTCCAACAAGACAGAACATAATCATTCAATGGCATTAACCATTGATAAATCTCCACCTGAGGTTACCATTGACAAGAAACTGAACTGGACTAGCTGTGTAAGTACAGTGGCTTCAAGAACAGATCAGATGCTGGGAATTCTGTGATAACTCATCTCCCGACTCCTCAAAGCCTGTTCACCAACTATAAAGCAGAAGCATGATGGAATATTCTCTACGTGATCATATGAAAGCAACTCCAACTGCACAAGAAACTCAACAAATTTTAAAACAAAAGCAGACCCCATCTGATCCACACTAATCCACCACCGTAAAATGTTCACTCCTTACACCATTGATGCAAATCAGCAGTGTGTAACATCTGCAACATGCACTGCAGCAACTTGCCAAGGCTCCTTAGGCAGCATTTTTCAAACCCAAAACATTGGCCACCAATGACAGTAGAAACCTTGTAACCTCACCATCATCAACTTCCCTTCCAAACTACCCACAATCTTGACTATTCACCAGTCCTTCACTATCGCTGAATCAAAATCCTGGAATCCCTCCTTAAGAGCACTGTAGGTGTATTACACCACACTGACTGAACAAAGAACAACACAGCACGGGTAACAGGCCCTTCAGCCCAACGAGCCCACGCCGCCATCCTAACGTCTTAATGACATATAGAGACCAATATAGGGACAATTTGTTACCCAATCAGCCTAAGAGCACATCTTTGGGACGTGGGAGGAAACCGGAGCACCTAGAGAAAACCCACGCAACCATGGGGAGAACGCGCAAACTCCGGCAGACACAGGCCCAAATCCATGTGTCTGCACAGCAACAGCGATAGTCTCTGAGCTGTCATGTTGCCCATCAGATGGTCCAGTTTAAGCATACACTAACGACGTGAAGCACTAGGCCACTCCTGAAGCAACATCCAGGAGCAGCCCTCGCACGACCTGCCGAATGCATGCACCTTGTTGGTCAACAAGGTGGACCGAACAGCCTGTGGAAACAATTAAAGTATTTAAACAGTTCTCCTATATCCCTCTATCTGCAGACCGCTCATGTGGCTGTCCAAGAGACCTTTAAACAACCCTAGCTTGCCTGCTCCCACCACCTTACTCGGTAGTGCATTCCACACCCCATCTACACTTTGTGTGAAAAAATGCCCTCTAATATTAGTCTTATACATAGCCCCCCTCACCCTAAGGCCGTGACCCCTCGTTCTATCCGAATCTAATGATGGAAAAAGCTTACCACCATTTACTCTATCTATACCCCTCAATCTTATATACCTCTAAAAGATCCCCTCTCAGCCAACGTCTTTCAAGGGAAAACAACCCGAGTGCATTCAACCTTTCCTTGTAAGTCAGCCCTTCCATACCAGGCAGCATCCTGGTAAATCTCCTCTGCACTCTCTCCAGGGACTCCACGTCCTTCCGGTAGTATGGCGACCAGAACTGGACGCAGTACTCCAAGTGAGGCCTAACCAACTTTCTATACACTTGCAACATCAAACTCCTACTCTTGTATTCTATACCCCTTCCTATGAAGGCTAACATACTGTAGCCATTAAAGAAGGTAGCTCAGCACCCATGAATGTACTGAAACACCAAACTTAGAATGCAGAAATGAATGTGAAAATACAACCAATGATTTATTTATTCCCCTAATTCTGTTTCCTAGCTAAATCTCAAGGCAATGTCCAAAAAAAAAATGCAATAATCTATGCTAGCAATAATCTATGCTAGCAATAATCTATAATAGCACACATTAAAAATAAGCAGAAATATCCCTGAAACGATCAACAACTTGGATTTATAATACCTTTAATGCACCAAAGTGGGTCACAGGAATTTAAAATTTGAAACAGCCATAAGAAGTTCATAGATCAGATGACCAAAACTCAACCATAGACAGAGATTTTAAGTAATACTTCAAAAAGGAGGACAGGGAAGTAGAGTCAGAGAGATTTAGGGCACGATCTCTAGTTTTGAGTCCTATTCAACTGAGCACAGCTCTCAACGGTGAGACACTAAAATTGAGGATGTTAAAGAGGATTGGAATTAGAGGAGCACAGAGGCAGAGTTGTGGGGCTGAAAGATTTGAAAATAAAGACAAGTTGGCTTAACCAGGAGCCACATAGATCATTGAGCACATGGACGGTGGGTGAATAGTATTTGGTACAGGTCAGCATGCACAAGGAGTAGAGTTTGGGACGGCCAACATGTCATTCAGCACAGCATACCTGACGATTTGTAGCAGAACTGCTACAGGAACACAAGGCATTAAAACTTGTAATCCTATGGCAATCATATCTTGATCTTTGTTTATACACAGTAGGTGGAATTCCAACCTCCCCTCCTCAGAATTCTGTGCATCATAAAAGTCTGAAGGTGGGAGGGTCCCTAAATTTTTTGGGTGCATTCAGGACTGCAATTTTTCCACTTTTGACAGCAGGGAGGTTTGCAAAGGTAGGAGAGACAGAGCCAAAGTACACTGCGGAAGCCAGCTGCAGAATCTCATTCTCTGTGAATTAAGACTGGAAAATGGAGTCAATCCTTCGTAAATTGGCTACGGGCACAAAGTCAATCCCACCAGCACAATACGGCTAGGAACATTGTGTGTAATGCCAAATCATCCACGCCCAGCACGAACTGGATTGTTGGCCTCGCATTCACTTTTAATGAATTGCCACGCTGATTGACCAACGTGGCGAGCGAGTGAGATAGTACTCTAAAACGTTTGAAGGTGGCTCTGGCGTTCTTCCCAGCAGCTGGTTAAAAATTAAACACGTTCATATCATAAGAAAGGCAAGTCATTATCAAGAACTTTGGCTTTCCTTAATTGAGATAGTACTGACTTCCATTAATTTTAGATAAGTCATTGGAAAGGGAAAGTTACTCCTTATGGTCATTTACCACTTTAGTTGCAAAGGAATAAAATGTCTGGTAGCATCTGAACAGAGACACAAAGAGCTAATAGGAGTGATGACAGTTCTGATAAAAGAACGTTACCTCTATTCATCTCCTCACAGATACTGTCAAGTCTGAGTAGTTCTATCATCGAATAATTTACTTTGGAATTCCAGCATCCATAGTATTTTGCTCTTGTTTTAGTTAGAATGGTATCAGCCACATGTCACGTGGGACTATAACATCTTAAACCGTTGCAGAAAAATATCATCCTCAAGTGTACATACAATTGTTGCATACCATCAACATTAGAGGTGCAACTTGTATGTTCAAAAGAAAACTTGGCCACCCTTTTTCATTAATGCCTCAGTCTCTCATTGCCGTATCTGAGATATGGCAGTTAAATGTGTCACTTGAGATTTCGGCAATTAGGCTTTGCTTTCAGCATCTTGCCACAGAATGTTTACGTGAATGTAATGAACCAAGGTGTCAACTGTGAAAGTATAAGCACCTTACTCTCAGAAATGGAAGCCCTGATGTCCAGTCACTCATGCTTCACCCTTTAAACATCAAGACAAGACTTACACATCCAAAAAAAATGAAAATTATTTTTAATGTTAGTATTCAAATAACATTCAATCTGGAATGATGCATGTGACCTCGATTTTAGTAGACACAATATAAAACACTCTTTAATCTTGGCATCGCAGCTAGGAGACACTTGAAGGCTAGAACATTTTCTGTCAGTATCATATTTATGGAACTTGACCGGAAAAAGCACTCACTTGCCATCGTCATCTCCCAATCCTAGTTCAAAGATCCTTTCTGCTCTCAGCTGTTCCAATCTCTTGTTTACATACTTTCCCATCGCATTAAAATGTTCATAAGTTTTATTTCCAAGCCCAAAAACCTAGAAGAAGAAATAAAATTCTAAATTCGTAACAGATTTTGCACATCTTTTGTTTTGAGATTGGGTCAGGTGAACAGTTTGCACATTTTGAACCAATGCAGACAAGGGTTGATATCCAAAAACAGTTTCTGTTACTGCAGTGGCTGGTTACCAAGCACAGTAGCTGGTTGGATAATCAAGTTCAACTCTCAATCATGTTTTGATTGTAATTTTCGTATCCCTCTCCTTCTTTGCCCTAGTTTTAACAGATTGCATCAATTCATTGGTGGCCACACTTTCACCCACTGCCCGTCAGAGCTGTTGCTCGAAGCGCTTTTCCTTTGAATTATTCGGCACCAGGCTAAAATAGTAAACTCAAAAAAACCAAGCATCAGCGAGGGCTGGATATTAATGCCATGGAAAATTTTAAAATGGGGAACAATAACTGCTAGGCATGTTTCTGTCTTGAACTTCATTAACATTTAAAATCAGAGTCCAACAGTACAATTGAGTGGCATGGTGGCACATTGAATCTGGGTCCCTGGCAATATTAACCAATTTCTGGTTTGGGTCACTGTCTGCGTGGAGTTTGCATAATCTCCCCGTCTGCATGGGTTTCCTCCAAGTGCTCTGATTTCCTCCCACAATCTAAAAGATTTGCTGGTTAGGTGCATTGATCCAAAGAGACACTGGACTGTGGCAACCAGGTGAATTTCACATTAACTTTATTGCAGTGTTAACGTAAACCTTACTCGTGACTAATAAATAAACTTTAAAACTTTTGATTCAGATATAATAGTTGTCGGCTGTGCTTCCTAATGCACAGCTGGCATCGAAGAGAGGCAGAGCTATTTGTTCCACAGGACAAGTGCCTTTTAAAGTACGCTGTGGAGTAGGAATGACTACCCCAGCTCATAGAAGCCTTAGGCCTGTCATTGTGACACCTCTCATCCTTGCCATAATCAATAGCCTACCATCTCAATCATGCACCCTCTCTCCCTCGCTCCCTCTTCACCTTGACTCGAACACTCATTCCCTCTCTGTCCTGATTGGAAACTGTCCTTGGCAAAGGTCCTGGCAGAAACTTCCTAGCACTGGTTTTCCTGGTGAGACACCAGCTGCTGAGCAAGTAAAGAAATAAAAACGCAAGATTCCTGCTGGTAAATTTGACAAGAACTTCACTTGCTGGCTCAAAGCATTTGATAAAGGTGCCTTTTAAAAATTATGGTAGAAAATAGTGGGAACATATTAGCATGGATAGAAGATCAGCTAGCTAGATCAGGAAAGAGTAGCTGTAAATAGGTCCTTTTTCTTGTTAAAAAAATGTGACAAGGGATCAGTGCTGGGGCCTCAACTTTTTACAATCTATGTGAATGTATTAGGTGGAGCGACCAATGATATGGTTGCTTAATTAGTTGATGCAAAGATAGATAGGAAAGTCGTGAAGAAGACAGAGGCTACAAAAGGACCGACAGGTTGAGTAATTTAAACATAGACATGATCATAGTAAAATTACAACACAAACAGGCCTTTCAGCCCACACGTTGCACAGTTCATACCTCTACCTACCAGGCTTAACCATAATCCTATTAATTCCCATGTGTTCATCCGGAAGTCTCTTAAAAGATCCTATCGAATTTGGCTCCACCGCTACCGCCAATGGCAGCTGGTTCCACCTACCCATCACCCTCTGAGTGAAAAACTTACCCTTGATATCTCCTCTGTATCTACTCCCCAGAACCTTAAACCTGTGTCCTCTTGTGATAGCCATTTCAGCCCTGGGGAAAAGCCTCTGACAATCCACTTGATCAATATCTCTCATCATCTTATACACCTCTATCAGGTCACCTCTCATCTTTCGTCTCTCCAAGGAGAAAAGACCGAGCTCTCTCAACCTAAGTGGGCAAAGATCTGGCAAATGATGTAGAACGTGGGAAGATGTGAAGTGTCCATTTTGGTAGAAAGCATTTAAAAAAGCACATCACCTAAATGGTTGGAGATTGCAGATAAGATCCTTTTAGATTATATTCGGAAGGTTCTGGGTCTCAGTGCATGAATCACAAAAGGTTAGTTCACAAGTTTAGCAAGCAATCAGGAAAATTAATAGAATGTTATTGTTTATTGTGAGGTGAATGGAGCATAAAAGTAGAGAGTTTATGCTTCAGTTGCACAGGGCACTGGTGAGACAACATCTAGAGTATTGTGTATAATTTTGGTTTTCTTGTTGTAATGTTCTATGCTCTACGAACGCAAATGCTTTAGGAACTGTTTAGAGAAGGTTTACTAGACTAATACCAGGAATAAGTAGGTCGTCGTACGTGGAAAGACTGAGACTTGGCTCGTATCCTCCCGAGTTTAGAAGTGCAAACAATCATTTGACTGAAATACCTTGAGGAGTCTTGACAAGGCATGAGGTAGAGAACACGTTTTCTCTTGTGAAAGGATCTAAAACTAAAGATCACTATTTAAAAATATGTAGTCGACTGTTCAAGACAGATGAGGAGAATTTTTTTTTCCTGAGGCTACTGTCTCTTTGGAATTCCCTTCCATAGAAAGGAGTTAAAGCAGAGTTTCTGAATGTTTTCAAGGCACAGGTAGATGGATTCTTACGGTTCAGGAATAGGCAAGAAGTTAAAGACAGATCAGCTATGATGTTATTGAATGATGGTGAAGGATTGAAGATCCACGTGACCTATTTCTGCTCATAATTCATGTGTTTGTACATGGCTGGATTTTGCCCGCACACGCCTCACCTCCTGATAAATACTGGGGCCTGAGTCTCTACTGCAGCACGTCTTCTGTTGGGAAGCATTGCTGGAGCATAGGAATTGCTACCAGTTACCTGGAGAAAAATCAAGGTCTACCTACATCATCTATTCCTCTGGCAGCTGTGTAGTGCCAATGATAGTCAGCAATTCTTGGTGGTGGCAAATCAAACAATGCATCAGTTCCCCCATCTCAACCCCGAGCATGCAATACACGCCATGTCATGGTGACATTCCCATTTGTATTGTATTACTTTTATGAAGTCTATATTTAGGAATTTACACACCCTGTACTATGTATATTAAGTTTTTGATGCATTATTTTGTAAGTTATTTTCTACACTTGCAATAAACATTTTCAAGCTTAGTTTTCATTCAGAGAAGAAACTCAGTGCCAAGTTTCAAAAAAAAAAATCTGACAAAAACACACAAGCCACATACAATTAAAAACAGATTGCACAAAATACTCAGTCTCCAAGGTTCTCTTGAGATTATAAAAGGCCTGTAAAGCCAGAAACCTTTATTTCCTAATACTCACTGCATATTTTACACCAGATAGATCTACATCAGTCTCCTGCATCCAGTCATAGAAGTCCTGCGCATTGTCAGTGGGATCACCTTCTCCGTATGTTGCCATGCAGAATATTGCCAATGAGTTTTCTATTTCTCTAAGTCGGTTTAATTCAGACTGAAAGGAATAAAAAAATTACACCTAACTCAGTTAAATGTAAAATACAATAATTGGAACTGTACTTCATTACATCCCTAGGCCATTTGAGAAGTTTTTAAACAAGCAATCGAATACTTCTGAAGTGTAGTTACTTTTGCAAGACAGTTAAATATTGCAGCCAAGTTGCACAAATCAGGGTTCCACATGCACTAAGTAAATACATAAGATATCAGCTTTGGGATATTGCTGAAAAGAGATACAGGTTATGAAAGCTTTATCATTCACTCATCAGGACAAACACAAAGAATTTCAAATTTCAAACTGCAACAACTTGTACTTCAAAAGAAGATGCTGACTGATTGGTAGGTCTGCTCTTGATTGAACTGAGCACTGCCATACAGAAAGCAACAGGGAATTAAAGGCTTCCACCAAAAAACATGTAAAGCTGGAACATATTTCTTTTGTTTGCAGAGAACAGGTAACTATGTACAAATGTACGTTGCTATTGAGAAGATTAAATGAACCATATTACAAGTTCAACTGATTATTACACAGGCACTAAGCAATGTTGTGCATGAACCTCAATGTATGGTAGACAGAGATTGATGGCTGAATCCAGTCAGTGGAATATACGATTTGTGTGGCCACGCAGAACTGGACAGAGTGCAGTCTGCCCAAAAGAAAGGCAAAGTGTTGCAAAAATGTGAACCAGGTTAAGCAAGCCATTTCATGCTGCTATTACACAGTGGCTATGGCTAATATGATGCTGCCAACAGTCCAAAAAGACACTTCTGCCTGCCACACAACTGAGCAGTGTCTTGTATGAATGTCAATGCTATAATCTGCTTCCAGGTTCATACAGCTTCTGAAAGGCACGAACCACGAACGGTCATAAAGTTGAATAGAAGGAGACAGTGGACAGTAAGTCTTGCTTCAAGTGATTCATTATTTTGTTTCAACAAATCATCATTTTTACCTCTTGCAGAGGCATCGTTGTGAACATTTGTTCTTTGTACATTTCTCCATCTAACTAAACAGCACATCACTGCCTTCCATTTGGATTGTATTAAATTATCAGAATCTATTAGGTTTTAGTATGCCTTTTCCAGTTAAAGTAATAAAGGATACAAAATTGCTCCATTGAGCAGACCCTCACCTTCATAACACTTACTTTTATTGCATAGCAATTGCATGTGATAGAGATGGCAAAACATTAAGTGTACCACACATCTGACAGTTTCAAATATGACAATTCTTTGAGTGCTACCTCAGACTACAACCTATAGCATAACTAATATTGTGGCTAATATTGTAATAACCATGACAATACTTTTGCACAGTGCAAAATATGTTTATACAGTATCACAGGATTGGTACAATGCAGGTGGTGGCTATTTGGCCCATCATGCCTGCACCTGTTCTCCAAATGAGCATCATGACTTAACGTATTCTACTGCAGATTGTTTCTATTGAAACAAGTATCCGATGCCCTATTAAATACTTTAATTGAACCTATCTCCACCACACTGCCAGCAGTGCATTCTGGGTCCAAACCACTCATTCGCGAAAAAGTTCTCTCACATCACACTTGCTTATTTTGCAAATCTTTTTAAATCTATGCCCTCCCATTCTTGATCCTTCTACAAACAGTCTCTCCTGATATTCTGTCCAGCCTTCTCATGGTTTTGAACATCTCTATCAAATTCTCTCTTAGCCTTCTTCTCTCCATGGAGAACAGTCCCAATCTCTCTAGAGCATTCTTGGAAACTTCTTCTGCCCTCACTGGCATCCAGAACTGTACACATTAATCAAGTTGAGGTCTAACTAGCATTTTGTATAAGTTCAGCATAACCTCCTTGCTGTTGTACTCTATGTCCCCATTAATAAAGCCAGAGTACTATAACGCTTTATTGATTGCTCTCTCCGCCCATCTGGTACCACTGTTTCTGAACCTCCCTTAAGATTTCTACCCATTATTTTATATTGCTTCTCCATGTTCTTCCTACCGGCATGTGGTTAACACTGCTGCTCAGAGCGCCAGGGACCTGGGATCGATTCCTGGCTTGGGTCAATGTCTGTGGAGTTTGCACTTTCTCCCCACGTCTGTGTGGGTTTCCTCCGGGTGCTCTGGTTTCCTCCCACAGTCCCAAAAAATGTGGTTAGGTGGATTGACCATGTTAAATTCTCCCTCAGTGTACCTAAACAGGCGCTGAACTGTGAAACTAGGCGATTTTCATAACAACTTCATTGCAGTGTTACTGGACACCTACACTAAAATAAAATTTAAAACTTTAAATAAAATATAATTACCTCACACTTCACTGGATTGAATTTCATCTGCCACCCATCTGCCCACCCCACCAACTTGTCCATGTCCTTCTGAAGTTCTATACTGTCCTCTTCAGTTTACAGTGCTTCCAAGTTTTATGGCATTCACAATCTTTGATATTATCCCCTCCACACTGAGATCTAAATCATATCAGGAAAAGCAAGGGTACCAATATCGACTCCTTGGGGAACACCACTACAAACATTCCGAGTCCAAAAATTAATTGACATTAATATTTAATTCTACACCACATTGCTGCTAACTGTTTTATTCCGTGAGCTACAATAGGCACAATCCAAGTTTTCATGCATCTCTGGTCATTCCCATCACGTGTATACATTAGCTTGATGTCTCAAGCACTGCTACCTTGGTCACAGACTGGAGTTTGCATTTTCTCCCCATGACTGCGTGGGTTTCCTGCAGGTGCTATGGTTTTCTCCCACAGTTTAAAGATGCGCAGGTTTGGTTGACTGGCCACGATAAATTAACCCTAATGTCAGAGGGATTAGCAGGGTAAATGAGCATTATATGAACAGGGCCTGGGTGGGCTTGTGATCAGTACAGACTTATGGGCCAAATGGCCTCCTTTTGTATTGTAGGAATTCTATGATTTTAAGAAAATAATTTCTGCTTATAGGGGAATATCTATGATCAAACAAGATGATAGTCAGCCTATTATTAACTGAGGAATGG
Organism: Sphyrna mokarran; assembly: GCA_024679065.1. Taxonomy (NCBI): domain Eukaryota; kingdom Metazoa; phylum Chordata; class Chondrichthyes; order Carcharhiniformes; family Carcharhinidae; genus Sphyrna; species Sphyrna mokarran. The sequence goes on from JAGIQG010000022.1 coordinate 40,372,975, forward strand.
GCCTCAGCATAAAGTGGCAGCTGTAAATTCATGAATTGGAAAATGGATTAATTGGGTCAGATTTCAATATTCAGGGTTCAAATATCTCACTCCCAGCTGGTACAGGTGCATTAAGTTAGTCATCTACTAGAAATAACTGATAGCAGCCTAAGAAGAAATCAGTCTCTTCCCCTTTAAACACAACATTGCTAGAAAAGGAAACTTTATTGCAGTGTGGGGGCAATTTAGTAATTAAAAACATTTTAGATATAACTATGCCACCGTAATGACCCGATGTACCGTCAGCCTGACAAAATGTCCAGGTTGTCAAATGAATTTTATTTTGAAATTGCTAATTTATGGCCTTTAAAAATGATGTTGTTGTTGTTCAAGTGTTACATTCTCTAAATAACTATTTCTTCATGAATCATTTTCTTTGTTAACACAGTTAGTGAAGCTAATTGCCAAGTGCTTTCATTACTAATTTATTCCAACCTTAATTACAGCTACTGAATAAATCAAATCTCTTTTCAAAACAGATGGAACTGTATGTTTTTGTGCAGCTCTCCTGAGTGAAGGGGAAGACAGAAAAAGAGTTACAATGAGACACAAGATTAACACGGAGCAAAGGGTGCAGATGGAACAGAAGACAATTAGAATTGTTGCTGGAAGAGAAACACAACTTTTTAAATTTAAGCAACGTCATGAGAAATCACTACTTATATGTATATACATCCACGATCAGCTTTAGTGTCATTCTCTTGGCGTGTTCTTTATGGTCATCAAAATGTGGTACCAACCATATCATATTCTTCTGGGTCAGCAGCCATGCCTCGCATTGCGTACCGTTGGGCATCTTTTGAGAGCCGGTTGGCAAACTCTTCCGCTGTTCCTGTTTGAGAGCCGTAAAACACAACTATGCTTTTTCCCTGCAAGGAGGAACATGAAAAAGCACAAAATAACACTTCAGAATGTCTGAAGTTAGAAATGGCATTCTATGCAATTTGCATAACATGGACACAAAGGGAGTCACTTTATTTTATTGAATAGAATCAGGAATTAGAAGCACTGTTTCAAAGTCTCAAAGCATCTGAAGTAGGATAACACAGGGAATAGAAGAAAAGGATTAAAATTTGCACGTGCAGATTTTTGATGAGAACAGCACAGAGCTCAACTGATGTCCTATTACTGACATTATCTGTAAAATTACTCAAGCGGGGACAATTAGTCATTCCCTCAAGAGACTGAAGGATGCAAATGGAACCTTCACTTTCAAGTGACAGAGGTTTAAGAAAAAGGGAAAGCACGAAGAGAAGAATAAAAGGACTACTGAAGGGAATGAAGTGGAAAGTAGTGGGTCGGATGCAGAATTAGCTCAGAGGCAGGAAACAAAGCATGGCAATAAATGAAGTTGATTTGCAATGGCATTTTCCAAGAGCCAGTTTCGAGCCCAGTATTCTTCATTTTTTAGAAACAAAAACCAAATGTTATGAAACCTGAGGACACTTATGGTTTCAGGGTGACAAAAATGGGTAAAAGTATGGAAGATCAAATTCAAAGTAGAGAATTTGAAATGATACATTTTAGAATTACTATTATTGAAGGAAAGATTACAATACAAAGCATGAATCTTGAAAAATGTGCAGGGAATCCTCGGTGTCCGTACACACAAATCCTCATACATAAACTCAAAAGGCACGAAGGAAGTTGATAAAGCGGATATAAAAAAACCTCAAGTTGTTTTGTTTATAAAAGGAGAATATAGAAGTGCTAAGTGATTGTGCTTTATAAACCACTGGCTATACTTAAATTGGAGTACTGCAGACAATTCTAGGCTTCACACACCAGGAAAGGTGTAAAAGTTACAGAAAAGATAGGGAAGAAGTTTACCAGTATGTAACCAGGGATGAGGAACTTCATTTCAAAGGAAAAATTGCAAAAGTTAGGTCATCTTGGCAGATGATAGGAGGTTTCCAAATGATATTTTTGATAGAAAAATAGTTGTTAGATTTTGAAAATGTTCTATTGGAAAAGATGACGGAAGCATATTTTATATTTTCTTTAGAAAAATAAATTAGACAGCTGCTGAAGGATGAGAAACTTGTGGAATTACAGACAAAAAAAAATGGAGAGGTCGGAATATGTTATGATGGGTCTTCGAAAGAGGCATCTCAGATACTGTAAACTGAGTGGTCTCCTTCTGTGCTGCAAGTTTCTAGGACTCCACATTTCCAGTCCGAAGTATCAGAGAAGGTATGGAGTGAGATCAAAATATTGGATCTTTAGTTCAGCAGAGGTTTTTAAAGGAGTTGTACAGGATAGTAAAAATGTTTATCCAGAACATAACTCAAGTTTAAATCTAACCAGCAGAACATATTCAAACTAATAAAAAGGTAATTGGGGGAAATAAAGTGGGAATTGATTTATGCCCATGCCACAGAATATCATAAGCAAAAAATGCACTTACAGTTTTCTTCATCTTTTCAATGAAACTGGTTTCTCGTATCGTTGGTGCCCTGCAAACACAATATAAACTGATTAGTCAAACAAGATAATCGAGCTTTCTTTAAAGTTGTTCTTCAAATATCTGCTCCATAAATATCATGTTCCTGTGCATCTTCCTGAAAAAGCTCAATGAATGGTAAAATACTTTTCACCCAATGACTTATGAGCAGCCATTATAGTTTGCCAGTACACTAGGAAAAGTCATATGTATCAGAAAAAAACTTATCTTGTCCCAGCGTACTACTTCCATAGTATGATAAATTCATAGCACACCGATTTTCATCTCAGAAGTAAGCCATTTGATGTGTGACCAATTTTTTGCTGGACCAATCAAAATAGCCTGAGGTTGGAACCAGTAAGTGAGGGGTGGGTTGAAAGACTATTGGTTATAATGGTAGTGTGAAGTGAGTCACAACCCAGTTTTTAAAATAAGCATAATAATCCTTTACTATTTGGAGAATTTCAGTGGGATTGGTAGAGGACAAACAGGAAATAAAAAACCCAGGGAAATGGTAGACAATACAGCAAATCCAACTAATTCTATGGAGTAAAATATAATAAGACCGCAAAAATCATTCAACTAAAATAGCCATGCCTCTTCAAGAATAAAAGCAAATTACCGCGGGTACTGGAATGTGAAACCAAAAGAGAAAATGCTGGAAAATCTCAGCAGGTCTGGCAATATCTGCAAGTATAGAAAAGAGCTGACATTTCGAGTCCAGATGACCCTTTGTCAAAGCTTTGCTGCCAAACCTGTGGAGATTTTCCAGCATGCTTCTTCAAGAAGCCTGCTTGAGAATTCCCATGACCAGTTTATATGGATGAAGTATTGCTGTGCGTCAAAGCTAATACAAAATGAAAACATTTAGCATCTGAACTTCAGTTTAATATCAATACTAAAATGCACCCCTGCTTTGCTAGCTGATGGCTTGGCCTCATATATAGTCAGTAACAAAAACCCACAGAGGTTCACAACACTGCAGGGGCCCCAGAAAAGGATAATATTCTTTACTACAATGACCACCAAAATAGTGTTGCTTCCAAATCATGGAAAAATTAAACTGGTTAATATTCTCCAGAGTTAATGTGAAGATAATACAGAAATCACATCCTATTTTGTTGAAACCTGCACACAATAGGTTTTTTTTTAAAATTGCTGATATAACCTATTGATTTTATCACTTAATTACTTGGGTGTTAACTTTGTGCTGATTTTTTAAAATAGCTATCACTTTGCAGCCAACAAACTATCTTTCCAAAAACTGAAATTGTTATTCTAACAGTTGGCAATGCAACACTAAATATATTAAAGACATATCAAAAATTGCAGACTAAAGAAAGTCACATGAACAAAGTCTATCACAATGTTGAATGGGCTTGCGGTCATTTTCAGTTGCTATTCTGAAACTTGGTTTGAAGGAGTCAGAGTTGCACCACTGACACCAACCTGTGCAGGGAGAATGTAATTTACAATGGTTGCAATACACAAAACTTTATTTTCGCCCATCAATTGTGGCAAAATATTTTACCTTGTTCAGATGAATAAAGTCCTATTGGTTTACGGTATTCACAGATAGGCAAGATTGATGTCTCACTACCAGCACTTCAACTGTCATACACTTATCTATTTTCCTCTTCCCCAAAGCCACTTACTTCAAAGTTTCAAAATGAAAAACATTGCTACAAGTGCTTCAGAAACCACATGTTGCAGCCAAATGTGAAGCTCAAGACCGCAATCACTGAGGCAGGATGATGACTGGTGGAGAAGAGGAGAAAACTTAAAATATCAAGTGGGAAGAGCAGTCGATGACTTCGTTAAGAGAAGTGGTGCAGAAAAAGATACTTGCAGAAAAAAAGTGCAGAATGGGAATGTACCATGTAATCCAGGCAGCCAATTAGGGGATGAATGTCAGGGGGAAGAAGAGGTTGTAGGAACCAAAACTGGGGAGAGGGAGGCAGTGATGTCGCAGTATTACCACTGAACTAGTAATCCATGGTCGGTGATGGGATCCAAATTCAATACTTAAAAAGTCCAATGATGATCATAACACCATTGTCAATTTTAGCACAAAGACATCTGGTTCCTGAATGTCCTTTAGGGAGGAATATCTGTCTTTAGGGAGGGCCTGGCTCACATATGACTTCAGACCCACAACAATGTGATTGACTCAGTTCAACGCCAATTAGGGATGGGCAATAAATGCTGGTCCAGCTCCTCCTCTGATAGCAGAGTAGGCTATGTCCTGTGTTAATTTCAAAACACGATACTGATCAATTGCTATGTTTGAGGAAATATTGAATCATTATGAATCAAGAGACTCCCAACTGTTTATCAGCACTCTTACCTAACAAGGTTGACCAATTTGCTGACATCAGACTCAGTTTTATCCTGTTAAAATTAGACTGATTAAAATTCAGAATCTTCATAACTGTGAATCATTTCCTTTGCAAAGCTGACTTTGAACTCAAATTATGGTCACTGTAGATTAATGTTACCTTAACATTAGATTAAGCATTTGAAAGAATCCAAGCTTTTTGGTTCAAACACCTCCTGTGGTGTTGAGTTCCACATTCTAGCCACACTTTGCATCATTGAAGTTTCTAGATAACTGATGGAGGTGATAGGAAGACCGTCCACATCATTCCTGACAATTAAAGATAGGCCATGATGTGAAGATTCTGGCGTTGGACTGACGTAAACACAGTAATAAGTCTTAAACCTGGTGTTGTCAGACTTCTTGCTGAATTCGGGGATGTTGTCAGGAAGCACTTCATAGAATCCCTACAGTACAGGACGTGACTAGTCGGCCCATCGAGTTTGCGTTGACTTTCCTACAGAGCATTTCACCCAGGCCCACCCCACTGTCTTAACCCCATGCATTTACCCCACTAATTGCCCTAACTTACACATTTTGGGACACTAAAGGACAATTTAGAATGGCCAATCCATCTAACCTTTGGATTGAGAGACAAAATTGGAGCACTTGGAGGAAACCTAAGCAGACACAAGGAGAACATGCAAACTCCACACAGACAGTGACCCAAGGCTGGATCTGATCTCGAGTCCCTGGCACTGAGACAGCAGTGCTAACCACTGTGCCCCCATACTACTACAGGAAAATCAGAAACTCTTCTTTCAAAAAGCTATCAAGCTAGTTCAATTGAAAATTTCAAAAACAAATTGGTTGTTAGATAAAGAAATTGAGCAATTATATAATTGAATAACAGAACAAGATCAATTGGCCAAATGGCCTACTTCTGCTCCTATGTTCTATTGTTGATTTCAAAATGAGTCACTGGTCAATTGCTGTATCTGAGGAAACATTGATTCATTACGTAATAGGCACATCCTATTAGTCTTTGTAGTTTTTGATTTGATTTATTGTCACGTATTAACAGTGAAAAGTATTGTTTCTTGCACACTATACAGACAAAACATACCGTTCATAGAGAAGAAAACAAGGGAGTGCAGAATGTAGTGTTACAGTCATAGCTAGACTGTACAGAAAGATCAAATTTAATGCAAGTTAAGTCCATTCAAAAGGCTGACAACAGCAGGGAAGAAGTTGTTCTTGAGTCAGTTGGTACATGACCTCAGACTTCTTTTTCTGGCAGGAAGATGATGAATTTTCAAACTCACGCAATCTTTTATGCAGGTAAATTGGAGTTGAACATGAGATTTATAGTGGCTTGTTTTGTCTTTAAAGGCTATTCAAACGACAATTTGTTCTGGCTTTACAATCTGGCCAACCAAGCCAGACAACACTTGTAAATCTTGCTGTTAATTTGACTCACTGCAAATAGTGTACTAATGCCCTTGTGTACTAATCATTATGACTCATTCCACACCATGTTCAACCTTGAACTCATGGATCATACAATTGCAGTGAAGTGCTAAAATTAATACGAGAGATTCCTGATTAGGAATTGAACAAATTTGTCTCCACAGTTTGAAGTGCCAGTGAATCCAATTTGCACAGATCATTCATTAGAATAACTGACAGCTGCCATCAGGGAAAATATCAAATTTCTTTCAATTACACAAATGGGAAATGTTTTTTCCTCATTTTGTGATGACAGCCAATTTTACTAGGTTAGGGGAAAAAGTCATTGTTGGCGTGCATTTCAACACTAACACTTTATCCAGTTTTATTTCTTCCATTACCACATGTATACAACTTCAGGAGAAAGACAAGAAGCCCAAGACTCTTAGGAAGTTGCCCATCTCTTTCTTCAGGGAAAAAAAAACAGAATTTAAATATAAAGAGGCCCAAACCGGCACCGTTTTGGTATGTGGCTGGGTGGAGAAGGTGTTGGATAAGTTCAAGAGAAAGCACGCAACCCATACAGGTTCCCCTCAAAATACCTTGAAGGTGGGATTATTCGTTCCAATAAAATTGTAACTAAATGCACAAAATATAAAAGCAAACAAATTATTTACATGAAATGCTGCTCCTACATCCAACAGGGACAATGAATGATCAAGCACATCTGTGAAAAGAACATGCCCACAAGAGCTAAATAATGCCACACTGACAGTTAAATGATCAGAGAGGTTTCTCTTCATTCGAAATGGAAGACTACACTGCCAATTCTTGCTACTCAATCAGCATTTTCGGAGCGTGTTTCCCATCTGCATTTCACGTAATGCAAACTCCTACTTCGTATAGGAAACAAGTAATTTAATTTGTTTTCAAAGGTTTATTCAGCAACAGGATGCCAAATCTCTGGAAAATGAACTGGAACCATCACCTCTCTTTCAACTTTATATGGGCTTGTTGCTCATATTTAAGTCAAGATAATCAATGCACTCTATAATTTGAATTGTCAGCACATGATTTTATAGTTTTCTCTGCAATGATCAGTTCTTTATTTTGAGCCTCCACGGCTGTTCAAGATGTTTTACCTGCAATTTCACACTGAAATCTTGTAGGGTCAACTGCAACATGTAAATCCTCACTGCTAGCAGAGCGCTAAATTTCTTTTGGCCAGATTCGAAGGGTTTCTTTCTGGTTGCAAGTTGGCAAATAGCACACTGTCTGGAGACAGTAAAACTACCTTGTGCATCCATAGGCATGGACAGCAAGTGAGAACCATATGCAATGTCTCAAATATTGAAGCAGTCAGTGCCCACATGCAGCAGAGCTGGACAACATTCAAGCTTGGACTAAGTGATTGTTGACTGCCAAGAAAGAATCTAATCATCTCCTCTTACCTTCAATGGTATTATCCATCACTGAATTCTCCACCAATCTCAGCCCGAGGGGATGGTTACTACTGCCCAGAAACATAACTGGTCCAATCATATAAATACTGTGACAAAAGGGCAGGTCAGAGGCTGAGAATTCTTCAGTGAGTAACCCACCTCCTGACTCCCCAAACCTTGCTCATCATCAACAAGGCACTAGCCAGTAGTGATGGAATACTCCCCGTTCACTTAGATGAATGCAACAATGAAGAAGTTCAACACCATCTCCAACAAAGCTGTCCTCTTGATTGGCACCCCATCCACCACCTTGAAATTTCCACTCCCTCTATCACTGACACAGATTTGTAGCAGTGAGTACCATATACAAGGTGCACCTCAGTAACTCACCAAACCTCCTTTGGCCGCACCCTTCAAACCCGTAACCTTTAATACCTACAAGGATAGTAAGCACATAAAAGCATCAATACCTACAAATTCCTCTCCAAGCCATTCACCATTCAGACTTGAAATCTTCGCTGTCACTGGGTCAAAATTCCCAGAGACCTTTCTCTGGCAGCACTGTGGGCGCACCAAGAACTGCAACAACTCAAGACGACGACTCACACCCACTTCAAAGCACAATTAACGATGGGCTACTATGCTCACATTCCATTAATGAATTAAAAACTTAAACTGAGCAATCAATATGTTAGCGCAATTAACACAAAGCAGCAAAATGCAAGCTGTCTTGCTATACTGTATCATTACAGTAGTGTTATTTTTCAGCATTAACTGACTGGAAAACACCAACCTGCTCGGCTCTGTTTCCTGCTGGCGAACAGAGTATATGCAGCCCATAGTTCCAGTTGCAGGTTTCTCAGTCTATCACACAAGCTGCAAATTAGACAGAACTCCCCTGTTTATGTTATGTTTTCGCTTTATTCCGATATCACAGACCATTCTTCCTGTTACAGTCAAGATCTTTGAATACAACAGTGCGAACCTCTACCTCCCCAGTGGAATCCCTGATGTCAGTTGAACTGATCCGTGATCCATATCTGTGCTGTAACTGCACTCCTGCCAAGATCCACTGACACTCGAGTGGCTGCATTAACAACTAATTACGTTTTCTACAGTTGTTGGCAGGCCTGTCCATCTATGTACAAATCTTTTTGCAACATGCCCCTCTTCAGCACTTGTGTTTCCCTTAGCAACAGCCACATCACATCCAATAGCTTCCCGAGGAAAATAACTGAGCTGAAAGGCAGCTGTTTCAGAATTGAACAGAGGAAGCCTGCTGCTATGGTTACCTAATCCATCATAAAAGATTCCTACTCATGACATTTCGCCAATTCTTTTCACTGGTCCGACGACCATTTAGATGATCACAGAAAACAAACTGCAGGACACAATTACCACTCCCTACTTACCCCTTCTTGCTAACTATGTGCAAAAAATTAAAACAGTAACTGTAGCTCAGTGACTGATTTTATAAATTGTACTTGCTGAGCCAATCATACAATGGTAAATGTTTTCAAAGGAGATGCATGCATTCCAGCCAACTCAGTCACACATGAACAGCAGCTTTCCCCTCCCCATCTAACATGCTCATTTGAAACCAGACTATCCAAAGATCCTTGGTAATCTGGAGGCAAATTGCAAGCGACTTGTTTTAATCCTGAGTGGACAGAGGGCATTGCAATAGAGCAATCTGAAACAGGAACTACATCACAGCTATGTCTTAAATTTTCATATTTACCAAAAGGTTCAAATCGCCTCCATCACAAAGCAATTTCCTCGACCAGGGACACGATCAGGAAGTGAGGGGGATCTTGGCACAACAATGCTGAAAGACCAAAGGAGAAAATGCTGGAAAATCTCAGCAGGTCTTGCAGCATCTGTAAGAAGTGAAAAGAGCTGACATTTCAAGAGGAATATTGAAGCGTGCAAGTTTGAGTTCATCTTCCTCTATCCAATTTTTTGAGATAGATTCCAATATTAGCTTTCTGCTCTCTGGTTCTTCAAGCATACCATAACAAATGGCTACAGTTCTAGCCACAGGCATCTAAACTTTATCCAAAAGATTGATGATCAACTGTAGTTGAGATAGCCATGATGTAGAGATGCTGGCGTTGGACTGGGGTAAACTCAGAGCTGAGCTGAGATAGCAACATGTTGCTGCCCCCATGGTTGCTCTGCGTGACCTCCCCTTCCTACAGAGGGCCAGTATGGACTACATGGGCCAAAAGGCCTCTGTATCTATTACATCCTTCCATACAGATAAGTGAATCAAGAATAACATGTCCAAGTTTGTTATAATACAAAGTTAAGTGGGAAAGGAAACTGTGAGGAGGACACAGAGTCTGCAAAGGGATACAGGCCAGTTAAGTGACTGGGCAAAGAGACTGGTAAATTATAAATGTGGAAAAGTGCAAAATTATCCCACTGGGTTGGAAGAATGAAAAAGCCGATTAAGAAAAAAAAGTGAGACACCATTAAATGTTGTTATTGCAGAATTTGAGTATCCTTGCATGCTAATTAAAGTCAAAAAGAAGGTACAGCAAGCAAACAAACAAAACAGAAAATTTCATTTTGCCCTTTACTACAAAAGATTTCAATATGTAAGTTTTGCTGCAGTTGTATGAGATTTTAGTGAAACCATCCTGTGCAGTCTTAGTTACCTTCCTAAGGAAGAAAAAAAACGCAGATTGCAAGCAGACTGATAAAACGTTCAATGAGAGAGAGAAGTTGTCTTTAACTTCATTTTATTCTTTTAATGCAGTGGAAGAAGCTTGTAGGTAAGTAACTGTAAAGCTAATTAGGAATTAAGAAACGTGTCACTCAAGTTGAAGGTAGTAATAGCAGTATTTAATAAATACAATAAGTTGTAGCCCCAAGTCAAATATCCTTTAAACATGTACCTAAAAACCGAACACATCCAAAAACCAAATTTTCTTTGGACGGCCATAAAGTTAATGTTAGTAAAGCAACGTAGCATTATATTACAGGTGTAATAAGTATTAACAGGTAAGGAGTACAGAATATAAGAGTATATAAGAAATGGAGGAGCAACTCAATACCTGTAGACTATAGCTAGCCAAAGCCTAGGCTATCGTAATGCAAGTAGGCCTAGTATCAACATCTGAATACCAAAATACAATCAGTTCCAGGGTTTCAGGTGAAGAATTCTTGACCTGCATACATAGGAATTATTCTAAGTTAATTAGCAAAGTAACTAAATTAAACTAAATAACATAAGGAACAATGACATGACAGGTGCTGTGTTGTAGCTCCTGGACATTAATACAATTCAGGACAAACATGTCTGCAGGAAGTGTAAGCAGCTAGAGGAATTCAGATCAAGATCATGGATCTAGAAGCCGAACTGCACAACATTAGAGAGGGGGAGCACTAAATCGGGGTACTTTATTCCAAGAGCCGTGGCTGTCTTCTGGGAACACCAAAAGACTGGGGTGTTTACACATCTTCACAACATGGCTGCCTTCTGGTACAGAGTCATCAGCTTCAGTCAGTAGTAAGGGACAGGAGGGCATGACTGAATGAGATAGGTAAAGGAGCACAGCAGATAGTTGAGGAGCTTCAGTCTTTATAACTGTCAAGTAGGTTTGAAGTCCTTGCAACCTGTGTGGATGAAAGTGAGGTCTGCAGACTAGCCTCGGTATTAGGGGACAGGGAGCTGTTAAACCAGGAGGAGCAAAAAGAAAGTAGTAGCAGGGGACAGTACAGGGGTTAGAACTTGAACCTAGAGAGCTGTGTTCACTGTTTAGTATCAGGGTTCAGGCTATCTGTTCAGTACTGGGGAGGAACTCACAGTAGGAGCATGAAGATCCAGTTGTCCATGTAGATGAAGGAAAGAGATTTTGCATACTCAATACAAGGAGCTTGGCACTAAATTGAAAAGCAGAACCTCAAAAGGTGATATCTCTGAATTATTACATGTGCAAATGGGCATTAATGAGACAAATTTGTGGCTCAAAGACTGTTGTGGAAGTAGATTCTGGTATCAGGGGCACTGGCACTATAGGTGGGGTAAGTGGAGGCTTTACCTTTGAGAAGATCTACTACTGAACTGTGTTTGGACAATGTTTTAGCAAATCGTGTAACTAGGGAAGTAGAGAGGGATTTAAATTAAACAATGTGAGCAAAGGATCAAACTTGGAAAGATGTAGTAAACCAAAGAGTAAAGACAAGGCAAGATGGCAAGGTATTAATATATATAACTAATGATAAACAGACATGGTGACAGGAAGAGACAGAGAATACAAATCCAAGACTATATCAGCAGCTAAGGCTAAAGGTTACAAATTAATAAAATTACAAAATTAAAGACCTTATATTTAAAAGTACACGATTCAAAACAAAACAGATGAACTGATAGCAGGAGGCAGACTTGGTAGACGATGACCTAGTGATATTATTGCTAGACTATTAATTCAGAAATTTGGCTAATGTTCTGGGTTTGAATCCCACTATGGCTGATGGTGGCATTTGAATTCAATAAAAAATCTGGAATTAGGAATCTATTGATGATCATGAAACCACTGTCGATTGTTGAAAAATCCCATCTGGTTCATTAATGTCCTTTAAGAAGGAAATCGACCGTCCTTACCCGGTCTGGCCTACATGTGACTCCAGATCCACAACATGGTTGACTCTCACCTCCTCATGAAACTAGGGATGGAAAATAAACGCTGGCCAGCCAGCAATGCCCATATCCCACAAATAAATAAAAACAGCTTAAATAGATTTCAAATTAGGCTTGCTTCTATTAGAGAGATCTGCAGGATGACATTGACTGGGAACTTTTCTTGAAGGGTACTCGACATTTAGGAGGTCAGGAAGCTAGGAAAAAGATGAAAAGGTTCATTAGTGATGGCAGTAGCACACGAAGACAGACCTAACTTCGGGAAACCAGGATGTAGAAGGGATTTGAGTGGAAATTAGAAATGAAGATGGCAAGAAGGCAATTGTAGGAGTGGTGTACAGACCCCCTTATAAAACCACAGTAGGAAAGGGTTTAAAAGGAAGAAATATGCGATCTTATAAGAAAGCTGTAGCAAGTCATTAGAATTTATATTTTGATTAAAACCCAAGAAGATAAAGGTAAATGCGATTAGGAATTCATGGGATACTTTAGAGACAGCTTTTTATAACAGCATGTTCTGGCATCAACTAGACAGCAAGCTGTACGAGGCTAAGTACTAATTAATGAACTCAGGGAAACTGCATCATGGTGGCAGCAATCATAACATTATTGAATTTTACATTCAGTGAGGGGGAGAAAAGAGCTGACCCAAGACTATTATTTTAAAAACTTAAATAAGGGCAAAATTGATGACATGAAAGCACAACTGAAGCTAATGGGCAAAAGTGATAGGTTAATAGAGATGCAGTGGCAGATATTTGAGGGAATATTTCAGAGCACACAGGGTAGATACATTTTCAACAAGAAAGAAAAAATCCTAAGGGGAGGACTAACTAAAAAAAAGTTAAACAAACTGAAACATACAAAATAGGTGGCAGGTCAGAAGACTGGGTAAATGACTAGTAAGATTAATACAGAGGGAAAAATGATGAGATCAAGCTAACCAGAAATATAAAAAGAAAGTGAGCGCTGGTCCTACAGAAAGCAAGTCTGGGGAATTAATTATAAAAAAAAACAAGGGAGAGATGGCTAATGAATCGAACAGATATTTTGTGTCGGTCTTCACTATAGAGGATCTAAACAGCCTCCTAGAAACAGATACAAAGCAGGAAACAAGAAAATTACAATCAAATTACAAATCCTGATGGATTTCATCCTAAGATCTTTAAAAAAAAAGTGGTAGTACGATAGTTGATTTGCTCGTTTTAATATTCTCAAATTCCCTAGATGCAGGGAAGGTCCTATTAGATTGGAAAATAGCAAATATAACTCCTTTATTCAAAAGAAAATGAGACAGAAGGCAGGAAACTACAGACCACTTAGCATAATATCTGACATAAGGAAAATGTTAGAAGCTAGAGTTAATGGCAGGGCATTTAGATGAATTCCTGGTAATTAGGCTCACACAACATAGTTTTTGAGAGGGAAATCACGCTTAACCAATTTAGTGGGAGGATTTTGAAGTAGTAGTGGGTGAACAAAGGGGAACAGTGTATGTAAGGCACAGGGGTCGAGTTGCTTGTTCCCTATTAGTTAGGAGCTACTTTAAATCCCACTGAAGTGAACCACTTTGGAGGGGCAGGCAAACGGGTGGGGAGAGATGAGGCTAGCGGGCCTGGAGACTGTAATCCTGGCTGGCTAGTCACATATAAAGTATATTTAAGTATTTAAACTAATTCCGCGCCTTCCAGACGATTTCCAGCGTGGACTAGGAACCACCAGAAATCTGGCACCAAGGGACATTATCAGGGTGTGAACGTGTGCATAAATCCCACGCATTGCCTGCTGCAAAATTCTCCCAGCCCGCTGCTCGAAAAAAATTAGCACAGCGAGATCGGAGAATCAGGGCCCACGACTGCAGCTAGTCCCCAAGTAATTTAGTATATTCTCAAACAGCTTTCCCCACAATCTCAGTGCAGTCCATCCAAGATCCCAGTCTCTCACTCTAAGTATTTTTTAAAACCCATGAACTACAACAGTTGAGAGGGTCTGAGCTCTCAAACTCATATTACCTTGCCCACTGGGCTGCTGTTCTATTGCGTACAAATATTAAGCTGAAAGATAGCAACAGAGTGCTGCAATAAAGAAACTTAGACACACCAGGAGACATACAAGCAAGGACACAAGAAAGATAATATATATCAACTTGGCTACTTAATAAATTTATTTGTAAAAATAGACAAAGATTTTACCCTGACATGCCTGACTAACCATGATTTATGATGTACAGATGCCAGCATTGGATTGGGGTGGTAAGAACTCAGTAAGAATTTAGCAACACCAATTTATAATCCAACCGATTTATTTGATAGTAAAAAAGCGAGCTTTCGACTCTGTGTCTTCCTCAGTTTTATAGCAGAATCATGCATAGCATGATTCATAGCAGAAGAATTTCTAGGATCAGGGACGCCATTATCTGTAGAGAGACTGGAGGACATCAAATTCGAAAAAACTCCACTAATCTCTAACATTTTTAATGGAATGACTTCACTCTCGTCAACAGAAACAATATGTTCACAAGGACATTAAGGATTCTGACTCATCTTTTAAACTCTCAAGATTCCAGACCTGCAGATATACCCTTATCCAACATCCCAGGAGAAGTGGAAGATATTCACATGATCTCTTCCCCGAACCTGTAAAATTACTGTGAAATTGAACCCAGGCAGTCTACCATTTTACCATCCAACACACTGCAGTGCAAAGAAGTATGGCCAGGTAGATTACATGGACATCATCCACAGTATACCACTGAAACTTGTGAAATTGTGTAATCCCTTGCTTTTGGAAAGACAAATCATCCTACAGCAGTTTCAGTTAGCTGATCTCTGTAGAACTATAGAATTCCTCTATGCAGAAGGCAGCCATTTGGCCATCAAGGCTGCATCAACTCTCCTAAAGAAGATCACCTTATTCATAACCTATAATTGGAAGGCCATGTACTTACCCCCTAGACCTCTCTGAATACTAAGGGACAATTTACTACAGCCAATTCACCTAATTTATACATCTTTGGATTGTGGTAGGAAACTAAGGAGAATATGCAAACTCTGCACAAACAGTCACCCAAGGCGAAACTGAATCTGGGTCCCTAGTGCAGTGAGGCTGCAGTGCTAACCACTGTACCACCATGCTGGAATACGCTATTGGATTTTTCATTCTGGATGTGGACCCACATGAAATAGCAATTCTTATTTTTGTCATAGCCTTGCCCTGTACCCCTTTCTTTCCTCTTGTCCCTCTTTTATTGTACGAAGGAAAAGGTTTTGGTCCACCTTGTTGTCAAACGAGGGGCATACACACGATGGGTCATGAGGACTGCTCTTGGACCTTTTGAGAGTATCCTACTGCTTCACATCATTAGTGTATGCTTGACCTGGACCATCTGATGGGCAACAGGGCAGCTCAGTGACTGTCGCTGTGCTGTGCAGATACATGGATTTGGGCCTGTGTCTGTGGGAGTTTGCGCATTCTCCCCGTGCTTGCATGGGTTTTCTCCAGGAGCTCCGGTTTCCTCCCACATCCCAAAGATGTGCTCTTAGGCTAACTGGCAAAACAAATTCTCCCTAAATTGTCTCAAATTTGGTTTTTAATCCATAGATCTATAAACATGGACAGGGATCGCAGGTAGAAATGGGAACATCGAGGTGGCTCGTTGGGCCGAAGGGCCTGTTTCCCGTGCTGTTTTGTTTTTGTTCTTTCTTGGACGTTACAAAATCCTTTGCCAAGTTTTAAAAGAGTGTGTAAATTAAACCAACCTTCTTATTTTATCTTATCTCAAGTTTGCTGTAGTGTTTTAATAGAGGATTGGGTTCACCACCCAACTAAAGGGATAAGAAAGTACAGCACCACTTCTAAAGGAGGAATGAAAAATAAAAAACATCTTTCTGTTTATGGATGAGTGGAAAGAGGAGAAATCAGAACTGTTTAAATTAATGCACCTTCTGTTTATAATCAGGACTGAAAGAATGAGTGGATTACAAAAATATCTACAAACCACGTAGGTACAGAAAGGAACAAAAATCGACTTCAGGAAGCGTATAGGAAAGTAATGCTCCTGTCTACGTCAATGGGAATAAAGTAGAAATGGTTGAGAGCTTCAAGTTTTAGGTGTCCAGATCACCAACAATTTGTCATGGTCCCTCCATGCTGACACTATAATTAAAGTCCACCAATGTTTCTACTTTAAGAAAATTTGGCATGTCTACAACAACTCTCATCAACTTCTACAGATGCACCAAAGAAAGCATCCTTTCCAAGACTGCAGTAAACTACAGAGAATCATGAACAAAGTCCAGTCTGTCACTCAAACCAGCCTGCCATCCATTGACACTGTCTACACTTCCCTCTGCCTCAGAAATTTGAAGTCAAATTATGGGTGGCACGGTAGCATAGTGGTTAGCACTGCTGCTTCATAGCTCCAGGAACCTGGATTCAATTTCTGACTCAGGTCACTGTCTGTGTGGAGTGTACACATTCTCCTCATGTCTGCATGGGTTTCCTTTGGGTGCTCCAGTTTCCTCCCACAATCCAAAGATGCGCTGGTTAGGTTGATAGGCCATGCTAAAATTGCAACTTGGTGTCCTGGGATGTGTACGTTAGGGATTAGCGGGTAAATGTGTAGGGATACGGGGATAGGGTCTGGGTGGGACTGTGGTCAGTGCAGACTCAATGAGCCGAAGGGCCTGTTTCTGCAGTGTAGGGTTCTAATGTTTCTAAAAACAGCCATCATAATCAAGAATCCCACACACCCCAGATGTCCTGTCTTCCATCAGGAAAAAGATACAAAGTCTGATTCACATACGAACCGACTCAAAACAGCTTCTATTCTGCTGCCATCAGGCTTTTGAATGGATCTACCAGATGTTAAGCTGACCTATCTCTATATTCTAGCTATGATTGTAACATCGCATTCTCCTTTTCTATGAAAGGTGTGCTTTGTCTGTACATCATGCAAGAAACAATACTTTTCACTCTATGCTAATACATATGACAATAAATCAAATCCTCTGCAAGCAGTTGAAGGCACAGCTACCAAGGGTAGCATGATTAAATTTGGAATGTGTAAGAGGGCAGAATTGAAGGAATAAAGATGAATTGTAGGGCACGAGGAGATTACAGAGGTATGGTGGGAAGAGGCTATGGAAGGTTTTGAAAACAAGGACAAAGACTTTGAGACCAAAGAGTTGCTCAACCAGGAGCCAATGTAGGTCAGCAACTTCAGCGTGATGGATGAATGAGATTTGCTGCAAGTTATGCAGTGTTTTAGGTGAAGTCAAATTCGTGGAGGGTGGAAGATTGCAGGTTGGCCGCAAGTACTTTGGAATAGTTTAAGTCTAAAAGTAACAAAAAAGGCAAAGTCAGGATATGTTTAGGAGGTTTGAATTTGACAGTCTCAGTGGTTGAGTGGAGGTACATGATCAAACTTGGCACTAGGTTGCACAAAAAAAATCTGGTTGAGTTTCAATATTTTTGTGGAGTTCTCCACAAGACATCAATTAGCTCCCACAGAATACTTTCCAGACATTTTTGTTTAAATACTTACTGTGGCTGAAGTGTTCTGTAGTCTGGGATTTCCTCCTTTTTCTTTCTAAAGACAAACCAATATATTGCAAATCCAGCAATAAGGGAAAATAAAAAAATGTCCAGCATACTAAATAATGATTCTTCTACCACCACAGAAGATTCTGCATCACTGCCTGCCGTTGATGCCCCAGATTCCACTTCAGAAGAACCCATGTTCCTTACTGGTAAAGCTGTTAAAACAAGAAAAATGATCATTTTTGGAAAATACCAATTTCTGCTTTTAATTTTCCCAACAAACTCCCTTTTCGAAGTTTTCATTAACAAAAGATTTGTGCGACATAACATTAGAAGACAGCTACATGTAATCTGGATGTCTCACTCAAAGTGATATAGAGGCATGGGAGGGACGGAATACAATACTTGCATTTACAGAGGGTTGTGAATATAGCCCAGTCCATCACGCAAACCAGCCTCCTACCCACTGACTCCATCTACACTTGATGCTGCCTTGAAAAGGCAGCCAGCACAAAGACCCCATGCACTCTGGGCATGCTCTCTTCCAGATTCTTCCACTGGGGGAAAAAGGTGCAAAAGCTTGAGGTCACATATCAACTGACTCAAGACAGCTTCTTCCCTGCTGCCATTAGACTTTCGAATGGACTTATCAGATGTTAAGCTGATCTTTCTCTACACCTTAGCTATCATTGTTACAGTACATTCTGCACCCTCTCCTTTCCTTCTCTCCTATGTACTATGAACATACGCTTTATCTATATAGCACGCAACAGATTTTCCCAATATATGTGACAATAAATCAAATCATTTGTCACAGAGACCAAAACTCATGGTTATTAATAAATACAGAAAATCAGAAGAAAATTCTTTACCCAAACACAGGTTAGATTGTGGAACTTGCTAGGTGATTAGTGTTGAGACAAACTAGACAGACATATTCAAGAGGCTGCTGGGGAAGAGAGGAGCAAAGGACATGTTGTCTTTTATTATTATATTTGATATTTAGAATTGTGGAGGTGAAAATACCCAGCATTACACTGGTACCAAACTTGCACCCAGAATCAATGTGTCTTAGAATCCTGCAGTTTGAAGGTTGGCAAGTTGCGCAATGAACCCATGCCACAATTCAAAGCAGATTTATTCACAAACAGTCTGTCAGTGTCAATAGGAAAATGTCCTCTCACTTAAACACTAGTCACAACAAAAAAAGCTTAGCCATGAATAGCTGTTTCCCAGATCCAATATTCTCAATTATGTTAATTATGAGTAAAAGTCGAACCCTTTATACAGGGTTTTATGCCTTTAACACAAGGATATTTAGACACTGAATTTTATGGTGAAAATATTAAACAATACGACTTGATTTCCCAAAATGCTGTCAAATCTTGACAAATGTTGGAGGGACACAGGTTTGGAAACAGCTTTGCACTTTTAAGTTCGGATTGCAGCATGTTGTTGGGAGTAACGCAGTGCACTGTTGCAGATCCAAATCCAATTCAGAAGCTGAGACATGGCGAGCAGGATAGGGTATTCCATGCATATGCAGGATCTTCTGCCCTGCATTTTTTTTTTACAATATCATGATAATGACCAGGTCATCAGCTTTAGTGGTGGCAGTTGAAAGATGAATATTGGCCAGGACAAGGAGTTATGATTCTCCTGCTCTTTCTTGAATAACCTTGTGGGTTCTTTTATGCCCATCTGAAAAGGTAGATGTGGCCTGGCTTGAATGTTTCATCCAAAAGACAGCACCTCTGAGGGACAGCTGCACTGTCAGTGCTGTATTGGAACAAGTCTAAATTACGTGCTTCATCTCTGGAATGGAGTTTGATCAGAGTAAGTTAACTACTGAGACATAGCTGACAGAGGCCTGTGACCTATAGAAATATCAAATTTAAAAAGAGCAGCATTTCTATAAAAACTATTCAATAAGTAAAACAAACAATAATTAGCAGGAATCAGTTGAAGTGTGCTCTGTAGCAAACCATTCATAAAATCCATTGTGGTTACTGTATGTACAGTTATCAGCATGCCTTAGCTCGGTGGTTATCTTAAGCTAGTACGTAAAATCAGAAAGTCCAAGCACAGACGTTATGTTTAGGCTAACTCTTAAACTGATCATCCAAAGGGCTTTCAAATCAAAATGTTTTGCCTGAAATCTGGTTGTCTGCTTTATTCTTTAC
Organism: Sphyrna mokarran; assembly: GCA_024679065.1. Classification (NCBI taxonomy): domain Eukaryota; kingdom Metazoa; phylum Chordata; class Chondrichthyes; order Carcharhiniformes; family Carcharhinidae; genus Sphyrna; species Sphyrna mokarran. The sequence continues at coordinate 40,393,037 of JAGIQG010000022.1, forward strand.
AGCAGGCCTGTCTACTTCCACAATAACAGGCTACCATCCTTTAAGGCAAAAGTCAAGCAGCTGGTATAGTGCTCTGCAACTGCTGCTGACGTAGCTCTATATTGAGAAACAAGACAGAATTGACAAAGCTATTTTAGTTTCATTTAGCTCACTGTGAAGCAGACAATCGTTCAGCTTTTCCAGACACTGTCCCATGCAATTAAATAGAATCGTTAAATTAATCCCCACCTACAATTTATTGTTCCAGCTTCTTAGGCACGTATCTAAATCTGAGATTTGAATGCTTTGGATAGCTGAATTCAGTTTCACCTGGTGCTGCAAAACCACCTCTCTGGCAATGACTCAGCCCTTGGGTAATCAATTTAAAAGTTAGCCTAAACCTAGAAGCTACAATAGTAATAAATCAAACTGGAGTATCTACTCCAGATACTGAATTGAGATATTGACCCAACTCTTAAGGACACAAAAGATTGAATCATTATATGAGAATACAGCCTAAAGATATAAAAGGTAGAGAGGATACATACATAGAAACATGTCCAGAAATTAGAAGCAGTAGCCCATTTGGCCCTTCGAGCCTGTTCCACTATTCATTCTGATCATGGTTGTTCAAATTTAATATCTCGATTCTGCCATTCACCTACCCCCACGCCCCCTCCATATCCTTTGATTCCCTTAGCCCCTAAAGCTATATCTAATTCCTTCTTGAAATCACAATGTTTTGGCCTCAACTACTTGGTGCGATAGTGAATTTCACAGATTTGCCACTCTCCGGGTGAAGAAACTTCTCCTCACCACAGTTCTAAAAGGTTTACTCCTTATTGTCAAACTATGACTCCTCATTCTAAACTCCCTAAACATCGGGAACATTTTTTCTGAACCTACCCTGTCTAATCTTGCGAGAATTTTATACATTTCTATGAGATCCTCTCATTCTTCTAAACTCCTTACGACTTGGTCTCTCCTCGTGGTAGACCTGCCATCCCAAGAATCAGCCTGGTGAGCTTTCTTTGCATAGCAAGGACATCCTTCCTCAGATAAGGACACCAAAACTGCACATCATACTCCAGGTGTAAACTCACCAATATCCTTATCCCTATACTCAAATCTTGTTGCCATGAAGGCTAACTTAACATTTGATTTCTTTACTGCCTCCTAACTGGGTGCTTACTTTCAGTGACTGATGAACGAGGACACCAAGGTCTCGCTGAGTATCCACCTTTCTCAATTTACCATCAAATAATACGTCTTCCTATTTTTGCTTCTAAAGTGGATACCTTCACATTTATCCACATTATACTGCATCTGCCATGCACATGCCCAATCAGCCTGTCCCAAATCACACAAATATCTCTGTATCCTCCTCACAGCTCACCCCCCCCAGTCAGCTTTTTATCATCTGCAAATTTGATATTAATGCAATTAGGTCTTTCGGCCAAATACATAACGCGAACATCATCTGTTTTCGCACATACCCCTGTGGTACCACACTAGTCATTGGCTACCAATCGGAAAAGATTAATTTATTTCAACTCTTTGCTTCTTGTTGCTAACCAGCACTTTATCCACCTCAATATGCCACCTGCAATTCCATGCACTTTAACTTTAAAGAGTGATTTGCTATGTAAGACCTTGTTGAAAACCTTAAGTCTAATTAAACCATATCTGCCGGTTCTCTCTGGTCAACTCTAATAGTTACATTCTCAAAGAATTCCAGTAGATTAGTCAGATACAATTTAACTTTTTGTAAATCCATACTGACTCTGTTTGATTGTATCACTATGTTATGAGATCCTTGATAACAGACTCTAGCAACTTAGTAATGTTAGGCTCACTGATCCACAGTATTTATAGAGAGGTTTGCTCTCTACCTCCCTTTTTGAATAGCGGACCTACAGTAGCTACCTTCCAATCTGTAGGAACCATTCCAGAGTTCAAAGATTTTGAAAGATGACCATTGGATTTCAACTCTTTGCTTCCTGTTGCTAACTAGGACCAAGACCACTTCCTCAAGTATTCCGAGATATAGATTAAGGCCCTGGACATTTATCCACTTCAATCCCATTAACTTACCCAAAAAACATTTCTCTATAATATTTTCTTCGGCTCTTCACTAAAACTTGTATTTCTCAGAACTTCCAGTACATTACTTCTGTCATTGCAAAGAAAGACATGAATGAAGTTCAAATTTAGTTCTTCAGCCATTTCTTTGTTACGAATTCCCCTGTTTCTGACTGTAAAAGGCTTTACCTGCTTTTGTCGATCTTTTTCTCTTTATATACCCATAGAAACTTTCAGTTAGATTTACGTTCCCCATGAGCTTACTTTCATACTCTATTTTTCCCTTCATCAATCCCTTGGTCTTTTACTGAATTTTAATCTGCTCCCAATCCTCAGGTCTTTTGCTTTTTCTTGCCAATTTGTTTGCTTCTTTTCTGAATCTAATACTCTAATTTCCCTTGCATGCCATGGTATGAGCAGAGATCCCCCTCCATTTTTGCATTAGATACAAATAAGCAACTTTTGGAGTTCCTAGTTCCTTGAATGTCTGCTATTGCCTGTGCACGGTCCTTCCTTTAAGTAATGCTTCCCAGTCCATCCTGGCCAATTCATACCTCATACCATGATAGTTACCGTTATTAAGATTCAGGACCCTGGTCTCAGAATCAACAAGCTCACAATGCACATTGAGAAAAAAAAAATGCTATTATGATAACTCATCCTCACAATTAGATTGCCAACTAATTCTCTCATTGCACAATACGCAGTCCAAGCTTATTCATTTGTTGGTTCTTCAATGTATTTGTCCCATACATACTTTAGAAATTACTCTTCCATTGGGTGAGTCAAATTAGACACAGTACAATCTATGTGCAAATTAAAGTCATCCATAATCACAGACGTTCTTTTAAAACATACATCTTTGATTTCCTACCTAATACTCTTCCAACATTACCACTAATTTTGTGGTCTGTATAACACCGTCACAAATGTTTTTTGCCTCTTGGTATTTCTTAACTTGACCCATACAGATTCCACCTTGTCTGTGCTAATATGTTTCCTCAATATACATAGTCATATGCAGTGACCTTGATAAAAAAAAATCATATTATGGTCATCTGTCCCTACAACTTTAATGCCAACTAATCCTTTCTCATCGCACAATACATAGTCCACGATTTACAATCACCAAGAGCAGTCTCAAATCAGAAGGAGAACTGAAATGGCTGACATAAGATTTGATAAAATAGGAACAGAGTTAAGCTCCTTGGGGCTGTTGTGCATTCCAATTAGATCACCGCTGATCACAATCTCAATTCCATTCACATTTGGAAGGATAAAACCCACAATTGTAATGGTCCTTTAGCTTTTAATAATTCAAGTGGACACAGGAAATGCCGACCTCATTTAAACTATTGGTCATAAAAAGCAAATTTGTTCACAAGATTCATCGATAAAGTCCATATACACTAAAAATATGATTCAATGGCATTTTCCTCAGATCTAAACTTCTATGTCTCTGTATAACTAGGAACATGTACTCAATGATTCAGTTGATAAAGGATTCATTGTGCCTGTTGACATTTTTATTTCTTTGCTGCCACATCTCCTCCTTTCCTATTCGGAGGAAACTATTCATGCTTTCAGTGAGATTCAGACATGCCAAAGACCTTTCAAAGACTTGAGTGAGTGTCCAAAATTCATGCTAAGGCTGGTAGTCGATTGGTTATGGGTCATTGGATTGCTAGTCCAGTACCACACAAAACAGCATGCATAAATTTAACTCTGCAGTGGCAGAAGAGGCATTAATTGGAGGAAACATCTAAGATAATTTGCAAAGAAAACAATGGTAAAAAGAATTATTTTTAAATGTACTAATTTAGCGTGTGATGATCTTGAATATGCTATCCAAATAGACAGTAGAATATAATAACTTGCAAAAAGCTTTTTGATATATATTTGAAAAGGAAAGCACCAGTAGGGTTACCATGAAAGAACAGGGAGTGAAACTAATTATATATGATTATTTTACATAACTAGCACAGACATATAGGCCAAATAGCCTCCTTCTGTGCTATATCAAGCCATTCATTTATAAATCTGGTAAATTTATAGATGGGCACAAACGGGATACTGCTGTATTGCTGTAAACATTCAATTGGCTCACTAACATCATTTGTAACTATTTGCAAGGAAAAGAAACAGCTACCTGATCTTATCTACGTGTGACTCCAGTCCCATAGTACATGGTTAATTCTTAATGCCTTCAGAGCATTACTTCATTTTGAGAGTGTCTCTCCACATCCTAACAACAAACAACAAAGTTCAGTCGCCTGATGATTGCAGTTGTCCTATTTAAGGGACTTGTAAGAACTGATCAACTATCATCATGATCACTGGATGTGTTGAAAAATTAGATATTACCAAACATTTACAATGATACTAAATCCCAGAACATAATCAAATTTGAAGTTAGTAGCTATGTTCAATTAATTGCCAAGATGGTGCACTTTATAATCAGATCAATAGCCAGGAAAAATTTCTTTATTGGCTCATACTTGGTCTAGCAAAAAATGTGGTACAGGCTCATGATGGCCAACTAAAGCATAGACCTGAAGGCTGACTAAACCACCACGGCTGATATGTAAATGCCCTCAACATAAAACTCAGTTGTACTAAAGCACCTTGGAGTGCAACTTGTTCAATGTAGACAACCTTTAAATACTTTTTGCACCATTTGTAAGGACCATTTTAAAACGTCTGTAATGTTTCTTTGACTGCACTGAAATGTCTCAAAGGTGTTACTTGATGTAAAGAACTTGAATATTGTGTGATGGCCATTTTGGAATGACTGTAGTATTCCTGCAGATATTTTATGAACAAAGTATGTATTTGTCAAAAAAATTCTAGTCTTTATTTCATTGCTGTTTTATGTGAGCTTGTTAAGTTGGTTAATATAGAACATAGAACACTACAGCACAAACAGGCCCTTCGGCCCACAAGTTGCGCCGATCATATCTATACTCACCAGGCCATAGACCTATCTGTAACTCCCAATCCCATTACATCCCCTGTACTCATCCAGAAGTCTCTTAAAAGACCCCAGCGAGTTCGCCTCTACCACCACTGACGGCAAGCAATTCCATTCACTCACCACCCTCTGAGTGAAAAGCTTGCCTCTAACATCTCCTCTGTACTTGCCCCCCAGCACCTTAAACCTGTGTCCTCTCGTAGCGACCATTTCAGCCCTGGGAAATAGCCTCCGAGAATCCACTCTATCTATTCCACTCAACATCTTAAAAACCTCTATCAGGTCACCTCTCAACCTTCGTCTCTCCAGGGAGAAGCGACCTAGCTTCATAAGGCATGCCCCCCAATCCAGGCAACATCCTTGTAAATCTCCTCTGCACTCTCTCAATAGCTTCCATATTCTTCCTATAGTGAGGTGACCAGAACCGCACACAATACTCCAAGTGGGGTCTGACAAGGGTCTTATAAAGTTGCAGCATTACCTCCAGACTCCTAAACTCAATTCCTCTATTAATGAAGGCCAGTACACCGTATGCCTTCTAGACCACATTCTCCACTTGCAGGGCAGATTTAAGAGACCTATGGACCTGGACTCCAAGATCCTTCTGCTCCTCAACACTGTCAAGACTCCTACCCTTGATATTATACTGCTTCATCCCATTGGTCCTGCCAAAATGGACCACCACACGTTTATCTGCGTTGAAGTCCATCTGCCACTTCTCTGCCCAGTCCTGCATCCTATCTATGTCTCGCTGCAACTTCAGACATCCCTCCAGACTATCCACAACACCACCAACCTTCATATCGTCGGCAAACTTACTAACCCATCCTCCACTTCCTCATCCAGGTCATTTATTAAAATGGCAAAACAGCAAAGGTCCCTGGGGCACTCCACTGGTGACTGACCTCCATGCAGAAGAAGACCCATCCACAACTACTCTCTGCCTTCTTCAGGCAAGCCAGTTCTGGATTCACAAGGCCAAAGCCCCTTGGATCCCATGCCCTCTCACCTTCTCAAGAAGTCTTGCATGGGGGACCTTATCAAACACCTTGCTGAAATCCACATAAACAACGTCCACTGCTCTTCCTTCGTCAATGTGTTCAGTCACATTTTCGAAGAATTCAACTAAGCTCGATTGGCACGATCTGCCCTTAACAAAGCCGTGTTGACTATTCCTGATCATATTGAATTTCTCTAAATGCTCATAAATCTTATCTCTCAGAATCCTCTCCATCAACTTACCGACCACTGAGGTCAGACTCACTGGTTGGTAATTGCCCAGGCTATCCCTATTCCCCTTCTTGAAAACAGACACCACATCCGCAATCCTCCAATCTTCCGGAACCTCTCCCACCTCCACTGACGACACAAAGATCATCACCAGGGGCTCTGCAATCACTTCCCTCACCTCCCACAGTAACCTGGGGTACATCCCATCCGGACCCGGCGACTTATCTACCTTGATGGAATTTAACCGTTCCAACACCTTTTTCTTAACGTCCGCACACTCAATCTTTTCAGTCTGCCGCATTCTTGTAGTAGAACCCCCCAGATCACTCTCCACTGTGAATGCTGAGGCAAAGTATTTGTTAAGCACCACTGCCATTTCTTCTGGTTCCACACAGACTTTTCCTCCTTCACCTTTTATAGGTCCTCTCCTTTCTCTTCTCCTCCTTTTACTCTTCACATATTTATAGAATACCTTGGGATTCTCCTTAATCCTACCCGCCAAAGCCTTCGTGACCCCTTCTGGCTCTTCTAATTTCCTTTTTAAGCTCCCTTCTACAAGTCTTAGATGCCTCTAGATCCTTAACATCCTCTAGCTCCCTGAACCTGTCGTACAACTTTTTCTTCCTAACTAGGTTCATCACAACCTTTGTGCACCACGGTTCTCTTGACCTACCAAAACTTCCTTGTCTCACCGGAACATTGTCGTGCAGAGCTCCAGACAAACATTCCTTGAAAATCCACCATGTTCCTTCAGTACTTTTCCCCAAGAACACCTCCTTCCAGTTTACTCTTCCAATTTCCTGCCTAATGATTTCATATTTCCCTCTACTCCAGATAAACACTTTCCTATCTCTGCCTGATCCTATCTCTTTCCAATGCTATTGTGAAGGAGATAGAATTATGATCACCATTCCAGAGATGCTCTCCTACCGAGAGATCCAACACCTGTCCTGATTCATTAGCCAGCACCAGGTCAAGTACAGCCTCTCCTCTCGTGAGCTTATCCACGTGCTGTGTCAGGAAACCCTCCTGAACACACCTAACAAACTCCTCACCATCCGAACCCCTTACCCTGGGGACATTCTAGTCAATGTTTGGGAAATTAAAGTCTCCCATCACGACAATTCTGTTATTTCTACATCTCTCTAGGATCTGTTTCTCTATCTGCACTTCAACATCCCTGTCACTACTGGGCGGCCTATAAAAAACACCCAGCAAAGTTTTCGACCCCTTGCTGTTCCCAACTTCCACCCAGAGACTCTGTAGATAGTCCTTCCATGGCATCCTCCTTCTCGACAGCTGTGACACTGTCCCTGATCAACAGTGCCACTCCCCCACCTCTTCTACCTCCCTCCCTGAAACATCTAAATCCTGGCACCTGAAGTATCCAGTCTGGTCCCTGAGACATCCATGTCTCTGTGATGGCCACCGCATCACATTTCCAAGCAGCAATCCAGGCCCTGAGCTCATCCACTTTATTCACTACACTCCTGGCATTAAAATAGACACACCTCAGACCCTCAGTCTGGGCACTTCCCTTCTCCATCACCTGTCTAACCTCCCTCTCATACTGTCCTTCTCTAAATGTTGTCTTTCTTTAGATTATACTGTCCTGGTAAACATGTAACTTCAGATTCATAGCAATGTGAATGACTCTAAGTGCCCTCCTAAACAACTCAGTTGAAGGACAGCTAGGGATGGGCAATAAATGCAGTAATGTTTATATCCTTGAGCAAATATAAAAAATTCTTCTATGTAAAATCTGCACTCTGATTAAAGCTTTTGACCACTTGCTAGCCTGAAAAGTTCCATTGTTGACAGGCTTTAATAATTGCACTTCAAATTGATCCTGGGCTAAATATAGTTCAAAATGTCACATACAAATTAGTCATCATTTCTCATTTGAACTTCCCCACCAATGTCAACAAACACCTGTGTATTACGGTGACCCCGCACTTTATGTGGGTTTTGGTCACAAGATTAGAAAATCAACTGATTGCAGCAATTTGTACTTTGCTTGCTCATGAACTAATCCACAGAAGTAATGATAACAAGCTGTGCCTTTCTAGAAATCTCTCCATGACAGAAAGTAACAAAAAAGAAAATGAATCAGTTGCACAATCACTCTTTAGGCACATGCTGCATGACGAAAGAACTTGGACATATTATCACAAGATCCTAAACAAATTTAGCACTGTGTAATCATTGTTTTTGAATGAGGGGAAAGGTAAAGTTCTTTGTGGTTAAAGTCCCTGCTCTTAGTAAAATATCTAGGGTAACCCATCCCAATTAGAGTTGTACAGTGTGTTTACCGTTTAGATAGATCCAAAGTGTTTTTGAAAGAGGCATGGAGAAAACGTGACGGTCAAGAAGTCTGTGATTAAGAAGGACAACCAGAAGCTTTGTCAAAAGGGGATGATTTAAAGGAAGTAAAAGACTTGTGAATTGAGGCGAGGGAAAAAAAAATATTTAAGAGTGGAGGAGAAATTTGTCAAAAAAAAAATTCTTTGTATTTAAGAAGTAATATATCCAAAATGAGAAAGCTTGATGTTGACACAGATGAAGTTGATCAAACTTTAAAACCTACTCATTTAGTAAACAACAGGTTCTTGACCAAAGATGACACAAAAATACAATACGACAAGATGATCAGCCAAATGAATAATTTCCTAACCATTTCATTTTTCATGGAACAATCCTGCCATCAAATTGCAGATAGTAAACAAAAATCCATGAATTTTGTGCAATTAACAAGAGAATTTGGATTGTCACCATAAAAGACAGTGACCCCTATTGTAAGTCATATGCCCTTACATTATGGGGTGCCTTTAGCAGTACAAAGCTACCTAGGACCAAATCAAGATTTGATTATCAGGCAACATAAATGACATCAAGTATAGACAATTCAGACAGGAGATCTGAGAATCCAGCAAAGGAAGTCATGTTTCATTTCCCCTTGTTTGCTAACAGTAGCTGTTTGCAAAAATAAAATTGCTGTTTTTCCTCTCTTTGCATTTCAACAGGAAGGCAGATGCGAATCAAGGCCAGAGGATGCAAGTGCAAGAATTTGCTCGAAGATAAGGAATACTTGTTTGGACAAGAATGAGGTTTGTGGTTTCAGTTAATTTTCTCATATATAATACTCATTTGTGAAGTATTTTACTTGCTAATTTTGTCCAAGTACTTATTGACATAAATATCCGTCTGAGACACATCTACAAGAAGTCTCACAACACCAGGTTAAAGTCGAGCCATGGTAGTAAACCCACAAGCTTTTGGGTTTGTCCCTCTGTCAGGTGAGAGAGACTTCTTAGTGTTTACACCCCAATCCAATGCCGACATCTCCACACATCTGTGACAGCAATACATAATACACTACATATTCGAATATGTTGTAGGATGAAGACTATTTACTGGAAGAAAAGCTGAAGCTGCCAGTGTTTAAATATTGCTAGTGGCAAGACCCAAGGTCCCAAAAATCAGCCATATACTCAAAAAAGCCAATAAAACAAACCTGGTGAAAGGACAATCCGTGTCCATCTTACAAGTCAGCCAATAACTCAAAGATAATGATCCATCAGAAATTATTTGGAGAGAAGGGAAATTAGTTACATATAAAAATAACTGTTGCAAAGCCTCATTGAATGATTTACAACTTTGAGCAGTTTGCTGCAATACTGATGGGTGGAACTCATTTGCACAGGGTGTGTGGCATTTACCTCCCCTAACTTCATTCAAGCGTGGCTAACAAAAACAGCTACCATTCAAATCACAAAGAAAATATTAAAGTGAGTACTGTGAAGACACAGAACCATGGAATTCCTACTGTGTAGAAGGCAGCCATTCAGCCCATCAAGTCTGCACCAACTCTCTGAAATAGCATTTTACCCAAGCCCATAGAATCCCTACAGTGCAGGATGTCACCATTCAGCCCATTGACTGAAGTACATGAATGTATTTGTCTCTTATATTCTTTCCCATCTTTCCACAATATCTTCTGTCTAGGTCACATGCTCCTCTTCTCATTTCTGTGCTGCTGCATTCTCTTTCCATTTTGTGTTCACATTGGTTGTATTAATTTATAGCACCAGTGAAAATCCTCTACTAAACAAGGTGCCTTCAAGACTTAGTGGACATTGACTGGCTCTATAAATTCAGAGAAGAAACAGAAGATATCACAAAGCTGATATGATCAGCAAATTACAAGGGGAGTTTAAGTTTACATTGCATCTAGTCAGAGGGCTGCAACTGAGGTCATAGTTGGCCGACAGACTATAGAATGAGACAGCTCTAATAAAACTGATGTTGTGGGAATAAGACAAGTACATTCAGTCAATGGGCTGAATGGTGACATCCTGCACTGTAGGGATTCAATGGGCCTGGGTAAGATGCTGTTTCAGAGAGTTGGTGCAGACTTGATGGGCTTTCTTAACAGTTCAGAAAAATACCATTCAGCCTGGATCTTATGCTCCATGCAAAAAACATTCTACTTCATCAACTCTTATTACCATATCTTTTTATTCCTTTCACCCTAATTCTTAGAGCTTTTCCCTAACCATCATAATAGGGAGCTTGGCAACGTGATAGAATATAAAAAGCTCTATAAAAAGCTCTATAAATCGCAAACCCCACTTTACTTCAGAGCTGCAACCAACGACAAGAGTGTTTTCCAAAATACCCTGCACTGCTTTTGATCCAGGTTGCAGCATATTATGGTCAGAAAATCTCACATCAGTAAGCAGCTCCAATGTCAGACAGCCAACCTTATCCCTGTTGTGTTGTTACAGATTCACTACATCCAATCTAGCTGTAGCTCACCCACACATCTACAGTAAACTGTGACCTTTTCTAATATCAATATCAAGATAACTGGATACAAGCTGCAAATGCAATTAACTACACGCGTGCATTTGTTGCAATGTTGGACGCAGCCCTCTTTGCTGTGTAGATTCAGCGTAGCACAAACTAACAATTCCAGACTAATGAAGGAAGTTGAAACAAAACATAGTGTAGTATTATTAGAAAAGTTATCAACACTAATTAGATGAGTATTAGTATTAGCAACCCAGAGCACACGATGACATTATGCAAACAGCATCAGTCCAATTTACCCCGAGTTTCCACCACAACTGTCATAGCTTCATTTTTCTCAACAGGATTCGAAACTTCCAATGGTTGAGTGGAACTATCCCGAAGTATCTGTCCACTAGGAGAATGTTACTTAGTGTAGTGTACAATTGAACCTCTCAGATCTGGGAGCTTCATCCCTGATCTGTAATAATTTAGGCAACATTCAGGATGCTGCAGAAGCTTCCAATGCTTCTGGGGACGCAGGGGAAGAGCGGGGGGTGGGGGGGTTTACTTTGCAAAATTAGCTTGGGGGCTTGTTTCCGATCTTTATTGAAGTGCCTGAAGAAGACTGGACTCTTATCTGGCCTGACAGTGGAATGGCTTATTAGCACACACAATCCAGGTTTGCAAGTTACTACTGACAGCCAAGAGGCACCAATGGTCACCCATGAAACTGAAATTATAGTGAGCAACCAATGCTTTTTCAGAGAGGAGGAGGAGGAAGAAAGGAAGATAAAGTGAAACAAGTGAAGTCTACAAAGCCATACAAGTCCCTTAAAAGTGAATTAAAATGCCCTCAACCAGTAATTTAATCCACTCTGAGGAAAACAAAAAGTAAGACCAGCATTCAACACAGTTTGTATAGCAAAGTCCCTAGCAGTGCCAGATTGTTTCACCAGATAAAGGAATTTTACTTATAATCACAAACTTGGTAATCTACATGTCACATTATAAATATTGCAAAACTATTTTATTATGCAACATATCTAAAATCTAGTACGTTTTACTTGTTTTTCCATCAGCCCCGCCCACTGATTTAAAAATCTTGCATAACTAACTCACAAGTATATCAATTTTAGTCTTTTCACACTCAACACCCAATCCACTTTAAATCAGAGTAGTTCCAAAGTGCAAGAATTTGCACAAGATAATATGAACATCCAATAATGGAATACAGATGTTTCCTCAGGGTGCTGACCTAGGCATCATTAATGACCTTCCTTCCATCCCAAGGTCAGAAGTGGGGATGTTCGCTGATTGACTTCATAAACATTGCTCAACATTGTGTCTCAGATACTGAAGTACTCCATATCTGAATGCAGTACGTATGGATAATATCCAGGCTTAGGCTGACAAGTAACATTTGTGCTACTAGGCAATGGCTACCTCCAAAAAGAGAAAATCTAACCATCTCCCCTCGACAGAATCCCCCACAATTATCATCCTGATGCTAATCACTGACCAAGAACTGAACTGGGCTAGCTTTATAAATATTGTGACTGCAAGTCAGAGGCTAGGAATCCTATAACAAGTCACTCATTCCTTGATTCCCTAAAGCCCGTCCACAAGGCAGGGATGTGTTGGAATACTTTCCACTCATCTGGATGAGTGCAGCTCTAAAACACATGAGGCTTAACACCATCCAGGTCAAGACAGCCCATTTGATTGTCACCCCACATATAAAAACTTATTCCCTTCATCACCAAAGCACTATCTACAAAATGATCTGGAAGAATTCAAGACTCCTTATGCAAGCACATCCCAAAACCACATCCACTGCCATCTGGAAAGATAAGGGCAGCAGATGCATGGGAACACCATCACCTGCTTCCACTGCTTAGCATGCCTGGTGTGCTATAATTTAAGGTCAGCACTAGATATAAACATATCTAGTGTTAATCCTTGCTGCTCTTTGTTTATTGAGTCACATTTGGTCCTCAGCTTGATTGATAATGTTAGAATGAGGGATATGCTGAGACATGAAGTTACAGATCATTGCAATATATACAATCCTGCTACCATAGAGGGCCCGCACCACCTCTTTCATGCCCAGTTTGGAGCTACTAGATCGATTTTAAATCTCTCATTTAGCATCGTGACAGTCTACATTCTCTTTAAGCTATTTTGGTGTGTGGCTACGAAGAACTTACTGGGCTGGGGAGAGACAAACAAGCTGTGCATTAAAAATGGTCCTTTAAGATGTGTAGCCATAAGGCAATCTTAAAGAGACTGCACAGTATAACAGTCAGGCTGCATACAAAGAAAGAACATTAACAAATCAGTGAGCTGGACAACCTCTGTTTAAAACTACAATGCTTGCATTGGCAGCATTCAGTCAACAATTATGCAAGTCAATTCCATGACCACTTCCAAAAGCACAAGTGGTCAAGTCAACAACTCTTGTTACAAATGTTATGCAAGGCAGAGTGGAAAAAGCTGCACTTCATGTCACTCCACAGACAGATAGCACTACAGTCTGCAACCAAGATTGACATTCTTCAAGATCTTAGAGCTGTCTTTTGGTGACAAACCAGAAACAAAACAGACAGAAAAGAAACAGTATTACAAAAAATGAAGTGAACAAAAGCTAGAGAGAATAAAACAACAGTAAAAGCAGCAATGGCCTTCAAAGTGGGCTCCTTGATTGGCAGGTTCCTTAATCAGCTCCTTTGTTACACTATTTAAAATCTACCTCTTTAACTGAGCTGTTAGTCACCTGTTTCATTTCCTGCTAATATAGCTTAGGTGTCAAGTTTTGTTTAATATCAATCCTGTGAGACACAGATACAAATTAACTACATAAATGCAAGTTTTTGTTTTGGAAGTTAAAAGATCAAAGAAAGAGAAACGAACAAAGTTAAGTTACACCCAGAAACCCACTCTGTGTGTTTTGGCCAATAGTAAAGCTTCCAATGACAAGATGATTACACAAGTGGATCATGAGTACAGGCCCCACCAATCCTCATCGTGACAGCCATAACCTTTTATATATGTTGGTTCATTGAAGCCCTACAGTGCAGAAGGCAGCCCATCAAGCCTGCACCCACAACAATCCCACTCTATCCCCATAACATATTTACCCAGCTAATTCCCCTAACACTAAGGAGCAATTAGCATGGCCAATCAACCAAACTCATACATCTTTGGTTAACAGAAGTGCCCTTATAGGCCTAACATAAATCAACTCTTTTAAGTTATTGCATGTGTGCAGTTGCATGAAAAAAAAATTAAGAATACATGTTAAATGAAAAAGTAATACACTCAAAGAGGAAACATTCCTCTCTATCTGTGGCCTACAACACAGTACAACAGAAACTCAGGGAATAGGCCTCATCTTTCGATGACATTCTTTACATAAGAAACAGGAGCAGGAGTAGACCATTCGGCCCCTCAAGCCTGCAGTGCCAGTTAGATCATGGCCAATCTTCTACCTCAATTATAGGCTTTTATCTTTAGACTCTATACTCTCATTTCCTCAGACAGCAGGGATTGGAGGACAGTGCTACCCAACTTGGTGTTTCCAGTATTTCTGCTTTTGGTCTAAATAGTCTTTAACTGACCAACAATAATATATTCCATACCCAGGCTTTAACCCACAATGAAACTTACAATTTCAGTCACGCCGATGAGCTGGTTGGGAAGTAAATTATTTGATCAGAACCTTCCACACACCTGACGAAGGAACACCATTTCTGAAAGCTTGTGGAATTATTATCAAATAAACTGGTTGGAGTTAAACCTGATGTTGTGAGACTTCTTATTGGGGAGTAGCCAAGCAGGGGACAGATAGAAAGGGAAAATGGCCCCCAAAACATTCTCGTTATGGAATGATCCTTGCAAATTGGAATAATTAACTTAACAGCTGGGAAAAATAGTTTGCAGCCAAAATTAACTATATCTGAAAACAGAAATCTTCCTAAATTTTCAGCAGAATCAAAGAATTCTTACTGTGCCAAAGAGATCATTCAGCCCGACTGCACTGACTCTGACAGAAATATCTAAGGCCCTCTTCCTTGCCCCATCCCTTCAAGCTTGTGCATTTACTTGGTTAATCCCTCTAACCTGCACATCTTGGGACACCAAGGGGCAATTTAACAGGGCCAGTCCACCTAATCTGCATGTGGAACAAAACAAAATCTGAAATTCCCCTGAAAATCCAGCACAATGCTGAGACAGAATCTCAGCTTATTTGTGCACACTGAGTTTTGTTTGCCAGCGTGAAATCTGTAACCCAAATACTGCATCAATCGCTTGAGGGCTGTGTTTTACAATGGTAACAGCAAAATGATTCTATTTTGTTTGACTTGCCTGTTCTGCAGAGATTTGTACACCTTTATACAAAAGTATCAGTTTTGCTTAAAATCAACAAACATTTTTCAATCGCAAGCCAAAAACCAAATTGCAAGATTGAATTGAAACATTTCTGTCTTGCCCACTTCAATTTCCTCTCCTCCTTAAGCCACTGACTTTGGTGGAGGCAAGGTTTCAAAGGAATTGGAAATCAGCCTCCCATCCATTAATTCTGTCTACGCTTCCCCCTTGGCAAAGCGGCCAGCATAATTAAGAACCCCACACATCCATTCTTCCATCTTCTTCCTTCAGGAAAAAGATACAAAAGTCTGAGATCAAGTACCAACTGAGTCAAGAAGAGCTTCTTCCCTGATGCTGTCAGACTTGAATGGACTTACCTTGCATTAAGTTGATCTTTCTCGACATCCTAGCTATGAATCTAACTGTACATTCTGCATTCTCTCGCTGCCTTCTCTATGAATTGTACGTTTTGCCTGTATCGCGCAAGGAACAATACTTCTTACTATATGTTAATACGTGGCAATAATAAATCAAACCAAACCAAAATCAAATCCTCAAATGCCTCTCTCTCCTCTCATCTAGTCTTCATAGACAAGCACTGGCAAGTTGTTCCACCACACGGCATCACCAGCAAACCCCAGTCTTCTCCTGGACTGATGTCCACAAAAACACATTTTCCAGAAAGGGTCTATAAACAGCAGGCAGTACAGAGGTGGCCCCAAGGACACAGTGGCCAATTGTAACACCGTGGCTACTGCTGAAGTACAGCAAAGACGGAAAGGCATAGTATGTGTGCTTGGCTGAATAACAGGTCCAGCACCCAAACAAGACATTAGAGAACCACCACAGAGCATTATTGTTCTGGGTAAGCAAAAACTAGTCAAACAACATTTCACAGTAAAAACCAGTCTCATAGCCTTACTTAATTTCTTCCTCTTTGCATCTACCATATTAGAGTTACAGAAATGCAAATCATTTTCGGCAATAAAATTTTAGTTCATTGCCTTTTTTCTCAGCTCCTGTTTTCAAAACTCATATTCCTTGTCTCCATCATATCTATTGCAATTTAATGTAATATCTCATTCAAATCAACCAGAGATAGAACTGCCCAGCATTTGCTTAAGTACAACGTCATTGAATGTTGCAACACAGATATAGGCCACCTGATTCATCAAATGTGCGCTGGAATTACACCCCACTGAATCACCTGATGCAATCTTACTCTCCCTTTAGTATTCATTTTTGAACAACCACCAAATTTCTTTCTGAAGGGCAGCTTCAAATAGTCCTCAAATTTCCTTTTAAAGTTTAGGAATTCTCCAACAATGGTTTGTGATTCAGAATTCCATCTAACTTTCAGTTAACTTAAATTTGCGCATTTTCCTTTTTGTTGCATTGAACTGTACAATCCATAATCACATTGTCACAACACTATATGTTGAGGGCTTCGCATCACAATTCAATCTTCTCAGCTAGATGTAAAATAACCCTTAAATTTCTTGAGCATAGTAATCCAGTGGCAACGTGGTTAAGTCTGACAACAATTGATTCAAGTCTTATTCCAGAAATCTGAGCAATTAATCCAGGCTGAAAAGCCAATTGCAAGCATTGTTGCCTCATAGCGTCAGGGACCTAGCTTCAATTCAGGGCCTTGACATTGACCATGTTAAATTCTCCCTCAGTGTACTTGAACAGGTGCCCTAGCGTGGCAACTAGGGAATTCTCACAACAACTACATTGCACTGTTAATGTAAGCCTACTTGTGACCATAACAATCAAACTTTTCAGGCAAGATGATGAAATGAGGCTTTGTTTGTCATCTCACAGATTACTCTGCATAACAGCAAGGAGTTCCCAGTGTCCTGGTTAATATTTATCCCTCAACATCACTTTGCTATGTTCAAATTGACAGGCACATAAGCACATGTGTACAGACCCAGATCCTGAACGCTGAGAAGCAGAACGAGGCTTGGTGAGGTCTTCACTCTCCACCCTTAGTTAGCTACAACGACACAGCTGATTATAAAAGTTATGAGAAATCAGAGTAGGGCATTCGAGCCCTGCGTCTGGCTCGAATAGAGATCAGGACTGATTGATCTTGGCATTAATTCCACTTTCTGCTTACCATCATAACCTTGAACTTTCCTGTATACGGTTCAGGCCCCATTTCTGTCTGCAGAAGTGAATTTCAAAAGGGGCACAATGGTTAGCACTGCTGCCTCAAACTGCCAGGAACCCGTGTTCAATCCCGGCCTTGGGTGACTGTTTGTGTGAAGTTCTTCCCGTATCTGAGTGGGTTGCCTCCAGGTGCTCTGGTTTTCTCTCACAGTCTAATGACTTGCAAATTAGGTTAATTGGCCATACTAAATTCTCTGTGTCAGAGGGTTAGAAGGCTAAATACATGGGTGAAATGGCCTCCTTCTGCATTGCAGAGATTCTATTCTATTAACAGCTGCCCATTAAAAACGTCAACTCAGTCATGGGTTAGAAATATTTATTTTGTGAGAGACAACCAATTGAACACTTGCTACAAAACGTGCAGTTCCACATTTCGGAATCTACTCAAAAGGAATCTCCCTTCCAGCTGTGGAGTTTGACAGTTTCCACATGTGCACAGTGGAGAGCAATAGCACAAAGCTATCAAGATGCTGGATTATATTAGCTTATCTGTGCAGGCACGAACTGAGACCATGGTACCGTAACATCAACTGCCATGACAGCGGCCGCTCACACATCTTCGTTTACAAACCCCTGTGGTTCTCGTAAACTACACGTGCTCAAGTAAGCAAAATACCGAATTTCTCCTGTGACTGAAGACAACCAGATCCATTCCTCCGGTTGCCTCTGACTTCCAATTCTTCTGAAAGTCAGAGGCAAGCTCCTCATTGCTGCCTTCTTCTGCACTTGCACATTGTTTGCCTCTTTCCGTTATTTCTAGCACAGAAGCTTATTCAGCCCACCCAAGTCTGCACTGGTTCTCTGAAAGAGCACTCCACCGAGTCTCACTCCCCTACCTTATTTCTGTAACTGATACATTATCTTTTCAAATAGCAATCCAATTCCCTTTTGAACAAGAGGGAATCAAACATGCCTCCACTATCCTCACAAACATCAACCATCTCTGGATGATAAAAATATTTTCTCATTTCACTTTTAGTCTTTTTGCTCATTATTTTGAATCTGTGCCCTCTAGTTTCTTTCATACTCTCAAATGGGAATAGTTTCTAACTATATACTGCCAACTTGTGCCTTATAGATAGTAGGCAGATTTTGGTGGGTCAGGAGATGATTACTCTTCTGATCTACTCTTATAGCCACCTTACATATTTGGGTAGTCCAGATTGGTTTCTGGTTAATGATAACCCTCAGGATATTGATATTGGGGGATTTGGTGATTGTAATGCCGTTGAATGTCATGGCATGACAGTTAGATGAGCCACTCTCATACTCCCTCTCTTTGCACTCATTCTGATTTTAGATTTCCTCAATTCATTCCATATTCAGCTTGGTTCTTTACCATTAAGGCAAAATTAGCCCTTCATCTGAACCTAACTTGTTAGACAATAATGTACCAACCATCATTAATAAGAGCTTTATTGCAACAGATAGTAGTGATGAAAAAGATAGCCAAGTAAGCAAGTTGGGGTGATAGTTTCAGGTGAGTTTTGAGATTAGATGGAGGCCTGGCCAAACCACCACATGAATGGTGCTGCAGAACAAGAGGCAGAATAAATCAACAGATTCATGAAAGAAATAGATATGGTTCTGATGTAAAGTGGGATAAAGGGCTATAGGGAGCAAGCAGGAAAGTGAAGTTGAGGCAAGGATAAGATCAGTTATGATCATGTTAAATGGCAGACTGGGCTGAATTGCTTATTCCCATTCTTAACTCCTATGTTCCTAACAGCAAATTTAAATTTTTTAATTTTTTTTTTACAGAATGTGGGCATCATTAACATTTATTGCCTGTCCAGAGAGTGTGATCTTCTTGAAATCAAGAATAGCTTGCTAGGCCATTTCAGACAGCATTTAAGAGTCAACCACATTGCCTTGGGTCTGGAGACCAGCAATTTTACTTCCTTAAACATTAAAGAACCAGATAGATTTTGCAACACTTTTATTAGTGCTTGGTCATAGTTACTGATTTACCTTATGAACTCACCTGATGAAGGAGCAGTGCTCTGAAACTCGTGCTACCAAATAAACCTGTTGAACTTGAATCTGTGTTGTGATGCTTCTTACTGTCCCTTCCTCAGTCCAACACTAGCAACTCCACATCATTGTTACTGACTATATTCCAAGTTCAACTGATCGAATTTAAATCTCTCAACTTATGCACTGCGGCATGAACTCAAGTCTGCAAATTTTTAGCCTCGGCCTCTGGATTATTAACCTAATGCTATACTACCATACCCCCTTATTAATCAGATTGTGAAAAATATGGCTTCAGCATTGGCCAGCGTATCAATCACATCGTAGAAAACAGAATACTACCAACAAACAAAACATACAGCATATTCTAATGTAGGCATTTGATTACTGGATTAGACTTTCATAGATTGCAAGCTCAAAATCCATCTGGCAATTCAAAAGTTGAGAAAATGACTGTGAAACTGTCAGATTTTTGTACATTGGATTAATAACTGTCCGTTAGAGAAGAAAACCTGCCCTCCTTACCTGCAAGTTTCTAGTCCCACAATAAGCTAGTTAATTTCCAACTATCCTCTGAAGTTTAGTATGCCATTCAGTCAAGGCAACCAAGGATCTGCAATAAATTGTGACCTTGTCAGGAACGATTACATCCTGAAAGATGTTATTTAATTAAAAAGGTAAAATAGATGTGCTTTAACTGCTCTATTATGGATATTAATGCTCTGAGCTTTGAGGGGAAGCACACTATGGAGGCAAGCACATTGAACTAGAGGTGAGTGAATACTGAAGCCAAATAAAAAAAACAGATCTCTTTACGAATGCTATCCAGTGGAGTGTAGACAGCAGTTGGCAAGAGCTGTGAATGGCAGTATTGATTCATTTATCGATCACTGTCAAAAATACAATGGCAGTTCAATACATAGAAAGCTTCCATAGTATCTGATTGATCTCATTTAAATACTTGGATCAGATGAGGGTCCAAACATATTGTAAAAAATATTTATTTAATAATAGACATGTGTGATAACTGTTATTAGTATAACAGATCATGTGCATTAAAGTCACATTTTGCTTAGGTGGTGACCATATTCATACAAAACTCTTTTAAAAAAAAACTCACCCCTCTGGAAAAAAAAAAGTACCAGTTCACATAATACTCTCCCTTCTACAATTCCCAATATTTTCAAAACAGCAGGGCCTACTAATGTTTTGTACATAACCTGGTGAAACAAATTCAAGCAAAATTGCCTTGAAAAATAGAGATATGCAAGCACTGACCTTTCTCAGTCCTAATCTACAATAACTATCAGGACCAAACTTCCTACTGAATACAAACCAAACGCTCCTACTTCATTCAGAGAAGCTCAGTGCTTTTTTTTCCAATATACAGTCCCCCCACTTACACCATCCATGCCTAACAAATACATTGCATTTGATCAAGTAACAATAACATTTATCAATAGCACAGGGTTAATTACGAAGGCACACTTGAAATGAATTCAGGTAGTACAACAAGTCTTCACACCTTGTAATTCCTTGCATTTACCAATTTATGTATCACTTCACAACACATATTCCAAGTTACAACAGTCTGGTTGAAAGTATAAATAGGAGCAAATATCCTGAACCTATTTAACCCAGGCTGCAATAGGGATGAAGGAAAAGTGTTTTAAGTTTGTTAGGTTTAAAATTATGATGTAGAGATGCCAGCGTTGGACTGGGGTAGTAAGAACTCAGTAAGAATCTAGCAACACTAGTTTTAAATCCAACCAATTTATTTGATAGTAAATTTGTGAGCTTTCGACACTCTGTCTTCGTCAGGCAAATGCAGTGTTCTGGTCTGCAATAGCACACATACCAACACAGACAGTCACAGTTTGCTGATTAGAATGCGAATCCTTACATCTAACCTGCTATTCAAGTGTTAAAGTGGCTAACAATGTGTGTGAAGGGAATCCTGAGCATTGGTTAGAGAATTGTGTATTTTCTCCAGACAGCACAGTGAGGTTTTTTTTGCTAACCCAGGCAAGTTACGGGGGTTACAGATAGTGTGTCATGAAGCCAAGAAACAGTTCCCTTCCTGTGGGCGAACACTTCAGCAGTCATGGGCATTTGGCCTCCAACCTGCAGGTAAATGTTCTTCAAGGGGGCCTTCGTGACACACGATAGCGCAGAGTCGCTGAGCAGAGACTGATAGCCAAGTTCTGCACGTATGAGGACGGTCTTAATAGTGTGACATGAAGCCAAGATCCCTATCTGTAACCCCCGTAACTTGCCTGGGTTAGCAAAAAACCTCACTCGCTGTGCTGTCTGGAGAAAATACACAATTCTCTAACCAATGCTCAGGATTCCCCTCACACACACTGTTAGCCACTTTAACAATTGAATAGCAGGTTAAATTTAAGGATTCGCATTCTAATCAGCAATCTGTGACTGTCTGTGTTGATATGTGTGCTATTGCAGACCAGAACACTGCATTTGCCTAACAGAGTGTCGAAAGCTCGCAAATTTACTATCAAATAAATCGGTTGGATTTAAAATTGGTGTTGCTAGATTCTTACTGGGTTTAAAATTACACTGGAACTGGCCATTAGCTAACTTATCTGCACTGCAGCCATATATATCTCCTCCTGTTTCATCTGTCATATTTCAGCATATATTTCTTTGCCTCCTTCTCTTATGTACTGTTCTAGTTTCTTGTTGAAAGCATCTATGTCTCAATTGCTTTCTGTAGTCGCAACTTCCATGTTTGAAACATGTTAAGGGGTGATCTTTTTGAGGTGGTCAAAATTATCAAAAGAAACAGATCAAAATGGTAGAGAAATTATTTTCTCTGATCAATAAATTCAGAAGTGCAACGTGACAATTGGAGACAAGTTGTTCAGGAATGATATCAGAGAGCACTTCTTTACGTGACAAGTCATAGATCAGGACTTGAATGGCTAAATGACCTACTGCAGTCCACGTGCTTTGCTGTTTGTCACAAACACAAGACATTGACATTAAAAATAAAGAAACTCCTATTCATTAGAAAGGAATCACAAGAAGCTTACAGCCCATCTGCCCCTCTTTTCTGCCCCAGCCAAAATATGCACAATCCAGCTTAATCCCATTTTCCAGCCTTTAGTCTGTAGCCCTGGAAGCTACAGCACTTTAGGTGCACATCCAGACACCTTTCAATTGAGCTGAGGGTTTTTTCCTTCATTACCCTTTCAGCCAGTGAGTTCCAAACCAGATTACCCTTTCAGGTAAGGTCTTTTGTCCTCATCTCCCCTTTGATCTTTCTCCCAATCACTTTAATTCTACGTCCCCAAGCACCAACCTCTCTGCTAAGGAAGGTGAATAGGACCTTCCCACTCATTCTATCCAGTACCTTCACTACCTTGTACACCTCAATCAAAACGCCCTCAGCTTCCTCTGTTCCAAGGACAGCAACTCCAGCTTATCCAATCTTTCCACATAGCTGTGATTTTCTAGTCCTGGTAACATTATCATAAATCTTCACCCTCCTTTGTGTAATTATGTCCTTTCGTAATGAGTGATAAGAACAGCACATATTACATCCCTTTTCTTATGTTCTATACATTGATAAAGAAAATTATTCTTAACTACCGTATCAACCTCCCCTGTTACCTTCAGGAATCTGTGGACAAAAGATATTACCTGAGCTTCCTTCAATATTGTAGTATCTTCACTATTAAAGAAAAAAACTCCAATGTTACAAGTACAGATACGATACATACAATCTGTGCTGATCGCTTCCTGGCAAATTTGCTTTATTTACTGATTTTTCTTGTTTCAATTTTATCTAACATAGTGCTGGAAAGAGCTGTTTGAGCACTTTTACCTTCTTTGTGAATAAAGCAGAAACCTGCAGTTTCAAAATTTGCTGTGAAATTTCACCATTAGCAAATGCAGCCCAACATGAAACAAAATATTTAGGGGGTAAAATCATCTTCAAAAGTTATATACCCATTACATTTGATGTAAACAACAATGGCAAACTTTTGATTTATATCCTACTGCAAAATTGGTAACATTATACATGATAGTAAACTTTGTCACAGTGGTGGTCAATGTGCTGGAAGGCCTTCAGCTTCAGCTGTTTGTAGGAACCCTAGTCAGATTTAAATAAATTCACTTCCAAAAGGTGCTGGTCAGCTAGAACATTGACAACTCTTTTAGTTCCAGAAGTATTGTGGCGAACGCAGATGAGCTGAAGGCATGGTTTGACGTGTGGAAATATGACATTATAGCCATTAGTGGAATTTGGCTATAGGAGGGGCAGGACTGGCAGCTCAATGTTCCAGGGTTCCAGTATTCAGGTGTGATAAAGGGATAAAACATGGGCGGGGGGAGGGGGGATAGCATTATTGTTCAGGGAAAACGTTACAGCAGTACTCAGGCAGGATAGATTAGGAAGCTTGCCTACAGAGGCCGTATGG
This sequence comes from Sphyrna mokarran, assembly GCA_024679065.1. Lineage (NCBI taxonomy): Eukaryota > Metazoa > Chordata > Chondrichthyes > Carcharhiniformes > Carcharhinidae > Sphyrna > Sphyrna mokarran. The sequence continues at coordinate 40,417,058 of JAGIQG010000022.1, forward strand.
GTGGAGCTGAAAAACAGGAAGGGTATGACCACATTAATGGGTTGTATTATAGACCAGCCAATAGTTAGCGAGACTTGGAGGAGCAAATCAGCAGAGAGATAGCTGACAACTGCAAGAAGCAAAAGTTGAGATTGGGATTTGCATTTGCATACTGTTAAAGGTCTAGATGGGGTAGAGTTTGTTAAATGTGTTCAGAAGAATTTTCTACATCAGTACATAGAAATGTCAACTAGAGAGGATGGGATACTGGATCTCCTATTGGGAAATGAGTTAGAGCAGTTGATGGATGTGAATGCAAGGGAACAATTTGGATCCAGTGATCATAATACCATTAGTTTCAACCTGATCATGGATAAGAATAATCTGGTCCTTGGGCTGAAGTTCTGAATTGGAAAAAGGCCAAATTTGATGAAATGAGAAGGGATCTGGGAAGTGTGGATTGGCACAGGCCAATCTGGTAAGGATATAAATGGAAAGTGGAAGTTTGTTTGTTCCTGTCAGGTTTAAAGGCAAAGTAAATAGGGATAAAGAACCTTGGTTCTCGAGGGAGATTGTAACACTGATTAAGAGGAAGAGAGAGTTGTATAAAATGTACAGGCAGCAGGGAACAGATCAGATGCTCGAGGAGTATAAAAAATGCAAGAAGCTGCTTAAGAGGAAAATCAGGAGGACTAAAAGAAAGCATGAGGTTGCTTTGGCAGACAGTGAAGGAAAATCCAAAGAGCTTCTATAGGTATGTTAGAAGGAAAAAGATAGAGGTAAATTTGGTCCTCTTGAAGACCAGAGTGGTAGACTGTCTATGGAACCAAAAAAGATGGGGGAGATACTAAATGGGTATTTTTTTGCATCTGTATTTACTAAGGAAATGGGAATGGAGTCTACTGAAATTGGGCAAACAGGTAGGGGGCTTGTGGAACCTTTACAGATTAAAGAGGAGGGGGTGGTGCTGGCTATCCTGAGGCAAATCAGAGTAAATCCCCAGGATCAGACAGAATATTCCCATGGACCTTGAAGGGGGCCAGTGTTGAATTTCAGGTGCCCTGGCAGACATATTTAAAATGTCAATATTAATGGGGGAAGTGCCAGATGATTGGAGAGTGGCTCATGTTGTTCCATTGTTTAAAAAAGATTCCAAAAGACATCGGGGCAATTACAGTCCAGTAAGTTTGACATCAGTGGTTGGCAAGTTATTGGAAGGTATGATAAGGGATAGAATCTACAAATATTTGGATAGACAGAGACTTATTAGGGTCAAAATGGCTTTGGTCAAACATGATCTACTATGCACAATCTATTAGTGTTTTTCGAGGAGGTCACCAGGAAAGTGGATGAAGGGAAGGTGGTGGATTTCAGCAAGGCCTTTGACAAGGTCCTTCATCAGAAGTTAGGAAGGTTCAGTCATTAGGTATAGATGGGGAGGTAGTAAATTGGATTAGACACTGGTTCAATGGAAGAAGCCAGAGAGTGATTGCAGAGGATTGCTTCTCTGAGTGGAGGCCTGTGACGAGTGGAGTGCCGCAGAGATCGGTGTTGGATCCATTTTTGTTTGTAATCTATATCAATGATCTGGATGATAATGTGGTAAATCGGATTAGCAAATTTGCTAATAATACAATGGTAGAGATGTAGTGGACAGCAAAGAAGGTTTTCAAAGCTTGTAGAGGGACTTGGACCAACTAGAAAAATGGCAAATGGAATTTAACACAGACAAGTGTGAGGTATTGCACTTTGGAAGAACAAACCAAAGTAGAACATACAGGTTAAATGGTAGAACTTTGAAAAGTGCAGGTGAACAGAGGGATCTGAGAATATGGGTACAGAATTTACTAAAAGATGTCACAGGTGGATAGGGTCACAAAGAGTGCTTTTGGTACATTGGCCTTTATAAATCAGATATTGAGTATAAAAGTTGGAGTATTATGGTAAGGTTATATAAGACCTCAGTAAGAATTTAGCTACACCAATTTATTTGATAGTAAATCTGCGAGCTTTCGACACTCTCGTGTCTTCGTCAGGCAAATGCATTTGCCTGACGAAGACACGAGAGTATCAAAAGCTCGCAGATTTACTATCAAATAAATCGGTTGGATTTAAAATTGGTGTTGCTAAATTCTTACTGAGTTCTTACTACCCCAGTCCAACGCCAGCATCTCTACATCAAGGTTATATAAGACATTGCTGAGGCCAAATTTAGAGTACTGTGTACAGTTTTGGTCACCTGGTTGCAGGAAGGATGTAAGTAAGGTTGAAAGAGTGCAGAAAAGGTTCACAAGGATGTTGCAGGGACTTGAGAAGCTGAGTTACGGAGAGAGCTTGAATAGGTTAGGACTTTATTCCCTGCAGCAGAGAAGAATGAGCAGAGATTTGATAGAGATGTATAAGATTTTGATGGGTATAGACAAAGTGAAGGCAAGCAGGCTTTTTGCACTGAGGCTAGAGGAGGAAAAAAAACCAGAGGGCATGGGTTAAGGATGAAAGAAAAGTTTAAAGGGAACATTAGAGGGGGGCTCCTTCACGCAGAGAGTGATGGGAGTATGGAATGAGCTGCCAGATAAAGTGGTAAATGCGGGGTCACATTTAACATTTAAGAAAAACTTGGACAGGCTTATGAATGAGGAGGGATATGGTCCAAGTGCAGGTCAGTGGGACTAGGCAAAAAATAGTTTGTACAGATAAGAAGGGTCAAAAGACGTGTTTCTGTGCTGTAATTTTCTATGGAGTGCCAACAGGGGAGAGTGGGCTTTGTTGGGATTGCACCCAACCAAGAGACACAGTGACTGACCCTGCCCTTAGAACAAGTTAAGTGTGACCGAGTTTTGCTGGGGCTAGTGAAGCAGACCCAAAGAGTGGAGGGAGTTGTTGGGTTCGTTGGTAAACTCAGTAAAGTTTTACAACACCAATTTTAAATCCAACCAATTTATTTGATAGTAAAGCCGCGAGCTTTCGACACTATGTGCCTTCGTCAGGCAAATGCAGTGTTCTGATCTGCAGAGGCACTCATATCCACACAGACAGTTACAGATTGCTGATTAGAATGCAAATCCTTACATCTAACCTGCTATTCAAGTTGTTAAAGTGGCTAACAATGTGTGTGAAGGGAATCCTGAGCATTGGTTAGAGAATTGTGTATTTTCTCCAGACAGCACAGCGAGTGAGGTTTTTTGCTAATCCAGGCAAGTTACGGGGGTTACAGATAGTGTGACATGAAGCCAAGATCCCTATTAAGACCGTCCTCATGTGTGCGGAACTTGGCTATCAGTCTCTGCTCAGCAACTCTGTGCTGTCGTGTGTCACGAAGGCCCCCTTGAAGAACATTTACCCGCAGGTCTGAGGCCGAATGCCCATGACTGCTGAAGTGTTCGCCCACAGAAAGGGAACTGTTTTGCCTGGTGATTGTTGAGCGATGCTCATTCATCCGCTGTTGTAGTGTCTGCATGGTCTCCCCAATGTACCATGCTACTCAGCAATCTGTAACTGTCTGTGTGGATATGAGTGCCTCTGCAGGTCAGAACACTGCATTTGCCTGACGAAGGCACAGTGTCGAAAGCTCGCAGATTTACTATCAAATAAATTGGTTGGATTTAAAATTGGTGTTGTAAAACTTTACTGAGTTTACCCCAGTCCAACGCCGGCATCTATACATCCTAACTACTTTTGTTGGTAAAAGCAGGCCGGTATTATCATGATTGCTACTGTTGAATGTAGTTTCCCAAACAGACTGCCAATTTCGAGGGCCTCACTTGAGCTCATAAAGGAGTTGTCAGGATTCACCATGCAGTATGCACAGAACAGATGCTGCCTCCCCCTGCAAAAAGCTGTTGGTGAATTCCAACAATAAGTGAGGTTAGAGAATGGAAAGAAGCCTTGACGTAGCCACTTAGTAGCACAATTAACTTCTAGGTTGGAAGGTCAACCTTGACATTTCAAGCTACTGGAAGAAAATATTAGTAGTAGTCCTGCGTCTGTGGGACTTTGCGCATTCTCCCCGTGCTTGCATGGGTTTTCTCTGGGTGCTCCAGTTTCTTCCCACATCCAAGAGATGTGCTCTTAGGCTAATTGGCAGAACAAATTCTCCCTAAATTGTCTCAAATTTGGCTTCAATCCATAGATCTATAAACGTATCCAGGGATCACGGATAGGAGTGGGAACATCGAGGTGGTGGCACGGGCTCGTTGAGCCGAAGGGCCTGTTTCCCATGCTGTTTTGTTCTTATTCACTCCATGGTCCCCCACACAGAATCCCTACGTGCTGCCATTCGACACATCCAATCTACAACTCTCCAAAGCAGCATCTTACCTAGGCCCCCTTCCCCCACCCTAACCCTGCAACCTTGTGGAATTACACTGGCAAATCCATCCAACCATGATATGGAGATGCCAGTGTTGGACTGGGTTAAACACAGTAAGAAGTCTCACAACACCAGATTAAAGTCCAACAGGTTTATTTGGCAGAGAAAACCACTAGCTTTCGGGCCTCTGACCCTTCGTCTGAGATCCAAAAGAAGGGTCAGAGGCCCGAAAGCTAGTGGCTTTTGCTACAAATAAACTTGTTGGACTTTAACCTGGTGTTGTGAGAAATCACCTAATCTATATATCTTTGGATGCTGGAAGAAAACCAGAGCGCACAGAGGAAACCCACACAGACACGGGGAGCATGTGTAAACTCTACCCAGACAGTCAGGCAAGGTCAGAATCAAACCCGGGTTCCTGTTGCAGTGAAGCAGCAGTGCTAACTACTGTGCCATCCTACATCCTCTATACCCCTCAGTATTCTCTCAGCACATTATTTCTTTGTCTTGCTTGACCTCCCAAATGCGTTAGCTCACATTTCTTCAGGGTGAATGTCATTTGCCACTTTTTTGCTCACCTGATAGGTCCACAGGTATCCTCTTCCAATCAACAACTTTCCTCCTGACCATCAACCATCCAACCAATTTTTGTGTTATCTGCAAATTCCTCAATGATTCCCCCTACATTTATATCCAAATTATTAACATGTACCACAAAACAGGAAAGCTAATACTGAGCCCTGAGGAACCCTCACAGAAAACAGCCTTGCAGTCCCAAAAATACTTGTCAACAATTACCATTTGGTTCCTGCCACTGTGCCAATTTTGTATACAGATTACTACATTCCCCATGGGTTTTTTTTTATATAAAGTCTGCTATATGGGATCTTGTCAAAGGCCTTGGTAAAATTCACACAGGCCACATCAACTGCACAACCCTCATCAATATTATTTGTCATAGTAGTGAATCATTGAATCCGTACAGTACAGAAGGTGGCCATTCAGCCATCAAGTGTTAGACAGACACAGTACAGAATAAATACCAACATGCCTGACTGGAATCTGCACATTATCAAATAGGTTGGGACCTGGAACATAATGTTCCAGTCTGCCTTCTACCCTTAGTAATCTGATCAATCAGACAGAAGCAACCCATATTCAATTTGTCACTAACGGTTCTTGTTCATTTGTTTACCTTATGCATAGTTGGAAGGTTTGGAAAGCCTTACTGGTAGATAAATCCTAACTGAGATGACCAAGCTCTTTTTAGCATCTACAATGAGAGATTAGTGCAGATCACAGAAACTGAAATTTCATACAGCACATCTAAGCAGTTTGGAAAATCCCAAGGTCAAATGGAATGCAATCATAGTTTGGCTAAAGTAGTTTACAAGTTAGCAGATGCTTCCTGACTCTCTGTTTTGCAGACTTCAATCTCAGTAGAGGGGGTAGCAAACATCTGGGAGGGAGAAGCACAATTAATACCTTCATGGGTAACCACGAGCAAAACACTAACAGTGGCACAGAGGTTAACACACTGCTGCCTCACAGAACTAGCAACCTGGGTTCAATTCCCAACTCGGGTCACCGTCTGTGTGGACTTTGCACGTTCTTCCCATGTCTGTGTGGGTTTTAAATCCGACCGATTTATTTGATAGTAAAATTGCAAGCTTTCGACATTCTGTGTCTTTGTCAGGCAAAGAGAACACTGCATTTGCCTCACAAAGACACAGAGTGTCGAAAGCTCGCAATTTTACTATCAAATAAATTGGTTGGATTTAAAATTGGCGTTGCTAAATTCTTACTACCCCAGTCCAACGCCGGCATCTCTACGTCGTGTGGGCTCCCCCCAGGTGTTCCAGTTTCCTCCCACAGGCTGAAAGACGTGTTGGTTAGGTAGATTGGCCAGGCTAACTTCTCCCTCAGTGTACCCGAACAGGCGCACACAGAGTGAGGCGATTTTTCACAGTAACTTCACTGCGGTGTTAACGCAAGCTTACTTGGTAGCCACTAACAATTAAGTTTCAAGGTGACCAAAGACTTGAGCAACAGTTGAGTGACCCTAACCTGGGCAAGGACGCAGGCTGGGAGCCACAAACTAATGCCAAGCGGTGTCCAAAGGTTAGGATGAAGGAGTGTTCGGCCGGACATCACCTACCCCAGACCAGCACAGCTCCCTCCCAGACTGGGGGGGGGGGGAAGGGAACCTCGGCGCTAGGACCCCGCGGACATCACCGTCTCAAACCTCCCCCTCAACAGGACCGGTCAGTTCGAAAGCCCCCCCCCCCCTTCCTTCCTTCCTAAGCCTAATCCATCCCAATCGTCCCGTTCCTACGCTGCTGCTGAGGCGGTGGTACCTGAGAAAACGATGCGGTATTCACGGTGTGAGATTCAAACAGCAACGGCTCAACGGTGGCGGCGGCGGCTTCAGGCCAACATATAGCTCGAGACAAACTCCACCACTCCGGGCACTGAGCGGGGGAGGCTAGTGATAATACATAGCGCTCACATCAAATAAATCAGAATCTCCCTCATCAGGATAATAGTCAACATATAATCGTTCGAGTTAATGTTAAAAATCACGACGATCCGTTTAAATACGGGGCGCGTTCTTTCAAATAAAAGGAGATGATATTATGACCTCCCCTCTACAAAATAATAGCACAGTCCGCAGCTCTTCGCCCCGCCCATAAATCGAGGAATTAACTATTATCGGCAAAGGGGGAAACAAAATAATTTATGTCTTAAACCATCTCGGTTAATGCATTCGGAATCAAATCTTAGCCTCATTTGTTTCAAAAAGAGGTGTCGCTCTTTAAGGTAAAAAAAAAAGGTTCGGTGTGAAACCTATTAGAATCCTATTTTGTAATAGTGACTGACTCTGTTCCCCCCCCCCCTTCTCCCTTCAGTCAGTGTGGTGCTGGCCGTGTGGTGACGTAATGGTCCAGGTTGGTGAGGTTGACAGAAATTGCTGATTAATGGTGACCGTGTGCAGTGCGAGGGTTGGGTCTGGGGAGGACCAAAAGTCATACATTTGCTCAATGGCCAAATCATTAGTACTCCTAGAGTTCAAATATTTAATGTATGAGTTGACCACTCTTATCTTTTCTTAGGAATCATGTCCACAGAAAAGTTAAAAATTGTCACAAGTAGACGTACATTAAAATGAAGTTGTTGTGAAAATCCCCAAAACCTCCACATTCTGGCACCTGATCGAGTACACTGAGGAACAATTTGGCGTGGTCAACGCATTTAACCAGCATGTCTTCCAGACGATGGGAGGAAATCCACGATGTGGAGGTGCCAGTGTTGGACTGGGGTAAACTCAGTAAGAGGTCTCACAACACCAGATTAAAGTCCAACAGGTTTGTTTGACAGTAAACGCCACTAAGCTTTCAGGATTTACAATCACCTGACGAAGGGGCAAACCCCAAAAGCTAGAGGCGTTTACTACCAAATGAACCTGGTTGGATTTTAACCTGGTGTTGTGAGACTTCTTACAGAGGAAACCCACACAGGCCTGGAGAAAACATGCAAACTCCACTCAAGACAGTGACCCAAGCTGAGAACTGAACCACGTCCCTGGCCCTGTGAGGCAGCAGTGCTTACCACTGTGCCACCATGCTACCCAACACAATTTGGTGGGACTCTTGCTACTTGGCTCCACTCTTGTGGAAGCACCGAGAGAGTGCCACTGTGCCTTCATAACTACAAACGTGCGCCTTACAACAGGGCAATGTACTTGTACTATTGTCTGCTCATCCAGAAAACTCAGCTAATGTTCTGAGGACCTGGGTTTGAATCCCACCACGGCAGATGGTGGGAATTGAATTCAATAAAAAAAAGTCTGGAATTAAGAATCTACTGATGACTATGAAACCATTGTCGATTGTTGGAAAAACCCATCAGGTTCACTAATATCCTTTAGGGACGGAAATCTGCCGTCCTTACCTGGTCTGGCCTACGTATGAGTTCAGAACCATAGCAATGTGGTTAATCCTTAACTCGGGCAACTAGGGATGGGCAATGAATGCTGATCAGCTCCTGATGCCCATGTTCGACAAATGAATTTTAAAAAAGATGGAAGTTGGCAAAGCAGTGGTTTATCAGTGGTGAGATACTTTGCGTATCTCTATATCTTCACATCTAGCATGAAACAATGGTTCTAGAAGTCTTGATGTTGGAAGAGATGATAGAGTGACCATATGGAGTGATAGCGTCAGTGGGCATGAGTTTCACAAGAACAGGGAGAAAGAGAGTACAAACTCTATATCAAGTTGGCCTCCCTGAGATATTGCACTATTATTTTTCATTTTATTTTCCTACTCAATGCATTAAGTTATTTAGATTTGTTGACTTGGTGCCTTATTTTAAGCAGTCTTATGTTAGAGTAAATTAGACTAAATTTGATTTGAAAATTGGACTGGTGCTATCTGTGGCAGAATTCTTGGATGTGTATAATATTACAGTATAGGACCCCTCTGACTCTGTCTGCCTATGTTCTGATCATTAGCTCATGCCTGGGAGACCATTAAGTATGGTTACACAAAGGCACTAGCTTCACCAGAAAGGTCCTGCAATTAGTACAAGATATCTACAAAGGAGAAAGCTCTAAATTGTTACTTAAATTAACTGGTATACATTTGCAGTTTGAATGGATGCTTGGACATTGTCCTATTGGACTTCATCTGATGGTACCCACCAGCCTGAACAATAAAAGATGTATGTATTCAATGGAAATTGAATTCTGCATCCTTTCCTTTCCTTCTCTATGAACAGTATGCTTTATATAATGCACAAGAAACAATACTTTTTACTGTGTACCAATACGTGATAATAATAAATCAAATCAATGTCTCTCCTAAATGGGATTTGTTGCTTTTATGAATAAAACAAAATTAATTTAGTTGTTGACATAGTTTACTTACAATGTTAATGTTATCGTATGACAAGCAGCACAATGCACGTGGTTTTTAACATTAATATTTATGATTATATATTGACTATAATCAATACTGAGGGAGGTGCTGATTTATTTGATGTGAGTGCTATGTTTGGCTCGAGCTAGGTCATTAACGAACCGTGGGTCAAAGAGATGAGCATTTAAATGCTATCATTTCACTCACTGGAGAACTATGAAACTCTTGCTTATGTTATACGAACATACAAATTAGGAGCAGAAGTGGGCCACTCAGCCCTTGGGCCATCTTTCAATAATGGTTGATCTGATTGCAACTTCAACTCCATATTCCCACCAAACCCCCCAATACCTATCACCCCCTTATTAATCAAGAGCGCTGTTTTTAAAATATTTCAATATTCTGCTTCAACTGCATTTTGAGGAAGGGAGTTCACAAGACATACAAGTTGTGAGACTCCTTACTGTGTTTACCTCAGTCCAATGCCAGCATCTCCACATCTGGATTACCAGTCCAGTGACATTAGCACATTAGCACTATGCCGCCATCCCCTTAAGTGCCGTTTAGTGATATAGCATTAGCTGGTTCATCTGAATATAATGACGAGAACCAGTTTCCATGATTATAGGATATGTTTAAGTTCAAGATAATACTGGTTATGCTTTCAATGGGTCACCTCTTTAAAAGTTGTGTCTGTGTGCAATTTACTGTAAATTGCTTCCATTCATTTCTTTTCTGCAAGAAATCATCCATCAACCTTATTTTCTATTGGAATAAAAGCTGAGGGTTAAATACGAGTTTGCAGTCATTTCCTTCAGGGCTGCGTGATAGCACAGTGGTTAGCACTGCTGCCTCACAGTGCTGGGGACCCAGGTTCAATTCCCAACTTGGGTCACTGTCTGTGTGAGATCTGCCAATCTTCCCGTGTCTGTGTGGGTTTCTTCTGTGTGCTTGGGTTTCCTCCCATGGTCCAAAGGTGTGTGGGTTCGATGGATTGGCCATGATAAATTGCCCCTTAATGTCAGGGGAACCAGCTAGGGTAAATTTATGGGATTATAGGAATTGTGGACTTGTGGTTACGCAGACTCAATGGGCTGAATGGCCTTGTCCTGCACTTATAGGGGTTTTATTATTAATGAAGTCTCTGTAATGGAGGTGACAAAATCACAGTTTATCAATGTTACACAAGCACGACAAAGCATGTTTTTATTTGCCTTTTGAAGGAAATGGTTCATTTCGGAACCTGAACTGAGATAACGGGCTGTGATAAATTCGTTCAGCTTTTTTCACAAGTATAATCTTTTTTTCGTTGAGATAATCATGTTGATATGGATTCTTCCCCAAGCTGAGTTGCCTCCTCTTACTTTAAATACTTCAGTTTGTACTTTTGATCTGATCTGTTTGAACTGAACTCTTAAGCAATTTGTTTTGTGCCCAGATAATCCAGGTTTTTGCATTAAGAACTAAGAAAATTACAGCACAGGAACAGGCTCTTCGGCCCTCCAAGCCTGCACTGGCCATGCTGTCCAACTTAACTAAAACCCCTACCCTTCCGGAAACCATATCCCTCTATTCCCATCCTATTCATGTATTTTAAAATTCACTACCGTTCTCATTTTGACTGTACTGTGATCTTATGATTTCTGCCTTATACTGGTTCATTTCTTTCAGTTTTCTGTTTATAAGATTTTACGTGTGTTTCCTTTCAAATTGTGCTTTTGCTCTAAAAGGGAAACAAAATAACTTTGATTTGATTTATTATTGTCACGTGTTGGTAAACAGTGAAAAGTATTGTTTCTTGCACACTATACAGACAAAGCTTACATAGAGAAGGAAAGGAGACAGTGCAGAATGTAGTCAAAGCTAAGGTGTAGAGAAGATCAACGTAATGTGATGTAAATCCATTCAAAAGTCTGATAGCAACAAGAAAGAAGCTGTTCTTGAGTCGGTTGGCCCACGATCTCAGACTTTTATGTCTTTTTCTTGATGGGAAAAGATGGAAAAGAATATGTCCTGGGTGTGTGGGAATCCTTCATTATGCTGGCTGAGGCAGTGGGAAGTGTAGACAGAGTCAATGGATGGAAGGCTGGTTTGCATGATGGACTGGGATTTGTTCACGACCCTTTGTAGTTTCTTGTGATTTTGGACAGAGCAGGAGCCATACCAAACTGTGATACAACCAAAAAGTATGCTTCCTACAGTGCATCTGTCAAAGTTGGTGAGAATCATAGTGGGCATGCCAAATTTCCTTAGTCTTCTAAGCAAGTAGAGGCATTAGCGGCTTTCTTAACTGTCGCATTGGCATGGACCTGAACCCTAAACAAAATGACAAATCACATTCCCTGTGACTGTCAGTGGAATCTCCTTTCTGACTTCAACTCAGCCTTTGATATATTCGGACATCTTCCACCAACACCATTATTTTGTGCCCAGTTCATAAGGACTGTTCTTACTCTAACTCTACTGCTGTAGCTACTCATTGCCAAGTATCTCCAGCAGTGGTTTCTCCACACTTCCCAGAATTATTATTCTCCTAAATTGTCCAAGGCTCTGTCCTTGGCTCCTCCTAATCATCATCCATTTGCTGCCTCTTGGTGACATTGTCTGTGTACACAGGGACAGCTTCCAAATATATGCTGATAACATCCAGCTTCACCTCTCCATCATTTCTCTGGACCATCTCCAGAAAATTTCAACCCCACCTTTCTCAGCTATCAAAATCTTTATCTGTATGTTCATCATTTCAAGGATTGCTCTCTCAGTTCCTGCCCTTAATAAGATTTGTAACATAGTCTTAGCTGGTTTAGTGCCAGCCATCCAGAATTGAATAATCTGGATCCTTACCCACACAGAGTCCTGCAATACCATTTTGTTTATCCCTGTTTATCCCCACCAGCAGACTCAGTGAATCCATTTCAAAACTCTGCTTCTCATTCTCCCGGGGGTCTCCTTCTTCTCCATCTTTAACATTGTTTCCTGCTGTACTGACCAGATCTGCACCAGAATAGATGTAGCACTTGGGGCGAATGGGATCAAAGATTCTGGGGAGAAAGCAAGGTTAGGCTATTGAGTAGGACAATCAGCCACGATCATGCTGATGGCGGAGCAGGCTCAAAGGACTAAATGGCCTCCTCCTGCTCCTATCTACTATGTTTCTATGTGGCATCTTGATGTGTCCCCTGTTGCATTATTAGCGGATTTTGCCCTTTGGCATTTTCTCCTAAAGCCTTACTGCCTTTTCACCGGATTTCAAAAGTTCATAAATTCTATCCCTTTGACTCTGCTATTAGGCCATCCCCACTGATCTGTTTACATCTTGTTTTATTTTCCCTCCTGTAAACTCCCATGAGATTATTATCTACGTGAACAATATTGAGTGTGGATGGTAGCTAGTCGCAGTCTTGTGAATACAGACTGCTTGAGTTAAAAACTTTCACTTTAATATCAATAACTTATAACACTGATAGCATCAGTAATTGGCCATCTCATTTAAAAGACATCATCCCTCCAATAAGGTGGTAATTTTATCTGCCATTACCCAGACTGGAGGGAGCAGGTATTTCTTTTGTACAAAGCACCATCAGAAAATGCAGGAGGCAGAAAACAGACCAGTCAACACCAGGGGAGATATGTGCATGTGTGCAGTGTTCAGACGCACATTCAGTACAGCAATACTTGCAATATTGTCTGATCAACAAGTCATACATTTGCAAACACAAGTTTTATAGTCTAGACACATCTAAGGGATAAAAAAATGATCCAATTAGCACTTTGTTTCATTCATTTGTGGGTCACAGGCATCACTGAATAGCCGGCTTTTATCACCCAGCTCTAGTTGCCCTTGTTCAGAGGACAGTTGAGGGTCAACCACATTGCTGTAAATCTAGAATCATATGTAGCCAGGCTGGCTAAGGATGGAAGATTTCCTTCCCTAAAATACATTAATAAACAAGATGATTTTTCCAACAATTGACAATGGTTTCATGGTCATCGGTAGATTTTTAATTTCTGAAATTTTTATTGAATTCAAATTCTGCCCTCTGCTGTGGCCAGATTCAAACCTGGGTCCCCAGAACATTAATTGAGTTTCTGGATTAATAGTCTTATGCATCAGGCCATTGCTTCCCCAAAGTGGCACAGCAGCTGCATGTGAGGGCCATGGTTAATCTCAAATATCAGAAATTCCTGACCAAGTTGCATCAATCCGCTGCCATTATCTTTGTAAAAATTATATTTTGTTCTCTGGTTCCCATTTGCTGCATTTCAATGCTGCATCAGAGAGCAAGATCTCGTGACTGATGTGAACAGTACAAAAAGGAAGTCAGCTCACCACAGGGAGTAAAGTTTTGTCCATTCAAATCCTTTTTATAATATGATTAATTCTAAATAATGACAGGCGATCCCTCCAGCACTGAAAATGAATCATTGGAAGCATGAAGTCTCATTCTTTCAAGTTTTAATTGTTGTTGGAGATATTAAAATGTCAAATTTTAAATTTGACATTTTTTTATCTTTTCCTTTCTACTCTTTTCATCTCTCCCTTAATCCAATCTTTCCCTCTTTTTTCTGTACCCGATTTGACATTGAATTCATCCACTCTAATTCACCCACATTCTCAGTCCACAAACTGTTAACATTACAACCCATCTTTCTGATTGGTGATAGGGTAATATACAATTGCTTGCCCAATTAATTCAAAACCCAGATGGCCCGTTTTCCCTGCTGCCACAATTATTAGGTCGCACTTTTAGCAATTTGGCATGCATGGGCAAGTTTTACTATTGGTAGGTGCCTTTACATGGCCTGTTAGAGCAGCAACATATTCCCACGTTATCAGCATTGTGCAATATGCATATTTATACTTAATGAGTATTGGCACTATTTTATAATTACTACTTGCATTTGCTTTGGTTCTTTATAACTTGGGAGGCTGCAAGCTCCCACTTTTCATTGTATTTGTGCACTATACAATGACAAAGTTGAATTGAATTGAGAGAAACATTGCCACTGGGAGAGGATGAGAAGCACCTTCGCAGACTCCAAGAACACAAATCACCATATCACCAAAAGAGATTAAATTGCTTAATAGCCCACCTGACCTGTGATCTGAAGAAAAATGTGGCTTGGGAGAAATCACAAAGTCATAGAGTCATAGAGTCACAAAGCACGGAAACAGGCCGGGTACAGTGGCCCTGCCTCCTCAATCTTGTCCCTCAACTGAGGTGTGGTGATCCTCAGGTTAAAATTGATGGCACGGTGGCACAGTGGTTAGCACTGCTGCTTCACAGCTCCAGGGACCTGGGTTTGATTCCCAGCTTGGGTCACTGTGTGGAGTTTGCACATTCTCCTCGTGCCTATGTGGGTTTCCTCCAGGTGCTCCAGTTTCCTCCCACTGTCCAAAGATGTGCAGGTTAGATTGATTGGCCGTGCTAAGATTGCCCTTAGTGTCCTGAGATGCATAGGTTAGAGGGATTAGCGGGTAAATGTGTAGGGATATAGTGGGTAGGGCCTGGGTGGGATTGTAGTGGATGCAGACTCAATAGGCTGAATGGCCTCTTTCTGTACTGTAGGGATTCAATTCTATTCTAAAATCTCCTTCAAATGGGGAGAGCAACTTATGGCCATCTGGGGCAATGGTGACTTTGTTTACTTTATCCAGCAAGACAGTGGAGACAAACTCTGGAATTATTTATATGGGAGATAATTTCTGTTGACAGATGATGGGTTGAATGGCTTCCTTCACTTGTGCTAGTTATTGTGGTCTTACAAAGAAGCAGCTTACATGATGTTGATTTTATGCTTATGCCTTGAATTCTGATTTATATAAGGGCCAGGTCATGATTTGAAATTACTGAATTTCTGAAGGCTGCTTCTCAATTTCAGCAGACATTGACAGAAACCTCACACTCTAATCTCCCATCAGCGCTTAAGCAGCAGAGCAAGAGAGGCCTTGGGGTATATAACTGCTCTCAGCTTTTAGTGACACTACCGGGAGTGTTGCTGATTCAGTCTGTGGTCAGGCATTTAACTCTGGCTGGCTTTTGTTCACAAAACGGCACATTTGAAATTAGGAAGTTAATATGTAGAATTGTGACCAGAAACACATGATCTCCTGTTTAGCAATGGTACCATGACACATAATATACCACCCTCTTTGTGGCAGAAACGCTTGAATAGTTTTTTTTTACACTGCCTTTTGTCCAAAACCTTCTTCCCTAACAAGTACAAGCCTTTCACTGAGCACATTCTACACTCCCCTGTTACAGAAAGCAAGGATTATAGCTGCACAGGATGGAAGCAAATATCAATGCTCCAAAGGGTGCCAAGAAACATAGAGCCCATTGCTGGATTCCTGCCTCTCAGAACTTGGCTTTCAATTTTGGCTTTGAATGATATCTGATAAGCTCATTCTTTGGATCAGCTTAGGTAGAAATCTCGTCATTCAAACATGCCTCTTAATGTGTCAATAAAATAGGCATGAATGAGATGCAGCTGCTACCTCAGAAATATGAGAGAATGTCCGGAGGCCAGTCTGCCATGTGTGCAAAAGAGCCTCAGGAAAACGTCAGCAATTAATGGTTAAATACTGTTACACTGCTATTCAGGATGGAAGCCTTAAAAATCACATACATGACACTAACTTACAAATGCTTACAAGTATGTGTCCCATCCAACTTTTTTAAACAATGCTCTAGCCAATTTTTAAATAATAGATCAGTTAAAATTGCTAAGATGTTTTTCAGATACCTACACTTCACATCGGTATCACATGCTGTGACTTCAGTGAAACGTACACTGGGAAACCTTTCTTAGCGATTTTAGCCTCCCTTTGAGTCATTTCCTAGTTTTATTTTAAAGCTGAAGATTCATCCCCACTTTTGCTCCAGGACTCTGCCTTTAATTAAGATTTTGTTGTTGGGATAATTATGTCACACTGCGGAAATAATCTTACATTCTCTTACACTTGGAAGGTAAGGCATGCAATCCCAGGATATTCAGTTTTGCCTGTCATTGCCCACGATTCCTGCCAGATCTCTGTAATCCTCTCTGCATTATCTAGGGGGATTTCTTAGGATCTAATTGTTGCCGAAGGTAACCCTGAGGTAACTGTTGCCTCCAAAACTGGACCAAACACAGCGCTTCCAATTTAAACCAACAATAAAATTTTGCTGAGCAACATCATTAGCAAAATTGAAACTCTGATAGCTGGTAGATTTAGAACTTGTAAGATTTGTTAATGAAACAGATTTTAAAAAACTCTTTTGTAGAAAGATATTGACACTTATTGAAGATATTGGCAAATTTGTGAATTGGGCATTAGTCACAGTGATATAGTGATTATGTTGCTGACCTGGGAAACTGAAACAAGTTTACTATCAAATAAATTGATTGGATTTAAAATTGGTGTCGTCAGACCTCTTACTAAGTTTACCCCAGTCCAACACCGGCATCGCTACATCAAAACTGAAAAATCACATTGGTTCACCTTCTTGCAAGATAACACTTGGAATTTGAATTCAACCAATTAATTTTTAAAATCTGGAATTAAAAGATAGTTTTATTGATAAAAGGACTGGATTGTCATAAAAGGTTAGTTGCTGGCAACGTTGCAGACATTACAATGTTAATGTAAGCTTACTTATGACACTAATAAATAAACTTATTTGCACAATCACCATCATTATAAGGTGCAAAGTGCAACAGGGCGCAAGTACAGGGCCATTTTTATAAGGGGCAATGTTCAGCAGGGCACATGATTGACAGCCATCTTTATAAGGAGGCAATGTGGAGCGTGGTGCATGCACAGCTGCCATCTTTGTAAGGGCAATATGCAGTAGGATGCATGCGTGGCCGCCATCTTTGTAAGGGCAGTGTGCAGCAGCTAATTTCTCTTTAGGAACTATGTAATCAAAATGAAGTGGGTGTCAATACATTGCAAAACCATATTTTGTTCTTAGCTTTTTGTATTTATGAGAAAATAAACATTACAATTTTGAAAGTGGTTGTGAGTGCCATAAATAAAACTCTAATAATGTTTGTCCAGGAAGCAAGGATTATAGCTGCACAGAATGGAAACAAATCTCAATGCTCCAAGGGATGCCAAGAAACATAGAGCCAATTGCTGGATTCCTGCCTCTCAGAACTTGGTCTTCAACTTTGGCTTTGAATGATATCTGATAAGCTCATTCTTTGGATCATCTTAGGTAGGAATCTTGTCATTCAAACATGCCTCTTAATGTGTCAAATAAAATAGGCATGAATGAGATGCAGCTGCTACCTTGGAAATATTAGAGAATGTCCTGAGGCCAGTCTGCCATGTGTGCAAAAGAGCCTCAGGAAAACGTCAGCAATTAATGGTTAAATACTGTTACACTGCTATTCAGGATGGAAACCTTAAAAATCACATAAATGACACTAACTTACGAATGCTCACATTATGTGTCCTGTCCAACTTTTTAAACAGATACTCTAATTTTTAAATAACAGATCAGCTAAAATTGCTGAAAGTGTTTTTCAGATACCTACACTTCACATCGATGCCAAGTTTGCATAATTCTCCATATTTGAATTTGCAGCATAGTATTAGGCTATTTGACCCAAGTGGTCTATACTGCTGTTTATACAAGCCTCCTGCTACCCTCCTTTATCAAGAGGCAATTTCTGAACATTTTGGACAGTATGGTGGATGGTTATGGACGGCCTCACAGCGCCAGGGACCAGGGGTTCAATTCAGGTCACTGACTGTGAGGAGTTTGCACTTTCTCCCCGTGTCTCCAGTTTCCTCCCACATTCCAAAAATGTTTGGATTAAGTTCGTTGCTAAGTGGTTGATCAGGAATGATTTGATTTGATTTATTATTGTCACATTTATTGATAAATACAGTGAAAAGTATTGTTTCTTGCGCTATACAGACACGCAAAGAATGTGCAAATTCCACACAATGACCCAAGTTGGGAATCGAACCTGGATCTCTGGCACTGTGAGGGGGCAGTGCTAACCAATGTGCTGTTATGTCGCCCAGAGTTAAGGTTATATCATGTGTATATAAAACTTGTGCATATTATATCATGAAGAAATGATAGCTGTATCTCTGACCAATGATATCTCAACCTCCCTTTCCATTGTCCCTTGATCTAATAAGCAGATCTGAACTGCAGCTGCTCATCATTCAATTAGATAGTCCGTGAGTGTTATCTGGACTTACTTTCATCAAAATCTGTCCTTCACACTTAGCTTTCCCTGAGGTTTAGCTGGCAGCTTATGTGAATTTTAAACTTGTGTCTTTTTTTTTAACCCTTTCAGTCTCCCTTTTGGCCATTGGCTAACCACCCTAAAGGCCAATAGGATGCCGAGAATACCTCTCCAAATACTTCAGGTGGCCCATCCTCCAGATGTTGGGACAATTCTGCTGTAAATTTCAGTTCTGACTTTCCCACTTCTTCCTTATAGAGATCCATAGGAATACAGCGAGGTACTTTCAGCACTGATACAACGATAATGGGATACTGTCATACCAGCACAACCACGTTGAGGTACTGCCACAATCATTGTGAGGCGCTGTCAATGCCAACAGGACCATAATGAGGTATTTTCTTTCTACAATCAATTAGTTGAACACAATTTTGCTTTCTCAATACCATGTTGACTCTGTTGATTGAACTAGAGAATCTTTTAATTTTCTCAGTAAAAAGATAATTTTTTAATAATGGATTCTATCAATTTCTTATCACAGAAGTTAGGTCAACTCGCCTATAATTTTCTGCTCTGTGTCTACTTCCTTTCTTGAATAAAGATGTTATATTTACTATTTTATAATTTGTACGGTCCTTCTCAGAATCTAAGAAATTTAGGAAGCTTATAGCCAATGTCTTGAGTAACTCTGCAGCCATTTCTTTTATGATCCTTGGATGGAGCCCATCTGTTCCTGGGACATTGTCAGGCTTTTGGTCAAAATAGTTTTCCAATCACTTTTTCTTTGCTGATGTTTTAAGTTTCTCCCTCCCTTTCATTTCTTGATTTTCATGAATATTTGTGAAGTTTTTTTAAGTATTTTACAATGAAGACAGACACAAACCTGTTCATTGCTTCTGCCATTTTCTTGTCTTCCATTGATAATTCCCCAGGCTGATTTGCTTTAGTTACTATTTTCCTATTTAAGTTCTTGTAGAAACTCTTACCATTTGTTTTTATATTTTTAGCTGGCTTCCTCTCATACTCTAATTTTTCCTCCTTTTTCCTTCATTTTTTGCTGTTCTTAAAATCTATTTGTTCTTCGCAGACCTGTACAAAGTTGTTTCAATTTGTTACTATACTTAACTTCCTTGGACATGGATGATGCATCCTCCTCTTAGAGACTTTCTTTCCCCCGGGATAAATCTTTGCTTAGAATTATTAAATATTTCCTTTAAAGCCTGCATCTTGACTGACAGTGCACTCAGCCAGGCAAGTGGATCTAACTTCTGACTTGTAGGTAGTGACAAAGCTTTAGGGAAACAAGGAGATAAGTTACTCGCCATAGAATTCCCAGTGCCAATATAGCTGTACTATTTATGTAGCAGTGATAGCTTCCAGGATGCTGATGGTGGGGGACTCAGTAATGCCATTGAATGTCAAGGGGAAGTATTTGGACTTTCTCCAATTGAAGATGATCACTGCCTGTGATTTGTGTGGCATAAGTATTGCTTTTCAATTATTCAAGGTTTTTTTTCTTTGATTTATGGGGTGTGCCCATTCCTAATTGCCCTTGAACTGAATCAGTGGAGTCATATGTAGGCCAGACTAGGTGAGGGTAGAACATTACAGCACAGAAACAAGCCTTTTGGCTCCACATGGCTGCGCCGAACAATTTTTCTGCCTAGTCCCACTGCCCTGCACCTGGATCATATCCCTCCACATCCCTCTCATCCATGTACCTGTCCAAATTTTTCTTAAATGTTAAAAGTGAGCTCACATTCGTCTGGCAGCTCATTCTACACTCCCACCATTCTCTGTGTGAAGAAGTCCCCCCTCTTCTGCCCTTTAAACTTTTCTCCTTTCACTCTTAACCCCATGTCCTCGGTCTTTTTTCCTCTTCTAGCCTCAGTGGAAAAAGCCTGCTATCAAAATCGTATACACCTCTACCAAATCTCCCCTCATTCTTCTACGCTCCAGAGAATAAAGTCTGAACCTATTCAACCTTTCTCTGAAACTTAGTTTCTCAAGTCCCAGCAACATCCTTGTAAACCTTCTTTGCACTCTTTCAACCTTATTAATATCCTTCCTGTAATTAGGTGACTAAAATTGCACACAATACTGTAAGTTTGGCTTCAGCAATTCTTATACAACTTCACCATAACATTCCAACTCTTATACACAATACTTTGATTTATAAAGGCCAATGTTCCAAAAGCACTCTTTACGACCCTGTCTACCTGTGACACCACTTTTAAGGAATTATGTATCTCTATTCCCAGATATCTCTGTTCTGCCATTTACCATGTATGTTCTACCTTGGTTTGTCCTTCTAAAGTGCCTATTGCGTTCCTTAAAGGACAATTGGCAATGGTTTCATTGTCATTATTAAATTTTCTGTGTTTGCATTGAATTCAAGTATCTGCTATGATGGGATTTGAACCTGGGTCCCTAGAACATTACCCTGAGACCCTGAATTACTAGTCCAGTAACAATACCACCAGAGTACTCCTGTTGTTGAGATCTTATTGAGCTATACAGGAGTCAGGCTTTTCTTGAAGATGAAGGTCATTCATTTATTGTCAGGGTATTACAATATTAATCTAATGGCCACCTGATCTGAACATTGATTTTAGCCACTTCAGACATAAGCTACAAGCTCCATTTTATCTACAGACGAGATACTTGATGTTATAAAACCAAATAAAATTTCTCCACCCTGTTCTCTTAGGAAGGTGGAACTGGGATAGAAGATCAGACTTGATTTTATTGAATGTTGAAGCTGGCTCAATGGGCTGAACGGCCTCCTCGTGCTCCTATTTCTTATGTTCTTACACAGGCAATCACCAGTATGGGAGTTAACCGGGCTTAAGGGCTTCTGATGGAGAAGGGACTGTCTCCAGATAGTAGAGTATTGACATCAAGATGGAGGAACTGTGCTTTAAAAAATTACCCGAGGCTTGGTTATAACAATAACAATGGTAGGCCGAGGTCACAGGGATTGGGGGAGGGATGTCACAGAGTTGGGGGGAGGGGGGGTGGTCACAGGAATTGAAAGGCTGAGGGGCTTTGTTCCCCTGCCTTCCTGGTGCCAGGTCCCTTGATCAGTCACTGAGTTCTCTTCAATGAACTTCTCACCACCCCCACTCCCTGCATTTCACCCAACCAATTCCAACAGAAGTCCACAAGCAAACATGTGATTCTTCCAACATGGCAAGTCACCTACCTGTCGATGTTGAATATCACTGTCAGCAGCATGAAGGTCTTGAAGAGCCTCAATTGACAAGTGGCAAATGCTTGTGGGTAGCTTAATTGGGGCAGAGGTGAGGAAGTGTCAGGGTCCCCACTCACTGCCCTCCCACCTGATTAAATATCCACGTGCCACCAACCTTTCCTTGAGGGAGGGCATGAAGTTCCACACAACTTGTCTTTGTGGTTGGGATTGAGGCCAAGAAATCAGAACAAATCCCATTTCTCTTCTTCAGAGTACAGTCATGGGAATCGTCATTGTTGACCTGAGGGTAGAGATGATTTAACATACCCTAAAAATGACGCCAATAACAATGCAACACTCCTCCCCCCACCCCCCCAATACTGCACTGGAATGTCAGCTTAGAGCAGAAGCTCAGGTGGTTGGAGTGGAGTTTGACAAATGCTTTCTCATGGAGTGATATCCCTGTTAAAATAGGGTTGGAGGAATAGCAAGCGAACTGGTTAAACATTGACCCACCAATCTGTAGGAACTTTAAGTTTCTAGCTTCTATTTCAGTTTCATTGATCTTGTTCTTGCTCAGTGCTTCTAATTTGATTTGATTTGATTTATTATTGTCACATGTTCAGTACCGTTTCTTGTGCGTTATTCAGACAAAACATACTGCTCATAGAGGGAGAAGGAGAGATGTAAAATGTAGTGTACAGTCATAGCTAGGGTGTAGAGTAAAATCAACTTGATGTAAGTCCATTCAAAAATCTAATGGCAGCAGGAAAGAAGCTGTTCTTGAGTTGGTTGATACACGATCTCAAGAAGTTTGTATCTTTTTCCAGATGGTGTAAGAGAGAATGTCCAGGGTGCGGGGGCTCCTTAATTATGCCGGCTGCTTTTCCGAGGCAGTGGGGAGTGTAGGCAGAGTCAATGGATGGGAGGCTGGGGTTTGTGTGATGGATTGGGCTACATTCATGAACTTTGTAGTTTCTCGCGATCTGGGTCAGCTGAATAAAGTAATAGAAACAATATCTGTTGGTTCTCTAGCTTATTGATTTTATCAATATGTTGTGAAAAGGGCTTGCAGAAGAGTCATCAATACAAAAGAAAAAATTTGAATAATGGCTGATAAATTGAGATTAATCGAGGTTCAGCCGCACTTGTCCATTTGAAATCAGTCTTTGGGCAGCCCCTGGTGGCCACTGGAGGTAAATGAAGATTGTTGTTTAGAGAGAAAACCTTTCTAAATGGCTGTGCTCACAATTCTGTATCCTTCAGACCAATGCCCAACCTTTTAATTGAGAGGAAAATTGCAGGTTAGAGTTTGTGTCTGTTGGAATCTCAATCTGAACTGTCAGTCCGGAGGATGCAAGGTGTATCATCTCAGGAATAAAGATCCACTCGATGTGTATCTTCAGGCACTTTGACATTTGGGTGGGTGGCGCAGGACTTAACACAACTCTTCTCAACCACTGTCTGTTTTCTAGCAGTGATTTAAAAATATATTTTACAGGGTCTAATTGTTGCTGGCCTGTGGGAGCATGGCTCTTTAAGGAGGTGTAACCTGAGGGCCACATGATGGGGTTGGACACTATGAATTGTCAAGGCAGGAAGCAGAGCCAATCGGGAGCAATGAGGTCCTGCTGCTAGAATCTGGGAATTGATGGAAAAACTCAGCATGTCCATCATCATCTGTGGAGAAGA
This sequence comes from Sphyrna mokarran, assembly GCA_024679065.1. Taxonomy (NCBI): domain Eukaryota; kingdom Metazoa; phylum Chordata; class Chondrichthyes; order Carcharhiniformes; family Carcharhinidae; genus Sphyrna; species Sphyrna mokarran. The sequence continues at coordinate 40,440,342 of JAGIQG010000022.1, forward strand.
AGCAGAGTTAATGTTTTGAGTCCGATGTGGCTCTTGTAACCTCTGACGCTATCCCTGAAACTTGAACTGCAGTTGACCTCAGCACAGTTCTGGGTCATGGCCCCATCTTGGTCTGTATGGCTCAGTTACACACCAGACACTGCGTCTGACCGACAGACGGATTCACTAGTGTTAAATGTAAACAATGGACCATGAAGTCTTTAACTAAACAAAGACAGATGCTCCATCTAAAGACTTGATTATCTGTAAAGACTCACATTTCAGCTGTTATTTTGTGTCTTTATATGCCCTCTTTGTGAACAGAACTCCCATTCACCTGATGAAGGAGCAACACTCCGAAAGTTTGTGGCTTTTGCTACCAAATAAACCTCTTGGACTTTAACCTGGTGTTGTGAGATTTCTTACTGTGTTTACCCCAGTCCAACACCAGCATCTCCACATCATCATCTCCAGCTAGTGCCCAGTTATTCAAAAAATCATTAGCTCTACATTACAATGGTGGGTAAAGTTAAATCACACGCTTTCCCTTCAGTCCTGAGAACAGGATTAAAAACACATTGATTTAATCCCCGTACGTTTTGCCTCCCAGGAAAGAGGCAACAGTGAAATGTAGGTGGCAATTGCCACTGCTGCTGTGAACTTGCTGCTGAGATGTACCATTGGAACCGGCCAGTTTGAGGTACAACTCCCAGAGTGTTAGTGAAAGCAGCCTCAGAGCTCCCAAACCACAACTCCCGTCCCATAACCCTAGGTTTCATGAAATTGAAGGGCTGTGGGGAATTCCATCAGAATTTGCTTCAGAATATATGAAAATGATCTGGGATCACTCCAGGATCAACAGATAAAAATCTATTTATTTATTAGTGTCACAAGTAGGCTTACGTTAACAGTGCAAAGAAGTTACTGTGAAAATCTGCTAGTCTCCACACTCTGGCACCAGTTCACCTGGGAGAATTTAGCATGGCCAATGCACCTAACCAACACATCTTTTGGACAGTGGGAGGAAATAGGAGCACCTGGAGGAAACCCATGCAAACATGGGGAGAATGTACAGACTCCACACAGACTGTGACCCAAACAGGAATTGAACCCATGTCCCTGGCGCTGTGAAGTAGCAGTGCTAACCGCTGTGCCATCGTGCTACTGTCATCTAATAACAAGAACATATTCCCCCTTATGACTGGATGCATGGCGAACGGCAAAAGCTCCAAATTATCTATCAAATCCTCCAGAGGTCAGTTTACTCCCATTGTACATCAGTCTGATTTACACAATATCTTTTATTTGTACTGAATAGTGATAATGATAATAAATGCCTGCAGCTCAGTATCAGTCTCACAGTGAGCATCAGACAGTCATACAGACAGCAATGTTCTTTGTTGATGTTATATTTTGGGGACTGCCTCTTGTGAACTTGAGCTTAATCAGTTTCCGGAAATAAGTCAGGCCTCAATTATTGTTTTAGTTGGGGAAGGACATCAATAAATATGGAGCGCAGGCAGCAAAGAGTTATAATACACATCTGTTCTTATTTAATTGTATGGTGGTTCAGGCTGAATGACCTTTTTCTCTCCCTAATGATCCTTTGTTATTTGGAAATATGCACTGTTTCCTAGTGCTGACACTCCTCACCCTTACGTTATCATCATTGTGGATCTTGCATAGCGATGTTCATGATCCAGACTTATAGACCATGCTGGAGGCATTACTAACTTTTGAACTCAGCACAAAGCTCTATGTAGAACTATCTCTCTCCACGCTCTGTTGTCTTGTGCCTTTACATCACTAGTGATGTAGACTATCTATTCACATATTTAACATTAATCCTTTATAACTCTTCCAAGCCTTTGCCTCCAATAAATACATTATTGACATCAACCAACATCTCCTACGAAGTCTCTGCCTTCATCTCGCAAACCAACCTCTCACCCATTGACTCTGTCTACATTTCCTGCTGCCTCATTGTAGTGTAAACATTGTAGTGTCTTCACCTATTTTCCCCAACTTTCATAGAATCATAGAACCTTATAGTGCAGAAAGAAGCCCTTTGGCCCATTGAGTCTGCACTGACCACAATTCCACCCAGACCCTCCCCCACATATTTTACCCACTAATGCCTAACCTACACCTCTCAGGACACTGAGGGGCAATTTTAGCATAGCCAATCAACCTATTGAATATTTCATAACAGGTTACAGAAAATGTTTGATTGTTTATCTATTAATAGAACTATCATCAATTGAAGTGGCTAAAGCAGAAAAAATATTTACATTTTGGATGCAGAGGAAGCGCATAGCACTCACAGTCAATACATTATTCCTTCACCCACTATAACTTTGCAGATGTATACAGATTCATAAGGATAACACAAGTTACAAAATCTACCTTATACTCTAATGTTCTTAGTAAGCATACAGTCCAGACAAATCAAGAGGTGAAATGTGATCAGACCACTCTCCCCCAACTCCACACTGAACAAATATGGGCAGTAGGGTGGCACAGCAGTTAGCATGTGTTCAGTGCATACTCAATGGGTTGAATGGCCTCCTTCTGTAGGGATTCTATGATTCTATGATATCTAACTCATATCCAAATGATTTGAGCAAATAACTCAATATATCTAATATGGCAAATATTTCAACAAGTCCAGTTAACATTTCAATAAACTCAGCAAATACTCAATTTACTCCAATAGTACTTGGATATAAATATCTCAACATTGTCAATGTTCAGCATGGTCATATAACAGCTGCCACACAAAACAACTTCTGTGCATTTCTCATGAATTCCCCCAGATGCTTCTCACACTGAGTGAATTACGTACAATACTGATTCAACACAAGATCATAGACCCCTACAGTGCAGAAGGAGGCACTTCGGCCCATTGAGTCTACACTGACCACAATTCCACCCGCTCTATCCCCATATCCTTACATATTAATCCCTCTAACCTACACATCCCAGGATACTAAGGGGCAATTTTTTTTTTAGCACGGCCAATCAACCTAATCCACACATCTTTGGACTGTGGGAAGAAATTGGAGCACCCAGAGGAAACCCATGCAGACACGAAGAGAATGTGCAAATTTCACACAGACAGTGGCCCAAGCCAGGAATCGAACCCAGGTCCCTGGAGCTGTGAAGCAGCAGTGCTAACCACTGTGCTACTGTGCTGCCCAGTGTTGCATAAATGCATAAGATGCTGCGTAAAACCTCAGCATCTCAGTTGCCAAGTGATCCTACATCATTGAAGCTGTAGTCCAGTGCTGGACAAGCTCAGCTAGCTGCATGAGTGGCCCCTCCTTCATCTGTGTGGGCCGCAAGATTGAAATCAGACTAACCATGAATAAGATTGAACATATTTAAAACACGCTGAATATTTAATAACGAGTTGTAGAACGTGCTTAATCATTTATAAATTTATAGAACCATCATTAACTTCAAATGGTAAAGACAGAAGAAATGCACTTTGGACTCAGAGGGAGCGCATGGTTCTCACAGTCGATGTGGTGACCAAGCAGCACGCACCTCACTTCTCTTGGCCTTGCTTTACTTGCAAATCACTTCAGTCATACTGGTGGCAAAAACGTTAAGCGGAAGAAAGTTAGTAGAATATGGCAACACAGCGCGTGGGAACAGTCAACAAAATATTTGTGGGCCACACTCAGAATCCCCCCCTGGCCACAGGTTGCCCACCGCTGATGTAGAGGGTATTTTAACATATTTAACATGAACCTTTTATACTACAATTCCTGCTCAGCACAATATTCCACAAAGTGGGGGGTGGTTCCCTGGTTAAGCAGCCCTGCTTGAGTGTGGAATGACCTCTCAGACTGCACTGGTTGGGGAATCGTGAGACAAACCCTTAATTTTATATCCATTCTTTTAAACAGATAGCAAGTTAGAGACTGCGAGGCAGCAATTTCCTAAGATCTCTCTCTCTCTCTGCTAGGGTACCATTCCTCATCAGAATTGCCCAATTCATAAACCAGCCTTCAAATGATAAAAAAAGGCCCCAAAATTTAATATAAAAGCAAAATACCGCGGATGCTGGAATTTGAAACAAGAATCAAAAACGCTGGAAAATTTCAGCAGATCTGACAGCATCTGTGGAGAGAGAATAGAGCCAATGTTTCAAGTTCTGTTGAAGGGTAATCCAGATTCCAAACGTTGTCCCTATTCTCTTTCCACAGATGCTGTCAGACCTACCGAGATTGTCCAGCATTTTCTGTTTTTGTTTCAGGCCCTACAGTGTACTGTGGGGAATTGAAGATGAGAAAATTGGCAGCAGGAGATTACAGACACAGGGGGAGGGAGTCCAAGAATAATTTGAAAACAAGGTGGAGAATTTTAAGGTTGCAGCATCGAGTGATCAGGAGCCAATGGGGATACTCAGTGAGCAACGATTGGGGTGAGCTCAGACACAGATTGTAGAGTTTTGACGTCAATATTTGAACTAATTTAGATATTTTAAATTAATTTAACTCATTTAATGCTGAACATGTCCAATACATATCCAAAATATTAATTCAAATATTGACATCCAAAACTCTACAACTGAAGACGGAAGATTGGTTCAGTTGAAGACTAGACTTAACAATCATTGGTCAGCCAAGTTCATCGAGGTTTCTTCCCGTTGGTTATTGAGCCATCTGATGGCTTTAGGGATAGACCTGATTCATTCTTTGTTATCTATTTTTCTGTCAGTCAATGCGAAGCTGCTCTGCATCACAACAGGGCCCAGGGAGAAAGGTATTAAAGCCTTTCACTGAGGTTCACATATAATTACTTCACATATCAACGAGCTACGCTTGGCTGATAAGAGTTTCACACAGCTCGTGTTGGAAAACCTCCCATTATTCCTTTTCAGTGAGGCTTGGTATTATCCATTGCTACGTAACCCCTCCTCTGTTAATGTGTTTTCATTGTCATTTTCATTTCCAAACACTTTGAGAACACACTGCCTCAAGATTGCCTACCTCCTCTCACATCAGCATAGGGTGAAGTTTGATAAGAACGTTTCCAAGCTTGGATTCTCTGCAGGAGCAACATAAAACGATAAGCACGGTAACGTCTTTGCTATGGGATTAGTTCAAGTGTGTAATAAGTAAGCATTTTCAGAAATTCTGTCATTCTGATCCACACTGGCTCCTGATCACTCTGTGCTGCAATCTTAAAATCCCCTCCTTGTTTTCAAATTCCTTCTTGGACTTCTTCCTCCTATGTCTGTAATCTCCTCCTATCTGACCCTTCAGGAACTCTACACTTGTCCCCAATTCTGACCTCTTGCCCACTGTGGAAAGATTCTTGGGAAGCGGTGGCAGGGGAGGGAGCGGGGGGGGTCCTATTAAATGGCAGAGCAGACTCAAGGGGCTGAATGGACGACTCCTGCTCCTTGTTCGTATGTATGTACATCCTGTTTCTTTCTCCCTGCCTCCCCGCATTTGGTGTGAAAGTCTTAAGCTTTCAAATTCCATCTCTAAACCTCTCCACTGCTCTTTTCTGCTTTAAGATACTACTTAAAATTTACCTCTGCGACTGTTTGATTGGTGTCTTTTGGTTCAGTGCCAATTTTGTCTGGTTACTCTCCTGCGGTGTGGCTTGGGATGCTTCACTGCGGTGCAATTCAAATGCAAGCTATAAAATAGAATCATAGAACCCTACAGTGCAGAAGGAGGCCATTGAGGCTGCATTGACCACAATCCCACTCAGGTCCTATCCCCATAACCCCATGCATTTACCCCAGCTGATCCCCTTGACATTAAGGGGAAATTCATCATGGCCAATCCACCTAAACTGCACATTTTTAGAGTATGGGAGGAACCCAGAGCACTCAGACTAAACCCACGCTGACACAGAGAGAATGTGCAAACTTTGCACAGACAGTGAACCAAGCCAGGAATCAAACTTGGGCCTGACGCTGTGAGGCAGCAGTGCTAACCATTGTGCCACTGTGTTGCCTATTAAGTTGCTGTTGTTGATCTATTGGTTTATTTAATTATAATATTAGCTTGGTAATGGAGCATTTGCTAGGGATGTTATCTATGAGCTAAGCACATTGAGCATGACTGAATATGTATTTATTGAAGTGTTAAATGAGTATATTCTTTTGTTAGCTGTGTGTACTGGAAGTATTAGTTTAATAGATTAAAGCATTAAAAGGTAATTCACTCTCCGAATGAAAACCAGAAGTCATTTATTAATAAATGACTGTAATTTACTGGTCTGCAACGCGTATGCTCATGAAAGATTCATCAGTATCTATATTACAGCAGAACCTGTCCAAATGTATCTCTCATTAATTTAAACACTAAGTTCTAATGATTTGTTAAATCAAAATAGCCAAGTTGGAATTCTGATATTAATTACTTCAGAATGAATTGAAATTGAAGATTACATTTGTATAATCAAGTTTGAAACCGAAGATGAGACTTTAACTCATTCAGAATCCATCCATTTCCGCAGTTTGCCTGGGGAGCTAATGGCGCAAGTGGTTATTATCACTTAACTATTGGGAAGGCAGTGGTCTAGCGGCATTGTCACTGAGCTAGTATTCCAGAGACCCAGGTTCAAATCCTGCTATGGTTAATTTGAGTCTGATTTATTATTGTCACGTTTAGATATACAGTGATAAATATTGCACACTACACAGATAAAGCATACCATTCAAAGAGAAGGAAAGGAGAGGGTACAGAATGCAGTGTTACAGTCATAGTAGGCTGTAGAGAAAGATCAAATTAATGCAAGGTAGGTCCATTCAAAAGTTTAATGACAGCAAAGAAGAAACTGTTCTTGAATCCATTGGTACGTGTCCTCAGACTTTTATGTCTTTTTCCTGACGGAAGAGAGAATGTCCGGGTGGCATGGGCTCCATAATTATGCTGGCTGCTTTTCCGAGGCAGTGGGAAGTGTGGACAGAATCAATGGTTGGGAATCTTGAATTGTTTTCCAGATTCAATACAAAGCTGGAATTAAGAATCGACTTTTGACCATGAAACCATTGTCAATTGTCATGAGGACAGCACGATGGCACAGTGGTTAGCACTGCTGTCTCACAACATCAGGGATCTGTCTCAATTACCAGCTTGGGTCACTATCTGTGTGGAGTTTGCACGTTCTCCTTGGGTTTTGTCTGGGTGCTCTGATTTCCTCCCACAGTCCAAAGATGTGCAGGTTAGGTGGATTGTCCATGCTAAATTGATCATTGTTTCACGGGGTTTAGCAGTGTAAGTATGTAGGATAGAATGGGATTGTTGTTAGTGCAGACTCGATAGACCGAGTGGCCTCCTTCTGTACCGTGAGGATTCTATGATTCAAAATTAGACCCTGGATGTCTGAACCATTAGTGAAACAGCTGCCTCTTGCTGTTTAGAGAGTCGAGAGTGAATTCACACCCTTTGTGAATCAAATCCGATTGTTCTTCTGCCTGAGAAATTGATTGGAATTTAGGATGAGCTGATCATTATAGTATCATTGAATGATTACAGCATAGGAGGAGGCCATTTGATCCATCAAATCTGTGATGGCTCAATGCTAGCCCCACTCCCCACCCTTTCTCTGTAGCCCTGTAGGTTTGTGCTCTTCCAGTGCTTTCCCAGATCCTTTTGGAAAACCAAGATTGAATCTGCCTCCACTACACTCTCAGGCATTACCCTGTCTTTGTGCAAGAAGCTCTCTCCTCAATGGATTCTTTTACCTCGAGTGCCTATCTGACCAGGCCCTTCATGGTTCTGAACACCTCTGTCAAATCTTTTTGTTTTTTTTTTCCAAATCTCCTTTTCTTTCTTCTTCCCCTTAACCAATGTGATTAAGGATCTGTAATACAGGAAGGACTGAGAAAGAGATTGAATTAGTGAGGGGGCATTCAATGTCTAATCAATACAGGGAAGAATTGACTGAATTAAAAGAGAGAGAGAATGAAAAATAGTCAAAGGAAACATAAAAAAGTTGTTTTGAAAATGTAACACTTAAAATCTTATGAAATGAGATTCCACATATAGGTTTATTTACTTATTGGGTATGAGAGAATAACTGCCAGTAATGCAAAATTATCATGTTGCTAGAAGGATACTTACACTGTTAATTACTAGATTAAACCTTTTGGTAGCTAACAGGCAATTAATATGCAAATACAGTAATTCCAATCAAATGATGAGGATGTCAAGTGTGAGATGCTGTTTTTGCAAAGTTAATGGTAGAGCAGCACACATCAGACAATAATTGTGGCTATTAGCAATTCACTGGATATCTCTCCCTCATTACAAGTTGATTGACATATTAATAACAGTGTGTGTGGTTCAGATGCTGTTATTTATTCAGCAATGTTTGGCTTAAAGAACAAATGCTGAGATCTTTGTATTTAGTTGCTCAATGATAGGGAATTTAGTAAGGTACAAGAGATAGCTGTACTGTCCAAAGCAATGATTAAAACTCCACACACAAAGGATTCCTCAGTCAAACTGCTGGGGAAGATACTCTGGAGAAAGTGGGGAATTAATAGTCATTAGTTTGTATTGATGACACGTGGCATGGTGACACATTGGTTAGCACTGCTCCCTCACAGTGACCATGCTAAGTTGAGTCTAGTATCAGGGGATTAGCCAGATAAATTTATGGAGTTACGGGAATAGCTCTGGGTGAAATTGTGGTCAGTACAGTCTTGATGGACCAAATGGCCTCCTTCTGCACTGTAGGGATTCTATGATTCTATGCTGTGATCCTGTTCTCCCACTGAGAAAACTGCACAAAATGATCTTGATTAGTTCTTTAATCCTTCTCTTTACCACTTTATGATCATTCACTGCCATTCTTTCTGAAACTTTCCAGATAATAAACACAAAGGAGATAAATGGTCAAAGAAATGGCAGAAGCCGTCAGTCTGTGAAGGTAAATATAATGTTTGTCTGTATGCTGTAACAATGCAAGACATAGTTCTTGAGGTCAGTATGAAAACATGATGATTGAAGGTGAGGGTTAATAATGTTGAGTTGACAATTCTCCATCTGAGGCACATAGAGCCAAGATCAAGGACTTATCAGATCCAGCAAGTCAATTCTTATCTCAGCGATGAACTAAGCGTGGGTTTCAGGATGAAGAATATTTTTCTCTGTTAGAATTATATGTGAGCGGGACATGGTGGCACAGTAGTTGGCACTGCTGCCTCACAGCACCAGGAACCCAGGTTCAATTCCAACCTCGGGTCACTGTCTGTGTGGAAATTGCATTTCCCCCTCTTGTCTGGGTAGGTTTCCTCTGGATGCTCCAGTTTCCTTCCACACTCCAAAGATGTGCGGGTTAGGTTAATTGACCATGCTAAGTTGAGTCTAGTATCAGGGGATTAGCCAGATAAATTTATGGAGTTACGGGAATAGGCTCTGGGTGAAATTGTGGTCAGTACAGTCTTGATGGACCAAATGGCCTCCTTCTGCACTGTAGGGATTCTATGATTCTATGCTGTGATCCTGTTCTCCCACTGAGAAAACTGCACAAAATGATCTTGATTAGTTCTTTAATCCTTCTCTTTGGCCAGCAGTGTTCCCCGCTTCTTTTCGTTCTCACGGCATGTGGGCATTGTTGACGGGACCAGCATTTGTTGTCCATCCCTAATGGTCATTGAGAAAGTGGTGGTGAGCTGCCTTCCTGAACAAGGTATAATATACCCATAGTGCTGTTAGGGATCGAATTCCAGGAACTTGACCCAGCGATACTGAAGGAATGGCGATACAGTTCAAGTCAGGATGGTGTGTGGCTTGGAGGGAAACCTCCAGGTGGTAGTGTTCCCAGATATTTGCTATCCTGGTGCTTCTAAATGATAGTGATTGTAGGTTTGGAAGATGCTGTGTAAGGAACCTCGGGCAGGGTTATAACTAACTAACTATAATGGCAATTTTTAAAACTTAATTGAGGCTTATGAATGAGTATCTTACCCTTGATCTGTTTCAGCTGATTTCTGTCAGTGAGGGAACTATTTAATTGGTGTCTTATTGATTAAGAACAGGAGTAGGCCACTCAGCCCCTCAAATCTGGTTTACCATTTATTAAGATGGCCTGATTACAACTTCCCATCTATCCCCAATAACTCTTCACCCCCTTATCAATCAAGAATCGATATAGCTTTGCTTAAAAATATTCAAAGACTCTGTTCCATTGACTTTTAAAGGAAGAGAGTTCCAAAGACTCACAGCCCTCAGAGAAAAAAAAACAAAAATTATAGTTGTCTAACAAGAGGAATGTGGGATTGAAGTTACAGTCAGGTCAGCCATGACCTTATTGAATGGTGGAGCAGGCTTGAGGGGCTGAGTGGCCATTCCCTCCTATTTTGTTAGTGTGTTATATTAATGATAATCTGGAGCAAGTGAGAAACTGGGGAGGTTGGAGATGAATACTGATCCATTATCCAGACAAGTAAATCATGTCAGCTTGATTTAGCTGGTATTAAACTCACTGTGCCAGAGGATCATGAGTTCAAAACTCACTGCAAGACTTGAGTTCAGAACACAGGTTGACATTCCAACACAGTACAGCTGTTAAAATGAAGGCTAATATTCCGATGAATTCAAAATAACTCATTCCCTTATTGAAGAAAGGAATTATCCTGACCAAATTCCTTCCTCACTCAAAAGCAGGTGAGCTTTCACGGGAACTTTGTTTTGCTATTTAGAGAGATTATGGTCGATTTGTGATCTATCTCCATATATCCAACTTTCTGTCAACAGTAGCTCAGTTGGTAATGCTCTCACTCCTGAGGCTCAAGCTTCCACTTCAAGCCCTGATTCTGGATTTGAGCATAAAAAGAAATGCCAGCACTCCAGTGCAGTACTGAGGGAGTGCTGCACTGACAGAGATACCATACTTCAGACAAGACATCAATCCATGGCCCCCATTTGCCTGCTCAAGTAGTTATAAAATGTCTCACACCACTATTTTAAAGAAGGGTGGGAGAGTTATTCCTTGTGTCCTGGTCAATATTTATCCCTCAATCAACATTGGGAAATAGATCTCTGCTCACTTTCACATCACTGTTTTTCAGGATGTAGCTGGGTGTAAATTAGCTGCTATTGACAATATTGACTTCAATTCAAAACTATTTAATGTGCTTAGAGCTGCCATGCAATTGTGCAAAATATGATAAATAGAAGTCTTTTCTCCCCTTATGATCTCTCAGATTTAAAATGAACAATTGATTTAGTATCAGTTGCCACTTGGCAATGAGAGTTCAGAATGTTCTATTACCCTTTCTTTGCAGAAATTTCTTTTCATTTGATTTGTTTGGATTTATTATTGTCACATATTGGTATACAGTGAAAAGATTGTTTCTTGCGTGCCATACAGACAAGGAATACCATTCACAGAGAAGGAAATGAGAGGGTGCGGAATGCAGCATTACAGTCATAGCTAAGGTGTAGAGAAAGATCAGCTCAGGGCAAGATAAGTCCATTCAAAAGTCTGACGGCAGCAGAAGCTGTTTCTGAGTCGGTTGGTATGTGAACTTTTGTATCTTTTTCCCCGACAGAAGAAGGTGGAAGAGAGAATGTCCAGTGTGCGTGGGGTCCTTGATTATATTGACTGCTTTTCCGAGGTAGTGGGAAGTGTAGACAGTGTTAGTGGAAAGGAGGCTGGTTGAGTGATGGACTGGGTTTTGTTCACAACCCTTTATAATTTATTACGGTTGTGGACAGAGCAGGATTGATATCAAAGCTGTGATACAGAAAGAATACTTTCCATGGTGCCTCCCTAAAAATTGGTGAGAGTCAGAGCAGACATGCCAAATTTCCTTAGCCTTCCAGTTTCTCTGGTGAAAGTCCTGCTTCTAATATTTAGACCATGTCCTCTTACCCTGGAGCACAATAAGCTGTCCCAAAGTGCAATAAGATAATCCATTTTGAGTGCTGTTGTTTGAGGAACAGGTATTGGTGAGGACACCAGCGAGAGTCCCCAACTCTTCAGCAAAATGGGATCTTCCTTTTCTGTCTGGGAGGACGGATGGGACCTCAATGTAACAATTCATCCAGAAGCACCTTTGACAGTGCAGCACTTCTCAGCATCTCCATCCCACGCTCAGATAGCCGCAGTGGGACTTGCACACATGACCCTGGAACCCAGCTGCACAGGCGGTGCCAACTGAGCAACAGCTGGAAGCAGACAATGCCACGAGGAATGATTTTGCACAGCTGTTTCTGGCATCTGCAGGGAACATCCCTTTGAGAATAAATGTGAATCCAATACAGAGGAACACTGCCCAATTTTCCAACTCACCCCCTGACGCTCTGTGCCAGGGGAGCAGAGCCAAGTGGATTCATTCTGTTTTGGATGGTTGCAGAGAATTACTCTGTTGCATTGTCATAAAATAATCTGTCTCAACAGGAAACAGCTTCCAGACGACGCTTGTGCCCTTGTTGTTATAAATGCCTTCAGATTGTCATTGGATTTATATTCCTATTGGTGGTGATAGGATCCATCACGTTGATCCGTGGATTTCTTGGTGAGAAAGCAGCTATAGAGTCAGAGGCTGAAAGCCTACCACTTTGCCCATCTCGGAATCAGGGCAGGCGAACTTCCCAGAATGGAAATTTCCTTAGGCTTTCGGTAGGATTTTCTGACCTCGCCTGAGCGAGGCTGTAAAATCCCTCCCACAGGGTTTTACAGCACAAAGAGAGGCCCTTTGTGTCTGCGCCAGCTGTTCCATTCACAAAGCTCAGCTCTTGATGGTTATGGTGTCAGCAGCAGGTAACATCCAGTACGAGTTCCCACAACTCCAATTCCTGCTGTCAGAAGATCATACATTTCAAAGAATGCACAGTATAACTGCTGTCCCCACTCCTTTACCATCAGGATCTGAACTGGAATATTGGATTAATTGGCTGACTGGGTGTTGTGGCAGGAAGGAGCGCCAGGGACCCAGGTTCAATTCCCAGTTTGGATCACTGTCTGTGCAGAGTTTGCATGTTCTCCCTGTGTCTGTGGATTTCCTCCAGTTTCCTCCCACAGTCCAAAGATGTGTGGGTTAGGTTGATTGGCCATGCTAAATTGCCCCTTAGGGAGGTTGACAGGAGTGTTATGGGGATAGGGGCTGGGTTGGATTGTTGTCAGTACAGACTCGATGGGCTAAATGGCCTCCTTCTTCACTGTCTGCATTTTGTAATTCTATGATTAAACTGAAGGCCATTTCTTTCAATGTGATTTTCCTACAAACCAAAAGCTTCTCAGGGCAATGCAAACCTGTATAGTTGTTCTTTATATAGGGATGTTCATCCTCTAAAAGCACAGCATTGATCCATTTCATTAAAGAAGCAAGTTCGAACTAGACTAACCACTATGTTTTTTTAAAGAGGTTCCAATTATAGTCAGTGGGTTTGCCCCTAATCATCCTGCAAAGATGCCAGTCACAACCAGCCTGGCCAGCACCATCAGCATCGCAAGCCCCACCAACAGCAACCCACAAGGAGGAGCAGCACCATCAGCACTACAAGCCCCACCAACAGCACCCCACAAAGGGGGAGCAGTACCATCAGTATCCCAAGCCCCCCCGAATAGCAACCCACAAGGAGAAGCAGCACCATCAGAATTGCAAGCCCCACCAACAGCAACCCACAAGGAGGAGCAGCACCATCAGCACTACAAGCCCCACCAACAGCAACCCACAAGGGGGGAGCAGCACCATCAGCACTATGAGCCAACTGGGCAAGACCCAACAAAGCAGTATGACCAATGCTAATGTGGCCATACAAAACTACAGCATGGAAACCAGCTCCAACGTTAACAGCACATGGATGAACACAAATCTACAGTACAGAGGAAAAACGCGACTTTGTGGGAGAACTGAAAGTGATTCAGAAAACCTCCATTCAACTGAGCAGTGACCCCAACTCAGAAGAATATATAAATGTTGCTCAAGCCATTGAAAACAAGGTAACAGTTGATATTTAAAGGGGTGGTACAGTGGTTAGCACTGCTGCCTCAGCGCCAGGAACCCAGGTTCAATTCCTGGCTTGGGTCACTGCCTGTGCAGAGTTTGCACATTCTCCCTGTGTCTGTGTGGGTTTCCTCTGAGTACTCTGGCTTCCTCCCACAGTCCGAAAACGTGCTGGTTAGGTGCACTGGCCATGGTAAATTCTCCCTCAGTGTACCTGAGCAAGCGGCAGAATGTGGTGACTAGGGAATTTTCATAGTAACTTCATTGCAATGTTAATGTAAGTCTACTTGTGATTAATAAATAAACTTTAAACTTTATCATTGATAAACAAATCTATGCACTCGTTATACTTTTGTATGATTAAAGTTTGCAAATGTTGAAATATGTATTAAATCTTATACTTGGAGAAATGGAGAAAGCAGTGAGAGTCTAATAGATGAGGTGTCAGTAAGCTGACTGCTTTGTCCTGGAGAGTGCCTATCTTCTATGGTGTTATTGACAGGATTTCTTTGTAAAATAACTGAATTCCCCTCTTGCCTTGTTGGCTCTCTTCTATACAAAACCCTCAGCTTGTCACAACAAAGGTTTAAGTTTTTTTTCAGAAGGGTGTATCTCTTCCAAATCAGAATTTAACAATTTAAGATGTGAGCAATAAGGAGCCAATCCAACAAGCTTTTCTTCAGTCAAAGAAAAAGCAAATTTATTAACCACTAATCGCAAAAGAAATGATTTAAAAACACAACATTAGGCATTTGGTCCTCACGGAGGAGTTTGAGCATACACACACAAATTAAGAAAATATATAGTTATGTGTCTTTTGAATGTCCCACAAGGCAAAGATCTTAAATGTTGCAGCTGTTTTCAATTAGAGTAGAAAATATTGTAATTTTTCTAGGATCTTGATTCGCTGGTAGGTTTCTCATATAGTTGGTTTCTTAAATGGGTGACTCATTTACTTCAAAAGAGAGGAAGGGACAGAGTATAATTTTCAGCCCGTTTCCTCAGCTGAAAACTTTATTGGTACCTCGTGTGTCACTTGCAATCTCTCTCAAGTGGCTGCCTGTCTTGCCTTGAAATCCATCAACATGGTGGCAGAGTGGTTATCCCTCCTGCCTTACAGTCATGATCTGTAAACTAACTGTGCTGTTATATGTGCTGTCTGAGGTCAGAACTCTCCATTCGCCTGACAAAGGGGCAAACCTCAAAAGCTTGCGAGTTTACTATCAAATAAATCGGTTGGACTTTAACCTGGTGTTGTCAGACTTCTTACTGCCTTACAGTGCCAGGGACACAGGCTCAATTTCCAGTTTGGATTACAGTCTGTGCATGAGTTTTTTTCCAGGTATTTTGGTTTCTTCCCACAATCTGAAAGACATGCTGGTTAGGTGGCTTGGCCATGCTAAATTCTGAGTGTACCCGAATCGATGCCAGAGTGTGGTGTCAGGGAGATTTTCACAGTAACTTCAGTTTTAATGTAAGTTACTTGTGACACTAATTAAAAAAAACTTAAATACTTCACACAATGCACATTTTCTAAGGAGCTTTGAGGGTCTGCGACAACCATCATTTCAATATCCAGTATTTTGCATTTTTAATGTACTTTCCTTGGACAGTTAAGAGTTACAATGGATGTCTGAATTATGGGAAATGTCTCCCTCTTCACACTCCTCAGAGGGTGATCTGTTTTTTCTCCTGGACCTTAGAATTTGACCTTTCATTTTTAAGCAGCTTGTTTCAGTTCAAATTGCAGGAGTTTTTAATCAGTTGAAACTTGAAGAACATATTTTCAAAAAAAGTCGCATTTACATCATCAGCAATAGCTGCAATTGTATACAGTAATGAACTGATCTGATCTTTTTGCTCTTTGTGCAATTCAGAATTGGTTACATAGCTAAAAAGACTATTTCTCAACACTGAGCTTTCAGCATTCTGGTATGGTTCTGGGAATAGTAGTGTGGAGTACTGAGAACTAGAATTGTAGTTTGTTCTCTAATCTGTGCTCATGGCTGTCCATGCCTTACCTTTCATCTACTGCAGCTGAGATTCTCCGACTTTCTGGTGAGATTTGAATCTATTCTTTTTGACCTTTCTGGTCAAATTCTGGCCTTGGGTGACTGTACGGAGTTTGCACATTCTCCACATGTCTGTGTGGGTTAGGTTGAATGCCAAATTGTTGCTTAGTGTCAGTGGGACCAGCAGGGTAAATACATGGATTGGGATGTTGCCACTATTCATACTAGTTGGATTGTCCTAGCCCACTAAGTGAACGGAGATGTGGCTGGGCACCACATTCTCCGACCTTGCTGCAGGGAGTGCATGGTGTGGAAAGCTGGTAGGATTGTGCCCATGGGATTATAGGGATTGGACCTAAGTGGGATAGTTGTTAGAGTGGACTGAATGGCCTCTTTCTGCTGATTAGAGATTCTATTAACCTATGATTTCTTTTAAGCATCTCCTAACTTGGAGGTATGTAGCTGCTTTTTGGATATTTTTCTGGTTCTTTAACTTGCTGTTTCGTGTGTTTAAAGTCTAGAACCTCGATTCTCATCTATTCTCCCAAAGCAAGCTGTTCAAGATTACAGTTTGATGAAGCTATTATCTTTATTTACAAATACTTTATATAGATTAGAACCTAACTCAAAGTTAGAACTTCTGTTCCCCAGATATCCGTTTTATCATTACATCCTTTGCTCCTGATTGTAACCTTCCACTCTACAAAAGGAAGTCTCTATCCAATTGCCCAATTGGCCTTATCTAGTAAGCAAAGTTGCCAGCCAGGGGAACAAGGAAAATGTACCCTATTGTACTCACTTGCTATTATATGAAGATCTTGTGACTATTTTTTTAATTTATAATATTTCCTGACAGATAAATATGACCTACAAATCATCAGCTCACAAAACGAACTATATAACTACAAAACTCATTGGTATAAGGTATAACTCATAGACCACAGAAATTGCATTACCAAAAAAATCCTGACAGGTTAATACAAAATGTAGAATAGCCTCAGATATAGTGCAACCATTCGCTCCCAATTTAAAGCTTTATTTTATATTTTATTTTATTTTTCATTCAGATCCTCTTACATTCTTCTTGGTCTGGGCAGAGGACAAGATAATGGATGGAGAGGAGTCTACCTCAGCTCTGAGTCTACCTCAAGACAAGATTTTGATTTGATTTATTATTGTCACATGCATTGGTATACAGTGAAAAGTATTTTTCTTAAGCACTACATAGACAAAGCATATTATTTAGAAATGGAAAGGAGACAGTGCTGGTAATATGAATGAGGGGGAGGCAGAGGTATTACCAGTGAACTAATAATCTGGGTGCCTGGGTTCGAATCCCACCATGCTAGATGATGAAATTTGAATTCAGTAAAAATTCTGGAATTAAAAACCATTGCTAATAGTGGTAACTTCCTTTGGGGAGAAAACTTATCTTTGTGATTCCAGATCTTGGACTCTTAAATCCCTATTATATCCTCTGGCAGTGAATTCCAAGTCCAACCACCTATTGGTGAAAAGCTTTTCCTCATCTTGCCAATTACTGAAAATCGGTGCCCTCTAATTCTTGATCCCTCCACCAGTAGGAACAATTTCTCCCTGTCTACTCT
The DNA here is from genome assembly GCA_024679065.1 of Sphyrna mokarran. Classification (NCBI taxonomy): domain Eukaryota; kingdom Metazoa; phylum Chordata; class Chondrichthyes; order Carcharhiniformes; family Carcharhinidae; genus Sphyrna; species Sphyrna mokarran. The sequence goes on from JAGIQG010000022.1 coordinate 40,457,873, forward strand.
ATCCAGAGATCAGGATTTTTAAATATCTCTTTCTTTCCCTTCTCCAAAGAGGACAGTTTTAATTTCTGCGATCTGTCTAAATAATAGAAATTCTTTGTCTCAGGAATCATTCTTGTCAATCTTTTCCGAAATCCAATGCCTTCATATCCTTCCTAAAGTGTGGCTTCACAGAACTGGACACAAAACTCCAGGTGAAATCCAACCAGTGTCATGTACAAACTTAACATAACTTTCTTACATCAACTCCATCCTTTTCCGTCTATGCCCCGATTTATAAAACTTAGGATTCTGCGTTAACTGCTCTCAACCTATCCTTCTATCTTCAATGGTTTATGCACATATACACCCAGGTCCCTCTGCCCCTGCACACCGTTAAGAGTTATACCTTTTATTTTATATTGTCTTTCCATATTTTTCCTACCAAAATGAATCACTTCATATTTTCTCCCACATTGAATTTCATATACCACCTGTCCTCCCATTCTTCCAATATGTCTATATCCTTTGTTGAAGTTCTGCACAATCTTCCTCACAATTCACAATACTTCCAAGTTTTACACATTTGCAAATCTAGAACCACCACCATCTAGAAGGTGAAGAGAAGCAGGTACCTGGGAACACCATCAACTGGAAGTTGCTTACTGTCCTGGTTCTCTGGATTACTATTCCAGTGACAATACAACTGTGCCATTGCCCCTCTCCACCCGCTGTTCTTCTATTCCACCCACATTTTCTGCCCTATTTCCAACTATATGATTTGTTAGAATTCTTCTGTAGAAGAATCATTTAGACCCAAAATGTTAACTGTTTCTTTCCACAGATGCAGCCCAACCTGTCGACTATTTCTGGCATTTTCTATTTGTATTTCAGATTTCCAATATCTGCAGTATTTTGCTTTCACTCAAAACATGGTCTTGGTGTATGTCATACAGATTTGAAGACGTACTATTCAAACACTGAACAGTGAAGTCCAAAACTGATGTTACCCCCTTTTCTCTACTTCTGACCACCACCAGGCAAGACTTTAGATTTAAAAAACTTTAGTCAAACAGCCCATTATTCTAAAATGTCAAGAAACAGATATTCTACTCATGGACCTATTCTTCTTTACACAGTCCTGTCCACTCTGCTATCTGATTCTGGATGTATTTCTGGTGCAACGTTATACATCAGCAAGAGGATATCACTGGAATTTTTAAGCAAATTCTTGGCAACATAACCCTGCCCAATAGTGGACAGTTAACAATTCACATCAACAGCAAGTCTTACTTTTAACAGCTGTAGTCTCATGATAGAAATAGCATTGCTTCCATTCACTTCATTGAATGTACATTGAAAAGGTTTAGGCAGCTCATTGGCATTTCCTGTGGGGCAAGTGGAAATAGCTTCCGGTGAACTTGTGGCCAAAGTTGCTACAATAGTCTTGCAGAATAGCTGACTCTACAGCTTCTCAGATTTCTAGTAGTTTTAAAATGCACCCTCTCCTGCTCCCGTCCACCTCCTTCTCTTTCCCTCAACCCCAAAGATGTTTTGTTTCCATCTTCTACTGAATTTTCTGAATGCAGTGTGGTACTTTTCCAGCATTTGAGATGATACAGGAACATCTCTGAACCCAAGTATTAGCTCCCTCAGCATTGATGCACCTTGGTTGCTTTATGCCCAATCTACAAGATGCTCTGCAGCAAATTGCCAAGAATTCTTAGTGGTATATTCTAAATCCTCAATCTTGACCATTGGTCAGTGTCCCATCCGCTATAATTCCTGTGGCAGGCAGCATGGAAAATTCCATCCAGCATAATCTCTAAATTCCCTTCCAAGTCGCACACCATCCTGATTTGATCAGATATCATGTTCCTTCATTGTCACTGGGCCAAACTGTGGAGGGAAAATCTTCACCACATGGACTGCCAGAATGTAAAAAGAAGACCTACCAACCCGTTCTCAAGGCCAGCTCAGGATGGGCCATAAATACCGGCCTTGCCAGTGTTCTGAACCTCAAGATTTAAAAAAATAGCAAACATCAAACCTGTTCTTATTAAGCAAGGTATAATAGCTAGGTGTAGAGCTGAGCCATTTGAATATAACTTGGTTTACGAAGAGAGGAGGTATAGCTTAACCACAGGTATAAGACAAATGTAGGTTGATAAAACAAATATAACTATTTAGCTAGCAGCTAAATCTCTCTCCTGATCTTACTTGTAGTTAAACAGTGCCAAGACTACATGCTAACTTGTGCCAGTGGATACTGTGTCAATAAATCCAATGGATACTGTGATGGCATCAGTGACTACTGGGATGGAAGTGATGAAGCACTCTGCGGTATGTTAGTTTACGGATGGAATAATGTCACACTTTGTGCCTCTTTGGACCCAGAGGGGATGAAATTCCACATGGGATTGTGGTAGAAGGGGCTTTCCCACTTATCCAAGGTAACCTCAAAACAACGGGTCATGGAATAAATAATGCATCTTCCAATCATATTGGGATTTTTACCCAATGACTGCATTTAAAAAATGCAGTGAAATATTAAATAAGTGTACCAAATGTAAAGAGGATAAAACCCCTAGTCTGGACAGCTGCATTTAAAATAACCTAGGGAAGGGACAATGGAGGTAATATTAAATATTTTGAGAAAATAGACAATTACGTGGATAAGATGGCTTTGGAGGGATTTGGGTCAAATGCGGGCAACTGGGTGACAAAAAAGGGGCAGCATGCATAAGTTGGGCCAAAGGGCCTATTTCCAGGTAAATCTCTATGACTAAGTGTGTGTCTGACCAGGAGTCTTTCCCACTCCTACCACCAGCTAGTGGCATATCATAAGGGATTGAAGGTTAACACTCAATCTGTTTGGTCACATTATGAATGCACTTTCCTTGGCCATCAGGTATTGGGTGGGACTCGAACCCAGAGCTTCTGGCTCAGAGGCAGGGAGGCTAACCCACTGCGCCACAAGACCTCTCCTTCTATCAGTATTCACAAGTTCAAAGAAACGGGCCCCTATTCATTCCTGATACCCTACGATGCACAAAACGTTCCAGGGGTTTTATTTTAGGAGGTAACATTGACTGTTTTGTTTTAACCAGCCTGTGAAGGTTCCTCTGCTGCTGGATGCTCATCGATGGTGACTGTCAGGGAAGAAATACCGCAAGCCTTGTCACGGTTCTCTTAGTGCCAGTGAATGGGTGCTGACTGGCAGCTGTGCTAACAACAGGTATAAAGAATATTGTTTCTCAATTAATTACAGTCAGCAACATGATTTTCTGGTCACTCACCCAAAAAACAGAAAATCCTGCCTGAGGTCAATGGACCTTGGCATAGTTTGCCAACCACACCCCCCTCCACAATTCCTGTGGTGGGCAGGTTGGGAAAACTCCCTCCAAGGTGTAGAACCAATTTGACAACTTGTTTCTGGACATAATAAAATAGAACAGTTTACCTCAAGCCTAAAGACTGGAATTACCAATAACATACATCCTGTAATGTGTGATACACATTCAGAGATGGTAATCAGGATATTGCTCACCATGGTTCAAAGCGGGAAGGGAGAAGGGAGAAGGGGGAAGGGGGAAGGGGGAAGATCACAGTTTAAAGTTGTTAAACTCAGTGTTGAGTCCTGAGGGCTGTAATGTGCCTAATCAGATGAGATGCTGCTTCTCCAGCTTGTGTTGGGCTTCACTCGAGTATTGCAGCAGGTCAAGGATGGACACGTGAGCGTGAGAGCAAACTGCTGAGTTAAAATGGCAAGCAACAGGAAGGCTGGGATCATGCTTGAGGACTGAGCGAAGGTATTCCACAAAGCAGTAACCCAGTCTGCATTTAGTCTCCCCTATGTAGAGGAGATCGCATTGGGAGAAGTGAATCCAATAGAGCAAAATTGAAGGAAGTTCAAGGGAAACACTGCTTAAACTGGAAGGAGTGTTTGGGATCCTGAATGGTTAAGGATGAGGAAGTAAAAAGGACAGGCGTTACATCTTCTCTGGTTAAAAGGGAAAGTACCTTTGGAAAAGAATGGGAGTTGGGCATGAAGGATAAGTGAACCAAGGTGCCACTGTCAAAAGATGCTAAGTGAGTTGTTTGGAGGGGCTAAGGGCAAAGGGTGGTGGGACGGGTTGTCATGAATTGGCAATAAGTTGGCATTGGGGATATAAAATGTCATTGGAGAGGTATAGGGGTGAGTTGGCAGAGGTTTGAGGGGACCATCAATCAGATGGTCAACATTTTTTCACAAAGGTGGGGGAGTCTAAAACTATGACAGGATTGAATGGCATTGATTGGTTGGATGGGCATGGGAAGTAAGTGCAGGGTGAGGAGGATGGAGTGAAGGTTCAAGGGCTGTTTCCTGTTGAAGTGCTGGGGTACAGAGTCAGACCTGCTCTGCACCCAGCAGCTTCTGCACTGGTTCCAAGGGGCAAGGGGCCCGAATTCCTATCCAGCCCAGTCCCCAGCATGAAACCAACTTGTGGAGACTTTTTAAAGGTCAGGTTTACAGAACTCAGAACTCTCCCACCTCTGTGAACCCAACCCGGGATTGAAAACCTTAGCCTTTGTTTGATTTACAACTCATCCTGAGTTACACATCGTCCCAACAATACTCCCAATATACATCATTCCTATTTAGGAGGTAGATGGAGGCAGTGCAGTTGATGTTGTCTACATGGACTTTAGCAGGTCTTTGACAAGGTACCGCATTGTAGTTTGTTGTGTAAAGTTAAATCTCATGGGAATCTCACAGGTAGAGAGTGCCTGGAACAAGCTGCTAGAGGTAGTATAGTAGAGGAGGATACAATTTTGTCTTTTAGAAAGCGTTTAGACAATTACATGGGTAAGATGGGTATAGAGGGATATGGGCTAAATGTGGGCAATTGGGATTAGCTTAGGAGTTAAAAAAAGGGTGGCATGGATAGGTTGGGCCAAAGGACCTGTTTCCATGCTGTAAACCTCCATGACCCTATGATCCTGTTACTTTTTTTTAGTCTGTCTGTCTAACTTGTCTTTTCCCAGATTTTCAAATAACACTGGACCAATGCCAGTTTTGAAGGTATTATTTTGTTGAGTTGGTGAATTGCTCATGTTCTCTCTTCCAGCTCCTTTTCGGATGTTTGCATAGCAAGCTCTCTCAATCCCAAAAGATACCCAATCAGTAAGCGCCACACTGGACTTGTGAGGTGAGGGCATTGCACTGCTTCAACTGGGCACAGCAGTGGGTTCCAAGTTCCTTCAGCCTATCCCTTTACCCGATTCTGCCGATCAAACTGAAACAGCTCAAACTACCCGCAGAGTGACTTCAAAAAGGAAGTCAACATATCAAGGTGAGACTGTATCCATTAACATCCCATGTATGGATGGAGTGGGAACGATTTAAAGGGTTATGTTTTGGGAGAGTTGGCATTGTCCGCACAACGCATGCAGAGTGAAACCATGTACAAGCTGCCTGAGTGCTTGATAAACCATCATTGTTATAAGTTCTTGGTTGCCAGCCATTGGAATGTGACAACTTGGTGTCAGGAGTTGGCTGTATGGCACAGGGACTTTGCTACATTGACTGTTTGTATTTGATCAAGACATTGAGGAAACTGGGCCAGATTTGAAAAGGAATGGGAGCATCTACTGTGGGCACGATTTCAGACAGTCTAAAAAGGTACAGACACATACCTCACTAAATCTAACTTTCCCTGAGGCCATTGAGAAGTTTAAATCTTTTGTCTTTCAAATAAAGGAGAAAGAGGATGAGGACGAGGACCCCAAGATTCTATGAAAAATGTTCATTTTCTTGCTAGTGAAGAACGCCACACTTGACAGGAGTGTATTTACACTCCAGACCAAATAAATCAATACGGTCATGCATTGCAACTTTCAACATTTTAACAAAAGAATACGCATTTGTCGCTCTTACCGATGAGTTGATGAGGGATTGAATAGTTTGCAGGATTCACAATGACCTTGTCCACAGGCTGCTGCAGAGACAGAAAAATAACATTGCCAACAGCCATTTCATAGAAACCCCACAGTGCAGGAGGAGGCTATTCAACCCATCGAGTTCGCACCAACAACAATCCATCTCCAAATCCCCACACATTTACCCTGTTAATCCCTCTGACATATAAATCCCAGGACACTAAGGGGCAACTTAGTATGGCCAGTCAACCTAACCTGTATCACCTTTGGACTGCGGGAGGAAACTGGAGCACCCAGTGAATTTTTTTCTGAAAAATAATTACTAGGGCATCCGCTATCACCTCTGCCATTTCCTTGAGAACCCTGGGATGCATTCCATCTGGTCCTGGGGACTTATCTACCCTCAGCCCTGTTGGCCTATCAAGCTCCACCTCTCTAGTGACTGTAATCTCATCAAGGACCTCATCTCCAACCACCCTTCTATCCTTAATTTTGGACAAGCTATTTACGTCTTCCTCCATAAAGACTGAAAAAAACTTATTCAAGGTTTCCACAATATCCTTATCGTCCACCACTAAATCCCCCCTCTCATCCTCCAAAAGTCCAACATTAACTCTGGCCATCCTCTTATTTTTTATAAAAACTTTTAGGATTCTTTGATATTTCAAGCGAGTTTAGCCTCATATTCTATCTTCCCTTTTTCTAATCACCTTTTTAGTCATTCTTTGCTGTTGTTTAAATCTTTTCTAATCCTCTGATCGCCCACTATTTTTAGCTGCTCTGAACGCCTCAGCTTTTGATTTAATACACTCCTCAATTTCCCTGGAGAACCATGGCTGATTTTCCCTTCTCCTACAGTCCTTCTTCACCATCGGAATATATTTTTGCTGAGTACCAAAAAAGATCTCTTTAAAAATCCTCCACTGTTCTTCAGCCGTCCTACCAACCAACGTACTCCTCCAATCCACAGTCGCCAATTCCTTTCTCATCCTTTCATAGTCCCCTCTGTTCAAACATAGTACACAGGTCCGGGATGCTACTACCTCATCTTTCATCTGCATCATAAATTCTACTATACAATGATCACTCGTCCCTAGAGGATCCCTCACATGAATATCCCTAATTCTATCTGCCTCATTACGTAGTACCAGATCCAAGATAGCAGGCTTTCTCGTCGGTTCTGTAACGTACTGTTCAATGAACCCATCCTGACAGCATTCCAAAAACGCTTCCTCCAGCCCACCGTGTCTGACTTATGTCGCCCAGTCAATATGCAGATTGAAATCTCTCATTACTAACGCTGTTCCGTTTCTGCACGCATCTCTTATCTGTTGTTTATAGCCTGCCCCATCTCAAAGTTGTTATTTGGGGGCCTATAGACCCACCTACCAGCGTCTTCCTCCCCTTACTATTCTTTATCTCCACCCACAGTGATTCCACATTTTGCTCTTTGGGGCTTCTACCTTTTCTTACGATCGCCCTGATACTATCCTTAATCAACAGAGCCACCTCCTTTTTTCCTTCTGCCTATCCTTCCTAAACACCTGATAGCCCTGGACGTTCAGTTCCCAGTCCCTGTTGTCCTGCAACCACATTTCCGTAACGGCCACTAGATCATATCCATTTGCGCCATCACTTTGTTCCGAATACATCGTGCATACAGGTAAAGTGCCTTTTATACCAGCTTTGCCTGGACCTTATTTATTGAAACGCTAGTAGTCTCTCTCATGCTCCCTACTCCCCTAATAGACAGAACATCCTCAACATTCACCTGCATATGTACCTTTTTCTTTACTCCAGATTTTGCAATTTCCTCTACACCTACACCCTCCCCCACATTAGTTTAAAGCCCTATCTACAGTCCTAGTTATACGATTCACCAGGACTCTGGTCCCTGCACAATTCAGATGTAGGCCATCCCATCTGAACAGGTCCCATCTGCCCCAATACTGCTGCCAATGCCCCATAAACCTAAACCCATTCCTTGAGCCACAGATTCACCTCCTTAATCCTACATACCCTATGCCAATCTGCATGTGGTTCAGGTAGCAAACCTGAGATAACTATCTTGTCAGTTCTACTAGGGGAAACCCAGATTTTCATACTCCCTCCACAGATCCTTAGTTCCTATTTTGCCTATATCATTGGCCCCCACATGAACCACAACCAGATTCCTCCCCTCCCACTCTAGGTGCCCCTGCAGCCCAGACACAACATCCTGGCCCCTAGCACCAGGCAAGCAACACACTCTTCAGTGTTCTTTATCCCTGTCACAAAGGACAGTGTCTATGCCTCTAACCCCACTATCTCCAATAACCACTACATTTCTCTTTACTCCTCCTGTTCTAGCCTCTGTCTGCGCCACTGTGCCATGGGCAGTTTGATCATTCACTTCACAGCCCTCATTCTCACCCACACCAGCAGCAAGAATCTCAAATCTGTTGTGCAGATTCAGGGGCTGAGCCTTTTGGGTTCCCCCTCCTTCCTCCCCAACCCCCTCCTTCTTCCCCCCACTAACCCCCTCTTGAACCAGCAGTTCAGAGGTAATCATTTTGGTGGTTTGGACATTCTCCACGTTGCACTCCCATCCTGGATGAGTTTTAGTGACTGAAGCTCAGCTCATCTACCTTGAGCTGTAGTTCCTCAAGCATCCAGCACTTACTGCAGACATACTGACTGGAACGGTCTTGGTGTCCACCAGCTTCCACATCATGCAGAAAATGCACATTTCCCTCCATCATAAACAACCAGTGAGAATCCACACCTGTATACAAAGTGAAGAAATTTCACTTATCTTGCCCCCCCCCTCCCCCCCTCCCTTCTTCCCCCTCCACCCCTCCCTTCTTCCCCCTTCCCCCCCTCCATTCTTCCCCCCTCCCCCTCCCTCCTTCTCCCCTTCTCCCACCTCCGTTCTTCTCCCCCCTCCCCCTTCCCCTTCCCCCTTCCCCCACCTCTGTTCCCCACCACCCCGTTCTCCCTCCCTTCTTCCCCCTCTCCCTTCTTCCCCCCCTCTCCCTTCTTCCCCCTTCCCCCCCTCCTTCTTCCCCCCCTTCCCCTCTCCCTTCTTCCCCCCTCTCCTTCTTCCTTCTTCTCCCCCTCTCCTTCTTCCCTTCTTTCCCCCCTCCCCCCCCTCTCCCTTTCTTCCCCCCTCCCCCTTCCCCCCTCCCCCCTTCCCCCTCCCCCCCTCCCTTCTTCCCCCCTCTCCCTTCTTTCCCCCCTCTCCTTCTTCCCCCCTCTCCCTTCTTCCCCCCCTTTCCCTCCCCTTCCTTCCCCCCTCCACTTCCCCCTCCCCCTCCCACCCTCCACCCCCTTCCCTTCCCTCCCACTACCCACCCCTCCCCCCTCCCTTCCCCCCTACCCACCCACCCTCCCCCCTTCCCTTCCCACCCTCCCCCCTCCTTCTTCCCTTCCCCCCTCCCCCCCCCCCTTTCCCCCCTCCCTCCCCCCTACCCCCCCCCCCACCCTCCCTCCCCCCTACGCCCTTCCCTTCCCCCTCCCCCCTCCCCCTCCCTTCTTCCCCCTTCCCCTTTCACCCCCCCCCTTCCCCCTTTCAACCCTTCCCCCCCCTTCCCCCTCCCCCCTCCCCCTTCCCCCCCTCCCCCTTCCCCCCTCTTCCTTCGCCTTCACTCCCCCTCCCTTCCCCTCTTTCACCCCTCCCCCCTCCCCTCCCTCCTTCACCCCTCCCTTCTTCCCCCCCCTCCCCCCTCCCCTCTTCACCCCTCCCTTCTTCCCCCCCTCCCCCCTCTCCTCTTCACCCCTCCCCCCTACCTTCTTCCCCCTTCCCCCTCCCCCTCCCCTCCTTTCCTCCCCCCTTCCCCCCCGTTTCCCCTCCACTTCCTCCCCCCCTACCCCCTCCCCCCTTCCTTCCCCCCCTCCCTCCCCCCTCCCCCCTCCCTCCCCCCTACCCACCCACCCTCCCTTCCCCCCCTCCCTCTACCTTCCCCCTCCCCCCTACCCATCCTCCCCAGCTCCCCTTGCCCCCCCGACCCTCCCCCCCCCCTCCCCCTCCCCCTCCCCCCCCCCCCCCCCCTTCCCCCCTCCCCCCCCTCCCCTTCCCCCCTCCCCTTCCCCCCTCCCCCCTCCTCCCCCCCTCCCTTCCCCCTCCCCCCTCCCCTCCCCCTCCCCTTCCCCTCCCCCCCTCCTCCTCCCCCCTCCCCCCCCCCCCTCCCCCTCACCTCCCCTTCCCCCCTCCCCCCTTCCCCCCTCCTTCTTTCCCTCCCCCCCTTCCTTCCCCTCCCCCCCCCTCCCCCTCCCCCTCCCTTCCCCCCTCCCCCTTCTTCCCCACCTCCGTTCTTCCCCCCCCCCCCTCCCCCTCCCCTCCGTTCTTCCCCCCCCCTCCCCCCCCCCCTCCCTTCTTCCCCCCTCCCCCCTCCGCCCTCCCTTCTTCCCCTCTTTCCCCCTCCTCCCCCCCTCCCCCCCACCTCCGTTCTTCCCCTCCTCCCTCCTCCCCCTCCTTCTCCCCTCCTTCCCCCTTACCCCTACCTCCGTTCTTCCCCCCTCCCCCTCCCCCCTTCCCCTTCCCCCTTCCCCCCTTCCCCTTCCCCCCTTCCCCCCCTCTTCCCCCCTCCCTTCTTCCCTTCCCCCTCTCCCTTCTTCCCTTCTTCCCCCCTTCCCCCCTCTCCCTTCTTCCCCCCTTCCCCCCTTCCCCCCTCCCCTTCTTCCTCCCTTCCCCCTTCCCCCCTCTCCCTTCTTCCCCCCTCTCCCTTCTTCCCCCTCTCCCCTTCTCCCCCTACCCTTCTTCCCCCCCCCCTCTCCCCCCCCCTTCCCCCTTTCCCCTTCTGCCCCCTCTCCCTTCTTCCCCCTCCCCTCCCTTCTTCCCTTTCCCTTCCCCCCTACCCCACCCTCCCCCCTTCCCTTCCCCCCTCCCTTCCCCCCTACCCACCTCCCCCCTCCCTTCCCCCCTCCCCCCTACCCACCCTCCCCCTCCTTCCCCCCTACCCCCCACCTCCCCCTCCCTTCACCTCCCTCTACCTTCCCCCCTTCCCCACTACCCACCCTCCCCCCTTCCCCCCTTCCCTTCCCTTCCCCCCTCTTCCTCCCCCCTTCCTCCCTCCCTTCTCCCCCCTTCCCTCCCCACCCTTCTCCCCCCCCTTCCCCAGTCCTCCCCCCCTTCCCCCTTCTCCCCCCTCTTCCCTCCTCCCCCCTTCCCCCTCCTCCCTCCCCAACTGCGTTGTAGCAATGCCAAACTAAAGGTAAAGATTGACATGGGAGCCAAGTGCAATGTATTGGCCAGGCAAGTGCTATGGGAATGAGACCCATATGTAGCTCCAGAGCTCAACACCCAGGTGAATCTCGAGGCTTATGGTAAACAAATTATCTGCATTGAAGCTGCTGTGCACTGCACACAGGCAACTCCAAGCTTCACAGAGCCAACCAGAAAGAAGGCCACTGCTAGGTCTTTCACACTGGGGCTCAATCACCTTGGTCCAGAGGTCCATGCTCTGCAATGCCAGGCCCCAGAAAAGATAGAGTACAAAGACCTCGTCAACTGTGACATTCATAAGCTAACTGTAATATATCACATGAGACCGACAGAAGAAACACACAGGGGTCTTCAACAGACTCAAAGAGGCATTCGCAGCCCCAGTGGTACCAGAATACTTTGAGTTTCGAGCACCCATACTCATCTTTGCAGATACCTTTGAGCAGGGATTTGGTGAAATCTGCATCCAGAATGACAGACCAATAGCCATTGCTTCAAGATCCTCACTGTCTCGTTATGCACAAATTGATATTGTTGAAGAAAATTTTAAAGAACAACCTATATCTTGGCAAATCCACACAGTATTACTTCATGTTGCGTTTACAATGGCTATTGGGAGTGACCTGAGGGATCTGCTCCCAGTTGTTCTTTTACAGCTGTATTTTATACATATCATACAAATATATTCAAATCTATACAAATCTAATCGCATTAGCCATCTTTTATACACATCTAATCATACAAGTGTATTCAATTCTGACAGATCTAAACCACATTTCTTAATACAATGTATTTCCCACCTTGTTTACCCAATAGATCTTGACCAGAATACAATTGCACCCAGAATTAAATCATTTATGTGATTTTAACTTTTTATCCAGGACATTCCATTCTTTGTAGAATATAAATAAACAGTTAACTCAGCAAATATGGTTTAGCATGAATTGACAGGGGTTAGAGAGGATAAAATGCCCCCATTTTGTTCAAGGCATTCTATCCTCTCTAACCCCTGTCAATTCATGCTAAACCATATTTGCTGAGTTAACTGTTTATTTATATTCTACTTTCTCAAGAGGGAAGCCTTAATTTAGTCTTCACCTGCCAGAAATTTCATGTGTGGTTGCCCTTCAAGAAAAAGATCATGAGTTACTGATAGCTGTCTAAAGAAGCCTCTTCACTAGCACTTTTACATGAACTATCTCATAAAATCCAGCGGAAAAGAAAGATTCCATTCAGCTCCCTCCCAGATCATCGACCCAGCTATCCCCCTACCCCCTACCCCCCACCCCCTCCCTGGGCATGATTGATGAAGAGTATTTTATGGGTGGGATCTTGAGCCGACATTCACAGGAATGCCAGTGGGGGCTCAATGCCCAGTGACACCCAGAAACCAGGAATCTCGCCAGTAAGATCCTTACTTCAGATTTTCACCATCCTTCTGGCCACTGCAGATGTGAACCTAATTTACATTCATTGTAATATATTTGCATGTTATTAACCATCCTCCCCATTGGGGATTGAACTCCCACTATATACTGACACCGTGCTGAGGTGATGTTAGACTGGCATGGTTTTTGACAGGATCACCCAGCTATGAGCCTGTTGTGGGGATGCCCCAGACGTGGTCAGGCATTGCCATAGCATTGCCCCTGGTACGTGTTGGCACTGCCAGGTTGGTATCATGCCCATGCAGGGGGGCAGGACCAGGGGACATTGCCAACGTGGATCCCAGTGGGCTAGGGATTCATGATAACTCGGACTAGCCATGGGAGCTGGGAATATTGGCGATGGCTAAGTGGGTAGGGGAGGGATGGGGGAGGCGGTTGGGGGGGAAGGGCTGTGACGTTTGAGGAGTGGTGCTGGTTGGAGGGGAGAGGGAAAGGTACAACGTTTGAGGCTAAGAGGGGAATGTTGCCAACACTGATATTGGGTGGGTGAGGAGCCCAATGTTTGAATGAGGGTGGAGTTTGCTAGCTCTGATTGCTGAAGGTGAATGCTGGCTCCAAACTCCGAATGGGGGAGGTCTGATCAGGTCAGGGTGGGGGGGGAGCGGAGGGGCACGCAGGGGGTGCGGTTATTGTTTGCTCTGATGTGTTGAAGCCCCACTCCTTGACACGTGAAACATGCCTAGCTGGTTTTATTGTAATGGAGTATAGTAAGATCTGGAGAATAAAGCGACCTGATTCTCTGGAGAGAGATAGACGCCATTTTTCTCACCTGAACCAACATTGCCATTCTTTGGTAAAATTCCAACCAATGTTTTATCTGCATTAGCATTTTTCATTACAACATATCTTAAAATAGATGTGCTGTAAAGTGAAGAAATCGCCTTTTGCAGTTCTGGCATTTAGTTTTACAGATCAAGAATGAGATAGGCACTCTGTGTGCTACCTTATCTTCCATTGACATGTGGCATAATGCCAGTTATGTACACACTCGGGGCCTCCTGTCATATCTCAGCAGACTTGCAGTGAAGGAGCAGAAATGACTCTGATCAAAGTCCCAACAATAAATATCTCACTGAGCTGCTTTCTGCCAAAGGGGAGAATGTGGAGGAGAGGGCCTGGTCAAGATACTCCATTAGAGAATAGGTGCATACTCGATGGACTGAATGGCCTCTTTTGCACTGTAGGGATTGTGTGTATGATCAGAGGCACTTGACTGCTTTCTGCACTCAAAAATATCAAAATGGAAGACAGTTCATGTTCTGCACTCAACACAATAACAGAGTTGTTGTGATGGAAGACTTCAATTTCCCAAACATCGACTGGAATATCCCAAGGGTAAGGGGTTTGGATGGGGAGGAGTTTGTTAGGTGGGTTCAGGAGGGTTTCTTGACACAGCACGTGGACAAGCCTACGAGAGGAGAGGCTGTACTGGACCTGGTACTAGCTAATGAACCAGGACAGGTGATGGATCTCTCGGTAGGAGAGCATCTTGGGGATGGAGATCATAATTCTATCTCCTTCACCCTTGCATTGGAAAAGGATAGGATCAGGCAGGCTAGGAAGGTGTTTGTCTGGAATAAGGGGAAATATGAAGACATCAGGCAGATGTTGGGGCGAATAAACTGGAAGGAGGTGTTCTTGGGGAAAAGCACAGAAGGAAGGTGGCAGATATTCAAGGAATGCTTGTCTGGAGCTTTGCACGACAACGTTCCGGTGAGACAAGGAGGTTTTGGTAGGACGCGGGAACCGTGGTGCACGAAGGCTGTGGTGAACATAGTCAGGAAGAAAAGAAAGGTGTATAAAAGGTTCAAAGAGCTAGGAGATGTTGGGGATCTAGAGAAGTATAAGGCTTATAGAAGAGAGCTTAAAAAGGAAATTAGGAGAGCCAGAAGGGGTCATGAGAAGGCCTTGGCTGGTAGGATTAAGGAGAATCCCAAGGCCTTCTACAAATATGTGAAAAGTAAAAGGATGAGAAGAGAAGGGATAGGACCTATAAAAGGTGAAGGGGGAAAAGTCTGTATGGAACCGGAAGAAATGGCAGAGGTGCTTAATGAGTACTTTGCCTCAGTATTCACGGTGGAAAGTGACCTGGGAGGATGCACTACAAGTTTGCGGCAGACTGAAAAGATTGAGTATGTAGATATTAAGGAAGCGGATGTGTTAGAACTTTTAAATGCTATCAAGATAGACAAGTCTCCGGGACCAGATGGGATGTACCCCAGGTTATTGTGGGAGGTGAGGGATGTCATTGCAGAGCCCCTGGCGATGATCTTTGCGTCGTCGATGGAGACGGGAGAGGTTCCGGAGGATTGGAGGATTGCGGATGTGGTCCCTATTTTCAAGAAAGGGAACAGGGATAGTCCTGGAAATTACCGACCGGTGAGTCTGACCTCAGTGGTTGGTAAGCTGATGGAGAGGCTTCTGAGGGACAAGATTTACGAGCATTTGGAGAAGTTTAGGTTGATTAGAAATAGTCAACATGGTTTTGTAAAAGGCAGGTCGTGCCTTACGAGCTTAATTGAGTTCTTCGAAAATGTGACTGAACACATTGACGAAGGAAGAGCAGTGGACGTGGTGTACATGGACTTCAGCAAGGCATTTGACAAGGTCCCACATGCAAGACTTCTTGAGAAGGTGAGAGGCCATGGGATCCAAGGGGCTTTGGCCTTGTGGATCCAGAACTGGCTTGCCTGCAGAAGGCAGAGGGTGGTTGTGGATGGCTCTTTTTCTGCATGGAGGTCGGTCACCAGTGGAGTGCCCCAGGGATCTGTTCTAGGACCCTTGCTGTTTGTCATTTTCATAAATGACCTGGATGAGGAAGTGGAGGGATGGGTGAGTAAGTTCGCCGATGACACGAAGGTCGGTGGTGTTGTGGATGGTCTGGAGGGATGTCAAAAGTTGCAGCAGGACATCGACAGGATGCAAGACTGGGCGGAGAAGTGGCAGATGGACTTCAACGCGGATAAATGTGTTGTGGTCCATTTTGGCAGATCCAACGGGATGAATGAGTACACTATCAAAGGTAGGAGTCTTAGCTGTGTGGAAGAGCAGAGGGATCTTGGGGTCCGGGTCCATAAGACTCTCAAATCGGCCTCCCAGGTGGAGGATGTGGTTAAGAAAGCTTACGGTGTACTGGCCTTCATTCATCGAGGGATTGAGTTCAGGAGTCAGGAGGTAATGCTGCAGCTTTATAGGACCCTTGTCAGACCACACTTGGAGTACTGTGCGCAGTTCTGGTCGCCTCACTATAGGAAGGACGTGGAAGCTATTGAAAGGGTGCAGAGGAGATTTACAAGGATGTTGCCTGGATTGGGAGGCATGCCTTATGAAGACAGGTTGAGGGAGCTGGGACTGTTCTCCCTGGAGAGACGAAGGTTGAGAGGCGACCTGATAGAGGTTTACAAGATGTTGAGAGGAATAGATAGGGTGGACTCTCAGAGACTATTTCCCAGGGCTGAAATGGTCGCGACGAGAGGGCACAGATTTAAGGTGCAGGGAAGCAAGTACAGAGGGGATGCTAGGGGAAAGTTTTTCACTCAGAGGGTGGTGAGTGAATGGAATCGGCTGCCGTCGGTGGTGGTCGAGGCGAACTTGCTGGGGTCTTTTAAAAGACTTCTGGATGAGTATATGGGATCCAATGGGATTGGGGGTTATAGATAGGTCTATGGCTGGGTAGGTTTTGATGTGTTCGGCACAACTTGTGGGCCGAAGGGCCTGTTTGTGCTGTAGTGTTCTATGTTCTATGTTCATGTTGAGTGCAGAACATGAACTCTGTCTTCCATTTTGATATTTTTCTCCCAAATGCTTTTGTTTTCAGACCATTCTACTCCTATTAACACATTCTACTATTTTGCTTTCAGACAGCACTGCCTTTTATTCTGTTTTTAACACATTCTATTATTTTGCTTTCCACTCAGTTTGACCTTTATTCTGTTATTAATATTGACTTTGGAACAATGTTTTTGCCTTTAATGCTATTATACAATTCCCTTTAGAATCAAAGAATCCGACAGTGCAGAAGGAGGCCATTAGGCCCATCGAGTCTGCACCAACCATAATCCCACCTGGTCCTCTCCCCATAACCCCATGCATTTACCCTAGTTCGTCCCCCCGACACTAAGGGGCAATTTAGCATGGCCAATTCACCTATCCCGCACATCTTTGGACTATGGGAGGAAATTGGAGTACCCAGAGGAAAATCACGCAGACACGGGGAGAGTGTGCAAACTCCACACAGACAGTGACCCAAGTCAGGAATCGAACCTGGATCTGTGGCACTGTGAGGCAGCAGTGCTAATCGCTGCGCTTGATGTTCAATGACACCTTTATCATTTAATCTCTCCCACAGTCTAACCTATCACTGACCTTCTCTTTTGCTCCACTTGTCCCATCCCGCCCTCTTTTTCAACAGCACCAAATCCATCACATTCTTACCTTTCTTTTGTTCTGAAGAAGTGTGATATCAATTCAAAATTATAACTCGATTATCTCCTCACTGCTGCTGCCAGACCTACTGAGATTTTCCAACATGTTCTGTTTCTATTTCCAATCTCCAGCTGCTTGGAGTAAATCAGTTCCCAGACTGGGCAGCATGGTAACACAGTGGTTAACACTGCTGCTTCACAGCTCCAAGGTCCTGGGTTCGATTCCTGGCTTGGGGCACTGTCTGTGTGGAGTTTGCACATTCTTCTCGTGTTTGCATGGTTTTCCCCCAGGTACTCCGGTTTCCTTCCACAGTCCAAAGATGTGCAGGTTAGGTTGATTGACCATGCTAAGAAATTGCCCCTTAGTGTCCAGGGATCTGTAGGTTAGAGGGATTAGTGGGTATAATATGTAGGGATATGGGGGAAGAGTCTGGGTGGGATTGTGTTCGGTACAGACTCGATGGGCCAAAGGGCCTCTTTCTACACTGTAGGGTTCTATGGTAATCTATGGTGTAATGGGGACACTCAATTCCTGAAGTATGGATAGTTGATTTGCCACTGCCCAAGATAATTTAACCCCTCCGGCAATATCAGCTGCTAATGGGGAGGATATCCTATTGGGAAATTTGTAGGAGATCAGTGTGCCATCAATCCCAAACTTGCTCTGTGTAACAGATAGAAAGTCTGTTGTCGGACTATCCCTGATGTGACCTCCTGATGCCCATCAGTAACTGGCATTTGCTAAAACCTTGGTTTCCGTATCTCAGTCGGTGAGCTTGGTTCCATTTCTGCTTCTTCTGACAGATAAATGGTGCGTGATTGCTTCTAATCGTTGAATAATTAAAATGAGAAAAAGTTCTTCAGAGCTCGAAATTTGCCAGGTATGTTCACAGTCCATTCCATTAGGATATAGGAAATTTGTAACTGCATAACTTGCTCAGATTCATGTGGTGGCATGTGCTCCACAAGGAAAAACTGGTGGCTTATATCAATTATTAGTCTTGTGGCACACAGAATCAGCAACAACTTACATTCATATAGCACCTTTAATCTCAGGAAACGTCCCAAGGCATTTCACAGGAGCGTCATAAAACTATGCACCGTACTGAGCCGCATGTAAGATCACACAACCAAAAGCTTAATCAGAGAGTTAGGTTTTAAGCAGAAACTCAGCTAATGTTCTGGGGACCTGGGTTCAAATCCCGCTGCGGCAGATGCTAGAATTTGAATTCAATTGAAAAACATTCTGGAATTAAGAATCTAATGATGATCCTGAAACCATTTTCAATTGTTGCAAAAACCCATCAGGTTCACTAATGTCCTTCAGGGGAGGAAATCTACTGTTCTTACCCAGTCTGGCCTATCTGTGACTCCAGAGCCACAGCAATGTGATTGATTTTCAACTGCCCTCCAAGGGCAGCTAGAGATGGGCAATAAATGCTGGCCAGCCAGCGACACCCATGTCCCAGGAATGAATAATAAAAGAAAGGGAATGAACAAGTGGCCAGAATTTGATATCTTGGAGGGTTGTGAAGTTAGAGAAGTGACAGAAATAGTGAGGGACGAGGATATGGAGGGATTTGAAAATAAAGAGGAGGGGTAAGATTCTCCTGATTCCAGCCTCGTGTTTCCCGTCAGCAGGAGGTGGCACAAAGAGTGGCAGGAAATCAACGTGCTGCCGGCGGGTCTGGAAAATCCCGCCTGCATGAACAGCCAGAAAATTCCAGCCAATAATTTTAACATCAAGGCGTTACTTGTCTGGAGACCGATGTAGGGGTGATAGTTGAAGACGAAATTTGGTGCCTTGAAGACACGGGCAGTGATGTTTTGGATAAATTCAAATTTACAAAGACAGGTCAGCCAGCAATGTGTTGGAATAGTTGAGTATGGAGGTTACAAAGAAATACTAATCTTTGAAGAGAAGGTTTCAAAAGGATTTGTCCAAAATGTTTGCTCTAAGCCTGAAGACCAGTCAATACACTGCAAAACCTTCACCAGCGTACTCTGAGTAGATGAACTGATCATTAGGAAAGGGGAGGGATTTTTTTGTAATGTAGAAACCAATGTTTAGTTTGACACAACAAAATTAAGTTTAAGTTTACATGTAGGCTTACATTAACACTGCAATGAAGTTACTGTGAAAATCTCCTAGTTGCCACACTCCGGCACCTGTTTGGGTACACTGGGGGAGAATTTAACATGGCCAATTAACCCAACCAGCACGTCTTTCAGTCTGTGGGAAGAAACTGGAGCATTGGGAGGAAACCCATGCAGACATGGTGAAAATGTGCAGATTCTGCA
Organism: Sphyrna mokarran; assembly: GCA_024679065.1. Taxonomy (NCBI): domain Eukaryota; kingdom Metazoa; phylum Chordata; class Chondrichthyes; order Carcharhiniformes; family Carcharhinidae; genus Sphyrna; species Sphyrna mokarran. The sequence continues at coordinate 40,477,147 of JAGIQG010000022.1, forward strand.
CATAGAGTAACCCAAACTGGGAATTGAACCTGAGTCCCTGATGCTGTGAGACAGCAGTGTTAACCACTGTGCCACCATATTATATTATGTATCAGCTGCATGTGTATTTAATATTCTGTATATGACTCCCAATTAGATTCCATCAGTTTTTATTATACAATACTTGAACCTATATTGTATTGAGGATCAGCTTTAATTTGATAGCAATTTTACACTCGCTTCAGGCTCCTATATTTTTTGCCAATGCTTTAACCTTCATCTTTTTTCCTCTTTCGCTCAAACATACTGTTCTGGGTTCCCTTCCGGCATTTTCTTTGTGTACCGTACAAGGCTATTGGCAACATGTTATACAGTCACTATCCCAACATCTTAAATCTATGGAACTTCTCACCTCCTCAGCTATCTCTGCTTCCTGCTCTCTGGAGAATGTTAAATCCCACACTTGATGTGATCCAAGCCTCACGTCTTGTCTTGACTTGTCCTCCCTCCTACTATTGTGATCCCCTGTTAGTCGTGTGAAGCGTAACTAGATATTTCTTCTGTTACCATCCAGTGAGTCTGAATCATCTTTGTTTTTATAACTTTTTGCAGGTCGAAGCAGGCAGTCCCTTAATATGCTTCAAAGGAAATAACACCTGGGTTCTCACTGCAATTGGAGTCAGGTCGAACAAGTGTACTATTAAATACAGAAGAATCAATCATTTCCTATCGCTAATAAAACAATACATCAACTGAAACAAGTAAATGGTAAAAGCTGAATGTTTGTCGTTACATATTTAGTAAAACTCTTGCTAGAGAAGATCATCTCAGGCTCCGAGATTACAGTCCAGCTACATCGTCGCTGTGCCCCTGTATACCCAGTCTCTGTCAGTGGGCTAATAATCCAGAAAGCAAGTTCAAATCTCACCATTTGAGAGTTAAACCAATAAAATTCGACCAACAAGAAGTTATTTGTGTAGAATTTACAAATTTGTATCGATGTGTATATGTGCATTTGTGTGTATATGTGAGTTATTGACCGGAAGTTTGTCCCCACAGAATCGGAGCGAGTGAGGGTATGCCATGGAAAGGATTGTTGAGCTCGGATAGGACTTTATGGTTTTGGGACAAATGAGGATATAAAATCCCACCCTTTGTGTATGTGCGTGGGTATGTGTGTGGGTGTGTGTCTGTGGGTGTGTGCGGTGTGTGTGTGTGTATGTATGTGTGCGGGTGTGTGATGTGTGGGTGTGGGTATGGGTGTGTGTGTGTGTGTGCGCATACACGTGTGTGTGTGTGTGTGCGTGTGTGGATATGTGTGCGTGTGTATGGATGTATGTGCACGTATGTGAGTGTCTATGTGTGTGTGTGTCTGTGTGTCTGTGTAAGTGCATATGTGTGCGTGTCTGTGTGTGTCTGTGCGTGTGAGAGTGTGTGTGAGACAGTGTGTCTGTGTGTGTGTATGTATCTGTGTGTGTCTGTGTGTCTGTGTAAGTGTACATGTGTGCGTGTTTGTGTGTATCTGTGCATGTGTGTGTGTGTGTGTGTGTGCGTGTGTGTGTATGTATGCGTGTGTGTGTATGTATGCATGTGTGTCTCTTATGGTGATTGTGCCTGAGTGTAAAATGTACAGAGAATAACCTTAGTGGGGGAACCATTGAGTGTCTAACAGAGACAAACAGTTCACCACATCACCATCCAGCCAATTAAAGAAAACATTCCCATTTACAGTTTCGAATCACAGAATCCTTATACTGCAGAAGGAGACCATTCAGCCCATCAGGTCTGTACCAACTCTCCAACTGAGCATCTTACCCACAACCCACCCTATCCCTTAACCCACTAATCTCTCTGACCCATACATCTTCAAAGCAAAACGGCAACTTAGCATAGCAAATCCACCTAACCTGGACCATATGAGGAAACCAGAGCACCCGGAGGAAATCCATGCAGACACGGGGAGAATGTGCAGACTTCACACAGAGACTTACCTAAGGCTGGAAGTGAACCCAAACCCCTGGCGCTGCAAGGCAGCAGTGCTAACCACTGTGCCACCGTGCTGCCCAAGTACATTGTATAATAATTACACTTCCAACCAAAGTTACTGTTTACCAGTTTTTGGTTTCATTGAGGAAACATTAATTATATCCTTGGGGATGTAAGTTAATATAAACGCATGTTAATGAAATGAACATTCTGGAGAAAGTCTTCTACTTTAGTTGTTTAGACAATTGCTGGAGGGACAGAGAGTGCAGGAATCCATCCCCTGGAGTGACTTGGAACTCACAAGCAGGGTGTACAGTTCCCCAACATGCTCTCTCGGAGATCACAGAGGGCTGAAGTAAAAATATCCCCTCAAATTCTTTGTGAAAATGTATATCTGTCTTTGTTCGTGTATGATCACTAGTTAAAGTAAAACAAAAAGCTTTAGCTTCCCTAATATGCAATGCCACTGTGGCAAACGAATGAGTTTTTAAAGGCAAATCTTTCTATGGTATTTATGATCAGCTGAGTAATGTTATCTTGAACATAATGTGATGAAATAAAGCATATCTGAATATAACACAGTGAATAGCAGTGATTATGTTTTGTATGCACCACTATTCCCGTGATAAATATGCACAATGATGGCAATAGGGGCGATATTATGCACACATTCACCATCAGAGAGAGCTTGGGCTGAAACTCTGGAGAGAATGGGAAGATGTGATTCTCTCCGGAGAAATTCCCTTCCGCAGTTTTCACCAATCCCTCACCAGTGCCTCGCCCACAAAAGGACGAGAACCTCATCTAATGTATGTTAATAAACGTTAATATAATTAACAGCCTCCCCCTCATCTTATGTTCCCCATCACTGTATTTTCGACAGGTTCATCCAGACCTGAGCCCGTTGTGGGGTTCCCTTTGGCACTGCCGCCTGGCACTGCCCTGGCATGGGTTGGCATTGCCAGGTTGGTACTGTGTTCCAACCCGGCATTGCCAATCTGTGCCAGGTGGCAGGGGGCAAGCCCGGTGAGAGCCTCATGGGGCAGGAGGAGGGATGCATGTGTAGTCAGGGGAGGTAAATGTTGGCATTGATCATGGTGTGGGGGGGGTGGGGGGGGTGGTTGGGAGAGGAAGGGAAGGAGTTTATTAGTCTGATTGGGGCACCCTTTAAACATCTGTGCAGTCAGAATTATCGATACATCACTGCTGTGTTTAGGCTCTTCCCCCAAAAAGACAGTGTGAATAATGCCCCTGTTTTTTTGAAGAAGTGCCTTAAGATCTAGAGAAGAAACTGCCCCATCCATGCTGTAAACCTCTATGACTCTATCTCTCTGGGGAGAAACAAACCAGTTTTCAGGCAAGTCCTAACACGTTGCCATTTTTTGTTAGGATTCCGCCCCTAGTTTCATGAGCCATTAGATTTCATACCTTTCTCCCTCCGCGGGGCTCAGGTTAGTTTTGACATCTCCCTCAGCATTGGAAGCATCCCCATGTTGCGGTACAGAACTAGGGAAAGAGAATTCTGGGAATATTCAGGCCTCTCATGTACATATTCGACGTACACACGAGTACACAGATGTACATCCATCACTGGGTGTGTACCATTCATAACTTGCCAAGGCTTTTTATTGGCATCAACTCCAAAAATCATGACCTCCACCACCTTGGAGAATCAAGGGCAGGGAATGCATGGGAACAAAATCACCTCCAAATTTTCCCCCCCGAAATTGCCCACCATCCCAACTTGCATACATACCTTCATTCCGTCAGTGTGATTGAATGGAGACCCTGGAACTCCCTCCTAATCAGCACTGTAGCAAAACAAACCATGTTCAACAGGAGCTGCATCATCTGTTCAGGAATAATTAGGGATGGACAAAAAAATGCTTTGCAACAAGGCCCAAGAATCTAAGAAATACAGCACGCAGGTACACAGATGGAAGTGTAATCAAAATGATGAGGGACCCTTAAAGCCAATTAAGATATTCGGGAAGCGTGGTGCAGACAAATAAAGGGCTTTGGTTTATGATCTTGGCTTTATAACTGTGGCAGGCACAGGAAATGTCTACCATTGCTGGGTGGCAGATTTCTCTCCCTTAAATCAGCAGGTTGTGGGTTAGAACTCCCCCCTCAAGAGACTGTTCAATATGTAGGCTGACACTTCGGGAAATTCTACACGATTGAGGATACTTAATGAGGCATTAAACTGAAGACCTTGCCTGCTTCTCAGGTGGATGTAAAAGTTCTTGAAGCTATTCATAGAATCATAGAATGCCTACAGTACAGAAAGAGGCCATTCGGCCCATCGAGTCTGCACTGATCACAATCCCACCTAGGCCCTATCCCCATATTTACCCACTAATCCTTCTAACTTACGCATTTCAGGGCACTAAGGGTAATTTTTAGCATGGCCAATCAACCTAGCCCGCACATCTCTGCACATCTATGTTTCAAGGAAGAACATAAGAAATAGGAGCAGGAGTAGGCCATCTATCCCCTCAAGTCTGCCTCGCCATTCAATAAGATCATGGCTGATCTGAAGTTCAGATTAGATTGATAGGCAATTGCCCTTAGTAACTGGAAGGGGTAAACATGTGGGGTTACAGTGAGAGGGCCCTGGGTGGGATTGTGGGGGTGTAGACTCAATGGGACAAATAGCCTCCTTCTGCACTGTTGGGATTCTATGATTCTATGAATGGCAGAGGCGGCTCAAAGAGCTGATTGGCCTCCTCCTGCTCCTATTTTCTAAGCTTGTCTGCCAACTGTTATACATTACAGCAGTGACTATACTCTAATTAATAGGCTGGAGAGAGCTTTGGAATGTCCTGAGGAAATGAAGGGTGCTATATAAATGCATGGCTCTGTCTTTGTGACTGTGCAGATGGTTGGAGACCAGTTAAAAGGGGAGGATAAAGGAAAGAGGGATCTGGCAGCAGATAAAAGCCCAGCAATGAGCACAGAGGCAGCTGGGAATGAGTGGATTGCTCATTGAAGCCTGTTCAGAGAGAAGGGTCTGAAAGGTAGGGAGACGAATTAAACACCTCCCAAAAGCCCCAACAATAACCTTAGGCTGAGAATGGAAAACCAGCTGTTGTTCCCCGAGTATTGATTTTTACACGGTCAATGAGACAATTTCATTTTGTTTGTCCAGAACACAATGAACTGAAGGAGAGAATACTCACTGCTTCCGTCATACAAACAAGGAAAGGATTGAGAACAAAGAGTTCTTTATTGGATTTCTAGCTATGGGTTATGAACCAGTTGCATTGATTATGGTTTCACGCTATTGACCCCCCCACCTGGTGACAGAATCACAGAAACCCTACAGTACAGAAAGAGGCCATTCGGCCCATTGAGTCTGCACCGACCACAATCCCACCCACTCCCCCACATTTTAACCCACTAATCCCTCTAACCTACACATCTCAGGACACTAAAGGGCAACTTTTAGCATGGCCAATCAACCTAACTCACACATCTTTGGATTGTGGGAGGAAATTGGAGCACTCGGAGAAAACCCACACAGACATGAGGAGAATGTGCAAACTCCACACAAACAGTGACCCAAGTCGAACCCAGGTCAACTGGAGCTGCGAAGCAGCAGTGCTAACCACTGTGCTATCATGGCATGTGATCATTTACCTCTCAACAAAGCTGAGGTCTCAGAGTTTGGTCAATGACCACTTTTGATAAAAATTTTCTTTCTTTTGGCGTGAAGGCTCACTAACTCCTGGTCAGGGCACTGCTATCTTTTTTTCACATGGGATTTGAACAACAATGGTGTAACACGCCCAGTACGAAATGGTGAGGCCGAAATCGCCCTTGAGGAGATGATACAGTGCTGGCTTCTTTAACCGCTGTACGTACACCCACAGGATTTGGAGATCCAGAAACAGCAAGAAAACAGAAATAGAATTGCAAGTCAGGATAGTTTATAGCTTAAACGTGAACTTGCAGGTAACGCTCTTATAAGTTGTTGGCTACAATGTCCTAACTATGCTAGGGGTTATGGGTTTTAAACAAAAAGAAAAAGATATGGTTTGCACATGGAGATTTAAAGTAATATTAACAGATTTATTGTTTGTTGTAGAGTAGAAAATTAAATTAAAGCAGCAGCCTGTCAAACACCGTATTGATGTCACTATCAAATCATGTGACCAACTCTTAAGCACGTAAATATATAACGTCATGTGACCAGCTCTCATATAACCACTTAAATATCTAACATTGGCTTTGTTCTTTGAGATGGTCAAGGTCATGGGCTTGGAAGCTGCTGTCGAAGGAACACTGGTGTCTATGATCTTGTCGATGGTACACAACGCTGCCACTATGTGCTGTAGAGAGGGTGAATGTTTGAAGTGGTGAAAAGGACATCATTCAGACAGACTGATTTTCCCTGGATTAGGTTGCGTGAATTGAGAATTGTCAGAGGGTCACTCATCCAGAACGTATTTATCACGTTTCTGACCTGAGGATTGAAGACCTGCTTTGGCGAGTTAGAAGGCGCACCGCAACAGGGAAGACACTGGTGTTATATTACTAGTACCCTGGAAACGTAGGTTCAAATCTCAGCATGGAAATGGAAGGAATTTAACTTCAATCAAGGGAAACTGTTTGACAAATTTAATGGAGCTTTTTGAAGATGTAAGTAATCAGGGAGATGAAAGGGAAGCAGTTGATGTATTTGCATTTCCAAATCACATTTGATAAATTGCCATATAAAAGGTTAAAATTAAAAATAAGGGCCTGTAGAGTTGAGATAATATATTAGCATTGATCAGAGAATTAATAAGGGACGAGAAACAGACCCCAGAGATAAAGAAGACATTTGAAAGTTGGCATCTCGAACTATTGGAGCACCACAAGGATGAATGCTGATCCTAGAGACAGCTATTTGCAATCTATATCAATGACCTAGACAAAAAGGAGGGGATGATCTTACCGATTTATCACACCAGTCAATAGGCATGGCGAGCTGGTCGCATGAGAACCGAAAACTGGGTTCGCGGAAGTTACTGGCCCCAGGAAGGGCGCAAGGCCGATCTTGATATTCAATATTATTAGTGAGGCTGGGACACAATTGTGTGGGCTCACTTGTTGTAATAGCCTCACTGTGGAGGTCCTCACGGGGTCTGGCTCTCCGTTGGCCATCAATCAGCCCAATTCAGTCGAATCTTCTTCAGTTAGTCACAGCTCATGAACACTGGGTAATTTCCCTTCATTATGCGTAGAGGCAAATCTGCTGTTTGTCCATTGAGTTCCACTTCAACACGGCCCCCATCAGGAGACCATTCTTCTGGTCTATGTCTTCAGCATTACCCTTGATGGCCTTAAGGGAATGTGTTAGAGCTTCTCACTGTGGACAGTCCCTGGTGAGATCCTGCTCCCAGTGTCACCTTCTATCTTTACTGGGTGTCCTTCCAGCAGTGGAGTGGCCTAGTATCTGCGTGTAATATCGATGATGGATAGCACACGTAGCGATTATTCCTCCCCAACTGTGGGTCACTTCATTCTTTTTCACCACATTGTACAGCAAGAACACTTCTCCTTTTGTTTAAAGGTTGTCCTGCTTTGTTCCTGCTTTTCATCTTTATGTATAGTTTTTATTCCTGCAAGCGCACTCTCCTTTTTTCCCCACAGCTTCAATATTCCACGTCTCTGCACCAACACTCAGCAGCAGAATGCCCCGATTTCGTACATTGGTGACATGTTCGGGCCCCAATGTCTTTGGGTTTCAATTCAGTGGACATTTTACACACCTAGGTGGATGCCTTTCTGCAGAGTGAGATTACTGTTATCAGGCATTTTTGTGTAGCTTCGCTGCGTAGACCACAAACAAATCGGTCACGGATGGTGTCGTTAAACATGTCTCCAAATTCACAATATTCTGTAAGTTTTTAACACACTGCCACAAATTGTGTGATTGACTCCTCTTTGTTTCTTTTACGGAATCTAAAACACTCTGGAGTTTTGGTGAAAAATATGTTTTCAAAATTTCCACAATTTGTACATTTTAGCACCTGGTTTATCAGGTTGCACAAGACTGCGGAGGACATTCAAGGTTTTACCTCCCATCACGCTCAGGAAAATGGGCACTAGAATATCTCCATCTATTTTATTCACCAGCATAAAACATTCACAAGCTCTCGATTGCTCCATATTCTCATCAAAAGCTCCCAAGAATGCCAAAAATTACCATTTTTATTCACACGGGTTTCCCATATGCATATTCTGCAACTGCTTCTCCAGCAGCTACCTCAGTTTTCTTATTTACACAAGACATTGATTTGAGCTTCATTCTCTCATGTACAACAACCGCCTCTAGATTCTGTTTCTCAGATATTTTTTACTCGTGCCCCACACTGGCTAGTTGATTTTCTCTGTAGATAGAAATTTTTTTTTTTTTAAAGAGCAACACAGCACGGGGAACAGGCCCTTTGGCCCAACGAGCCTGCGCCGCCGTCATAACTATATAGTAGCAATTCCATTATCCTATTCTAAATTTAGGTTATTCCTAATATGGAAGACTCTCACTATAGGGACAATTTGTTTCCCAATCAGCCTAAGAGCGAATGTTTGGGTTGTGGGAGGAAACCGGAGCGCCCGGAGAAAACCCACGCAACCACGGGGAGAACGCGCAAACTCCCGCAGACACAGGCCCAAATCCAAGTGTCTGCACAGCTACAGCGATAGTCACTGAGCTGTCATGGTGCCCTTCAGATGGTCCAGATAAAGCACTCATTTACGACATGAAGCCCCAGGCAACCCATGAATCAACATCCAAGAGCTGTCCTCGCACCACCTGCCGAATGCATGCTTCTTGTTGGTCAAGTATGGACCGAATTACCTGTGGAAAAAAAGCCATAGTTAAACAGTCCTACTATATCCCTCTATCTGCATACTGCTCATGTGGCTGTCCAAGAGACCCTTAAACAGCCCTAGCGTGCCTGCTCCCACCACCTTACTCGGCAATGCATTCCACACCCCCACTACCCTTTGTGTGAAAAACTGCCCTCTAATATTCGTCTTATACATATCCCCCCTCACCCTAAGGCCATGACCCCTCGTCCTATCCATTTCTGAAGGTGGAAAAAGTTTACCACCATTTACTCTATCTATACCCCTTATAATCTTATACACCTCTATGAGATCCCCTCTAAGCTGACGTCTTTCAAGGGAAAACAACCCCAGTCTACTTAATTGTTCCTCATAAGACAGTCCTTCCATACCAGGCAGCATCCTGGTAAACCTCCTCTGCACTCTCTCCAAGGACTCCACATCCTTCGATAGTACGGCGACCAGAACTGGACGCAGTATTCCAAGTGAGGCCTAACCAACGTTCTATACAATTGCAACATCAAACTCCTACTCTTGTATTCTATACCCTTTTCTATGAAAGCGAACATACTATACGCTTTCTTTATCACCTTCTCCACCTGTGAAGACACCTTCAGAGACTTGTGAACCTGCACCCCCAAGTCTCTCTGCATCTCTATACTCCGAATAGTTTTACCTTTTATCCTATACTCTCTTCTACATTTTTCTGGCCAAAATGCATCACCTCGCATTTATCCGGATTAAATTCCATTTGCCATCTATCTGCCCAGTCTACCAACCTATCTATGTCCTGTTGTATTGCCTGGCACTGCTCCTCTGTACCCGCCAATCCAAGCATCTTGGTGTCATCAGCAAATTTGCTGATCTCACCACCTACTCCAACTTCCAAGTCGTTTATGTAGACCACAAATAGAAGAGGACCTAGTACTGAGCCTTGTGGCACTCCACTAGTGACAGGCTTCCAGCTGGAAAAAGAGCCTTCCACTACTCCCCTCTGTCTCCTCCTTCCGAGCCAGTTTTCGACCCATCTACCTACCCGACCCTGTATCCCATGCGCCTTCACCTTCTCTATCAGTCTACCATGAGGAACCTTGTCAAACGCCTTACTGAAATACATGTAGACGACATCAACAGCATGTCCTTCATCAACTGTTTTTGTCACTTCTTCAAAAAATTCCACTAGATTTGTAAGACAAGACCTCCCCTTGACGAAGCCATGCTGCGTATCCCTGATCAGATTGCAGCGCTCCAGATGCTCATACATCCTGTCCCTAAGGATCCTCTCCATTAGCTTACCTATAACTGAAGTCAAGCTCACCGGCCTATAGTTTCCTGGGTGATCCCTCTGACCTTTTTTAAACAACGGTACTACGTTTGCTATCCTCCAGTCCTCTGGGACCTCACCTGTGTCCAAGGAAGAGACAAAGATTTGCGTCAGAGGCCCAGCCAAGTCTTCCCTCAACTCCCTTAGAAGCCTGGGGTAAATGCCATCAGGCCCCGGAGCTTTATATGTCTTTAAGCTGCCTAACAGCCCCAACACCTCTTTCCTCGTAATCTTTATTTCCCTCAACCGATCCTCAACTTTGTCAACATCAGCAAAAGACATCTGGCCAGTCTCCTGCGTGAATACCGACGCAAAGTATTCATTCAGGATCTCCCCCATTCCCTCAGGCTCTAAGCATAGATCCCATCCTCTGTCCCTGAGAGGTCCAATCTTGCCTCTAACCATCCTTTTGCTCCTTACGTAGGTGTAAAATGCCTTAGGATTTTCCTTAATCCTACCTGCCAGAGCCACCTCGTGGCCCCTTTTTGCCTTTCTAACACCCCTTTTAAGATCCCGTCTACACTCTCTATAAGCTTCCAGCGCTATTGGCAGACACATTTGAAAAGTTTCTCTTTTTCTGACTTCTTCTTCTGAGTGGCTTAGCAAGCATATGTCCTTTATCCTCATCACCAGTTTTGTTGTGTATTTGGAGATTGACACTCAGGAACACTCAATAAATGAATGTGTGTTCTTTCTCACACCTCCTGCTTCTCTAGATTGGTTCCTGGGGTATGTGTGCAGATCAGAGATTATAGAGAAAAGGCAGGAAAATAGGGATGAGAAAAATATCAGCCACGATTGAATGGTGAAGCAGACTCGATGGGCCGAGTGGCCTAATTCTGCTCCTATGTCTATTGGTCTTGTGAAGTGTATTCAAGACTAGGATCAGTTTAGCTTAGTTGACTGGACAACTTGTTTGTAATGCTGAGTAACACTAACAGAGTGAATTCAATTCCCATACCGGCTGAGGTTATTCATGAGGGCCCTGGCTTCTTAATCTTGTCCCTCACCTGAAGTAATCCTCAGGTTAAATCTCCACCTCAAGGCCTCTGGTCATCTGGTTTTACCTTTGTATTCAAGACTAATTATGCAGAGTATTGGTCTCAGAGAATCAGGAGTATGGAGAATGGATGCAAAAACGGAACTGAGACAGAGTATCTATCCATCTCATACACTCAATGACCAAGGGCAGAGATCCACAAGCCTCAAAGGAAAGACACTTTTTCCTCATCTCAGTCGTGAATGGCCAATCTCTAATTATGGGATGGTTGATGGATATGGAAACTGATAGATCTCTACATCACAGATGGATAAACTGTTCAATAGAAGCAGTGAGTTCTGCCACCGATGGTAGAAAATGGCCCTAAGAACTTGGGGCCTGGACTATCTGAGGTAGTGGACTATTGAGATTTGTACTATTATCAACAGGTAAAAAGATCTTAGGGACTTGAAGAGGAACAAATGCAATGATATTACAGGGAACTGGGATTAGCTCCATTTACAAAGCCAGCACCAGCATGGTGCAGAATGAGCAATATAGAAGATAGAACCATACAGTGCAGAAAGAGGCCCTTCTGCCCATCGAGTCTGCACCAAACACAAGCCCACCCAGGTCCTGCCCCCATAACGCTACATATTACACCCACTAATCCCTCTAGCTTAAGCATCCCTAGATACTAAGAGGCAATTTCTTAGCATGGCCAATCAACCTAACCCGCACATCTTTTATTGATGTCTTTTCTTCTACTCCACAGGTGATTGGGTCCGCCTTGTTGTCCAACAAGGGGCATAAACGCGGTGGGTCATGTGAGGGCTGCTCTGAATGTTGCTTCGAGAGTTGCCTAGTGCTTCACGTCGTTAGTGTACACTTAAACTGGACCATCTGACAGGCAACATGACAGCTCAGTGACTCACTGTTTGCTGTGCAGATACACAGATTTCGGCCACTGTCTGCGGGAGTTTGCACATTCTCCCCGTGTTTGCGTGGGTTTTCGCCAGGTGCTCCGGTTTCCTCCCACACCCCAAAAACGTGCTGTTAGGCTGATTGGTGTAACAAATTGTCCCTAAATTAGTCTTCCCTCAATCTTCCCCAATAGGCATAGACAAAGGTCATAGGTAGAGGAGGGCATTCACAATGTTAAAATGGCGGTGCGGGCTCGTTGGGCCGAAGGGTCTGTTTCCCGTGCTGTGTTGTTCTTTGAACTATGGGAGGAAACTGGAGTACCCAGAAGAAACCCATGCAGACATGAAGAGAATGTGCAGACTCCACACAGACAGTGACCCGAGCCAGGAATCGAACTCAGGACTCTGGAGCTGTGAAGCAGCAGTGCTAACCACTGTGCTACCGAGCCACCCAAATATGGCCTCCTACTGTAATGTCTATTATTCAAAGAAATGGAAAGAGGCAATGGGACAGAGAAAACAGATGCGGTGGGAAGAAAATGTTAATTCTTTTATATATATTTCACATTTTATATATATTACAAAATATATTGTGAAATAGGATTGCTGAGTCTCTTAAACGTTAACCTCAAAATTTATATTTGACAACGGTTAGTTTATTTGCTTGTTTGGTTTGCAGGTTCTCGACATGATTTATACCAATGATTAAAGTGAGAGTTACACATTGATTAACCTCACTGGCCAGGATCAGAACAGGATTATAACAAACCAGAAGTTCAGTGAACTCCTTATCTTTCCTGCTCGCTATTTTAGTATGGTTCAGCTCTCTAGTGTTCTCTCATTTTCTCTGAAATCAGTGTACTACACTCGCTGCAATAATTGTAGGCCTGAAACTTTCACTGAATCATTATGCACATCACCACCAGTCCCGTTCACTCCCTGTTAGAGTTTACCTTTGCAAACCACAGGGGAGGGAGGGTGGTTCTTCCATCTCTTCATGAGGTTAAGGGTTAGGGCAAACAGAATGAAGAACACGGCCATCATGGTGAGTCTGTCAAATACTGTAAACAGGGAAAAGCTGAGAGCTCCAGGTTCACCAGACAGACAAACAGTTGGCCCATAACCAGACAGCAGAAAACAAACTCCACTCAGTCTGTTAGCCGGGCACTTCAGAGTTTTATTGTGATCAGCCTCTCATCTGATGTAACACACAGCACTTTATTACAATGCTGTGTGTTTTAGTTATACAAAGACTGGATCAGTAAACAATCATAAAAAATTATCTATTAAAGTACAATGTTTCTTCTCTGTTCATCACCCAGTGTTCAGAAATTCTTACAGCCAGATTAATGATACAAAGGATTTGTTGACGCTGAATATGGAGAAGGCCAAAGGCGTTTTCATACATTCCCTACAGTGCAGAAGAAGACCATTCAGCCCATCAAGCCTGCATCGACTACAATCCTGTCCAGATCCTATTCCTATAACCCCGCATACTTACCCTGCTAATTCCCCTGGCAACAAGATCAATTTACCATGGCCAATGCATTTAACCTGCACACCTTTGGACTGTGGGAGGGAACTGGAGCATCTGGAGGAAATCTACACAGATACAGGGAGAAAGTACAAATTCCACACAGTGCCCGAGCCGGAATTGAACCAGGGTCCCTGACGCTGTGAGGCAGCAGTGTTAACCACTGACCTCCACCACAATTTCTATTCCCACCTATGAACTCCATCCCTCCCTCTAAGTAATTGCTGATCCAACTGTTTGCAAACTTGATTTCATATTTGACCTGGAGACACATTTTGACCATAATATCCATGCCATCAATAAGAATGCCTATTTCCACTTCAGGAACATCACCCAATATATACACTAACAATCAATTTAAGTTAATCGGTGTTGTTCATATTGTGGGCGAGGGTATCTCAAAACCCACAAGGGTAACTTGAAACACCGGTTCTTAGTGGTGCGTATGTTGTTTTTCGATATTACGTGAGGAACAATGTACAACTCAGTGAGAAAACGGTCTGATCATTGTATGAACAATTAATAAAGAATATTTATTAACTTTAAAGAGAAACAAAAGCATGCATAGCAAGAAGAACTTTAATAGTCTTATAACACTCAAGGGTATTGATGGCTATACACACATAATTTTACATGAAATTATCCCTTGGTGCCCAAAACTAACTACATTTTATCTCAACTCTGAAACACCACTTTTCCCTAGACTCCAAATTTAAGTAAATCTGGCATCTAATTCCAGCAAATAATTACCACAACCATTAAAGTGGCCATGATAGGAAAATAATCTTTCGTTTCAGTAAAGGCAGAAAATAGCTACTGCTCTTGGGAAATTATAGCTATAACTTGCAGCAGTTCTGATGTTAGCTTCTTCTTAGTGCTCTAATGTTATACCATTTCCTTTCCTTTAATTTTATTCCCTTGAAGTCGGCTTTTGGCAGGTCAATTTCCTCACCTCTCCACCTTCAAGTTGCTACTTCTATTGCCCCATTGTGTTCTCTTCAGTCAGATATGTAAAAGATTTGCTAGATTAATCACATCTCATCATTTCTCCAGCTATCTGCCTCTAACCAACTCCTTGCTTTTACTTTGATTTTTAATCTTAATTTCCCCTAATTCCTAACAGTCGTTAAATTTGTACATGGCTCTGTTACGCTTGCATGAAAGGATATATATTCATACACAGGAACAACCTGAAAACAAAAGGAATATTTAAAAGTTGTACACCTTTGTGGGAGTTTGAGAAGCTTTCTCCGTGTGTCTGTAAAAGTGTTTCTGAGTTAGAAGAAGTAGTAAATATTTGAATCATTTTCTTGAGTTTATATTGAGATCTTTCAAAACCTTTTTTATAATATAGTTAATCTTCTTAAATATTTTACTCCTCGTGTTAAAAGTTCACCAGCAGACACCTGAGAATTTATTCAGTAACTTCCCTTTATGGTTTAAAATAAAGTTAGAATCCACCAAGGTCACTTTGGGATCTGACTTGTCTAGCTAGGAAAGGTTTATAATAGTAATAATTTCAGGGTGGCGGCGCGGGCTCGTTGGGCTGAAGGGCCTGTTTCCCGTGCTGTTTTGTTCTTTGACTCCTATAACTTTCCCTGCGCTCAAACCAATTTTTTAGAACTGGCGCTGTGTACCACATTCCTGTCCCCTTCTGCACCCAAATGGGTCTCCAAGTATCAGGTCCTTCTCTTCTTCACTCTAGTAACCTGCTCCTGCCCTCTCTGAATCCTTCTATTTTGTTTCACTATCTAACCTGCCCAAGGTGCATCTTCCTAACACGGTGCTGATAACAAGTGATAGTGTCTCCAGGGGGAGTCCTTTCCTCACCCCCCTGCCCCTCTCCATTGATTGCAAGTTCAAGCTCCTGGCCTGTTGCTGAGAAAGGAAAATGAGATGAGGATTAAGACGCAAGCTGGATGGCAAATATCTGGCTTACAATCCTTAGTAATTGGCCAAATACATTTTCCACATTCATTAGGTTGCATCAGGAAGAAGACATTGGGTGGAAATTCCCGTCTGCGGCAGGACCAATCGCGAGCGACAATGGAAAATTTGGTATTCCGGTCAAAACTCTACTCACTTTTAGCGGAACTGGAAAATCCCAGTCACGAATGAGGACGGAAGATTTCAGCCATTGGAGTCTCACGCCGGCGGATTTGCAGCTCTCTCCGAAATCAAGGGACTTTTGAACAGGCTGACTGAACTTTCTGATGCCCCCACCTTCACCTCGGTGACACTGTAAGGTTCCGCTCATTGTCTGATGCACCATAAGGTTCTGTCTGTCAACCTGCTGCCAATTTATCAATGAGCCACATTCTCACACATTAGATTGCCCACCGCGCAAACTGAGCACACATCCTATTGCAACTTACAAATGACAGCTTTTGCACATTCAATAGTCTTGAACAGTGAATCATTTGAGTGTGACCTAGCAATGTAACACACAATCGCTCAACATCCACACAAAACAAAATAAAAACTTGTATTTCAAGAGCTCTTTTCACAAAGCCAGGATACTCCAAAACACTTCACAAGCAACAAAGTAGTTTCAAAACGACTGTTAAAGTGTAGGAAAGTTAATTTATCCGTAGTCAAATCCCTACGAGTAGCGGTAAGTTTTAAGTTTATTTATTAGTGTCACAAGTAGCACTGCAATGAAGTTACTGTGAAAGTCCCCAAGTTGCAACACTCCAACACCTGTTCGAGTACATTGAGGGAAAATTTAGCATGGCCAATGCACCTAACCAGCGTGTCTTTTGGACTGTGGGAGGAAACCGGAGCACCCGGAAGAAATCCATGCAGACGTAGGGAGAATATATACACTCCACACTGACAGTGACCCAAACCGGGAATCGAACCCATGTCCCTGTGCTGTGAGGCAGCAATGCTAACCACTGTGCCTCAGTGCAATGCCATCATGACGAGATAATCTGTTGTTTCAGGAATTAGCATCGAACACAGCACATGAGGCTTTTCTTCAAATAATGATGCTGATCTTTTACATCTAAAAGGTGAGGGTGGTTTTAACCTTTCACCCAAAGAATACAACTTTTGACAGTACCCTATGCACTCTCTCAGACTGCACAGACCACCTAACCCACACATCTTTGGACTGTGGGAGGAAACCGGATCACCCAGAGGAAACCCACACAGACACAGGGAGAATGTGCTGACTCCATGCAGACAGTGACCCAAGCCAGGAATCAAACCCAGGTCCCTGGCGCCACAAGGCAGCAGTGTTAACCACTGTGCCGCCCAACTAGCTGATGTACAGGTTAAGTGATTTGGCCATGCTAAATTGTCCCTTAGTGTCGGGGGGACCATTTATGATAAATGCATTAGGCTATGGGGCTAGGGTCTGGGTGAGATTGTAGTTGGTGCATCTCAATGGGCCCAATCGCCACCTTCTGCACTGTAGGGATTCTAGATTCTATGAAATCACCGGAATGGGACTCGAACATTGATTTACAGGCAACAGAACCACCCAAGGAGCCTTGGATAAGACTGCGTACTGGGCACAGGATAGGCACCTACAGTGTCATATGATTTCTTCTGTATTGGCCTGACATTTCACATTCCTTGTTTAATTTCAATATTTTTTTCAGATTACTAGTTAAATAATTTATTTCATCAGTTAGTGCAAGTTTAAATTTGTAAGTTAATGAGCACTTTGACAGAGTGATGGAGAAGAAATGATGATTATTTAAACAGACATGGGCAGTTGTTCCACGGGGTAAAGATGGAATTTGGTTTTAGGACAAAAACAAGTGATTGTAAATTAGTTGCCCAACATCAATGGGAAGTAAAACAAGTTTGTAATTCACTACTGTTCATATTTCATTGTGACTAAAGTCAATTTATCCCCATAGCAACTAATCAGTACAGATTATCTTACAACTCTGACTGAGAATTTTTGTTCATTGGGATTTCAGCGCATTCTGGTTGAGGAAGAGACTCGAATGATGTCTCTTTGGCTAATGGTCTTGGCTGGAGTGGAATTTAAACCTCAGAAGCAAATGTGCTCCATTTACATACTAGGTGTGTTCACTCTATAACAAGATATCTCTGTTAGAATTTCATACACAAGAGGACAGAAAAACAATTGTTGAATAGATCAGTTTCAATCTGAAGAAGGTTCCCCACTCCTGAGCACACCTTGTCTGAGTTTAGCACACACTCGATAAGGAGGTGGACTCAGGGTAGTTCCGTATTTGGCTTCCGTGTATTTTGGTTTTGGCTCGTTTTCCGGGAGATGGAATGTGAAACATTGGAGCAAGGACGTGAAGAACAGGAAGAGTTCGGTCTTTGCCAGCTGCTCCCCCAGGCACACACGACGGCCTGCAGAGTGAAGAGAGAGTGGTTAGAGAGCGCAGGAGAAGAGAGAGTGGTTAGAGAGCGCAGGAGAAGAGAGAGTGGTTAGAGAGCGCAGGAGAAGAGAGAGTGGTTAGAGAGCACAGAAGAGAGAGTGGTTAGAGAGCGCAGGAGAAGAGAGAGTGGTTAGAGAGCGCAGGAGAAGAGAGAGTGGTTAGAGAGCGCAGAAGAGAGAGTGGTTAGAGAGCGCAGGAGAAGAGAGAGTGGTTAGAGAGCGCAGGAGAAGAGAGAGTGGTTAGAGAGCGCAGGAGAAGAGAGAGTGGTTAGAGAGCGCAGGAGAAGAGAGAGTGGTTAGAGAGCGCAGGAGAAGAGAGAGTGGTTAGAGAGCGCAGGAGAAGAGAGAGTGGTTAGAGAGCGCAGAGAAGAGAGAGTGGTTAGAGAGCGCAGGAGAAGAGAGAGGGTTAGAGAGCGCAGGAGAAGAGAGTGGTTAGAGAGCGCAGGAGAAGAGAGGTAGTTAGAGAGCGCATGAGAAGAGAGTAGTTAGAGAGCGCATCAGAAGAGAGTAGTTAGAGAGCGCATCAGAAGAGAGTAGTTAGACAGCGCATCAGAAGAGAGTAGTTAGAGAGCGCATCAGAAGAGAGTAGTTAGACAGCGCATCAGAAGAGAGTAGTTAGAGAGCGCATCAGAAGAGAGTAGTTAGAGAGCGCATCAGAAGAGAGTAGTTAGAGAGCGCAGCAGAAGAGAGTAGTTAGAGAGCACAGCAGAAGAGAGTAGTTAGAGAGCGCATCAGAAGAGAGTAGTTAGAGAGCGCATCAGAAGAGAGTAGTTAGAGAGCGCAGGAGAAGAGAGTAGTTAGCGCAGGAGAAGAGAGTAGTTAGAGAGCGCAGGAGAAGAGAGTAGTTAGACAGCGCAGGAGAAGAGAGTAGTTAGACAGCGCAGGAGAAGAGAGTATTTAGACAGCGCAGGAGAAGAGATTATTTAGAGAGCACAGGAGAAGAGAGTAGTTAGAGAGTGCATGAGAAGAGAGTAGTTAGAGAGCGCAGGAGAAGAGAGTGATTAGAGAGTGCAGAAGGAGAGAGTAGTTTGAGAGTGCAGAAGGAGAGAGTAGTTTGAGAGCGCAGAAGAAGAGAGTAGTTAGAGAGCACAGGAGAAGAGAGTAGTTAGAGAGCACAGGAGAAGAGAGTAGTTTGAGAGCGCAGGAGAAGAGAGTAGTTAGAGAGCGCAGGAGAAGAGAGTAGTTAGAGAGCACAGGAGAAGAGAGTAGTTAGAGAGCGCAGGAGAAGAGAGTAGTTAGAGAGCACAGGAGAAGAGAGTAGTTAGAGAGCACAGGAGAAGAGAGTAGTTAGAGAGCGCAGGAGAAGAGAGTAGTTAGAGAGCGCATCAGAAGAGAGTAGTTAGAGAGCACATCAGAAGAGAGTAGTTAGAGAGCGCATCAGAAGAGAGTAGTTAGAGAGCACAGGAGAAGAGAGTAGTTAGAGAGCGCATCAGAAGAGAGTAGTTAGAGGCGCACATAGAAGAGAGTAGTTAGAGAGCGCATCAGAAGAGAGTAGTTAGAGAGCGCATCAGAAGAGAGTAGTTAGAGAGCGCAGCAGAAGAGAGTAGTTAGAGAGTGCAAGGAGAAAGAAAGAGAGTAGTTTGAGAGCGCAGAAGAAGAGAGTAGTTAGAGAGCACAGGAGAAGAGAGTAGTTAGAGAGCACAGGAGAAGAGAGTAGTTAGAGAGCGCAGGAGAAGAGAGTAGTTAGAGAGCGCATCAGAAGAGAGTAGTTAGAGAGCACATCAGAAGAGAGTAGTTAGAGAGCGCATCAGAAGAGAGTAGTTAGAGAGCGCATCAGAAGAGAGTAGTTAGAGAGCGCATCAGAAGAGAGTAGTTAGAGAGCACAGGAGAAGAAAGTAGTTAGAGAGCGCAGGAGAAGAGAGTAGTTAGAGAGCGCAGGAGAAGAGAGTAGTTAGAGAGCACAGGAGAAGAGAGTAGTTAGAGAGCGCAGGAGAGATGCCCGAAGATGACTGTTTGGTCACACTGATTGAACAGCAGCTGGTTGTCTCGTGATCTTAAATATTTAATGTCACTCTGGCAGCATCCCCAGCATCAAAACCCTCATTCAATCAATTTCAAACTTTTTCAATCTTAAGCGGATATTATCTTACCTCCTTCTACACAGTCAATATAAAATTCACTCTTCAGAAACTAACTCCTGGAGCTTTGAAAGGTGACATTACTTTAGATTGTAATCTCTTGAATTCTCTTTGAAGGTGAGAAAGCAAATAAGAACCTGAACGCTACACAGAGATGTGACTGGTCACTCATTATTAATCCGCAGTTGTATATTCCAGTACAGTTAATGATTCCTCAAATCCTGCATTACCTGCAGAGAATGGGATGAAGAATTCCGGCTTCACAAACTTCCCTTCGGCATCGAGGAAGTGACCCGGATTAAACTGATGTGGAGTTGACCAAACCTTCTCATCGAACATGACAGAAGTAAGATTTGGAACGATTATTGTTCCCTGAAAGGAATTTAAATAATGAGATGCATTAGCCAAGAATACATTTGTAACCAGCTATTACAGCAATACTTGAATTCAAAGCAGGATATGTAACCTTTTGGGTTAAAGATCTTAATCCCCACTCAGTGCTTGGCAAAAGAACCATTGCCAACATGAAGACTTGTTTGCAATGCAATGAATCTGAATGATTAAACACTGCCTGAGAGAAGGCTGGAGGAAGGTTCAATCGCAGCCTTCAAAAGGATATCAGATTAACAAGAAAATATTTGCCAGCCTCTTAGGAAAGGCTGAGTAGTGGGACTCCCCAAGTTGATCTTGCTTAGGATACTTTGGACTGAACACTGTTCTATTGTTCTATGTTCATTCCCTCAAAGGTACCTGTTTCAGAGATGCTCAGCTCTTTAAGCAAAGTCAAAATCTTTCCTATTATCAGCACAACCATCAAAATTTATAAGTAACAGTTATAACTGGGGAGAAGTTGTACTTTCAGAAGAGGGGGGACAGGTTTACTGGGTCGAAGAAGAAGCTATATATTCAAGATTAATTCCAGACTCGTACCTTAGGGATTGAGTATCCCATAACCTCTGTATCCCTGAATGTCTGATGAGGAAGTGAAATTGGAGCAATATTCCCTAAGCGTTGGGTTTCATGGATAACAGCATTAGTGTATGGCATTTCCTCATGGTCTGCCAGTGTTGGCTTTCTCTCCTTCCCAACAACTCTGTCAATCTCTTCGTGGACTTTAGCTACAGGAACAAAAGAACAAAATATTTTGAAAATCAGCGTTGAAGTGTAATGTAGAAAGTGCAAGCAACCAATGTGTGTGCAATAATATCCCACAATTAGCACCGTGATGGATGATTTGAAAACCTGCTTTAGGGATGTTGGTTGATGGGTAAACATTGGCCAGAAGTCTTCTCCAGATTTTTTTTTGACAAAATCTTTTCCATTAATCAGAAGGTAGCGGATCGGTAAATTGAAGATCGTTTTGATTATGCGAGTGTGCCGGACTGCAAGCTATGCAAAATACAACACAGGTGTGTTTTGAAGCTGGAAGACATCTCCTACGCTTACCTGTGTGACATGTTCAAATATTCGTTTCCCATGTGTCAAATTAAACAGTTAGACTTCTCCAATGTTGGACATTGCAGCAAGCAAGGACAGAGATTTTGGCGCTGCACTGCAAGAATGGCTGGAGAATTCCAGCCAGCAAATAACTTTGAAAGAAACTGATTCAAATCCAAATACAAAAACTACCCTGAACAAAAGATTCATTATTACATAGAATTACACTGAAAATGCACCTAGACATCGGCTGATAACTAAAGCACTGAATGAACCCACTGCCTCCGCATTATGAATAACACAATCGAATATACAAGATTTATTTTGTCAGAAGGTCAAGGTTCATGATCCCTACCCCTGCCCCCCACCAAGAACCTTTGATCCAGAGACACTTGGGGCTTGATTTTTACAGCCTCGCTCCACCTGAGACTGAGGTCAACAGACATTTCCATTGTCTGCGCCTCGCCCCTCCGATTCTCTGGTAGGTGGGGCAGTAGAATCCCTGGCATCAAACCCTAAACACTGGTACCTTCCAGCATCCGTGTAGTTTACATACCCAATAGGAAGGCCCTGTATTTATCTAGGTGTGGTGCTACCCCTTCCCACCCCCGTCCAAGATCGTGAAAGAACTTTGCAGCCAATGTGCAATCTGCGTTTTCTACTTTGCACTAATCAAAAAGGAAGGCACTGTGTTCTATAATCACCAGGTCGAGTAACGGAGTCTCTATGTCCTGACAACTAATTTGGACAATGAGACATGTTGTCATACTTACACTGAAGATCAGGATGTAGCATCATGAAGAGCAGAGACCAGCGTAGGGTGGTGGAGCTGGTCTCTGAACCAGCACAAAAGAGATCAATGAGTACTCCTATCAAATTGGATTCCAAAAAACTTGTGCTGGGATTATCCTTCACCTAAATATGAAAGACATGGATTCAAATATCAGGAAGAGTAATCGATTCGAATGGAGTTATATTACGGGGAAAGAAGAATGATTTTCCCTCTACCAGGGTCATTGGATACTTCTTTGCTGCTTGGCTTGACACTTTCAGTCCCAATGAGTCGTGGAGTTGAGATTGTCAGAAGGGAACGAACCTTCCCCTCCCTCGCATCAGGCAAGGCTAGATCTTTTAATTCAGCAGCTCCACTGTGTTTTGCCAATGTGTGCCAAGATCCCTCTGGGCTCAATCTGATTCGAGGAGTATCGAAGACTCCTGAGGTGGCCCAATGGGTTATCGCACTGTCTATTGTGGCACGGAGGAATATTTCAGATTCGATCGCTGGCTAACAGGAATCAGAATGTACTTCTGTCAGCGGAATCGGGATAAATATTTCTCAAAGGGAGGAAGGAAATCTGTCAAAGTGCCTGCTGCTGATGTGTGATAAATGATTCTTTAACAATGGGCAAAATTATGCATCAGCTCAGTGTTGCTGAAAATGGATTAGAAACACATCCACCCCAACACTGAAACCAAAAGAAAAACTGCTGGAAAATCGCAGCAGGTTTGGCAGCATCTGAAAGGAGAGAAAAAAACTGATGTTTGAAGTCCAGATAACGCTTTGATCTGGACTCGAAACGTCAGCTCTTTTCTCTCCTTAGAGATGTTTGCCGGACCTGCTGAGATTCTCCAGCATTTTCTCTCCTGGACTTCAGATTCCAGTGTCCGCAGTAATTTACTCTTTTTTCCAGCCAATATTGTCTGGGATACATTCCCATTTCTGTCCCATACCTTCTCCTGTTCTGCTAGGAAAGCATCAATGAAATCTCTGGGCTCATCCGGGTTCCAGGATTTTTTATGCTCTGCGATTTTTTTCTGCATGAAGCGGATTATCAGTTGCTGATTTTTGAATATTTTATTGTGTGGGCCTGGGAGGTGGCGAATACCGGGGAACGTGTTCACCAGCTGCAACAAATACACAGTGTGAAGCGAAAGACATTTCATTTTTTTCTAACACGTCTCCGATTTAACTGTAAACTTACGCACAGAAATTTACTTCACCATGTTTACCAGAGAGGAAAAAAAAATCCCATTTTCTTAGAGCTTCTCAAAAGATTAAATACTTTGAAATATAGTCATTGTTATGTGGAGACCACAGCAGTCAATTTTCACACAGCATGATCCACCCGTTACTAATTAGTGACTGGTTGAGAAGTAACATGTTATCCAAGACAACTTCCCTTTTCTTTCATCAATAAGTGTTCTTCAGTTTAACATTTCAGCTTAATGACTGCTCCTCCAGCACTGTAACACTCCCTCAGTTCTGCACTTCAACTGTCAGGTCAAATTATCTGCTCTACTCTTCAGAATGAGATTTAAACCCCTGATCAAGGAGACCTTATTGAAATGTACAAGATGATCAGAGGTTTAGATAGGGTGGACAGTGATAGCCTTTTTCCTCAAATGGAGAAGGCTAACACGAGGGGACATAGCTTTAAATTAAGGGGTGGTGGTTATAAGACGGATGTCAGAGGTAGGTTCTTTACCCAGAGGGTGGTAAGGGTATGGAATGCCCTGCCTGCTGCAGTTGTAGATGCGCCAAGTTTGGGGGCGTTTAAGAGGTCAGTGGATAGGTTTATGGATGAAAAGGGAATGGTTTAGGTTAGAGGGTCATTGCTTTTTCTTAATTGGTCGGCGCAACATCGAAGGCCGAAGGGCCTGTTCTGCGCTGTAATGTTCTATGTTCATCTATCTGACTCTTTAAATGTGAGTTGATCTTTCCTTGTGGTGAGAAGCATACATTGCTGGTAACAAAAGCTCAAATATCAACTTATCTACATTTTGGGCTGATAAGTGACATTCGCATCACCGAGCAATAGCTGTCTCCAACAAGACATTGATATGAAGTGACATTGCCATTACTGATTCATCACCCCTTCACATTCAATGGCTTTGCTGAATTCCCCCACCATCAACAGGGGATGACCACTGACCAGGAATGTAACTGGATCGACCAGTCAAATACCGTAGTGGAGACTGGGAATTCTGCCTTCACTTCCGACACTCAAAAGCCTGTCCTCTATCGACAAGGCACAAGTCAGACGTGAGGTGGAATAATTGGTCTGCCTGTATTTACTAGGGATTAAACAAATGAGAGGAAATTTGATTGAAACATGTGAAATTCTAACACGGCTGGACAAATGAGATGCAGGGAAGGATGTTTTCCCTCTTTGGGAAATCTAAAAGCAGGAGACACGGTGGGTGGGATTTTACCATCCTGCCCACCATGGGAACCCTATGCGGATGAAGGGGGCGGACCATACAAAAGTCCAATGGCCCCGGGAGGGATTTTCCAGTTTTGGGGCCAGCGCAGCAGGAAGATGTGTCTCAGGATAGGGGATCATTTCGAATGGAGATGAGGAAAAATTACTAGTTGTTTCTTTAAAGTCTTGTCACTCCAAGGTTGCCAAAATGTGTATGAGTGAGCGGAGTACTTCATCTGGATTGGCAAGTGGTCTTTTTATTGTAGTTATGATAATCCAGCTGCGGTTCACTATTACAATGATGTTCTCTGTTACTTTGAATAGAACCATAGGAACCTATAGTGCAGAAACAGGCCCTTCAGCCCATCGAGTCTGCACCGACCTCAATCCCACCCAGGCCCTACCCCCAAATCCCTACATGTTTTACCTGCCAATCCCTCTAACCGAAACATCCCTACACACTAAGGAGCAATTTTAACACAGCCAATCAACCTAACCCATACATCTTTGGACTGTGGGAGGAAACCCACGCACCTAGAGGAAACCCACGGAGACACAAGGAGAATGTGCAAACTCCACACAGGCAATGACCTGAGCCGAGAATCGAACCCAGGTCCCTGGAGCTGTGAAGCAGCAGTGCTAACCACTGTGCTACCGTGCCGCTGTCATAGATATATCTGGCAACATCCCATTATAAACATACAGCGCAAAGATTTATTTTGACTTGTGGCTGCATAAAATAAAAGATATTGATTTTGTCCATTGTACATCATCCTCCCTCCCCTCCATTTTCTTTACCATTTAATATTAATCCCAAGCTCCCAGCCGCACACATCAATGTGCTTAAAGGGTAGAGGTCAAATCACCTTATTTCCATTCCATTCAGCAGCACATTGGCTAAGTTACAATGGCAGAGATGAAAACGTTCTTTGTATTTCTCTAAACTCTCAAGTCATTCCCATATGTTCTTTAGACTCACCTGATACTGGGACTCAACCTTGGCTTTGTTTCATGGGAGACTGAGTCTGATGCTCAAATCCCATATCACACTCCTTCCTGCTATATTGTAAAGTTGTCCTACCTGACCCCAAAATCCTCCTTCCAAATCAAAGCTTTCCTCGACTGTATGAAGAAATTCAAGGAACTTTTCATCATGATAGTCAAAACGTTCTCCAAAGACAAATGAGCAGATAATGTTGGAGGTTGCGTTGTTAATATTTAAGTGTGGATTGAAAGGGAGACCTGGAAAAGTGATGACAGACTGTGAATGCTCCCAAATGAAGATTTCCCCAGTTACAAACATGCTGAAACTCTTAAATATAGTAATTATGGGACAAGAGTATTTAAATCAGATTCCACTTATTCCACGTGGACCAATTCACTCCCGGTCCCTCTCAGGAAAAGAGTTACTGGACAGGTTACAGTAAAGGAGGGGGCCATTTGGCCCCATCATGTCCATGCTAGCTCTTTGTAAATGGAACTCACCTAGCTTCACTTTCCTGCCTTTCCTCCATATCTCTGTAAATGTTTCCCTTGACATGGTTATCCAGTTCTCTCATGAAGGCCAAACTGAATTAGAAATAGGAAGCGGAGTCAGCCGTTCAGACTGCTCCATAATTCATCAAGATCACAGATGATTTGAACTCCTTTTTCTTGCCACCCCCATAACCCTTGACTTCCTTGTGGATCAAAAATCCATCCAACTCAACCTTGAATATATTCAATGACCAGTGCTCTCTGTGGGAGAGAACACTGCACTGCTTTGCCACATCCTCAACAATCTCCAGCTGCTCCTCAGGAACATTCTCCCCAGCTCTCTCTCAAATTCATTTTCAACACTCCCAACACTCTTGTCTCCTCAGTTCTCAGCTTGCTGTAGGCCCTCTGCTCCACTGACCTGAACTGTTCCATCATCTCTCCCTTCACTGTCCTCAATCTCATCAATGACTCCCTTCGAGTAACCATGGACAGCGCACACATCCAAGATCCTTCTTTTCTAGGAGGCGTGGGTTAGAGGGATTAGTGGGATAACCATGTGCGATTATGGGGATAGGGCCTAGGTGGGATTGTTGTCAATGCAGACTCAATGGGATGAATGGCCCTCCCCAACACTGTCAGGATTCTATGATTTACCTGAAGATTGGTGTTTAGAGTCAGTGTGACTGGCACTTTTCGCAGGGCCTCAACAGTTCAATTCTGAGATTCTCTCCAAGATCATTAATATTCCTGCCAATCAAAATCTACAGTTGTATATTACAATGACATGAAACTTTGTCTCACCTTGTAAATTCCTGTTGCATTTTACGATCTGCCTAAACTATCAATTCACCTCCACAGCAGCTAGATAGTGCATCTGACATTTAGAACATTACAGCGCAGTACAGGCCCTTCGACCCTCGATGTTGCGCCGACCAGTGGAACTAATCTAATGACCCTCTAACCTAAACTATTCCAATATTATCCATACGCCTATCCGATGACCATTTGAATGCCCTTAAAGTTGGGGAGTCCACAACTGCTGCAGGCAGGGCATTCCACACCCTTACTACCCTCTGAGTAAAGTTCATTTCCTTACCTTTCGTACTTTCAAATTCTTTGTTTAAAAATCCGGCCTCCTTGATGATTCGCAAATCTAGAGCTTTCTTCCCCAGCCCAAAGTTTCTCATTGTTGCGAGAGAAAACTTCCTCTGCTCTCTCCACCAATGACCATATTTTGCAAAGACAATACCTACCGGGGTACAATAAAAAACTTGTTAAAACTTGCTATGTTTGAATGTAAAATGGAGAATATCTTTTCAAACATCTGAGGAAATTAAAATTGGAATGGGTAATTAACGGGCAGCTGAAACCTTAACAAGAATTTATTCAGCTTGAGTATCCTGGAGCAATACAGACAAAGAACAAAGAATAACACAGCACGGGAAACAGGCCCTTTAGCCCAACAAGCCCGTGCCACCACCTCGATGTTCCCACTTCCACCCATGATCCTTGTCTAAGTTTACAGAAATCTGCATTGAAACCAAATTTGAGACAATTTAGGGAGAATTTGTTCTGCCAATCAGCCTAAGAGCACATCTTTGGGATGTGGGAGGAAACCGGAGCTCCCGGAGAAAACCCACGCAAGCACGGGGAGAATGCGCAAACTCCCACAGATACCAGCCCAAAATCCACGTATCTGCACAGCACAGCGATAGTCACTGAGCTGTCGTGTTGCCCATCAAATGATCCAGATCAAGCGTACACTAACGGTGTGAAGCACTAAAATACTCTCGAAAAATCCAAGAGCAGCCCTCTCACAACCGATCGCATGTATGCCCCTTGTTAGACAACAAGGTATGTTGAGACAGATGGGAAACTGGCAAAGGTTTACTTTGCCTAAACAATGATGCTGGATAGGAATAGGTATCTGTCTGTCTCAGGAGATGATGGATTGAGCCCAGGGGCGTAGGTCACTTCTGAATTGAATCCCATCTGTTGTAGCCACAGAGGCTGATTTGAGAGGGACAACCCATTCTGCAGCTGGCACTGAAGTCCCCCTCCTCCCGGGCTCTTTTCCGCCTCCTGCTCATTTCTTTTGCTCTCTGCTTTTTCCACACCTTTCCTGGCCACTTTGTGCACTCTGTCAGCAGTGGACCCCTTCGTGTGCAATCGCTCCAGTCCCGATTGACTTGAAGTCTCTCTTGCAGACTTTGTGCCTTGCAGTTGTGGATGTGTGGGTGACCTGTTGGCCTGTCACCCCGAGCGCACTGTGACCTGCCGCCCCGAGCGCACTGCGACCTGCTGCCCCAAGCTCACCAGCTCTCCATTACACTGTAAGTTGAATGATGGAAGGTTCAGTGATTACCAACAGGAAAAGTCACTCCCAACCCACCCCTCTGGTTTGTGAATCTGTCCCTGAAACTTTGGTGCATTTACCTTCTCCTATGAGGTTCGACAAATGTTCATAAATCTTTAAGTCGGGCCGGTCAGCGAAATCCTCGGATTTCTTCACCAATGCCTCTTTTAGAGCTCCAAAACCGTTTAGCAGCACTATGTTTCTCCATCCAAAGTTTAAACTGATCACACTGCCGTACTTCTTCCACAGCTTCAAAAAATAGAAATAAATGAACAACAGGGTAGGAAAGCATGATCTAATATTGTAGGTTTGACATTGATCACTTCCAGATCAATGCAAACTGATCAGTTTGGAATGATTTGAACATAAGAACATAAGAAATAGGAGCAGGAGTCGGCCATCCAGCCCCTCGAGCCTGCCCCGCCATTCAATAAGATGATGGTTGATCTGAAGTGGATCAGTTCCACTTTTCCGCTCTCTCCCCATAACCCCTAACTCCCAATATGGACCCATACACTTCGACCAATTGGTGTTAGGCTTCAATATGTTATGATGTGGAGATGCCGGCGTTCGACTGGGGTAAACACAGTAAGAAGTCTCACAACACCAGCTTAAAGTCCAACAGGTTTATTTGATAGTAATCCCACAAGCTTTCAGAAATGCTGTTTCTTATTCAGATGAGTGGGGAGTTCTGGTCTCAAACAGTGAATATAAAGTCACACACAATTTACAAAATACTGATTAGAATGCAAATCTTTGCAACTAACCTGCTTTTCAAGTCTTAAAGATGCAGACAATGCCAGCGGAGATAGCATCAGCATAGGTTAAAGAGAAGTCAAGGGGAAGTCTTGTCTTACGAATCTAGTGGAATTTTTTGAAGAAGTGACAAAAACAGTTGATGAAGGACAGGCTGTTGATGTCGTCTACATGGATTTCAGTAAGGCGTTTGACAAGGTTCCTCATGGTAGACTGATAGAGAAGGTGAAGGCGCATGGGATACAGGGTCGGGTATGTAGATGGGTCGAGAACTGGCTCGGGAGGAGGAGACAGAGGGTAGTAGTGGAAGGCTCTTTTTCCGGCTGGAAGCCTGTCACTAGTGGAGTGCCACAAGGCTCAGTACTAGGTCCTCTTCTATTTGTGGTCTACATAAACGACTTGGAAGTAGGGGTAGGTGGTGAGATCAGCAAATTTGCTGATGACACCAAGATGCTTGGATTGGCGGGTACAGAGGAGCAGTGTCAGGCAATACAACAGGACATAGACAGGTTGGTAGACTGGGCAGATAGATGGCAAATGGAATTTAATCCGGATAAATGCGAGGTGATGCATTTTGGCCGGAAAAATGTAGAAGAGAGTTATAGGATAAAAGGTAAAACTATACGGAGCATAGAGACGCAGAGAGACTTGGGGGTGCAGGTTCACAAGTCTCTGAAGGTGTCCTCACAGGTGGAGAAGGTGATAAAGAAGGCGTATAGTATGTTAGCTTTCATAGAAAAGGGTATAGAATACAAGAGTAGGAGTTTGATGTTGCAGTTGTATAGAACGTTGGTTAGGCCTCACTTGGAATACTGCGTCCAGTTCTGGTCGCCGTACTATCGGAAGGATGTGGAGTCCTTGGAGAGAGTGCAGAGGAGGTTTACCAGGATGCTGCCTGGTATGGAAGGACTGTCTTATGAGGAACGATTAGATAGACTGGGGTTGTTTTCCCTTGAAAGACGTCGGCTTAGAGGGGATCTCATAGAGGTGTATAAGATTATAAGGGGTATAGATAGAGTAAATGGAGGTAAACTTTTTCCACCTTTAGAAATGGATAGGACGAGAGGTCATGGCCATAGGGTGAGGGGGGCTATGTATAGGACGAATATTAGAGGGCAGTTTTTCACACAAAGGGTAGTGGGGGTGTGGAATGCACTGCCGAGTAAGGTGGTGGGAGCAGGCACGCTGGGGCTGTTTAAGGGTCTCTTGGACAGCCACATGAGCGGTATGCAGATAGAGGGATATATTAGGACTGTTTAACTACGGCTTTTTTCCACAGGTAATTCGGTCCATAATTTGAGCACGCATTCGGCAGGTGGTGCGGGTACAGCTCTTGGATGTTGATTCATGGGTTGCCTGGTACCTCATGTCGTAAATGAGTGCTTTATGTGGACCATCTGAAGGGCACCATGACAGCTCAGAGACTATCGATGTGGCTGTGCAGACACTTGGAATTGGGCCGGTGTCTGCGGGAGTTTGCGCGTTCTCCCCGTGGTTGCGTGGGTTTTCTCCGGGCACTCCGGTTTCCTCCCACAACCCAAAAATTCGCTCTTAGGCTGATTGGGTAACAAATTGTCCCTATGGTGAAAATTTTCCATATTAGGAATAATATATATATTATTATATAGGAATATTAAAATAGGATAATGTATTTGCTACTATTTGGTATGACGGCGGCGCGGGCTCGTTGGGCCGAAGGGCCTGTTTCCCGTGCTGTGTTGCTTAATAATAAAAAAAAAGATGTGTGTGTTAGTGTTGGGTGCTCCATGTACAATAAATGTTTTTTTGACTAATTGCAATCACCCACCCAGCATTCTGTGCCTCTGATGGCACAATTAACCAAAATTCTAGGGTGGTACGGTAGCACAGTGGTTAGCACTGCTGCTTCACAGCTCCAGGGTCCTGGGTTTGATTCCCGCTCGGGTCACTGTGTGGAGTTTGCACATTTTCCTTGTGTCTGCGTGGGTTTCCTCCAGTTTCCTCCCATAGTCTAATAGATGTGCAGTTTAGGTTGATTGGCTGTGCTAAGAAATTGACCCTTAGTATCTTGGTATGCATAGGTTAGAAGGATTAGTGGGTATAATCTGTAGGTAGGGCCTGGGCGGGGTTGTGTTCAGTGCAGACTCGATGGGCCGAAGGGCCTCTTTTTTGCACCTTAGGGTTGTATGGTTTCTATGGATACACTAAGAACAAAGAACACGGGAAACAGGCCCTTCAGCCTAACAAGCCTGCGCCACCACCCCAATGTTCCCACCTCTACCCGTGATCCCTTACTTTTCACTCGATGATTATTTATTTAAGCTTTTACATTGAAACAATTTCATTTATACAGCCCCTTTAACATGCTAAAATGTCCTGTGAGACAACAAAATTTTACACCAATCACTTCAAAAATTTAAGATCAGACAACTAAAAGCTTGGTCAGAGGTAAATTCTGACACCTTAGAAAGGAGAGAGAGGTAACGAGGTGGAAATATTTAGGGAGGAAATTCCAGAATTTAGTTTCTCAGCAGTTGAGGGGGTGCCGCCAACGTGGGACCAATTGAAATCAGAAATGTGCAAGAGGCCAGAATGGAAGAACTGATGCAAGTTTCCCTCAGATGGCAAAAAACTGAAGGTAAACTGCATGTGTCTCAACCATTTAAAATTGGTCCAAAAAACAGCTGAAAAGCACAAAACAGTTAAAAGAGGAAGTGAAATAAATCTCATACACAACTAGCTGCAGGCAAAAGAAAAACTTGGATTTATGCAGCACTTTTATGACCTCAGGATGTCTCAGAGCGTTTTAAAGCCGAGTGTACATTTTTACAGCTATGATCCCTTGTAAAGTCAGAACTGGGATAACCATTCTGAAAAGCACAAACAGATGTGAAAATAGAGAGAATCTATTTTTGATGACATACATTATGGGATTAATATTGGCCAGTTGATTAAATATCGCTGCCATGCTCTTTTTTTGAAATAGTACACCAGGAGCAGATACGGCCTTATTTTAATACTTCTGAGAAACGGCAGCCAACAGTGCGGCATTCCCTGAGCACTACAATGGATTGTCAACCTAGGTTTTTGAGTTCATGTCTCTAGGATGGAACTTGAACCCAAATATTTTGTACTCTGGGACAGGAGTGCTGCCAACTAACAATTTTCAGGTGAAACAGCATTTCTGAATTTCAAGTATACTAATGCATGAAAATAAGAGCATTTAAGTCTAACTGTTTGGGGGGATCAAAGATGGCACGAGTGAGAGAGGAAGCATGATCCACAGGTGGCAAGATACTTAGATAGAACATAACAGCACAGGACAGGCCCTTCGCCCTCAATGTTGTGCCAAGTTATGTCCAATCCCAAGATCAAGCTATCCCACTCCCTATCACTCTGGTGTGCTCCACGTGCCTATCCGATAACCGCTTGATAGTTCCAAAATTGTCTGACTTCACTATTACAGCAGTCTATTCCACACTTCAGACATCTACTTCTAGATGTAGACATCTAGTAGACATCTACTTCTATTCCACACTTCAGACTTGTGATAGTTATAGGACGGATATCAGAGGTAGGTTCTTTACCCAAAGGGTGGTTCGGGAGTGGAATGCCCTGCCTGCAGCAGTTGTAGATGCGCCAAGTTTGGTGGCGTTTAAGAGGTTAGTTGATAAGTATATGGAAGAGAAGGGAATGGTTTAGTTTGGAGGGGCATTGCTTTTTATATTGGTCGGCGCAACATCGAAGGCCGAAGGGCCTGTTCTGTGCTGTAATGTTCTATGTTCTATCCCTCCTATATCTCCCACTATGAACCTTACAGTCATGCCCTCCAGTAACACCTACATGCACTAGAGGAAATAGTCCACTCTATCTTCTTCCCTCATCATCTTATATATCTCTATTACGTCACCTCTCATCCTCCTCCGCTCCAAAGAAAAAAGCCCCAGCTCCCTCAACCTTTCCTCATAAGACCTACCTTCCAAACCAGGCAGCATCCTGGTAAATCTCCTCTGCACTCTCTCCAATGCTTCCTCATCCTTCTTATAGTGAGGTGACTAAAACTGAACACAATATTCCAAATGTGGTCTCACCAACGTCCTGTATGGTTGCAGCATCCTTCTTGAAATCCAGCTGTTTATTGAGGTCTAGAGAAAGTTTAATGTACATCAAGCACGCTTTAAACATACCTGGGGTGCAGCTGCAAAGAGAGGACTCCAAAAATCTAGCTGGAAAGGATTATTTTTAAATCCCTTCCCACCAGTTGGAATTTACTGTGCGCTTGGTGGAGGAGGAGGGGCTGTGGATTTCACCTCAGTCTGCAAATTCACTGTTCTTTTTTCACCCAAGAACGGGTGAATTAGGTGGGAAGCAGGAGCCACTGAGGTCCTGCTGCAAATTGCAAGCTGTTGTTTCTACTTTGGGATTGCTTTTTTTTTGCAGCTAGAGCTCATTGAAAGGCATTCTGGGACTTGTAGTTCAGCCTCGAACCATTTTGTAGGTTTTTTCCCAACTCAGTCAAGTGCCCAGGAAAGAGCTCCAATATCAAAATGTGTAGCTGTCAGGTCAGCCTAAACACATTGAGCTACTTCTGTTTTCACCCAGCCAAGGGTGAATTAAAGTGAGGGAGAAGAACATACAAGAACATAAGAAATTGGAGCAGGAGTCGGCCATCCAGCCCCTCGAGCCTGCTCTGCCATTCAGTAAGATCATGGCTGATCTGAAGTGGATCAGTTCCTCTTTCCCACTTTCTCCCCGTAACCCTTAATTCCCTTGTCTATCAGAAATCCATCTATACGTAACTTAAATATATTCAACAAGATAGCCTCCACCATTTCAATGGGCAGAGAATTCCAGACATTCACCATCCTGTGAATGAAGTTCCTCCTGAACTCCGTTCAAAATCACCTCCCCCTGATATTTTGAGGCTGTGCCCTCTAGTTCTGCTATCCTTTTCGAAGTGGGAAGACTCTCTCTACCTCTACCCTATCTAGCCCCTTCATTATCTTGTAAGTCTCTATAAGATCCCCCCTCAGCCTTCTAAACTCTAATGAATACAGACCCAGTCTATTCAATCTCTCCTCATAAGCTAAACCCCCTCATCTCCAATATCAGTCTGGTGAACCTTCCTCCAAGGCCAATATATCCTTTTGTAAATACGGGGACCAAAACTGCACACAGTTGAAGAGTTGTAACTTGCAGTTCAACTGGGAACACTTTGCTTATATTCGGCCAGTAAGGCAAAAAGCAATCCATGTAAGAACTCTGCCAGGTCAAACAATGAGACAGCTTCATACAAGGCCTAAGAAATAGCACTCTGGGCTGGAGGAAGTGGGTAAGCCCATAGGCACCGGCAAAATGGCAGAAGGCAAAACAAAATTGAGGAATGGGACCACAAGGGCGGAGGTTCCCACCGCCCTCTCCTAGCGGGGTCCCTGAACAAAGCATGGTGAGCAAAAGGACAGGGGAAGCTATCACGGAGGCTTTGCCACTGAGTTGCAGGCTAAGACAGACAAGCTGACAGAGGAGCTTGAGGTCATCTGTTAAATCTCTCCAAGGTGTCAACGTCGCCCGTGAGGACCGCTTGAAGGAGCTTGAAAACTCAGAGGCACTATATCCAAGCTGAAGATATCATTTGATATCGGAGGTTAGGTCCCTAAGAGAGAAATGTGATGAGGTGGAAAGACGCCAAGGTCGAAATAACATCCGTCTGAAAGGCCATCCAGAGGGAATCAAGAGCTCAAATATCACAGATTTTGTCACCAGGCCAGTGCAGAGCGTGCTGGAACGCGAACACGCATGCATGCACACCTCGTCTCATTATTGCACGAGTACATTACACCTCAGCTCAAGACAGAATCTTGCAACAAGCAGCACAAGCTACAACTGAGGTACCAGAAAAATAAGCTGTTGATATTTCCACATTTTATCTGGTCTTACCTTCTTTCTAAACATTACATTTGTTCTTTCTCTGTCCATTCTATCTTCTCACTGACTCTGCATTTACATCAATACTGTCAATAATTAGCTCTATTAAAAAGTAACTGAGCTGAAAGCTTAGCTGTTTTTCTCTTCCCACAGATGCTGCTTGATCTGTTAAGTTTCCCAGTACTACTTTATTTCAGACTGACATCTCTACAAACACAGCTGCTTAATGGAAGCATTGATCTTCACAGAATTGCTGCAATGCAGATGGAAGCCATTCAGACCATCATTTCTGAATGAATTCACTTGGTGCCATTCCCCACATTCTTCCTTCCCAGATAATAATCTAATTTTTTTTTGAATGCCTCAATTGAATGTTCAGGCAGCATATTCCATTCGCTGTATGAAATGAAAAAGTTCTGTTCCTATGCTGCCATAGCCTCTTTTGCCAATTACTTTAAACTGTGCTCTCTCATTCCCAATCCCTTCACACAGGAACAAAGAAATTTTCAGCACAGGGGCACACTCTTCGGCCCTCCAAGCTTATACCGACCATGCTGCCCAAAAGAAATGTTGTGCAAGTATGCCACATCTGCAGATTGTTGCATGAAGCGTTAGAGCTTCAGTGGGTGGATATCAGCTCTCCCAATTCCACTTCATAGAAGCATAGAACTCTACAGTGTAGAAAGAGGCTCTTTGGCCCATCGAGTCTGCACCAAACACAATCCCACCCAGGCCCTACTCCCCTATCCCTACATATTATACCCATTAATCCCTCTAACCTACGCATCCCTGGACACTAAGGGGCAATTGCTTAGCATGGCCAATCAACCTAACCCACACATCTTTGGACTGTGAGAGAAAATTGGAGGAAACCCACACAGACATGAGGAGAATGTGCAAACTCCACACAGACAGTGACCCGAGCCGGGAATCGAACCCAGGAGCCTGGAGCTGTGAAGCAGCAGTGCTGACCACTGCGCTACTGTGCCGCCCCACTTGCTCTTGCTCCTCCTCGCTTTTGGGCTCTGACTAAGTTGCATCCCCATTACTAATTATCCCTGTTCTTGGATTGGATACATGTGCTGTTGCTAGTCACTGCAGGATGGGGATGCAGTTTGGCCTCACTCGCATCCCTTTGGACATCTCGAGAAGGCGAAAGGAAGAGGAACATACTTTAAAAACCCAGAAACAAAAGAGCCCTTGAAATTGGTAAAATGTTCCATTTATTGCGCTAATGTGCAAATGAGCAAATAGATAAGGTGTGACACTGAACTGGAAGCTACAAAAGAAACCCCACCATTCCTTCCCTGTTTTGCAGGTTAATCAGTGCACAGAATTGACAGGCCTGACTCCTGATTAGCAAAGGGTTGCAGCTCAATGATGCCTCTCATGTGCTGTACAATCAGATGATAGGAATTTAGTGAGAGTGATATCTTGAGGGAGGTTCAGGATACAATTTCAACCAAGAGCCAATCGCAAGTGAGCAAAATATGAATGATCAGAATAATTAGTGACATCCAAGTTCGTAGGAAATGACTGAACATGAATTAAATCGAGGATATCATTGTTAGAGGGATCGGAATCGCATTCACTTAAGATCTGATGATGATAGGAGTAGGCTAAATTCAAATATTATCTAGATACATGGATAGATATACATAGCTATCTATATCGTACGTAAGTAAACATTTAAGCAAAGTGGTGGTCCAGTTAGTACCCATTGCCTGTAATTGCTACTCCACGTTCCACCTCCAGCAAACTTCATGTCTCCAGAATGCTATGGGACACAGTTCAGAATCAACTCCC
This sequence comes from Sphyrna mokarran, assembly GCA_024679065.1. Taxonomy (NCBI): domain Eukaryota; kingdom Metazoa; phylum Chordata; class Chondrichthyes; order Carcharhiniformes; family Carcharhinidae; genus Sphyrna; species Sphyrna mokarran. The sequence continues at coordinate 40,514,097 of JAGIQG010000022.1, forward strand.
CAACAACGCACACCCGCCTGCGCCCCCCCCCCCCCCCACAACCCACTCCTCCCCCCACTTTCCATCACCTGGGGCAATTAAAGTTCAATTCATTAACCTGGAATTGAAAGCTACTCTCAGTAATAGTGACCATGACACCTATCATCGATTGTCACAAAAATCCATCTGATTCACGCCTTCAGGGAACGAAACTTGCCATTCTTATCCGGTCTGGCCTATGATTTTTATAAATGACCTGGATGAGGGAGCGGAGGGATGGGTTGGTAAGTTTGCCAACGACACAAAGGTTAGAGATGTTGTGGATAGTGTGGAGGAATATTGGAAGTTGCAGCGAGACATTGATAGGATGCAAGGTGGAGAAGTAGCAGATGGACTTCAACCCAGGTAAGTGTGTGGCGATTCATTTCAGCAGGTCAAATAGGATGATAGATTATAATATTAAGGGCTCTTGGCAGTGTGGAAGATCAGAAGGATCTTGGGGTCTGGGTTCATAGGATGCTCAAAGCAGCTTCGTAGGTCGAGGATGTGGTTAAGAAGGTGTATGGTGCACTGGCCTTCATCAATTGAGGAATTGAGTTTAGGAATCGGGAGATAATGCTGCAGCTTTATAAAACCCTGGTCAGACCCCAGGGTGGAGCAAATTGATGGATTTATTTTATCATAACTAATAGTTCAGACAAATGGTAAATGTGCATTTAAGAGAAAGCCAGGTAGAGATAAGGGGAAGAAAGGAACAGAAGGAGTTGCTGGGTGAAAAAAAAGGGAAGAGACTCAAATAAGGCATAAAACACCAAAATTGACCTGTGGGACCTAATGACCTGTTTATGCACTAGAAATACTACATAATTTTGCTGCTTATGGTAGTTAGAGGACAATTATCTCAGTGCCAGACATCACTGCAAGAATTCCTCATGATAGTGCCCTAAGCCCATCCATCCTCAGCTGTTTTATTAATGACTTCCCCAAGATCAGATCAGAAATATGGAGTTTCATTGATGGTCGTGCAATATCCATCCTGAGATTGTGCCTGGACAAGGTCAGCTTCTGGCTGATGAGTAAAAGGGAATACTTGTGCAATACTATTGCCAAGTCACAACCAACTTAAATAAAGAGAGAACCTAACCCTCTCTCATTCAAATCACCAAATGGAACTAAACACCTTGGGCTTGATTACTGGGCCAAGTAACAACAGCCGCAACGGCAAGTCAGAGGCTGGGAATTCAAAGGTGATCTCCTGACTCCCAAAATCCTACTCACCAACTGCAAGGCACAGGTTAGCAGTGTGATGGAATACTCACATTGTGACCAAAGGTGGGTAAGCACAGGGGAAAAACTGCCCTTGCCTGAAACCCTGCCCTGGCAGTCTGGTTAGTTACCCTCCCTCACTGGGGCCTGCATGTCTGGCCCTCAGTCCCCCCCTGTTCTTGGTGCCTGGTCTCCGATGATACCCCTGCTCTGGGCTGACTAGAGTCCCAACAGTGGCCACCACACACAGCAGCGCTGCTAAACTGAAGAGCCTTTGGCTCTCTTATTGAGTTCTTGGAGGCAAGGCATCATTCCTCACAGAGACAGATAGCTGTCTGATGACCGTAAAATTGGATTATGGTTTCAAAGGGCCAGAGGAGGCAAGTTCAGCTTTTGCAGCCAGTGGATGGGGGCCACCACCTCTACTCAGCCCATTGTTGTTGAACACTTTGCGCATGGCTTTTTTTTAGCCTATTTTTGCATCCGCATTGATTTTTACTCTTTGTAAGCAATAACGGTGGGAGCATTCCTGACTGAAGAAGAGTGGGAAGAGACACAAGTGAAGCAAAATTGGACCTAATGACGTGTTTATGCGCTACAAGTACTGTATAATATTGCTGCTTGATGGTGGTTGGAGATCGATAGCTGACTGGCTCCCAAAAAATGGTTCCCCTTTCTTAAATGCCACAGCCAGTGAAAGCTGTATCAATGAGCTACATGAATGAGGCAGAATGAGGCCTTTAACAAGCCACTTCAGGTCCTCAACAGACCCCAGGAAAAACTTGATGCCTTCCCACTAGAATATGGGAGTTTGAGAGGGTCCATGGGCACTTGTTTTTTTAATTCTTTCACAGCGTGTAGGCATCGCTGATGTTCCTAACTGTCCTTGAACAGCGGGTCTGGAGTGCCAGTGGGTTTGGAGTCAAATATAGACCAGAGCAGGTGTTGGCAGGCTTCCTTTCCTGAGTTACATGAGTTAATAATCTGGGTTTTTAACAACAATCGATGATGATTTTGGTCATCCGGATTGAAACTTTTTTCATGTTGCGATATTTTATTTACGGCATACTTGCCGAGGTGGAATTTGAACCCATGTCTCTGCCTCCAAATTACTCCTCCAGCGGTGTTACCACTACACCACTGCATCCGCCACTCTTTTAGTTCATGAAACACCTCTGCCTTCATCTACGCTAGCAGGGAGACGCTGTGGGGAAGGGGCTTTAAAATTCATCCCTTTATTTACTTTGACCGTTCCAGATGTAGGTTACAGTGATGACTAAAGCGAGGGTTACACATTAATCAATCTCATTTCCAGGATCAAAGCTGGATTATGACAAAACAATACTTAATATAATCCTCACTATCTTTCCTCCTTAATATTTTGGCACTCAAGTGCTCTCTTTCTCTCTCCTATCTCAAATTAACACATCTTCTGCTGACCAACGTCAGCCTGAAGTTTCTCTGGAATCTGAAACTGTAAACAACCACTACACACATTGGGAGCTAAGCTTGAACTGTGTAAGAATTATATACTTATTGTGGAATTGTGAAACTCCATTCCTGGAATCTTCACATAATGTAAACCTAGAGCAACATCACGATGAGATTGAAAAGTGATCACGTTACCGAAATCAATCATAGAGAAGGAGTTTTACAACAAGTTTAAGAGATAAATTGAGACATTGAGAGGGGAATGGTTGGAGGAAGATATGAAAAAGCAAAACAGATAGAAACCGAGAAGGTTAAATCCACAGAACTGGATTCCTCACCTCCAGCCAGCCCCATTCACTCCCTGTTATTTCACCGTTTGAATTTACCTTTGTAAATGATAAGTGAGGGTTGCTCAAGTCAACCTGATGAATGTTCCCAATGAAAGGCAAACCCCAGGGTCCAGGAGGGTAGTTCTGACATTTCTTCTGTCTCTTCTTGAAGTCGAAGGTCAGGGCAACCACAGTGAAGAACATGGCCAGCAGAATGAATTTGTCATTTACTGTGAACAGAAACCCGGGGAAAGCTGAGAGCTCCATGTTCACCAGAGAGACAAACACTTGACCAGCAGCCAAACAGCAGAGAACAAACTCCACTCAACCTGTTAGCAGGCAGTGAGCGCTGCTGTGGAGTTTTACTGGGAGACGTCATTCAGTCTTATGTTACGCTTAGAGTATCATGTGATTTTGTTTATTGACTCAGAGTTTGTATAACTATAAAAGGAGAACTTATCTTCAATCATTTCTTCATTATTTTTCAAATTGTTGTAAATTCAACTTTGCAACCAGATTAATTAAACAAAAGTTTGGAGGTGATTTTGAAGCTGCAGAAGTTACAGATGATTTTGGATCGCTCTGACACAAAGCCTTAAGGGAGCAGAAAAATTCAATGGCTGTAAAATCGGACAGAACTAGGAAATGGCATGATGTATTTGACCTATCACATTGCTTTCAATGTTCAGAAACTTGTGGCTTTCTGCAGATTCCCCGTGCTTGCATGGGTTTTCTCCGGGTGCTCCGGTTTCCTCCCACATCCCAAAGATGTGCTCCTAGACTAACTGGCAAAACAAATTCTCCCTAAATTGTCTCAAATTTGGTTTTTAATCCATAGATCTATAAACATAGACAGGGATTACGGGTAGAGGTGGGAACATCGGGGTGGCAGCGCGGGCTCATTGGGCCGAAGGGCCTGTTTCCCGTGCTGTTTTGTTCTTTGTTCTTGACATGGTAACTGCACGGGCTAAATGAACTGCTGAGAGTGGGTGCCTGCCTCTGTAGGGAGCCCAAGGTTGTGTGAGGCTAGTGCCAAGTAAAGTTTGCATTATTTAAAGGGGAAGTGCATTCTGGCTGCAAAAGCAATCTTGAATTATGGCACAGCAGGGCAGAGACTGAAGTCCATAGTTCTCTATGCTTATTATAGTTAGTAAATTCCACTACCCGCTTGCTCCCCATAACCCTTAATTCCCTTATCGATCAGAAATCTATCTACCGTGACTTAAACATATTCAACAAGGTAGCCTCCACCACTTCAATGGGCAGAGAATTCCAGAGATTCAGCACCCTCTGAGAGAAGAAGTTCCTCCAGGTAGTTTGGGAGTATTCCATCACAATTCTGACTTGTGCCTCGTAGTTGATGGGGAGGCTTTAGAGATTCAGAATATAGGTTACTCAAATTGGAACACGCAGATTCTGACTCACTCAATAAACAATATTTATACGGCTGGTCCAGGTCAGTGTCTGGCTAATGATGCTCAGGACGTTGATGGTGGGGGATTCGCCAACAGTAACGTCATTGAATGTCTGAGTAAGATTCACCTATAACTTCACCAACTAATGAAAAACATCAAATCTTTTGAAGAGGACTTGTTTTTTTCAAAGAATAAAGATGGCTGCCACCAGTTACCTGATGTCTGGTATTTTAAATTGATCACTTTTCTGGGAAGTTCTTCTATGGATTGCACTGCAGACCTGCCCTGACATGATCAAGATCCACTTCAAAACAGGAACTCATGAAAGGAATGGGATGAAAAATGCAAAGTTCCGAAATTGAAGCAATTCTTGAAGATAATGGATACTGCCAACCAGTCAGATACACAAAACTCCGTGGGAAGGACAGAATAACTCTGTCTCTTGTTAGTTTCTTCTTTCTTGAAATTTTTCAAAGGGTTTGGATCAAAAATGTGATTACTTGCACTACAACAATGACTGCAAGACATTAATCGAATTCCTTCATTAGAATATTCAGACAGGAATTATAAGAAGTGGTTTTGCTAAGCTAGAAGTCACCAAAGTCACCTGGAAAAAACTTCTGAAAGCAGCAGTCAATAATCTCTTTCACTCTCTGAAGCTAAACTTAGCTCCAGCAAAGTGCAGTTACCTGAACTGCATTTCAACTCTACTATTTTAAAGCAATAAGCTTAGAAAGTTCAACAATCAATGCCCCAAGGGTATGCAATGGGCTTAATCAGGCATTTAACTGTTATTTTTATGTTTAACTTTTCTGACTTCTGAAGCTTGTAGGTGTCACCATGTATTTTACTGAGTAGGGAAAGTAAATTGGTCCTTCAAAAACAATCCAAAATTTTAAAAGGTTTTTTTGTGTCTATAATATCAAATGGAAAGAAAATGTCCAGATTTAATGCAAGTGCCATTCAGAAGAGAGGGGAGTTACTATTGAGGATTTAAAAGGTGTATCTCTTGAAGAGTTAAAGGCACTTCTAACTAGAGGCTTGTCCAAAAGCCTGAAAATCTGAACTTTTAAAAGCAGTGGCCAAACAACTAGAGGGGAAAGCTGAGGGATCACTGAAATGGATCAATTAGCTGAAGTGGAATTAAGATAGAAGTGGCAGTAATTGGAACAGGAATTGCAGTAATGGACAGAAGACAGAATTTCACAAAAGGGAGAGGGGTAATGCAGGAAAGAGAATGGGGAGAAGAGGGATAATTCCAGAGAAAAGGAAAAGGAATTTTAATTTTTAACAAATCCAGTTGGAGTAAGGGAGATTCCACTGAGTCTCTTGAAGATGCCCATAGCTCAAACTTAAGAGCTGAGATGTTAAAATTTGCCCATTTAAGCCCTCAGTTTGACTAAGCATGAGTGAATGCTTTCTTTATCTCTTTCAAATGGTTAGCACAGCAAGTGGCTAGCTCAACGCTGACCCCTGCTGTTGCAAAGAAGGTTTTCAAGAAAGTTCTTAAGATCTTCTGAGGAAATGAGCAATGAGGCAGAAAAGGGGCAATTTTATGTGTTTACTTTTAAGTGCAAAACAGTGATTGCCAGAAATTTCTTACCCTAAGAAAATACCCTGATCAGATGTATCTGGAATGTGAAAGATTTAGGCGGCTTGCTTTTGACCAGTGGGTAGAGGCACTTAAAATGGGGTCACCTGCAAAAGCCTTCATGAAACAATTCTCCACCAGGAATTCAAAAACTCCATATCTTTTCTAATGGGAAGATATGTAAGGGGCCAGACAGTAATGGACCAGGCAGAAGGCAACCTTGGCTGATGATTATCAGCTGAACCACAAACACTCATCATAAATAGAATCATAGAACCCTACAGTGCAGGAAGAGGCCTTTCAGCCCATCGAATCTGCACCAACACAATCCCATCCAGGCCCTACCCCCATATCCCTACATTTATTATCCATTAATCCCTCTAACCTATGCATCTCAGGATACGGGTAATTTTTTTTTAGCCCAGCCAATTCACTTAACCTGCACAACTTTGGACTATGGGAAGAAACCGGAGCACCAAGAGGAAACCCACACAGACACGAGGAGAATGTGTAAACTCCACCCAGGGAGTGACCCGAGCCAGGAATCAAACCCAGGTCCCTGGCATTGTGAAGCAACAGTCCTAACCACTGTGTCACCGTGCCGCCCATAAAGGATATGGTTGACTCTTAAATGGTCTAGCAAGCCCTATTCCTGTAACCCCATGTATTTACCCAGCTAGTCACCCTGACATTAAAGGCAATTTAGCATGGCCAATCCACCTAACCCACACATCTTTGGACTGTGGGAGGAAACCGCAGCTCCCTGGGGAGCTAAGTGGACACGGGGAGAACATGCAAACTCCACACAGTCATCTGAGGCCAGAGCTTGAACCCGGCTCCCTGGCACTGGGCAGCACCATGCTGCCCAGGTCAGGCTTGGAAGAGTATTGTAGGGAAGGGAAAGTTCACAGATCAGTTAGCAAGGTAGGTATGGTAATTGCACAGTGGTATTGTCAATGGATTAGTGATCCCAAGAGCCGGAGGAATTCTCGTGAGACCTGGGTTTGCATCCCACCATGGTTGATGGTGAAATGCGAATTTGATTAAGAATTTGCAATCGAAAATCAAATGAAGACTATGAATCATTTTACAATTGTCTTAAAACTCATCTGGTTCATTTATGTCCTTACCTGGTCTGGCCTACAAGTGACCCCAGATCCACAGCAGTATGATTGACTCTTAACTGTCCTCTGAAATGGCCTAGCGAGCCACCAGTTCAAGGGTAATAAGTGCTGGCCCAACCAGCGATGCCCAGATCGATGAATAAATTAAAACAAGGGTACACATTTTAAGGGAGGCATGATAGTACAGTGGTTAGGACTGCTGCTTCACAGTGCCAAGGACCCAGGTTCAATTCCTGGCTTGGGTCACTGTCTGTATAGGGTCAGCACATTTTCCCCGTATCTGCATGGGTTTCGTCTGGGTGATTCAATTTCCTCCCACATTTGGAATGATGTGCTGGTTAGGTGCGTTCAGCCGAACAGGCGACTCGGGGAATTTCACAGCAACTTCATTGCAGTGTTAATGTAAGCCCTACTTGTGATTAATACATAAACTTTATCACCTTTATCTAAAATGGAGACTTTGCCATATCAGCAATCAGTGTTGGTCAATGAGCAGGAGTGCAATGGATGAAGGAGATTTGCTCTTTTGTTTAATGAAAAATTAACAAATGAACAGTGTGACGACAAAGGAAAGAAAGGAAACTTCACTAAATAAATTGATAATCCCCTATTTATACAAAAAAAAACCAAAAAATGAGAAGGGCTGATAACCGTGGAACTGAAACTGAATCAAAAATACGACCAATTAAACCAAATTACAATTTCTGGGGTTGATGAAAGCTCTTGTCCATTGGTCATGGAAGACCTTAAGCAGCCTGGCAGATACTGAGTGCTCCTTCTCTGTAAGTGGATGACCTCCTCCTGGTTGGACCTTGCCAAGGGGCAGGCCTACAAGAAGGTCTTCTCCCATCCCTATAGCCCAAAAATCAAAGCTGTCAAAGAAAACTTACAAAATCAAATATAAACGTGATGATGCATTCCAGCTCCCACAGACAGACAGTCTGCCCCTGCGACTGGATAATGTGACCATGAATAGGTCTAGACAGTATGCAGGTGAGGGGGGGAAAGCTAGTGGGGCAACACAACAAAAATTAAAATGTCATAGAAAACTTGAATCAAACTATGATATAATTCCCAGCGTGATGATGCACCTGATTCCCCATGAGTCTTGGAAGGCCTCTATCATAGAGGTTGTCCTTCATGTGTTCAAAGTACTTAATTAAACAATGTCTTTGATCTGTGTGCCCTAACAAAGAACAAAAGAATAAAGAACAAAGAACAATACAGCACAGGAAACAGGCCCTTCGGCCCTCCAAGCCTGCGCCGCTCATTGGTCCAACAAGACCATTTGTTTGTATCCCTCCATTCCCAGTCTGCTCATGTGACTATCCAGATAAATCTTCAACGATCCCAGCATGTCCGCCTCCACCACCCTGCTTGGCAGCGCATTCCAGGACCTCTCTGTGTAAAATACATCCCTCTGATATCATCCCATTTAACAGTCTGCCTCTGCTGAAGCTTACCAGGGATGGTGGTGATAAAGTCTGAAAGTACAATTGTGCGCTAACCAATTGCTGAGCTGTATCGGTGACGAGGCTTCCTTCGAAGTTGCTTCTACTGTTCTCCTGATATCCTCGTCAATGTTCCTAACTGACCCTCATCTACATTCTGTTTAGTTCCAGTTGAACCACCACTGAAATGTGTGGTGGAACCGGCAAAACACATCGGCAATTCTCACCCAGGAGAAACCATGCTACACTGTCTGCTCACGTCTGAAGAGTGGTCACTTTGCTGAGATAATGAAAAGCAGGGTCTGTGATGGAAACAAAAAGACTGAGAGAGGGTTGAAGAATTGATGAAAATCCGTGTGAAAATAAAGTCCAGAGAGAGGACAGGAAACACACTTGCATGCAATTCTGTAGAGTTAAGCAAGATTACTCATCACCTTTGCTCCAAGTCACAACAATGCTTTATCAAACCTTTCTCTCACACCAATGATGAATGTAACTGAACCTTGTCTTTGTATCATTTGAGGGTGACGCTGGTGTATCGAACCTTATAAAATCCACACATTCTATTTATCCAGTGAATCTGTCTTACCTGACCCCAAAATGCACCTTCCAATTCAAAACTTTCTTCAAACACGTGTAATAAATCAAGGAATCTTTCATCTCTATATTTAAAACGTTCTCCAAAGACAATTGAACAGATAATATTCGAAGTCGCACAGGTTATAAGGAACTGTGGATTGAAAGGATATCCTGTATAAAAAATAATAAATATAATAGGTTGAAAAGAAATGATTCTGGTACTAATACACATTTTGAATGTCTTACATGAACAGAGGAAGGAACAATGGCACCAAGAGCTGAGAGACAATATGGGGCAGCACAGTGGCACAGTGGTTAGCACTACTGCCTCAGAGCTCCAGAGACATTGGTTCGATTCCCGGCTTAGGTCACTGTCTGCGTGGAGTCTGCACTGTCTGCGTGGATTTTCTGTGGATTCTCTGGTTTCCTCTCACAGTCCAAAGATGTGCAGGTTAGGTGCATTGGCTGTGATAAATTGCCCCTGAGTGTCCTGGGGTGTGTAGGTTAGATGGATTGGTAGGGTAAATATGTGGGGTTATGCAGAAAGGGTCTAGGTGGGATTGTTGTCGGTGCAGAGTCGATGGGCCGACTGGCCTCCCTCTGCACTGTTAGGAATTCTATGATTTTAGTGAGGGAATTAGTAACTGACTGAAGATTGGGTGCTCATTTCACATTTAAATCCTTCCGTTCTGATCTCTCCAGGATTCATTCTCAACCTTTCAGGGGAGCCCAGGATTTGGTTTCAGTTTATTCCAAGACTGATTAATGAGCATATAGGATTCTTAGATATGGAAGCTCTATTTTGTTAGCTTTGTTTAAGAAGGGTAGCAAGAATAATCAAGGTACTTACAGGCCAGTGAACCTGGCATCAATGGTTGGAAAACTATTGAGAAGATCCTTTGAGATAGAACTTATTCCAACTTGGAAATAAGTATTAATATTAATACTAACATAAGAAATGAATGTATTAGTGAGAGGCAACATGGTTTTGTGAAGGGGAGATTGTGTCTCACGAACTTGATCGAATTTTTCAAGGAAGTGACGAAGGTGATTGATGAGGGTAGGGCAGTGGATGTTGTCTACGTGGACTTCAAGTAAGGCCTTTGACAAGGTCCCTCCTGGCAGACTGGTGCAGAAGGTAAAGTCGCATGGGATCAGAGGCAAACTGGCAAAGTGGATACAAAACTGGTTGGATTAAAGAAGACAGAAAGTAGCAGTGGAAGGGTGCATTTCTGAATGGAAGGCTGTGACAAGTGGTGTTCCTCATGGATCAGTGCTGGGACCTTTGCTGTTTGTAATATATATATATAAATGATTTGGAGGAAAATGTAACTGATTTGGTTAGTAAGTTGGCAGATGACACAAAGGTTGGTGGATTTGCGGATAGCAATGAGGACTATCAGAAGATACAGCACGATATTGATCAGTTTTAGACTTGAGCGGAGAAATGGCAGATGGAGTTTAATCTAGACAAATGTGAGGTAATGCATTTTGGAAAGTCTAATATAGATAGGAAATATACAGTAAATGGCAGAACTTGTAAGAGTACTTATAGGCAAAAGGATCTGGGTGTATAAAAACGCAGATGACTTAAAATGGCAATGCAGATGGAAAAGATAATCAAAAAGGCGTACGGCATGCTTGCCTTCATTGGCTAGGGCATTCAGTTTAAAAATTGGCAAGTCATGCTGCAGCTTTGTAGAACCTTAGTTAGGCCGCACTTGGAATATAGTGTTCAATTCTGGTCACCACAGAAGAATGTGGAAGCTTTGGAGAGGGTACAGAAAAGATTTACCAGGATGTTACCTGGTATGGAGGGCATTAGTTATGAGGAGAGGTCGGAGAAACTTGGTTTGTTCTCAGTGGAGCAACAGAAGTTGTGGGAGATCTGATAGAAGTCTACAAAATTATGAGAGGCATGTACAGAGTGGAAAGTCAGAAGCTATTTCCCACGGCGGGAGAGTCAATTAACTAGGGTGTACAGGTTTAAGGTGCAAGAAGCAAGGTTTAAAGGAGATGTACGAAGCAGATTTTTTACACTTGATTAGTGCGTGCCTGGAACTCGTTGCTGGGGGAGGTAGTGGAAGCAGCTATGGTAGTGCCTTTTAAGGGGCATCTTGACAAGTACGTAAATAGGATGGGAACAGAGGGATATGATTCCCGAAAGGGTAGGGGGTTTTAGTTTGGTCGGGCAGCATGGTCGGTACAGGCTTGGAGGGCCGAAGGGCCTGTTCCTGTGCTGTAATTTTCTTTGTTCTTTCTACTTTTCAAATATAGTCTGGGCTGGCTTTATCCAATATCCATGTGTGACAGCTTACACAAAACTCCACTGTCCATATTCCACTGTGCGTCAAGTGACATTCACCCCTCACCCCTGTATTCATTGGCCAATGTTGGGTCTGTAATAGCTTAGAACGTGACTCATGGCTTTATGTGATGAAGGCTTTATAACCACAAGAGACTGACAGAGCTGTAACGTACATCTACTCTCTTCTCCCTGGCTCCAACTGAGGTTCCTTCTGACTGAGGACATGCATCCTTACACCCAATTCACTCAGTTTAACAAAGGGTCACCCAGACTCAAAGCATCAGCTCTTCTCTCTCCTTACAGATGCTGCCAGACCTGCTGAGATTTTCTAGCATTTTCTCTTTTGGTTTGAGTATAACCTTCTTGCTCTTATACTCTATGCCTTTTTAATAAAGCCCAAAATAATTAATGCTTTGTTAATTACTCTCTGTGCTTGTCCAGCCATCTTTAATGATAAATATATCACCCAGATGTATAATATATATGCACCCAGATCCCTCTGCTCCTTCATCCACTTATTTTACACGGTCTGTCCATGTTCCTCCCAGCAAAATACCTCACCTTACACTTCTCTGCATCCTGCTGTATCCTCTGATGGTCATCATCGCTATCCACACCTATCTACCCACCGCACCAACTTGTCTATGTTATTTTGAAGTTGTACTGAACTCCCAATTTACGATGCTTCCATGTTTTGTGTTACCTGCAAACTTTGAAATATTTCCCTCTACAAAGTCCATATCATTAATATATTTCAGGAAAAGCAAGAATCCCAATACCGAGCCCTGGAGAACTCCAGTGCAAACATCCATTGACCTTTTTTTCCTGCATCCAGCCACTTTTATATCCAGGTGGCTACTGTCCCTTTATTCCATGAGCTATAACTTTTCTCACAAATCTGTTTGGCATTGTATCAAATGTCTCCTTTGAAAGTGCATGTACCTCACACCAACATCATTACCTTCATTAACCCTCTCCATCACCTTGTCAAAAAACTCCAGCAAGTTAGAAAAAAAACAGTTAAACACTGTTTCTCCTTTTAGAAATCCAGCTCGTTCTTCTTAATCAACCCAGATTTTTCCATTTGATTACTAATTTTATCCTGAATAACTACGTCTAGAAGCTTCCTCGTCACAGAAGTTAAACTGACTGGTCTGTAATAGCTGGCCTTATTCTTACATCCTTTTTTGAACAAATATGCAATATTTACAATTCTTCAGCCCTCTGGCACCTTACCTGAGACTAGAGAAGACTGAAAGATTATGGCTAGCAGCCCTGCAATTTCCATTCCTTCAACATCCTGGGATGCATCTCATCTGGTCCTGGATCCTTGTCAGCTTTGAGTACTGACAGTCTACTCAACACTTCCTCCTTATAGTTTTGAACGCTCTAATGATAGAATTTCCTTGTCTGTCACCATGGCCTGGATAACACCTCCTTCCTTGGTAAAGGCAGATGCAAAGTATTAATTTAATACCTCAGCCATGCCATCATATACAATTCCCAAACTGGCCCTATTTCTTTTACTGTTTATGTGCCTATAGAAGACTTTGGGATTCTCCTTTATGTTGGCGACCATTCTTTTCTCATAATCCCTCTTTGTTTCTCTAATGTGCTCCCCTCTGAATGTTCTGCATTCCTCTTAGTTCTCAATTGTATTTTCTATCTGTCATAAGTATACTTTTCTTCTTTACTATCTCCTTTTACTTCAGGGAGCTCTGGATTTATTTGAGGGAATATATCTCGACTGTGTCTGGTCCATTTGTGTTTTGAATGTAGCCCATTGTTGAGCTACAATTTTTTCTGTCAATCTTTCATTCCAATCTATTTTAACCTTGCTCCATTGAAGTCACATCTCCCCAGTTAATTGTTCTCATTCTGGATTGCCTATTCTATCATCATCCTAAAGCTTGGGATATAATGATCACTGCCGACCGAATGTTCCTGAATGAATGAAAATTGATCTATTTGGTTCACCTCATTTTCAAGAACCTGCTTCTACTGTGCATCCTTTCTTGTTGGACTGGGCACATACTGTTGTAGAAAAATTTCCAGAACATAATCTAGGAATTTCTGCCCTTCTCTGCTCTTTATACTATCACTGTCCCAATCTTCATTAAGGTAATTAAAATCCTCCTTTATAATTACTCTGTAATGTCTCTGCAGATTTGTTCCTGTATATCCTTCTCACTAGTTGACAATCTCTAGACTACACCCTTTTTTGCTCCTTAGTTTTTGGCCAAATTTATTCTGCCCTTGAACCCTCTGGGGTATCTTTCCCCAGCACTGCAATTCTCTCTCTAATCAATATCACTGTCCCTCCTCCTTTACTTTATGCTCTATCCTTTCTGAATATCTAATACCTAGGAATAATTAACAACTAATCCTGCCCTTCCTTGAGCCTGTTGTCATCACAATATAACATTTCCACATGTTATTCCATGCCTGTAACTCAATCTTATTCACTATACTCAGTGTACTAATGTACATGCAGTAACCCTGATTTAGACTTATCTACTTCCTCCAGTATCTACTTCCTCTGGGTAGCACGGCAGCACAATGGTTAACACTGCTGCTTTACAGCTCCAGGATCCTGGGTTTGATTACCAGCTTGGGTCACTGTCTGTGTGGAGTTTGCACGTTCTCCTTGTATCTGCGTGGGTTTCCTCTGGGGACTCCGGTTTGCTCCCACAGTCCAAAGATATGCGAATTAGGTTGATTGGCCATGGTAAGAAATTGCCCCTCAGTGTCCAGGGATGCGCAGGTTAGAGGGATTAGTGGGTATTATATGTGGGGGTAGGGCCTGGGTGGGATTGTGTTTGGTGCAGACTCGATGGGCCAAAGTGCCTCTTTCTGTACTGTAGGGTTCTATCATTCTCCTTTCTTCAACTCCATCAATTAACTTCCTACTCTCTATCCTGGCGCAATCTGTCTCTCCCAATATTTTGTTCTCCTACCTGATGTTCTGTCCTGATTCTCACACCCCTGCTGAGTGAGTTTAAAGCCCTTCCTGCAGCACTGGCAAAATGTCCAATAAGGAACTCAGTCCCAGCTCTGTTCAGGTGCAATCTGCCCAGCTTGTATAAGCGCCATTTTTCTGACAAGCAATTCCATTATCTCAGAAATCGACAGTCCTCTGTCCTGCACCATCTTCCCAGCCACACATTCATCCAGTTTATCCGCCTATTCCTGCCATCACTTGCGTATGGCAGTGAGAGTAATCCAAAGATTATTACATTTGTGGTCCTGCTTACTAATTTTCTCCCTAGTTCCCGAAACTCTGATCGCAGGACAACATCCCTCTTTCTACCTAAGTCATTGGTACTAATGTGGACCACAACTTCTGGCTGTTCCCCTTCCCCCAGAAAAACATCCTGCAGTTGCTCACTGACATCCTTGACTCTGGTACCAGGAAGGCAATTTCCCATTCTAGAGTCACATCCATGCTCATAGATCTGTTCCCCTAACCAACACTTTCTTTTTACTATCAAGATTGTTCTTTCTCTCCTCCTGTACTGTCAAAAAACTCAGTGCCACAAACTTGGATCTGACTGCATTCCTCTGAGGAACCAACACTTTCAACAGCTTCCAAAATAGAAAACTGATTTCTGAGCATGACTCCAGGAGACTCATGTACCACCAAGTTTTCTTGGACTGCCCTGGTGGTCACCCATTACCTTTCTGCTTCCAAACCTTTAAGCTGTGGTGTGACACCTCTGAATATTCACTCCACCTAGCTTTCAGTCTCATGGATGTACCACAGTTACTCCAGCCACTGCTCAAGCTCTGAAACCTGAAGCCCAAATGTCTGCAGTTGGCAATACATTCTACCCTAACATTTATCTAGAATGCTGGTAATGTTCATAACTTCCCACATATTACTGGCTGTCCATTCCACTCAACAGAGCTGCCTTGCCCAATTTTACTACCCTCAGGTTGACTTTTAATTACTTATAGTACTTTATTATATTGGCCTGAACTTCCCTGTATTCCTGGTGCATCTCAGTTAAATGCAACTGTAGCTTCCTGTATAAAAATATGACTTTTCTAACATACAGCAATTTAAAGTTTACCAACCAAATATTTTTTCCTGTGATGACTTTGTTTTTTCCTATTCTCTTTTTAAATTCTGAGACAGAGAATTCCAAAGGTTCACAACTCTTTCAGTGAAGTAATTTCTCTTCTTCTCATTTCTAAATGGTGGACTTCTTATTTTGATTCTACACCATTTGTTCTAGGGAGATTTGAGATTTTCAGTCTTAACTAAATCACTTTCAAAGTAAATATAAAATTCTATCATTTTATGATCACTCTTCCCTGGAACCTCTTTCACTACAAAGTTATTGCTGTTAATTATTCTTTATTGTTCCCTTGATATGCTGATCTGGAAATCTGCCTTGAATGTGTGAACTCATCTCTCTACTACTACTGGAAATTGGATTTGTCCAGTCAGCTTTTGGTACATTGGACTTTATAAATCGGAGTATCGAGTATAAAAGTTGGAGTGTTACGGTAAAGTTGTATAAGACATTGGTGAGACTGAATTTAGAGAATTGTGTACAGTTTTGGTCACCTAATTACAGTAATGATGTAAATAAGGTTGAAAGAGTGCAGGGAAGGTTCACAAGGATGTTGGCGGGTCTTGAGAAGCTGAGTTACAGACAGAGATTGAATAGGTTAGGACTTATTCCCTGGACCATAGAAGAATGAGGGGAGATTTGATAGAGGTGTATAAGATTTTGATGGGTATAGATAGAGTGAATGCAAGCAGACTTTTTCCACTGAGGCTAGAGGAGAAAAAAACCAGAAGACATGGGTTAAGGGTGAAAGGAGAAAAGTTTAAGGGAATATTGGGAGGGGGGGGGGCTTCTTCACATAGAGAGTGGTGGGAGTATGGAATAAGCTGCCAGATAAATGCAGGCTCACTTTTAACATTTAAGAAAAGTTTGGACGGGTTCATGGATGAGAGGGGTGTGGATGGTCCACGCAGGTCAGTGGAACTAGGCAAACAATGGTTCGGCATAGACAAGAAGGCCAAAAGGCCTGTTTCTGAGCTGTAATTTTCTATGGTTCTATAAAGATTAAAACCCCCCTGGCTACTAGCTCATCGCTAGATATGGAAGGCTACACCCTGGTGGAAAATAAAAACCTTTCCAGATGTGCCAGCAACTCCTTTACAAACCTTCCAATTTGAAAGGACAGGTCACTCACAGGCTCCAAGATCTCTTGGGGCTGTTTTTTCTCTGTCAGATAAGAGGGAAAGAGTTGGAAAATTACACTGGAACTGGTCTGAATTGAAATGATCCCGTTTCAAACAGTTGAATGTTTAGTTGAAGAGTTCAATGAAATGCCCATCAACTGCAAAGAGGGGAGAAGCCCACAATTTCTCTCCTGTCCAAAAACTGGTGCACACAGGGTGCGTTGAAGAGTAAACTCAGCTTAACTGATCTAAAAATTAGACAAGATGGGATAACTCTGGAAACTGCTCACCTTTTTCTCAAATCCTTTGTTTAAAAATTCAGCCTCTTCCACAATTCGCATCTCCAGAGATTTCTTCCCCACTCCAAAGTTTCTTAGTGTCAAAAGTGAAAACTTCCTCTGACAATACACATCCCTCTAAC
Organism: Sphyrna mokarran; assembly: GCA_024679065.1. NCBI lineage: Eukaryota > Metazoa > Chordata > Chondrichthyes > Carcharhiniformes > Carcharhinidae > Sphyrna > Sphyrna mokarran. The sequence goes on from JAGIQG010000022.1 coordinate 40,531,191, forward strand.
CTCTGCTGTTAGCCACTTTAAGACTTGAATAGCAGGTTAGGTGTAAGGATTCGCATTCTAATCAGCAATCTGTAAACTGTCTATGCTGATATGTGTGCTTTTGGGGACCAGAACATCTCATTCGCCTGACGAAGGCCACAAAGGCCGAAAGCTCACAGATTTACTATCAAATAAATCGGTTGGATTTAAAATTGGTGTTGTCAAACTTTACTGAGTGTCCACCACTCTCCATATCTTGCAAAGACAATACCTACATGGATACAGATACAGAGGGACAAATTCAACAAGGCCTGTTTTCAGATGCAAGGATAATGATGTGCAAATGAGGCTGTTCCTGCCGTCCCGTTTAGACATGTAAAAGATGAATTTTTGTACTGTTTGCTCATTTAAATGATTTCCACTTGCAGCCACATGTGCTGCTGACAGACTCAACAGCGGGGGGCCAGCAGCGTGCTTGGCTAGCAAGACTCTCAATTTGTCTAGATCTCTTAAAGGCAAGCTCTGCCCTCTCAAAAGGTAGGCACACTCAGTCTCCTGCTGCTGCATTCTACCTGTGAAAGACTTGGGTAGAAGGAAAAAATGGGAAAACAGGCAAGAGAGAGTTCATCCAGGTTTCTGGACACAGTGCCAGAAGCCTTACAGGTAGAGGTAGAAAAGAGAAAACGTGATTCTGTAGGGGAGGTCAGAAAGCTGTTCCTACACAGCCAGAACACTGGCATCTACACAGCAATGTGGAAAATTACCCAGATACATCCTGTACACGAGAAACTGGACAAATCCAACCAATCACTGCCCCATCAGTTTATCCTCGATCATTTGCAAACTAATGGAAGTTGTCATCAGCAGTGCCAAGAAGCAGCATTTATTCAGTATTAAACTGCTCACTGATGCTAATTCTGGATTGTGCCAGGGCCACTCAGCTCCTGATCTCATTGATCCCCTCGTCCAAACATTGACAAAAGGGCTGAATTTTCAAGAGCAGAGATGAAAATGACTGCCCTGTACATCGAGGGAACATTTGTGATATCAAGCAATTCTAGCAGAACTGGGATGGGGAAAGCTCTCTATTGACTGGACATGTATTCCAGCACAAAGGAAAATGGTTGTGGCTGTTGAAGGCCAAGCATCTCAGTCTCAGGGCATCGCAACAGGAGTTCCTCAGGTCCTGGACCCAACCATCTTCAGCTGCTTCAAAGGCCTTCTCTCCATTGTAAAGACAGAAATGGGATGTGTGCGATGGAGTGCACAATGTTCAGCATCTTTCCCAATATCCCAGATACTGTAGCAATCTACACACTGCTAAACCTGGACATTATTCAGACTTGGGCTGAGAGTGGCAAGAAACATTCGTAAGTGCTATGCAATGACAGTCTCCAACAAGACAGGATCGGACAATCTCCTCCTGACGTTCAATGGCATTACCGTCACTGAATCTGTCACTATTAACACCCCGGGAGCTACCATTGACGAGAAATTGAATTGGATTCGCATTATAAATACTGTGACAATCGCAGATCAGAGGTGAGGGATTCTATAAAGAGTAACTCATCTCCTGACTCTCCAAAGCCTGACCGTCACCTACAGGCACAAGTTCAGGGTGTGATGGAATACTTTTCACTTGCCTGGATTAATGAAACTTCCAAAGCACTCAAGAGGCTTGATACCATCCAGGATAAAGCAGCGATAAACCCCACCGACAATGATATCCATGCTTTCCACTGCTGATTAACAATGCTGGCAGTATTTGCCATCCACGAGATGCACTGCAAGCATTTACCAAGGGTCCTTCGACAGCACCCTCTAAACCCAGGATCTCTTACATTTAGAAGGACAATAGCAGGAGATGTAGAGGAACTCCTAGAAGTTCTTCTCCAAGCCACTCACTACCCTGACTTGGAAACGTATTGTGGTTCCTTCATTGGATCAAAATCCTGGAACTCTTTCCCTAACAGCACTGTGATATACCACATGGGCTGCAGGGTTCAAGAAGGTCGCTCATGGGCAGTTTGGGATTGGCAATAAGTGCTGATCTATGCTCACATCCCGTGCTTTCTAACATAATCAGGATTTTCTGCCACTGTTCAGAGACATGACTTTCTCACCACTAAGTGGGCTCAGCTCCCATGTTTGCCACTGCACTGAACTGTATTCAATAAATCTGGCCGAGGATCATTCCTATAAGAACATAAGAAATAGGAGCAGGAGTAGCCCTTCAAGCCTGCCCCACCATTCAACAAGATCATGGCTGATCTGAAGCGGATCAATTCCACTTTCCTGCTTTCTCCCCACAACCCTTAATTCCCTTATCGATCAGAAAATTCCCTTGTCTATCTATTCCTTTCCCTCCACAGAATCCCCTGCAGACCCAGAAGTCATTGGTGGTGTTTAACGGGGGCGGCACGGTGACACAGTGGTTAGCACTGCTGCAACACAGTACCAGGGACCCAGATTCCGTTCCCGCCTTGGATCACTGTCTGTATGGCGTTTGCATGCTCTCCCCATGTCTGTATGGGCTTCCTCTGGATGATCTCATTTCCTCCCACAAATGTGCGGGTTAGGTTGATTGGCCATGCTAAATTGAGCCGAATATCAGGGGGAATTAGCAGGGGAAATATGTGGAGTTACAGGAATAGAGCCGGTTGGGATTGTGGTGGGTGCAGACTCAATGGGCCAAACAGCCTCCTGTACATATGGATTCTATTCTAATCAATAGAAACAACTCAAATCAGTCTGAAGCATGGAAAATAGCGGTTCAACCCAAATAATAATATAATATTAATATACCAAATAATATTAGAATACCAAATAATAATAGCTACCTCAGTTTCCCCACTGATTTTCCGAGCTTATCTCTGAAGTCAGGTATCCAGTTACCTTCTCCTGTGTTCTTCCACAATTCCTCATATGTTGTTAATTGTGGCCGGTCGTCAAAATCCTCGGCTTTCTTCACCAGTGCCTCTTTCAGAGTTTCATAACCACTCAGGATCACTGTGTTTGTCCATCCAAACTGTAAACTGACCACGTCGCTGTATTTCCTTAGCTTAAAAAATGTAAAAATAAAATTAACGAGGGGAAAACACAGTTGTAGTGTTGACATTGATCAGAGTTGGTATCAAAGGCATCATTTTACTGTGTAATTTATACACGCAAATAGATCTTCTGCTTGCTCGAGTTAACAGGTCTGTGCCACTGGTGTAGTTTTGCTGTTAACACTGTCTGTACCAGCCACGCCACAGTTACTTGCTCTCCCTCCTCTTTGTCACAAGGTTTCTGCTTCAAGTCTGCCTGGAGCACTTTAGCGCTCATGTGAAACTTATGCTGACTCTCCAATGCTGTACTGAGCATCTGTACTTCAAAATATGTGTGTGTGTGTGTGTGTGTGGGTGGGGGGGGGGGGGGGGGGGCAATTTAGAACAGAGTTGAGGAGAAACTTTTTCTCTCAGAGGATGGTGAATCTCTGGAATTCATTGAAGTGGTGGAGGCTACCTCGCTGAATATGTTCAAGTCATTGGTGGATAGATTTCTGATCGATAAAGGAGCAGGAATAAGGGAATTAAGAGTTATGGGCAGCAAGTGGGAAAGTAGAATTGATCCACTTCATATCAGCCATGATCTTACTGAATGGCGGGGCAGGCACAAGGGGCTAGATGGCCGACTCCTGCTCCTATTTCTTACGTACTGCTGGAGGAGCGATACTTTCCGATGAGACTTTAGTCGCCCAATTTGCTTGGGTGGATGTAAAGATGTCATGGCACTATGAAAGATCCCTGATGTCCAGCCAATATTTATTCCTCAATCGACATTACAAAAGAGTCAGTGAGGCTCAATGTAAGCTTGATGAATAGCTCCTCATCTTTTGTCTTCTGGGCTCAGCATCAAGTGCAACAATTTCACATCATAAACTCTGACCCACACCCAGGCCGCAACATTTTGATTCCCTATCTTTGCACGTTTCAATCTTTTGCTTATGTTTGGTTTCAGGTAGCAGCACACTTGTTTGAGACGCGTCTTTTATTTACTGTCCTGACAGAAACATAGGAAAAGCTACAGAACAATACAGGCCCTTCGGCCCACAAAGTTGTGCCGAACACGTCCCCATCTTAGAGACAGATCCCCATGTCCTTTGCCCTAGAGGGCTAGGTCTACTCTCATTCAATTTCTCCTGTTCAGGAGGAATTTCCTGGTGATATGGTGGTGCAGTTTTATGTAGTTTCATTCCAAGTGTCATCAAGTGTTTTGCTGAATGGAAATTTATAACTAGCGGTGTTCGCTGGGACCTCTGCTCTTTGTAATATATATATAAATGATTTGGAAGAAAACGTAGCTGGTCCGATTAGCAAGTTTGCAGATGATGCCAGGATTGCTGGATTAAGATTGTCAGCAGGATCTAGATAGGCTGGGAAATTGGGCAGAGAAATGGCAAATGGAATTTAATTTGGACAAGTGTGAGATGATGCACTTTGGTAAATCCATTTTAGGTGAGAGCTGTAAAATAAATGGCAGAGCCATCAGGAGCAGAGATACATATTCAGATCCAGGCATGCAGGTTTATAAATCCTTCAAAGTATCAGCACAGTTGGAAAAGAAGGCATTTGACATGCTTGCCTTCATCAGATGGGGCATCAGTATAAAAGTTGACAAATTTTGTTACAGATATATAAAATGTTGGCTTGGCTACATTTGTCCAATTCTGGTCATCACACTACCCAGAAGAATGTGGAGACTTTGGAGACAGTACAGAAAAGGTTTACCAGGGTGTATGGAGAATATTAGCTATGAGGACAGATTGAATAAACTGGGCTTGTTCTCTCTGGAAGGTCAGAGGCCGAGGGGCAAACCTGATAGAAGTTAATAAAATTACGAGGGGTACGGATAGGGTGAACAGTTGGACGCTTTTTCCCAGGACAGACATGACAATTACAAGGGGGCACAAGTTCAAGGTAAGGGGGGAAAAGGGGGAAAGGTTCAGTAGAGATGTGCGAGGAAAAGCAAACAAATAGAAGGAAACAGAGATTGAAGAGTGTTCTCTGGAATGTTTTTATTCTTTCAGAAGATGTGGGCTGAACCAGCATTTATTTCCCACAGGGGGGGGGATTTAAGAGTCATTGGACATTGGTGAATCAAATGAAGTTTTATGGCAATGATTTCACTAATCATGTGGATTTTTAACTCCACATTTGTATTCAATTCAAATTTCACTATTTGATCCGGTGAGATTCAAACCCAGAGCATTATCCTGGGTGTCTGGAATATTGGTCCAGTAATAATATCAATATGCCACTGCTTTCTGTGGGACATTATTTCTGAGGTCTTCATACAGTCTAAACATGGAACAACACAACTCTGAACATACAAGTTATACTCAGTTCTATTAAAAGAAACAGGATTTAAAAAAAACAATAAACAAAGTCATAAATGAGTAAAGAAAAATTGGAGTTGAAAAGGGGAAGATGTTAGACGCAATTCATAGAGCAGAAACAGAAAAAGATAAAATAACAGTGGGAAAGAGGTAGACAGGGTTAAATGTTATCTGCAGAATGGAAGCCCTCATCTCCAGCCAGCCCCATTCACTCCCTGTTACCTCCTCATTTAAATTTACCTTTGCAAACGACAGATGAGGGTTGCTCCAGTCAACCTGATGAACGTTCCCAATGAAAGGCAAACCCCAGGGCCAGGGAGGGTAGTTCTGACATTTCTTCTGTCTCTTCATGAAGTCAAGGGTCAGGGCAAACACAGTGAAGAACACAGCCAGCAGAGAGAATCTGCCAAACACTGTGAAAAAGAACCTGAAGACAGCTGAGAGCTCCATGTTCATCAGAGAGACTTGTCCAGCAGCCAACAAACTCTGCTCAGTCTGTTAACGGAGTGCCTGCAAGCTCTATTGCAGAGTTTACTAGGAGGAGTTATTCAATCTTATGTAACATACAGCACCATGTGACTTTACCTTGTCTAATCCAATATCTCCTACAAACACATTCATTTTTAAAGGCAAATTCCTAGAGTGCCAAAAACTGGCTCGAATTCTGTGTTCCTGGGTTTAATCCACAGGATGTCCAGATTAAACTCTAGATAGGCCAAAGATATTGTTTGTGACATTCACAGATGATGCACCTTCACTTGTGATAAGAGGTGATTACAGACTCCAGGAGAATGTGGAAATGTTGCAGCATGTTAACACTGCTTCTGTCTCCACATGATGTAGAGATGCCGGCATTGGACTGGGGTAAACTCAGTAAAGTTTTGCAACACCAATTTTAAATCCAACCAATTTATTTGATAGTAAATCCGCGAGCTTTCAACACTATGTTGTGCCTTCGTCAGGCAAATGCAGTGTTCTGATCTGCAGAGGCACTCATATCCACACAGACAGTTACAGATTGCTGATTAGAATGCGAATCCTTACATCTAACCTGCTATTCAAGTGTTAAAGTGGCTAACAATGTGTGTGAAGGGAATCCTGAGCATTGGTTAGAGAATTGTGTATTTTCTCCAGACAGCACAGTAAGTGAGGTTTTTTGCTAATCCAGGCAAGTTACGGGGGTTACAGATAGTGTGACATGAAGCCAAGATCCCTGTTAAGACCGTCCTCATGTGTGCGGAACTTGGCTATCAGTCTCTGCTCAGCAACTCTGCGCTGTCGTGTGTCACGAAGGCCCCCTTGTAGAACATTTACCCGCAGGTCGGAGGCCGAATGCCCATGACTGCTGAAGTGTTCGCCCACAGGAAGGGAACTGTTTTGCCTGGTGATTGTTGAGCGATGCTCATTCATCCGCTGTCGTAGTGTCTGCATGGTCTCCCCAATGTACCATGCTTCGGGACATCCTTTCTTGCAACGTATTAGGTAGACAACGTTGGCCGAGTTGCAAGAGTATGTACCGTGTACCTGGTGAATGGTATCCTCACGTTTGATGATGTCGTCCATGTCTATGATCTGGCATGTCTTGCAGAGGTTGCTGTGGCAGGGTTGTGTGGTATTGTGGTCACTGTTCTCCTGAAGGTTGGGTAGTTTGCTGCGAACAATGATCTGTTTGAGGTTGTGCGGTTGTCTGAAAGCAAGAAGTGGGGGGGTGGGGATGGCCCTAGCGAGATGTTCATCGTCATCGATGACATGTTGAAGACTCTGGAGAAGATGTCGTAGCTTCTCCGCTCCAGGGAAGTACTGGACAACAAAGGGTACTCTGTCCACCTGTCCCGTGTTCGTCTCGCGTCTGTTCGTATGGCGCTCGACTCATCAATCGACAGTTCCAACGTGCCACAGCGATAAACCGCACTGACCTCCTCAGAAGACGAACACGGGACAAGGTGGACAGAGTACCCTTTGTTGTCCAGTACTTCCCCGGAGCGGAGAAGCTACGACATCTTCTCCGGAGTCTTCAACATGTCATCGATGACGATGAACATCTCGCTAGGGCCATCCCCACCCCCCCACTTCTTGCTTTCAGACAACCGCACAACCTCAAACAGATCATTGTTCGCAGCAAACTACCCAACCTTCAGGAGAACAGTGACCACAATACCACACAACCCTGCCACAGCAACCTCTGCAAGACATGCCAGATCATAGACATGGACGACATCATCAAACGTGAGGATACCATTCACCAGGTACACGGTACATACTCTTGCAACTCGGCCAACGTTGTCTACCTAATACGTTGCAAGAAAGGATGTCCCGAAGCATGGTACATTGGGGAGACCATGCAGACACTACGACAGCGGATGAATGAGCATCGCTCAACAATCACCAGGCAAAACAGTTCCCTTCCTGTGGGCGAACACTTCAGCAGTCATGGGCATTCGGCCTCCGACCTGCGGGTAAATGTTCTTCAAGGGGGCCTTCGTGACACACGACAGCGCAGAGTTGCTGAGCAGAGACTGATAGCCAAGTTCCGCACACATGAGGACGGTCTTAACAGGGATCTTGGTTTCATGTCACACTATCTGTAACCCCCCGTAACTTGCCTGGATTAGCAAAAAACCTCACTTACTGTGCTGTCTGGAGAAAATACACAATTCTCTAACCAATGCTCAGGATCCTTCACACACATTGTTAGCCACTTTAACACTTGAATAGCAGGTTAGATGTAAGGATTCGCATTCTAATCAGCAATCAGTAACTGTCTGTGTGGATATGAATGCCTCTGCAGATCAGAACACTGCATTTGCCTGACGAAGGCACAACATAGTGTCGAAAGCTCGCGGATTTACTATCAAATAAATTGGTTGGATTTAAAATTGGTGTTGCAAAACTTTACTCTGTCTCCACATGCAGCCTGACCTGCTGGCTATTTCCAACATCCACAGGACTTTACTTTTGTCACAACCAACAAATTATGTTTTCATTGCACACAAAAAAGTCTCAGGGCAAAAACTGTTACCGTGTTCGCTATATTATAATAAAGACAACAGCTCAAATCTGACTGGCCAACAGCTCCATCTGCACTCTTATACAGCTTTAATTTAAATACCTTCAAAGTATTCCAATTTAGTGAGATAAACATGGACAGTAATTCAACTATTTCTTTATTTAACACTTCTAGTACCAATTCAAGCATAAACAGTTGCCATTCACTAATTCTTTACTGAACTTTAACCCGAACTGAACATCAACTTTCAACTGAACTTTAACACTTAAAGTGCACTTTAACTTTAAGTGAATATCAACTTTAACTCTTTAACTGAAAATAGATACTACCGAGTTTCATAAAACCTTGGCTAAGAAATATCTTCGATGTAGAATCTATCTTCTTTCCTTCAGGGTACAAGATCTTGTGACAATGGTTGGCCTCTTCAAGTTATCACTGCTAAACAAAAGACTCACATGTTGTCTATCCACAATTTTCCACTTGCTTTTGGAAGATTCTCTGTCATCCAGCCAATTGTGAATCAGAAACCGATCACATGGTTTGAACATCCAATGAAACTCTTCTCAGTGACGCCATGATGCTTAGCTCATTTTACATATCCCCTACATAGTAGCTATATAAATCACAACCACACTGTGTCAGTTAATGTAAATATCTTTCTTTATCTGGTCAACATTGGGAGCTTCAGATCACAGCTCCCAGACCAGAGCATCTTTATGACAGGCACGGTAGCACAGTGGTTAGCACAGCTGCTTCACAGGGAATGTTTTTGGAAGTTCGGAAGGAGGGGATGGATGTGGGAGATGAATTTTAAAGAGCAGGAGGGTAGAAAGGAAGGGATGCATTCCATCCTAGGGAGCTACCTCCTTGTAGTATCCTAACAATGTATAGTGTTGTAGATTTTAAACACAAAAACAAATGTGGTTCATACATGTGGATTCAAACTAACAGCACCAGATTTATTGAAAGAGTTTTGTCTGTAAAGAGGACAAGCCCTAAAGAAGCAATCATGCAACTACTTAAATAGTTAATATTCTTCTCAAGGGAAGCTGGTTCAGCCCAATAAGCTTTTGCAGTCTGACACATTTGGCCACAATCTTACATTGACAATTCTTGCTCCAGGAGTCACTCGCTGAATGGCTCATTTTGGCAAAAGCTTGTTGCTATTTTGATTTCTGATGTGCAGTTCCCAACTTGTAGATCTTCATCCCTGCACCAAATTAAAGCCACTTTAGCCATCAGTTCCATCAGCACTGCGATTTCTACTGTCTTTAAATCAAAGCATGTTCCCTAAGCAATCTCCTTTGGATAGCTTCATTTTGGAGACCACAAACTAGATGATTTTGCAGAGTGTCTTCTGATGATTTACCAAGCGCACAATATCGTGTCAGTTATTCCACAAACTGGGCCATGCTTTTGTCTTCCGCTTAATTTCTTCAATGGAATCTGAACCGTTCCACGATGATCAGTGGCTTTAGAGATTGATGCTCCTCAAGGATCTTTGTCAAGTCATCACGAGTTTTCATTTCCGGCTTTGCTGGGTGTACCAAGCTCCAGAGCAAACTGAAGGTTTTACTTCCTACTATACCGAAAAAAACTGTGACAAGCAACTTGTTTGAAATTTTATTTGCTTGTACAAAGTACAGAAAATACTCTCCATAGGGATTCCATGATTCCAACTGTGGGAGGAAACCGGAGCACCCGGAGGAAACCCACACAAACACAGGGATACACAGAAACCCACACAAACACAGGGATACACAGAAACCCACACAAACACAGGGATACACAGAAACCCATACAAACACAGGGATACACAAAAACCCACACAAACACAGGGATACACAGTTGGCACAGACCTGATGGGCTGAATGGCCTTCCTCTGTACTGTAGGAATTCTTTATTGAAAGCGCTGTTGCGTCTTCAGAGAATAAACTTAAACTAAATCTGCAGCCTGTGCATCAGCCCAAAGACAGAACCATCAAATCATGTGATCAGCTCTTAAAGCAATCATGCAGCTCATTAAATATTTAACACCCCTGATGCAAAAGTGGCATTCCCTGAAAATAGTGCCCCTTTTCTGATCCCACCACTTGAGGAAGTGATTGTCCAAATCTGACCCAGCTGTTACTGTTTTATATTACTGGAGTGAATTGCCTCTTGCTTATTTATTTACATGTGGAGGGAGGGCTGCTGATTTTGTGTGTAACTGCGGGTGGGTGGGAAGGTGGGTGAGAAGCAGTGGGTACCTGCTCTATTTCACGCGCCCTCTCCCACCCCACAGGAAGTGTGCCAGCAGTGAATATAAAATGCACCTCGATGTCTCTGATCTATTTAAACATGTTCACTCTGGCTCTGCTGGAAATGTGAGTGAATTTACCAAAATGGAATCACTGATGTTTCTGGCACTTCATAGATTAATCTGAAAACATTATTAATCTTGTTTTAATAAGGGCAAAGCAGTGATCGATCTTTATTATAGCCTTTTTTTGATATATGTTACGTATTTATGTAAGTTTGTACGTTGAATGTTGTTGTAATGAAGTATTACATTAGGTTGGATGTCCCATCCCAGTAAAACTCTGAAGCACACAATTAACCGGTTGAGTAGAGTTTGTTCGCTGCTGTTTGGCTGCTGGTCAAGTGTTTGTCTCTCTGGTGAACATGGAGCTCTCAGCTTTCCCCGGGTTCCTGCTCACTGTATTTGACAGACTCACTGTGCTCTTCACTGTGTTTATCCTGGCCTTGACTTCATGAAGAGATGGAAGAAATGTCAGAACTACCCTCCCGGGCCCTGGGGTTTGCCTTTCATTGGGAACATTCTTCAGGTCAACTTGAGCAACCCTCACTTATCATTTGCAAAGGTAAATTCAACCAGTGAGAAGACAGGGAGTGATTGGGGCTTTTCTGTATCCTACATAAGAACATAAGAAATAGGAGCAGGAGCCTGCCCCGCCATTCAATAAGATCATGGCTGATCTGTAGTGGTTCAGTTCCACTTTCCCGCTTTCTCCCCGTAACCCTTAATTCCCTTGTCAATCAAAAACCTATCCACGCTTGATTTAAATATATTCAGCGAGGAAACCTCCACCACTTCAACAGGCAGAGAATTCCAAAGATTCACCATCCTTTGAGTGAAGAAATTCCTCCTCCACTCTGATCTGAATTCTCTCCCCCTTATTTTGAAGCTGTGCCCTCTAGTCCTGCTATCTTTGCTAAGCAGGAAGAGTCTCTCAACCTCTACCCTATCCATCCCCTTCATTATCTTATACGTCTCTATAAGATCCCCTCTCAGCCTTCTAAACTCCAACAAATACAAACCTAGTCTATTCAGTCTCTCCTCATGATCAAATGCCCTCATCTCCGGTATCAGCCTAGTGAATCTTCTCTGCACCCCCTCCAAAGCCAATATATCCTTCCTCGAATGCGGCGACCAAAACTGCACACAGTACTCCAGCTGCGGCCTCACCAGCACCCTATACAGCTGCAACAGAACCTCCCTATTTTATATTCTATCCCCCTCGCTATAAAGGCCAACATTGCATTCGCCTTCTTAGAACAAAGAACAAAGAACAAAGAGCAACACAGCACGGGAAACAGGCCCTTCGGCCCAATGAGCCCACGCTGCTGTCCTAACGTCTTAATGACATATCCTTGACTTTACGCTATGCCTATTGTTGAAGATTCCAATATAGGGACCAATATAGGGACAATTTGTTACCCAATCAGCCTAAGAGCACATTTTTGGGATGTGGGAGGAAACCGGAGCACCCAGAGGAAACCCACGCAACCACTGGGAGAACGCGCAAACTCCCACAGACACAGGCCCAAATCCTTGTGTCAGCACAGCAACAGTGATAGTCTCTGAGCTGTCATGTTGCCCATCAGATGGTCCAGTTTAAGCATACACTGACAACGTGAAGCACTAGGCAACTCCTGAAGCAACCTCCAAGAGCAGCTCTCGTACGACATGCCGCATGCATGCCCCTTGTTGGTCAACAAGGTGGACCGAATTGCCTGCGGAAACAAATAAGACTTAATTAAACATGCCAAAAAAAAAACTAAGACATTCCCGAGACGAAACTAAAAGATAGTCTACTACTATTTGGTCCTCCCGATATTTAGACAGTCCTCCTATATCCCTCTATCTGCAGACCGCTCATGTGGCTGTCCAAGAGACCCTTAAACAACCCTAGCGTGCCTGCTCCCACCACCTTACTCGGCAGTGCATTCCACACCCCACTACCCTTTGTGTGAAAAACTGGCCTCTAATATTCGTCTTATACATAGCCCCCCTCACCCTGAGCCCGTGACCCCTCGGTCTATCCATTTCTAATGGTGGAAAAAGCTTACCACCATTTACTCTATCTATACCCCTCATAATCTTATATACCTCTAAAAGATCCCCTCTCAGCCGACATCTTTCAAGGGAAAACAACCCCAGTGTTTTCAATCTTTCCTCGTAAGACAGCCCTCCCATACCAGGCAGCATCCTGGTAAATCTCCTCTGCACTCTCTCCAGGGCCTCTACATCCTTCCTGTAGAACGGCGACCAGAACTGGACGCAGTACTCCAGATGAGGCCTAACCAACGTTCTATATGTCTGCAACATCAGACTCCTACTCTTGTATTCTATACCCCTTCCTATGAAGGCTAACATACCATACGCTTTTTTTACCACATTCTCCACCTGTACTGACACCTTCAGAGGCTTGTGAACTTGCACCCCCAGGTCTCTCTGCATCTCTATACTCCGGATAGTTTTACCTTTTATCCTATAACTCCCCTCTACATTATTCCGGCCAAAATGAATCACCTCGCATTTATCCGGATTAAATTCCATTTGCCATCTATCTGCCCAATCTACCAGCCTATCTATGTCATGTTGTATTGCCAGGCACTGCTCCTCAGTACCTGCCAATCCAATCATCTTAGTGTCATCAGAAAATTTGCTGATCACACCACCTACCCCCTCTTCCAAGTCATTTATATACACCACAAATAGAAGGGGTCCTAGTACAGAGCCCTGTGGCACACCACTAGTGACAGACCTCCATTTGGAAAAAGAGCCTTCCACTACTACCTGCTGTCTCCTCCTCCCAAGCCAGTTCTCAACCCATCTACATACCTGGCCCTGTATCCCATGCGCCTTCACCTTTTCTATCAGCCTACCATGAGGGACCTTATCAAACGCCTTACTGAAATCCATATACACGAGATCAACGGCTTGTCCTTCATCAACCGTTTTTGTCACCTCTTCAAAAAATTCCACTAGATTCGTAAGGCACGACCTCCCCTTAACGGAGCCATGCTGCGTATCCCTGATCAGATCGCAGCGCTCCAGATGCTCACACATCCTGTCCCTGAGAATCCTCTCCATTAGCTTATCTATAACTGAAGTCAAGCTCACCGGCCTATAGTTCCCTAGGTTATCCCTCTGGCCCTTTTTAAACAACGGTACTACATTTGCAATCCTCCAGTCCTCTGGGACCTCTCCTGTATCCAAAGAAGAGACAAAGATTTGCGTCAGAGGCCCAGCAATGTCATCTCTCACCTCCCTTAGCAGCCTGGGATAAATACCATCAGGCCCTGGAGCTTTATAAGTCTTTATGCTACCTAAAAGCCCCAACACTTCGTCCCTCATAATGATTATTTCCTTTAACGGGTCCTCAAAATCCTCAAAGCCGGCATCAGACATCAGGCCCCTCTCCTGCGTGAATACCGATGCAAAGTATTCATTCAGGATCTCCCCCATTCCCTCAGGCTCTAAGCATAGTTCCCCTCATCTGTCCCTGAGAGGTCCAATCTTCCCTCTAACCATCCTTTTGCTCCTTACATAGGAGTAAAATGCCTTAGGATTTTCCTTAATCCTACCTGCTAAAGCCATTTCGTGGCCTCTTTTTGCCTTTCTGACACCCCTTTTAAGATCCCGTCTACACTCTCTATATTTTTCCAGCGCTGCCTCTGTCCCCAGTTGCCTGGATCTAACGTACGCCTCCCACTTCTTCCTGACCAAGTCCTCAACATCCCTAGTAACCCACGGTTCTCTAATCCTACCTTTCCCATCCTTCCTCCTTAGCGGCACGTGTCTTTCCTGCAAAAATTTTAGTTTTCCCTTGAAAGACTCCCACATGTGCAGCGTCGACCTACCCTCAAACAGCTTATCCCAGTTGGTATCCCTAAGATTCTGCCTAATCTGGCTATATCTAGCCCTCCCCCAGTTTAACACCATCCCCTTTGCCCCTATTGATAAAGCCCAGGATACTGTATGTGTTATTAACTGTTCTCTCAAACTACTTGCCACCTTCAATGATTTACAAACATATAAACTGAGGCCTCTTTGCTGCACCTGCTTTAGTGTTGTACCTTTTATTATATCTTAGCTCCCACATTCTTGCTACGTTAATGAATCATCTCACACTTGTCTGCATTAAATTTCAAATATCATTGTCAGCCCATTCCACTAACCTATCTATGATCATCTGAAGTTCTGCACTATCCACCTCATTGTTAACAACACATCCATGTCTGGTATCATCTGCAAATTTTGAAGTCATGCCCTGTTGTGATGTCCACTGGGGAACTTCAGTAGATTGTCCCATGGCCCATGTAGAATATGATTGAAAACCTGTATGCCCGGGGACTAGACATTTTCAAAATTGGACATGAGCATTGCATATCTCCAACTTGAATTGAATGAGTCTTCCTGAAAGTATGTAACAATTACTCTTCATAAAGGTCTATATAAATTAGTACACTCACCTCCGTTTGGGCTCTCGTTTGCATGCACCATTATTCAACAGTTCATGGAGAACATACTCCAAGGGTTACCTCAAGTAGCATTGTTTAGATGGTATGGTAGCACAGTAGTTAGCACTGCTGCTTCACAGCTCTAGGGATCTGGGTTTGATTCCTAACTTGGGTCACTGTCTGTATGGAGTTTGCACATTCTCCTTGTGTTGGCATGGGTTTCCTCCGAGTGCTCCAGTTTCCTCCCACAGTCCAAGGATCCGTGGGTTAGGTTGATTGGCCATGCTAAAAGTTGCCCCTTAGAGTTGTGAAATGTGTGGGTTAGAGAGATAAAAGGGGGTAAATATGTAGGGATATGGGGGTAGGACCTGGTTGGGTTTATGGTTGATGCAGAATCGATGGGCTGAATGGCCTCCTTCTGCACTCTCGGGTTTCTACAATCTACGTACCTGGATGATATCTTAGTGATAGGAGTTTTGGAACACAACTATCTAGCAAAGCTGGAAGAGATCTTACAGCAATTTTAGGAGATCAGAGAATGCTTGAAAGGGAAAAATGTGTCTTTCAGACAAGTACCGTAAGCTATTTGTGCTATCAGGGAGAAGGCAGGGGCCTTCATCTGATGGAGGACAAGGTAGGGGCCATTGAGGAGGCGCCAACTCTAAGGAACCCCACAGGACTGAAATTCTTCCTGGGGTTAGTGAATGATTACAGGAAATTCATTCCTAACTTAACTTCTTTTCGGCCTCCTTTCATACCCTACCGCAGGTTCACCAGGGGTGGTCTTGGAGTGCCGCAACTGATGGCTTTCAAAGGGTTAAACAGCACTTTTTCCCTCTAATTTATTGGCCCATTTGACCCCAAAGAGGATCTCACCATGACATGCAATGGCTCCCCTAATGGGATTTGAATGGGACTGGCACATCACTGGAGAGATGCCCATTGTGTACACATCTAAAACCCTCTCAGAAGCTGAGCGGAGATACTCCCACATCGAGAGATAGGAGTTGGCAGTTGTCTTCAGTGTCAGAAAATCCATCAATATATCTGCTGCAGATGTAAGTTCATAATAACTGTTTATAAATTATTGATGGGTCTTTTTAACGAGAGTTAGCAATACCACCCCATTGCTTTTGCCCAGATAGTGTTAGGCCTTGTTACTGGTAGCTTATAAATACTTCCTAGAGCACTGTTGTGGGACCTGGATAGTTAATGCAATGCACCGATTCACTGCCTGTAACCCTGACTTCATGATCAGCAGTGGAAGAGGTCATGATTAACGTCAAATCTTTGGACACCTTATCAATGTCTGCAGGGCAAATCAGGGCCTGGACACAAAAGGGCCCAGTCCTGTCTAAATTGAAAACATTACATAGCGGATTCCGAGGACAGCCCTTAGATGAAGAAAGATAACTCCCATGTTGAGGATGACAACATCCTCTGGGGTTCCCGTGTAGTTGTGCCTTGCCCAGGGTGATGTGCAATACTTTTGGAATTACATCACAGATATCCTGGGATTTTAAGGTGCAAATCCTAGCCACATATGTCAGTCCGGCCTTGATGCAGGCATTACCAACTTGGTCAGACAGTGCAAACGGTGCCAGGAGAATCAATAACTCGTCCCTCAGTCTCCCTACATCCATGGGAGTGGCGCTGAGCATGTAGACCTCGCCAGGTCTTTTTTGGGTTTCATGTTCTTGATTATATTTGATGTTTACTCTAAATGGTTGGAGATACATCACATGAACATTATCACTTTCCATGCTATCATTCAGGAACTACGACAAAGTTTCTGCATGCACAGGATATCTGAATTCCGGCTCTCTGACAATGGCCCTGCCTTTACCAGCACCGAGTTCCAGAACTTCATGCTTTCCAAAGGAATCAAACACATTAGGACAGCAACCTATCACCCAGCATCGAATGATCCGCTGGCCGAATGGTGCAGATTTTTAACCTTGGCGTGAAGAAGCAACCCGCAAAACCCACAGAGACCAAACTGGCATGAATTTCATTCAACTACAGGACTATCCCTCACACCGTGGCAGGAATCACCCCAGCACAACTACTTATGGAATAAAGGTTTCCGACATGGTTAAACTTACTGTTTCGAAAGCTGGAGGGGAGGATGGAGTCCCATTAAGTGACTCAGAAGAACTAAATTCAATACTAACACAGCTGTGCACTCTACCACAGAGAAACGGCGACTGCCCCAAGGAAATTTCATCTCATCCTAGGATGAGGAAATAAACAAATTGTGATGAGTGCCCACCAGTTTTGCCTGTGCAATGAGCTAAAAATCAAATGGGCAGTGTAAAATTCCTGTTGATTCGACTTCTAATGGTCTTAATTGGCTCTTTAATTGTTGACAGGCATGCATCTGGTGCATGATAATGCTCCTGATGTCCTCTTGCATGATTTAACACACGTCAGGCCCAGCCACGTAAAATTCTGGCCAATGTTTGTTTCCTTACACAATACTCAACTTTACCTCATCACTACTTGTCTTCCCACCCTGCTGTCTCTATACTTTCAAAATGCTCATCCCAACATCCAGAACTGGATCAGCCAGAATTTCTCCACTTAATTGGCAAGATTGAAGGCATTGTTTTTGCCCCCTCACTTACCCCTTTCCCAGGCAACTGTCTGACTCTGAACCAGGCTCTTTATATTTTGTTAAAGATGGTAAATTGATAGAAATTGACATTGTTATTGAGAAAAATGGTCCAATGATCAGTAAGTCAGGTATTAAATATTCCATTTAGTGAATATCTCATTGTGATCCTGCTGTGCACAAACTTTATTTCCTTTATTATGACAGTGATTGCACTGCAGGAAGTACTTTGTTGGTGGTAAAACTTCTTAGAGCATCTTGAATTTGGCAGAGTATTGTAAAAAAAAATGACATTTTTCTCTCCAGAGGTCAACTTCTCAACAGATCTTGCCACGCGCTGCCAATGGAAAGACTACACCCTGCCCCCAAAAATCAGTGCTGGCATCCCCATTTTCTCCCAATCATCGGCCCCCTTCACCCCCAACCATACTAGCAAGTCCCTCAGCGTACCAAACTACAACAGAAACTCATCAAGTGGATTGCAGCAGTCCAAACTTACCAGCAAAAGACAATGCTCAAGGGTTATTGGGGATGGGTAACAAATGCTGGCTTTGCCTACAACCAACATCCCATGAAAAATGTTTTAAAATTGCTTTAAGTGATTCTGTGAGAGGTTCGATGCTGGGGAATGCTGCCAGAGTGGCATTAGGTATTTAAGATTGCGAGGGAACCAGTTGCTGTTTAATTAGTTTGACTCCACAATGACCTTTAGGCCTCTCTCCTGCGCTCTCTAACCATTCTCTTTCTTCACTCTGCAGGCCATCGTGTGTGCCTTGGGGGAGCAACTGGCAAAGACCAAACTCTTCCTGTTCTTCACATCCATGCTCCAACATTCAACATTCCATCTCCCAGAAAATGAACCAAAACCAAAGTACCACAGAAGCCAATATGGAATTACCCTAAGTCCACTTCCTTATCGACTGTGTGCTAAACTCAGATAAAGTGTATAGAGGATGTAAGGAGCAGCTCCTTCGATTTGAAACTGCATGGGTTTCCTCCAGGTGCTTCAGTTTCTTCCCACAGTCTAATAGACGTGCTGGTTTAGTGCATTGACCATGCTAAATTCTTCCTCAGTGTATCTGATGACGTGCTGGTTAGGTGCATTAGCCCAAACAGGCGCTGGACTGTGGTGACTAGGAGAATTTCACAGTAACTTCATTGCAGTGTTAGTTAAAACTAATTACAGAGAACAAAGAACAACACAGCATGGGAAACAGGCCCTTCAGCCCAAGAAACCCGTACCGTCATTTTAACCGTGTGAGTTCCCTCTTCCACCCATGACCCTTACCTATGCTTATGGAAATCCACATTGGAAATCAGATTGTTTTACAAACTAATTGTGTGCTCTCTTAATTAAGAAATTCTAACAGATGTATCATGTTTTGAACTGTAGTTTGCTCAGAACATGTTAGAATTATACTGGATCATGGCTCCCTTGTGTCTGGGATCCAAATTTTGATCCACCTGCCAGAAAATATGAAACGATAGCATGATAGTCATGTTATTGCTTTAATAATCTAGAGACTCAAACTCTTGCTCCAGAGGAACGAGTTCAAATTGCATGAAATCTCATGGCATCAGGACAATGATGGTCAAGGAAACTTCCTGCTGATTACCGCCTTACCATCCTCCCTCAGCTGTTGAGTAAGCACTCCTCCATGTTGAACATCAATTGGAAGAAGTATTGAGAATAGCGAGAGCACAGGATGTTCTCTGAGTGGGATACTTTAATGTCCAAGAGTAAATGACAAAATGGATCACAACTGATTGATGTAACTAAGTGGAGGCTGGGGCTGTGGTAGGTGGAGAAAGATTCAACAAGAGGAAAATACCTACTTGATTTAGTCCTCACCATTCTACCCATCACAGGTGCATCTGGATAGTATTCACAACTGTTCTTCTGGAAGTACAGGCCTGTGTTCACACTCAAGAGTACAACACATTGTCTTGTATGGTATCGACATAGTGCTAAATGGAATCGATTCGGTGCAAACCTAATCAGCTTATACATTGGACACCCATGGAGTGCTGTGGGCCATCAATTGCAGCAGAATTATATTCAATGACAATCTAGCCTCGTGGTCTGGCATAGGCAGAATCTACCATTAAGCTCAAACCAGATGGTTAATAGTATATTAATTATGTTTAAATATGTGCAGCTGTTGGTCATGTCAGTAAGAGATCTGACAACACCAATTTTAAATCCAACCAATTTATTTGATAGTAAACCTGCTAGCTTTCAGCCTTTGTGCCTTTGTCAGGCAGATGAGGTGTTCTGGTTTGCAATAGCTACTGGTCATGAACAGGGCATTCATTTTAGCCCCTTAAGATAGACATTAACTAATTCTGTGGCTGCCAGGGTTAGGAGTTATATACTGATAATGTGCAACTCTGTAAATAAATATAAAATTCTATAAGGATAGGCTCTGTTCAGAGCTTCACCAACCAGATGAATTTAGTGCCAGTGGATTATTCTTTAAAGGTAAAGATTGGAAACTAAGAAAGAAAATCAGAAAATTACAATCTTTGCAGTTGCTATGAAAACTGAGAAAGTAAGTACGCATTGCTGGGGTCTGATTGCCCTCTGAGATGTTCTCAGATTCTTGAACTATGAAGAGTGAAGTGGATTTGGGTTGCGTTCTGCAGAGGCAGTGGCACAGGGAGAATGCCCTGGTTTCGGAGCCCCAACACCAGGTTCAGATCCGCAATCCCAGTGGAGCAAATTTTAAAAAGTTGAAAGTTTACGGGCAGCACGGTGGCACAGTGGCTAGCATTGCTGCCTCACAGTGCCAGGGACCTGAGTTCAATTCCCGGCTTGGATTACTGTCTGTGTAGAGTCTGCATGTTCTCCCTGTGTCTGTGTGGGTTTCCTTCGGGTGCTCCAGTTTCCTCCCACAGTCTAATGGAC
Source organism: Sphyrna mokarran (assembly GCA_024679065.1). Classification (NCBI taxonomy): domain Eukaryota; kingdom Metazoa; phylum Chordata; class Chondrichthyes; order Carcharhiniformes; family Carcharhinidae; genus Sphyrna; species Sphyrna mokarran. The sequence continues at coordinate 40,551,829 of JAGIQG010000022.1, forward strand.
ATGCTAGTTCAGCGTATTGACTATGCTAAATTCTTCCTCAGTTGTACCTGAAGATGTGCTGGTTAGATGCATTGGTCCAAACAGGCACTGCACTGTGGTGACTAAGGGAATTTCACAGTAACTTCATTGCAGTGTTAATATAAACCATACTTGTGACTAATAAATAAACTTTTCTTTTACCTTTACTTGCGACACTAATAAAAAAAAATCCCTACCAAACAGAAAACAGGGTATGACCTTGACATTGTATTTCCTATCGGAAATACAATCAGAAGTGAAGGATTTTATGACTTGTCTGTCAATTGTATAGTGAAGAAGGTTTGGATCTTCTACCAGAATTCTCAGATATAACCTCCTCCCAAAATATGATGTGTTAAATACCTATGCACCATAGTCTTTTGATGTTGAAAATTCCATGGAGGAATGCATTAATGGCTTTGATAGATTGTAAAAAAGACAAATGAAATTTAATTTGGAGATGCCTGGATCAGCATCATCAGTTAAACTATTAGATTGTGCTAAACCGCCTCGTGTGCTCCTTGTTCTAACTAGAATCTGGTTAGAAACATAGAAGCATATGTTTCTATGTTAGTTCTAACTAGAAGAGGGAGCGAGAGCCTGTTGAATCAGCTGATGACCAGAGAAACAATCTAATCTTTCAGACCCTGTGGAACATGTGAGACATTCTGCTCTGACACAAAGAATAGAGAACTTAATGATTGTCAGATTTCAAAATGGTCCATCTGTTAGAAACAGGCCTGGATACAATGGAAGGATTAAAGTCTGGCAGAGTGAGAATAAAAGCCCCTTTATCAGATGTTCTACAGCAAAAGACAGAATTGGAACAGCAATAATAGGCAAATGGATCTCAGGAATGTCCAAGGAACAGGCAATAAGCATTTCAGAATTGACTTAAGTATCATTGAACAAAGGGGAGAGACAAAGTCCTCAAGATAACAATTCAGAGAATCCGACAATGAAGACAATGATGAATCCAAACTAATTATACTACTCACAAGGAATTTTAGTCTTGTAATGAATGTTTAATTATTGTTAATTAAATAACAGTATTTAATTACCACGCCAGCTAAACCATGCTTGTTTTGTTGATTCATACAGATAATTAGCCATTATAATTAATTATAGCAAATGAGCAATTTTCTAATCCTTCATTTACATACATATTCCACCAATCATAGCATAGCTTTTTGCCCTTTCTTGTCCAATAGAAAACCTTCAAGAGCATAATATGTCACTATATCTTGCTTTTTGCTATTAGTCATTGTAGCTTGTCTTTATTTTATCCTGTGCAAAGGCTGGGAATGCAGTGTTTATGAAACTGACACAAAGTTAGATTAGTCTCTTCTTTGAATATAGAACCGTTGACCTTCGATGAGGTTCTGTCTGGTAACAAGCCTTTTCCATCCTTGCTGACAGGGCCTCCTGCCATAACTTAATTTCCACAACAGAATAAGAATGGAACAGTTTCACAAGAGAGGGTGAGGCATCAGGGTGCCAACCGACCAAAGATTTTAATATTTGCTGAGTTGCCATAGCTTTGCCTTCAGCGGGGGCACAGTTTATCTCACACTGCGCAGTCCTTAAATCACAGAAGGGGTGGGTTCTTGTATATTCTAATAAAATACTGTACTCGGTGTGAGAAACGGGTGTGGAAAGAATTTGAATTAGCTATCCCTGTTTGTAATATTAGTGCCATAAAGTTAAACAAATTTGCATGACATTCCAAGCAAATTGTGATCACATTCAAAATACATGAGGGGGAGATCTGTGCCTGTTATAAGTAAGAGGCAAAGGAAGAATTAATGAAACATTTTTCTGAATGACACAAATAATACCTTTGGCTTAGTTAGATATAATCCAGGCTTCCACTGGGTGCGTCAACTGAATTTACAGAACATAGGAATTCATGAATTAATTGAAGTACCTGGACTCACATGTTGAAAACTTCATTAATCAAACTCTGTTAGAAGAGAGAGACAAATAAAACAAGAGTAATGATGATTCATCTTTAGTAGGATTTCAATTGGTACAGTTTGTGAATAAGCTAAAGTCACATGGTGCTGTAATGAAATGTTGCATGTTACATAAGATTGAATGACCTCTCCCATTAAAACAGAGCTCACTGACATTCAGTTAACAGGTTGAGTGGAGTTTGTTCTCTGCTGTTTGGCTGTTGGCCAAGTGTTTGTCTCTCTGGTGAACATGGAGCTCTCAGCTTTCCCTGGGTTCCTGTTCATAGTGTTGGACAGATTCACTGTGTTCTTCACTGTGTCTGCCCTGGCCCTTGGCTTCATTAAGAGACGGAAGAAATGTCAGAACTACCCTCCCAGGCCCTGGGGTTTGCCTTTCATTGGGAACATTCATCAGGTCAACTTGAGCAACCCTCACTTATTATTTACAAAGGTAAATTCAGACAGTGAGATAATGGACTGAACGGGGCTGGCTGGAGGTGAGGAATCCAGTTCTGTGGATTTAACTGTAATGACTTCACTCAGAACATTGAAATTGGCCTATTGGAATATGTACTCCCTGATTAAAGAGTCAATTGATGGGCCAATCAGAGAGTCTTTTCCTTGTATTTAACTAGGAGTGTCAGTTCCTCTGGCACTCCTGAAGGTGTACTGCTGACTGACAGCACTCTGTGTACTGCTGTTGGAATTGTAAATAAAGTGATCTTGGTGAAAAGAGTTCTGACTCCAAAGACATATTAATTCTCTCATTTCTTTCCTCCCTTGTTTTTGGGTCAGCTTTCTCATCTCTCTCTATTTTTGTCCTATTAATTGCATCTAACATTTTTCCCATCTGTTCTTCTTAGCCTCCAATTTTTCTTTACTCATTTCTCTTTTTATATATTGATTTCTTTAAGATTTTGCTTTTCTTAATTTTGTCAAGTGTAATTGTATCCAATGCTGTTCTGTTGCAGATTTTAACTGAGTGAATGGCTGAATAGTGAGAGAGTTTTGGAGATTACACTCCTCCCTCTTGAGCGATCTCTCTCCTTCTAACTCATTTGTTTTCTCAGTCACTCGTCTTCTGCCTACCACCAATTCGATTTTGTTTGTCTCTAGTTCACTTCGCTTTTTCCTTATGTGTCCTATTAACCATTCTTCTCTCCACACTCTTTCTTTAACAGGATTAACTGCAATCTTTCTGCTTCATACACATTTGTACTGGTTCTAATTGAATTACATTCATGGTATTGATAATATAAAAGAGGTTATTAAAGCTGTAACTAATATAGTTCTGTAAAAGAGTGTTTTGAATGTAGGGTGTTTAATCTTGGCTTCCATTTCCTGTAGTATAGTGATCTAACTGAAATATTTTAAATCATAGAATTCTACGATTCTATGCAGAAGGAGGCCATTCAGCCCATTGAGTCTGCACCAACCACAATCCTATCCAGGCTCTATCCCCATAACCCCATGTAGTTGCCCTAGCTAGTCCCCCAGCACTAAGGGGCAATTTAGCATGGCCAATCTATCTAACCTGCACATCTTTGGATTGTGGGGGGAAACTGGAGTACCCAGAGGAAGCCCATGCAAACATGGGGAGAATGTGCAAATTCTCGCAGATAGTGACTCAAGCCGAGAATTGAACCCAGGTCCCTGGTGCTGTGAGGCAGCGGTGCTAATCACTGTGCCACTGTGCCACTCCAAATGATATAAGGATTCAACAGGGTAGCTAAAAACGAGATACAGAATCTGTTGAACTGTCAGTAAAACAAAAGAGAGAGTCATCAACTTCAGGCAGCGTAATGGATGGACATACCGTTATCTGCATCAACGGTGATGATTTGTATAGCAGGGGATACAGAAACCACTGCTCTTTGCAGGCTATTAAAACAAAGTAGATTAGTTTAATTAGGGACCACAGTGTGCCTTATATGTATCAAAGATATCACAATGTGCCTCACTTATATATTATATGAAGGTATTGTATAAGCACATATATAATCATTTTTGAACACATATTACATATTTAAACAGTATTTTTGTATTTTCTTGTGAGCTTTGGCCAACAATCGATTTACTCCTCCAGGGAATTGAGAATAAGCTTAGACAGACCATATTCTTTTGGAACAATGAAACATAGAGCATACACCCTATTATCAGGGGCAGGCCAGGCAGTTACACACTACCAAGGTTATTGAAATGAATAGAAGGATTCAGCTTCTAGCTGCAATGAATAGACATATTCAGCCTCTACTGATAAGAAGACAGAAAACACATGGGAAAGATGACTCCCTTCTCATTCCCAGTACTGTAGGTGTTAGGAGCAACCCTTGAACCTATCGGATTTGTGAAGGTAAGGATACAAGTCAATGGGGGGGTGAAGGCGTGGGGGGGTAGGGGGCCTCTGTGTTCAGTTGACCAATGAATTCCTAATTCTGCTGGAAGGTCAAAGTAAATAAGGATGCGTTAGTGTAATTGGACCATCCGGTTTGGGTGATAGATTAGCTGGAAAGATCGAATCTTTGGAAATGCATATCTGTTGTGCTCATTTGATGTAACGTCAGAGAGAGGTTGGAATCCTCTATCACACAGCATTAAAAAGATTGCGCAGTAGATAAAGATGTTAAAAGCTTGACATAAGGGACCAGGGGCAGACACCTGGATCGGTTTACAGAGCAAAGGAATAAAAGCCGGATAGTAAAGAGAATTAGACTGTATGAAAGGTTGACGGATAGTTTAAGTGCGAGGAATCCCCAATGAAGGATTCAAAAATTTGAGCAACCAATACGTGTTGGTCAAATAAACAGGGTCTTTAACAGTATATTGTATTTTGCAAATCTTTGTGTTAGCTGAGATCAGCTGAATACAAGACCCCACAGTGGGACACTCTAAGATACCCTTGCAACTTGGCACTGCGAGCAGGGTTCAATCACTGGAATCTGGAGGCAAGAAGTGATTCCCAGAAATGGATGAGTACATTCTATAATTACCACCCGGTATTCAGCAACGGGGGTTACGTATCTGGCAACCAGAAGCTGTAAGTTGAGCGATTCGAACAGGGGAAGGTGTACAAATACTGTATGACTGTGTACAGGAACCATGCTAGGAGACCGGGGATGGATTCCTTGAGTACCCTGTAAGCAGAACAATAAAAAGCCTGAGCAGTAGATAAAGACGTTAGAGGCTCAACGTAAGGGGACCAAGGACGGACACCTGGATTGGTTTACGGAGCAGAGCAATAAAAACCGCACAATAATGAGAGGCATCGAGGTATTAAACCATATGAAAGAGTGATGGATAGTTCAAGCGTGAGGAATCTCCCATGAGAAAATCAATAAAAAAGAGAAGTGAAGGGATAGTGTGGGTCCCATCAATAGGAATCTCCAGTGAGAGACTTGTGAGAGAAACAGGAAGAGGTAGTGAAGTGAGGTGGTGATGAGTGGTTCAGGTCTGACAGATTCAGATGGGGTTCTGACGATAGTTTAATTCAAGAATTAGAAGTTCCTTCAATTTTGGTAAGACATTTGGAACCATCCAGAAGTTTGCGATTTATATTCTACATTCAAATGATCACAGAGCAAATGCCCAACAGAAGTTTGAACTTCCCAGGCAATTTCTGCGTAATTCCTACCTGGGGAACCTCCAGCGGGGTTGTGGGATGGGGGAGGGGTTGTTCTCCACCCACCTTTGGGGCACTCCCAGGCACCCTACTCTGGATTCAAAAATTACAGTTCACAATGTATTTGGATCTCTAAAATTCCTTCTTTTATGAGCTGCCACATAGTAGATTTATGAATGTGCAAAGTCATGGGTCAAGAGGCACACATGATAGCAAAACAGACAACAGAGGTGAGGAGTTAAAAGCAGGTGCTCAGATTGGCAAATGGGAAGTGGCTTTCCACAAGCATTCAAACCATTGCTGTTCAACATTTAACCGCGATTTGGACTTGGAATTGGAAGTTCGAACAATCAGGTCCAGTCACTACAGAGGAGGAGTGTGACGAAGCACAGGAATATTCCTGTAGAATGGGCATTTAGTCAACAAATCCAACTCAATACAGTTAAACAAGGGCTTGGACATTTTGTCAGCGTGGGATTCTTTTTATGATTTGCTTCAGTTAAAAGAAGCATTTTAAGATATTTTTGCCTGTGTAACTAACTGTGCTAAGCTTCAAAGCCACATTTTAAACCTCAGCTGAGATAAGTTTAGAAATTAACTGCATTTAAAAATACAATGTTAGCAGAAAAGGCTTTTTAATCATAAGCGAAGGAAAAATTCCTTCTGGGCCAGTCATAGACAGCAGTGGGAAGTTGTGCGTGGAGCCTGAAGAGATTGGTGAGGCACTGAATAAATATTTCTCTTCGGTATTCACGCAGAGTGCTGGAAATGTAGCTATGGAGAACACTGAGGTACAGGGTTGCAAATTGGGAAGTATTGCAGTAGATAGGGAGGATGTGTTAGAAATTCTCGAGGGTTTGAAGTTGGATAAGTCCCCTGGGCCGGACGGGATTTACCCTAGGATTCTCTGGGAGGCAAAGAGGAGATTGCAGAGCCTCTGGCTCTGATCTTCAGGTCGTCGTTGGTTACGGGTGTGGTTCCGGAGGACTGGAGGATAGCGAATGTGGTCCCATTGTTTAAGAATGGGAAGAGAGACCTTCCAGGGAATTATAGGCCAGTGAGTCTTACTTCTGTTGTGGGCAAGGTATTGGAGAGAATTATTAGGGATAGGATTTATAGTTATTTAGAGAGAAATGCATTGATTGGGGATAGTCAGCATGGTTTCGTGAAGGGTAGGTCATGCCTTACTAACCTCATTGAGTTTTTTGAGAAAGTGACCAGAGAGGTGGATGGGGGTAAGGCGGTTGATGTAGTATATATGGACTTTAGTAAGGCGTTTGATAAGGTGGCCCATGGAAGACTTCTACAGAAAATGCAGATGTGTGGAATAGAGGGTGATTTAGCTAATTGGATTAGGAATTGGCTGGCAGATAGAAGACAGAGGGTGGTGGTTGATGGGAGATATTCATCGTGGAGTTCGGTGACGAGTGGTGTGCCTCAGGGGTCTGTTTTGGGCCCCTGCTGTTTGTAATTTTTATAAATGATCTGGATGAGGGTATTGAGGGAGGGATCAGTAAATTTGCAGATGACACTAAAGTCGGTGGAGTGGTAGATAGTGAAGAGGGGTGTTATAGTTTGCAGAGAGACTTGGACAAGTTGCAGAGCTGGGCCGAGAGGTGGCAAATGGAGTTTAATGTGAAAAGTGTGAGGTAATTCACTTTGGCAGGAATAACAAATGTGTAGAGTATAGGGCTAATGGTAGGACTCTTAATAGTGTTGAAGAACAGAGGATCTTGGTGTATATGTGCATAGATCCCTGAAAGTTGGCAATCAAGTCGATAAGGTTGTTAAGAAGGCATATTGAGTCTTAGCTTTTATTGGTAGGGGGATTGAATTTCGGAGCCGCAACGTCATGTTGCAACTGTACAAAACTCTAGTGCGGCCGCACTTGGAGTATTGTGTGCAGTTCTGGTCCCCACATTATAAGAAAGATGTGGAGGCATTGGAGAGGGTACAGAGGAGGTTTACCAGGATGTTGCCTGGTATGGAGGGCAGGTCTTATGAAGAGAGGCTGAGGGATTTGAGGTTGTTTTCGTTAGAAAGGAGGCGGCTAAGAGGGGACCTAATCGAAACATATAAGATGATTAGAGGTTTAGATAGGGTGGACAGTGATAGCCTTTTTCCTAGGATGGAGAAAGCTAGCACGAGGGGACACAGCTTTAAATTAAGGGGTATGAGTTATAGGACGGATATCAGAGGTAGGTTCTTTACTCAAAGAGTGATTAGGGAGTGGAATGCCCTGCCTGCAGCTGTTGTAGATGCGCCAAGTTTGGTGGCGTTTAAGAGGTTAATTGATAAGTATATGGAAGAGAAGGGAATGGTTTAGTTTGGAGGGGCATTGCTTTTTATTTTGGTCGGCACAACATCGAAGGCTGAAGGGCCTGTTCTGTGCTGTAATGTTCTATGTTCTATGTTCTATGAAAGTTTTTCATAAACAAGCTTTCACAGCCACAAAATTGTTTGTGCAGATAGATAGAGTCTGTATCTAGTAATTTCAATAACACAAATAAAAATTAATATATTGTGGAAATTGCTATCTGTTTAATTCAGTTCAGTCTTCTGCAGGGTTTTGGGTCAAGTTTGTATTGGGACCAGTTTCTGCTGGTCTTTCTCTTTTCTCTCCAGTAAATTCTCTCCAGTCTTATTCACTTTCTGTCATGTTAATTTTAAATGATGCTCAGTAAAAGATGTTCAAATTCAGACCAGTGTTGCCTGCATCTATCCCAAGAAATGAACAGATCTACAGTCAGGGAGAATAAAGGTGACACAAACACCTCGGAAAATTAATAGGTTAGGGACAGAAGGATTTGCAGATACAGATACATGAGTCACTAAAATTAGCAACACGGGTCATTGAAAGAACAAGCAAAGGAATGGGCTTAGGGATAGTTCCTTAGGGATAGAATTGAAAGACAGAGAGATTATGTGAAACTTAGACAGAGCCACATTTACACGACGTACAGTGAACACCTCATAGTCTGTATATCATAATGCTTAAAGTTTATTTATTAGTGTCATAAGCAGGCTTACATCAATACTGCAGTGAAAATCCCTGAGTTGGCATGTAAAAATCTATGACTTAGTTCTGATGGGGGAAACAGAAACTTAGAACTTAAATTGTCACAGCTAGTCTTCTGTCCTAGAGACTAATGAACCTAACTCCTGCTCTCTTTCAGTGGGGAATATTTACTAGGATGTTGCATCTAGACTCTTATAGTTTTTGGGAAAATTACAATCCAGCTAAAAGCTAGTTGCAGGAAGGTCTGTCAGGAAGAAGGTCATAATTCTGGCTTTTCCACTGCTTTAACGAGGTTTGAGTTGGGACTCAGAATATCCAATTACCATGTTTTGTAATCTGGCTCCCTCTGGCTGAGGTTGAGTGGTATAAATCAGAACATTTCTCAGCGACAAAATTTTCCTGCCCCCCTCCAGCGTGTTTTCCAGTGACAGAGTTGGCTCATCATTGGCCGCCTGCAGGATCTTCCAGTCCCATTGATGGCATTTTTGTCTGACTTGCCAGCCACATCACCAGCAGCATTCACCAAGAGGGGGCTGCCTGCAGCAGAACTGGAAGATCTCACAGGCAGGAAGAACTGGAAAATCTCACCCCAGATCTTGAAAAACTTCAAGAAATAGTCTAAGATTGTAAGGCATCACAATTAAAGAGAAAAGATTTATGAGGATGTTACCTAGAATGGAAAAATTTACTTACAGGAAAATTGGATAGACAGGTTTTTTTTCTTTTGAACAGAAGGAAATTTAATTAAATTGTATGAAATAATGAGGGTCCTTGATAAAGTGGGTATGAAAGAAAGACTTGTTTTCTTCAGATGAAAGGTCAATTTATTTATTTATTTAGGGAATGCGAAGTCCTGCAGCTAAGCAGTTTCTTCCTGTTCTGTTGCGTTGAGTGTGGATAGGACTCACTGAATCTGTGGATTGGACATTCTTCTATGATGTGGCACTTAGAGGGCTGATATTACTGCCAGATCTGTGAAGGTTGGCCAAGCAGGGGCATGGCTGCTCCTGAACCTGTTGAAGGTGCTGTTTTTGGAAGGTTGAAAGCAGGCAGGGTTGTGTTTGAGACCAGGTATTTGTTTGTTGTGTTCCATGATTCCCATTTGTTTGTCCAGGTGGAATTTGCTTGAAGTGGGAGGGTTTTCCAGCTTAGCCTAGTTGATGGGAGCCTTACTTTGGATGGCCTGAATAACATGAAGTGGCAGGTGGAGGGTGTTACAAACTTTTTCCATCATTTTGTAGATTGTTGCAAGTCAGTGAATATATGGGAAATGTGGTTTGCCAGCACAGGGAGTCAAGGAAGTCGTGTTGAATACAGTGTTCCGGTAATGATATGCATGATAGCATTCAGCTGGGTTTCAATTGAGTGTTAACTGTATGTGTGCTTGTGCGTGTGTGTGTGTGTATGTGTGTGTGTCTGTCTGTCTGTCTGTGTGTAGGGGGTGGATGTGCATGTGTGTGTGTGTTATGTGTGTGAGTGTGTGTGTGTGTATCGGGGGTGGATATGCCTGTGTGCGTGTGTGTGTTTGCGTGTACATGTGTGTCGCGGTGGATGAGTATGTGTGTGTGTATGCGTGTGTGTGTGTATGCGTGTGTGTGTGTATGCATGTGTGTGTGTATGAGTGTGTGTGTGTGTGCGTGTGTGTGTATGCATGTGTGTGTGTGTCAGGGCGGCTGAGTGTGTGCATGTGTGTTTGTTGGGGTGGATAGTTCTGCATGTGTGTGTATGTATGTGCGTGCGCATGTATGTGCATGTGTGCTTGTGTGCGTATGTGTATACGTGCATGTGTATGTGTGTGCGTGTGTATGTCCATGTGTATATGTGTGCGTGTATGTGATGATCTTGACCAAACAGTGACACAGCATTCTGTTCCTGAGTATAAGAATGCAAGTGCTGAGGTTCAGAGGGGGTGACAGCACCCTACATTGAGTTTGCCCATCAAGTTGTTTCTGAACTTGACCTTGGCTGGGTTGTTGTCCGGTGTTCCTGGAGATCAGACTCCCATCTAGGGAAGTATGTTGGAGTTGGGCAATGCTTTAACTTCATTTAGATGTTGAGCTTCTTGGGGCAGAGGTTTAAGTTGCCACAGGGGCACTCAGAGGGTGGTGATGACTGGGAGCTCGCTGCTCAAAAAGGTGAAACTTGAGCATGCACTTGAGCTATGGATCCAGAGCTGGAAAGTTTGATTACGCTGGATAGTTCTTTCTCAAGAGAGATAATGAACCCCATCGCTTGCTTTCTGAGCTGCAAGTTTTCTATACCTCTGTGAGTAGGATTTTCCAGCCCTTCCGACTAGCAGGATCTTCTGGTCCCGCCAAAGGCAACACCCCCCCTGCCCTCACGGCAGGTTCCCTGGCAACAGGATGGGTGAGCCAAGCAAAAGACCATCAACATCGGCAGGTCTTGGAGACTGAATTCCAATCTGAGATCCTTACCTGCTTCAAGAAGATGACCATCATGCCTGTACTAAAGAAGAACCAGGCAGTGGGCCTTAATGACTACCACCTCTAACATCCATCATTATGAAGTGCTTCCATTGGTCAGTCAGAGTACAAATCAATTCCAGCCTCCCAGACAACCTGGATCTGCTCCAGTTTCACTTATTGCCGGTGGATTGGCCATGGTAAATGTGTGATGGTTACAGGGATGGGGGTCGGCCGAGGTAAGATGCTCTTTTGGAGAGCCAACGTGATGGGCCAAATGGCCTCCTCGGCACCAACGGGGTTCAATGATCGAAGTGTGCGTTGCTATTGATTATTGTAACTGTGAAACCTGAAGGTGAGACTTGTTGTTGGAGAGGATCTACATAAATAGAGGAGCATAATGTGGAAGTGTGTGGCAGCACAGTGCTACATTTCTGTGGGAAGTGATGGGAGTGCTTATGGTTGTGTAAGACCACAGATGTTGTAAAGCATCACCTACTTAAAGTGAAATTTATCATTTATCATTCGCCTGTTCATTCATTTTTGACTTATATAGATTACGATTCGTGTTAAAGTAAAGATGAAATCATGTTGTTACTTTTTTCTTTGGGAACCATTTGGTAAATTGGGTTATTTTGGTTTACGATTCCACTTACATGGAGAAATCCACCGATTGAACAAGCTGCAATTCTCTGCAATGCCAGCAGGTGGTAGGCTAACCTCTCCTCATACTAATAGCCGCTGTCGCCTCTCAACCAACACAACATCTTGTTTCTGAGGCAGATGCAAGAAATGTGGGCAAGGGGTTAATACTAGCAACGCGGTGGCACAGTAGTTGGCACCACTGCTTCACAGCGCCAGGAATCCGGGTTTCCAATTCCAGCCTTGGGTGATAGTCTGTGTAGAGTTTGCACGTTCTAGAATCCTACTAGAATTCTATGACTCTACCTCCTGCTGGATATCAGGGATTAACGGGTCAGGCTTGAGTTTTAAAAGTAAAATTTTGGGGAGAAGGAAGCCTGTGAATCTCGGGGTGAGTGACGTTAGTGTGAGGCCAGGAGGACGAGGAGAAGGGACCTGCTGAATTTAGTGTAGATGTGGCTGAAGCTCGGGGCTTGAGGCAGGGGGAAGGAAAGAGGGGCTCCAATCAGCAGATAAGAAGCTGAGAATCTATGCTGCTCCTTGTAATCCACAAAGCAATTCAATTGGAGATTTGACCCATTCATTGTCAGACACTCATAGGGCACATGATTGACGCGTATTAAATTGAAATCAAGCTCCTTATTACACGACAGAGAGCAAATTTAAATACATCAATACACTGTCCTGTCTCTCACAAATGGCCACTCACACAACCCAACAACATCAAAATGGCAACAGGTGCTAACGCACAAATTGCTGTCACGTTTGAGAGTTTAACTCCCTTTACCCTCCTCCCTTTGTCAGGGAAAGAGTTTATATCATGACCATGGGATTCTGAAAGCAACATTCATGTCACACAAGTGCCAGCCAATGACCATCTCCAACCAGAGAGAATCTAACCATTGCCCCTTGACAATCACTGAATCCCCCCATTATCAACATCCTGGGAGTTACCATTTACCAGAAACGCAACTGGACTTGCCACATAAACACAGTGGCTACAAAAACAGGTCAGAGGTTAGGAAGACTGCGGCGAGTAACTCACTTCCTCACTCCCCAAAGCCCCTCCACCATCTACAAGGCACAAGTCAAGAGTGTGATGGAATACTCCCCACTTGCCTGGATGGGTGCAGCTCCAACAGCACTCGAGAAATTCAACACCAACAAGGACAAAGCAGCACACTTGTTTAGTACCCCATTCACAAACATTCACGCCCTCCACTGACGCACAGTGGCAATCATGTGTACAATCTTCAAGATGCATTGCAGGAACTCACCAAGGCTCCTTGGACAGCACCTTCCAAACCCATGACCACTATCCTCAGGCTTCCCTCCAACATATCATCGGCTGCTCCTTCACTGTCGCTGGGTTAAAATCCTGGAACTCCCTCTCTAACAGCACTGTGGATGTACCTACATCACAGGAACTGCAGTGAGTCAAGCAGCCAGCTCACTATTACCTTCTCCTACGTAACTAAGGCTGGGCAATAAGTGCTGATCTAGGCAGCGATGCCCGTGTCCCACGAATGTTCTAGTTTTGTTTGTTACTTTTGAAACTCTCCGAGGGGTAACATTGACCTAGCCTGTTACATAAAACAGTTAGATTACCCTCATCACTCCCAATTTCCATTAATATAAATAAATATTAGCTGGCTGATCCATTATCAGCTAATCTACACTTGGTCAAGTCAAAGTTACTCTGAAGATATTGGACTATATTTGTCACTGAGTGTATACTTCCAGTATCTGAGAATGTGCCATCACTTCCCCTCAGCATCCTGTCCATAGATCAAGCAGTGAATCTTCCCTTCAGTTCTAACTTGTTAATAAACTTGGAAATGTAGCAAACCATGGGGAGGATAGGAACAGACTTCAGGAAGACACAGAGCAGTGACATCGTGGCAAATGTAACTTGCTACCAAAAAGCGTGAAGTGTACAGCTGTACAGACCGCAGTTCACCAGCACTACCCCGAGGGCAACTGGGATTGGCAAGGAATGCCAAACTTTACCTGGGGTGAGACCCACATTCCAAAAAGAAATGCACCAAAACATTTACCTTTGTCAGGCAGGAATGGAAATGATGGCAATTAGAGGAAGTCCACTTATTGAGAAAGGAGGTACATTTTAATTTAGCTTACACTAGCAACTTTTCACACACAACTCTTTCTATCTTTGCAGCAAATGAGGGGGCTTTGCCCTCTGGCTGTGGGAGGGCAATGGGCTCACCCTGTTAATATTCCTCTGGTTCTTCGGGCTGCTCGCTGACAGCCTCCTGGGGAGCGAATCCATCATCGATGGAGTAGAGCACTTTCTCCACCTGCTGAATCAGCACATTGTCTTCCTGCTGATTCTCCTGACAGATCACTTCAATGTTCCTCAACTTCCCAAAGTAAAAGTCTCTTTCCTTTTCCAGCTCCACCAGGTCAGCCTTCAGGCTCTTCACCTGCTCGGCCAGTTCTGCGATGTGCGTGTCACCGTTCCCCGACAAACTGGACCTCTCCGAGGCACTCTTCTGCATCGAAGCGGGTGCTGCTGCCGGCCCGCTGCCCCCTTTCGGGGCTGCCTTGGAGCGCAGGAGGTAGGTGCCCGAGGACGATGACCGCACACCCTTCCTGCCCAGGACGGTGGTGCTGGCACTGCTCGGGCCGGCGGCAGCGCTCAGCGTGCTGAGCGTCTTCTTGGGCTTGTTGAACACCGGGCCGTGAGCGACGGCTGGCAGACCAGCTTCCTGCCCCTGCCGGGACGTCACCGGATCGTAGGCCTTGCCGTTGTAGTTGGCTTCGAAGAAGCGCCGGAACCACTGGAGGAACTCAAAGTTGTCCTGGAACTTGCCCTTCGTCAGCTTGTCCACCGCGATGATCTTGTCCACCTCCATCTTCTTGAAGGCCGCCTGCAGCAGTTTGAAGTTCTGGATGTACTCGTGCTCTAGCCGGGCGAGAAACTTCACTTTCTTGAGGGCGACGGAGCCGGGGAAGAGCATGTCCATGAGCTGGCAATAGGCCGCACCTGAGCACAGCTGCTCGATCTTTGTGTAGTTCAGCCGAAGCAAGTCGTTGGCCCAGGCTAACATGTCATGTCGGCTCAGGTTGTCGCTTGTCGAAGATGTGACGTAAACGTTAACAGCCATCGGATTTCCGTTTCGCTTCCGCACAACCTTTTTCGCCTTCCCCTCGCGATTTTGTTTTCTTCCCCCTCGCCTTTTTTTTGCCCCTTCCCCCCTCTGCAAGTTTGGCTGCAACTGACTCCTCACAGTGACCTAGTCATTATGTCACAATCAGGCTATGTTTCTGGGTACCGTCCCCAGTCTAGTTGACAAACAGGCAAAAATAAATAAATTCACTCAACTGCAACATCTTTTGTATACATCGCAACTCTAACGGAGGCAGAGATCCCTCGCCGGAATGTCGGCACAAAAAGATTGGACGTCAAGCACCCGCACAAGGAGATGGTCGGATCAGTGACTACAACAAACAGGTAGGAGCCTTATCAGGGTGAAATAGAACCTGGCTGCTTGCCGTGGTATTGCAGGAATTCCTCTGAGGAACTATTAAAAAGACAGGGCCTTTATTCTCTGGAGTTTAAAGGAGCGAGAGGTGATCTCATTCAAACAGACTAAATTCTTACAGGTTTCGACAGGCAGGATGTTTTCCCTGGTTTGGTGGTGGGGGCGGTTCTAGAACCAGGGGACACAGTCTCAGAGTAAGGAGGAAGCCATTTTGGATGAGATCAGGAGGAATCTCTTACTCAGAGGGTGGTGAATGTTTGGATTCTGTGAAGGTTCAATCGTTGAATAGGTTCAAAACTGAGAGGTTTGCAGCATGGAAACAGGCCCTTCCGTCCAACTTGTCCATGCCACTCAGTTCTTACCATTAAGCTATTACAATTGTCCGTATTTGGTCCATATTCCTCTACACCCATCTTACCCATGTAACTGTCTAAACGCTTTTTAAAAGACAAAATTGTACCCGCCTCTACTACTACCTCTGGCAATTTGTTCCAGACACTCACTATCCTCCGTGTGAAAAACTGCCCCTCGGGACCCTTTTGTACCTTAGATCATCTGCTTTGTGATACTGGTTGAGTGACACATATTGAAGAACAAAGAACAAAGAACAAAACAGCACGGGCAACAGGCCCTTCGGCCCAACGAGCCCGCACTGCCACCCCGACGTTCCCACCTCTACCCGTGATCCCTGTCCATGTTTATAGATCTATGGATTAAAAACTAAATTTGAGACAATTTAGGGAGAATTTGTTTTGCCAATCAGCCTAAGAGCACATCTTTGGGATGTGGGAGGAAACCGGAGCACCCGGAGAAAACCCACGCACGCACGGGGAGAATGTGCAAACTCCCACAGACACAGGCCCAAATCCATGTATCTGCACAACACAGCGATAGTCACTGAGCTGTCGTGTTGCCCATCAAATGGTCCAGGTCAAGCGTACACTAACAACGTGAAGCACTAGAATACTCTCGAAAAAATCCAAGAGCAGCCCTCTCACGACCCATCGCGTGTATGCCCCTCGTTAGACAACAAGGTGGACCAAAGCACCTGTAGGATAAAAACAAGTACATCAATATCACCATCTATTTACACACTTCCCAGGGACTCCCAAGGCTCATGATCCCTATTTTAAATTAGTTTTCTATACCCCTCTATTCCCATTCTGTTCATGTGCCCATGCAAGTATTTCTTAAATAACTCCAGAGTACCTGCCTCCACCACTTTACTTGGCAGCGCATTCCATACCCTCACCATCCTCTGTGTGAAAAAACTCCCTCTAGCATCCAAATTATACCTTACCCCCCTCACCCTATTGGTTGGAATACTGGAAGAAACCGCCATCTTCAAACAATGTCATGGGATCCTTTACATCCACCTCAGTAGGTAGCTGAAGCTTCGATTTAATATCACACAAGGTTATGGCAGAATCTAAGTTGGCGAAATTAGATTGGACACTGAGCAACGCTCACAGTCAACGTCAGCAATCTGCACTTGTCCTTGTTTTTCGAGGGTATCACTTCATTCAGGCCAAAAGGAGAAAAGCTATGCAGATAGAAACTTGTGGCAACCTTGTGCATGAGCAACAGTCAATGAAATGGCTCATGGGTCACACTCAGAACTTTGTTGGGCCCCCAGGTATAATACGGGCTAAGAATTAAAAGATTGCTTTGAGCTGTTGTGATGGACAATGGGGAGGTTAACCTTCCTGGGTACCTATCCTGTGGTCAAAGGACAAAGCTGTTCAATGATTGACACAATCAAGAGCTCAAAGGCAGTGCGGTGAGGTGAACTGAGGTGAGTGCAGATTGCTCACATTGGCTCTGCGCTCCTCAATGTCCAAAGTGTAAATATTCATTTTGTTTTTACCACTTCAAGTTGATAGCTCTATTAATACAGAAATGATTAAGTCAAAGGGGATGTGGTAACATTTTATACATTTACTCACGAGTAAAGCTTCTGGTCAGTGTTTAGAAAGTGTGCCAATATCTTGAAGAAACAGCAACTTTTTGTGAGATTTTTGGAAACTTGTCACTCAGCTGAGATTGCCAGGGATGAAAGGCAGAGCAATGCAAACAGACCAACTCACTAAAATCTCACTGGCAGTTACGCTCCCTCTGAAATGCCTAACAAGCCACTCAATTGCAGAGGAAATTAGGGATAGGCCAGAAATGCTGATCTTGCCAGTGACATCTCATGGAAAAAGAAGTGAATTATCTTTTATGAATCAGGCCATGGATAGACATGGACATAATTTCTGGATTATGATCAATAATAATCAATTCTAACATCTAGTGAACTTTGCATCTAACACTTGTTAAGCAGTCCAGCTAGACACAGGTAATCCATCTGCCTTTGAAGTGGTGTCTATATGAGACAGCTGAGGTATATATATTTCAGGCATGCACACAGACAACAATTGAAGTAGCAAATGAGATGCCAAAATTCAATAAAGTGCTAAAAATACTTTTATCCTTTGAAGCAAGAGAGAGCCAAGTCTGGATTTGCAGGTGAATGGGAGAGGATTTAGAATCCCATATTTTATTCTGTATGTGAGGACCAATTGTTCAGCTTGTGTTTCTGTCAGTGATTCTCAGCCACCAGCTGAATATTTAAGGGAGATCCCAAGACCACTATCTAGGATGCAACCATGCATTACAGATGGCCAGCACGGTGGCACAGTGGTTAGCACTGCTGCCTCACAGTGCCAGGGACTCAGGTTCGATTCCCAGCTTGGATCACTGTCTGTATGGAGTCTGCATGTTCTCCTCATGTCTGCATGGGTTTCCTCCGGGTGCTCCTGTTTCCTCCCACAGTCCGAAAGATGTATTGGTTAGGTGCTTTGGCTGTGCTAAGTTCTCCCTCATTGTATCCAAACAGGCGGTGGAGCGGAACGACTTAGGGATTTTCACGGAAACTTCTTTGCAGTGCTATTGTGAGACTAATAAATAAACTATAAGCTTACATTTATTTATTAATGTCACAAGTAGCTTACGTTAACACTGCAATGAAATTACTTTGAAAATCTCTTAGTTGCCGCACTCCAGTGCCTGTTCGGGTATGCTGAGGGAGAATTCAGCATGGTCAATGCACCTAACCAACATGTCTTTTGGACTGTGGGAAGAAACTAGAGCACCCAGAAGAAACCCATGCAGACATGGGGAGAATGTGCAGACAGTGACCCAAGCTGGGAAGCAAATCTAAGTCCCTGGCACTGTGAGGCAATGGAGCTAACCACTGTGCCGCTGGGGAGGGCTGGAGGTAACAGCACCTGTAATATTCTGCAATGCAAAACCACTGAAGTGACTCCATGGCAGATTCACAGAGTTGTAGAATTTCCACACTATTAACCAACCACTCCTACATTCAGTTTGAGATAAATCAACGTGCGAAACCAGATTTTCCTGCCTCTTAAAAGAGTCATAGCAAATTTTACAGAACACGTTCTCAACTCTGGAATCATGTTGGCACCTTGTACAGAACAGCAAACTTTACAAAAGATCACACAAACTGCTTCAGAAGCTATGTAAGGGGAAAGGGTGACATTTATTTGATGTAGAATCCCCACCAGAATAGACTGGTATTACTCCCAAATTATCCACTACACACGATCACTGATAAAACAGATTTACAAAAGTAATCGATATATTTTAGAAAATAAATAATCTCCACTGAGCAACCTCCCCAATTAAACATTATCAGCTACATCGAGCATCTCATCACCAGAATAAATGTACTCCAACCAACGAGGTGCAAGCCACTAAACTGTTTGAATCTCAACTTTGAACAGCCTTTTAAATTGGCGTCTGTAAGTACTTATTCGACTGTCTGAAATAGCTGATTAACACTTCACTTGGAAGGCTGTAAGCGAGGTCTTTGTAATTACATCCTGGTTATGATTGGTGTTGTTTGTTTGATACAGATGGTTGCCTGTGATAAATGTGGACTGTGCCACTGGTGGAAATACCTATTGTTGATTTAACCTTATTGACTAATCTATTGTTGGTTAAACTTTATAGATTAACTTGTTGTTGATTTGACATAGAAACATAGAAGCAGGAGGAGGCCATTCAGCCCTTTGAGCTTACTCCGACATTCATTTTGATCAAAACTGATTCCCACCCCCCGCCCCCCCCCACCCCATAAGCTTTGATTCCCTTCACGCCAAGTGCTATATCGAACTGCTTGTACTTTCTGTGGTAACAAATTGCACTGGCTGACCACTCTCTCGATAAAGAAATTTCTCCCCATCTCTGTACTACACTCTGTATCCTCAGATAGTGATCCCTGTTTCTGAACACCCCCACCATGGGAACACCCTCTCTGCATCTATCCTGTCTAGTCTTGTCAGAATTTTATAAGTCTCTATGAGATTCCCCCTTCAATCTTCTGAACTTTAGCGAAAACAATCTAAACTGACTCAATCTCTTCTCATATGTCAGTCTCACCATCCCCGGAAGCAGCCAGGTAAATCTTCGCTGCACTCCCTCCAGAACAAGAACATCCTACCTCAGATAAGAAGACCAAAATTGCGCAGAACATTCTAGATGTGGCCTCAGCAAGGCTATATATAATTGCAGCAAGACATCCCTGCTCCTTACTTGAATTCTCTCTCTATGAATTTACCTTTACACACAATTTACCTTTTTTATTGCCTGCTGTGCTTGCACGCTTACCTTCGGCGATTGGTGCACGAGGACACCAAAGTCTTGCCCGTTCCCCTCTCCTAATTTATGGCCATTCAGATAGTAATCTGCCTTCCTGTTTTTGCTACCAAAGTGGATAACCTTACACTTATCCAAATTATACTGCGTCTGCCAGCCATTTACCCAATCAACCTGTCCAAATCAGGCAGAAGCATCTCTGCATCCTCCTCACAGCTCACCCACAGTGTAATCTACACAGCGTAACCTGCAAATTTGGAAATATTAGATGTAGATTATAAATCCTTCAATCCCATCAGTTTCTCCAACAGCATTTATTTACTAATACTGATATCCTCCAGTTCCTTCTTCCCACTAAACTGTGTGTTTTCCAACATTTTTGATATATTATTTGTGTCCTCCTTTGAAAAGACAGAACCAAAGTAAGTATTTAGTTGGTTAGCTATTTCTTTGCTCCCCATTATAAATTCCTCTGTTTATGACTAAGGGACTACATTTGATTTCATCAATCTTTTTCTCCTCACATACGAATAGAAACTGTTTTTATGTTCCCCTCAAGCTTACTCTCATACTCTATCTTTCCCTTCTAAATCCATCCTCTGGTCCTCTTTTGCTGAATTCTAATCTACTCCTCAGGGCTCTTGTTTCTCTTGGCCAATTTGTTTGCCTCTCCCTCGGATCTAACACTTTCTCTAATTTCCCTTATAAGTCATAGTTTGACCACCCTTCCAGTTTTACTTTTTCACCAGACAGAAACAAAATTGTTACAGTTCACCAATATGCTTGTTGAATGTTTGCAATTGCCTACACACCATCATCCCTTTAATATTTCCTCATATCATCATTATTTCCTTTGTTAAGATTCAGAACCCTGGTCTCAAAAACAACTACACCATTCTCCATCTTGATGAAGAATTCTATCATGTTATGGTCACTCATCCCCAAGGGGTCTCGCACAATTAGATTGCCAATTATTCCTTTCTCATTACACAATACCCAGTCTAGTGTGACCTTCTCTATAGTTGGTTCGTCAATGCACTGGTCCAGAAAAGCATCCTGTACACACTCCAGGAATTCCACCTCTACAATATTGTGACTAATTTGATTTGTCTAATCTATATGTAAATTAAAATCACCCATAAACACAGATGTTCCTTTATCGCATGCATCTCTAATTTCCTGTCTAATGTCATTCCCAACATCACCACTAAATTTAAGGCTCTATATACAACCATTCCTAATGTTTTTTGCCTTTTGGTGTTTCTTAGCTCTACCCAAACAGATTTGACATTTGGATTTTTTTTAGGTGTGCTGAACAGTGTGGTTGTAAATTACTGTAATTTGGGACAGGCTATCAAAGTGACAACAATCTCCATTCAGAGCTAATTTCCTCTTTAATGAGCAATGTAACTCCACTTTACCTTTTTTGTATGTCCTTCCTAAATACTAAATGCCCCCGGACGTACATTTCCCAACCCTGCAGCCACGTCTCCATAATTGCAACTCTTTTATAGCTATTTAAATCAATTTGCACGATTAATTCATCCATTCTATTAGGAATGCTCCATGCATTAAGACACAAAACCTTTAGGCTCACTTTTTTAACATTACTGGTTCTGTTCCACTATATTTCTCTGTGGGCCTGTTTGAATCCGGTCCTTGATTTTCTCTTATCACTTTTCTTATTCCTCTTTCAGTTTTTTTGTCCTTGATTCCCCTTCCTCTGACTCCTTGTACATATTACTGTCCCCCTGCTGTTTTAGTTTAAACTCTCCCCAACTACTCTAGAAAATACTCCCCCCGGGACATCACTCCCCATAGAACAACCTTTCGAATTGACCTGTGATTTCAAGAGTTGGCTTTGCAGTTGCATTGTATTCAAGTTGCTTCAAATGAAGTTGGTTTATATCCAATGTTTAAAAGCCTGCTGTTGAAAGCTACACTTAATTTTGACACAAGCTTAGCTAATGAGACACTCTGAGATGACAGGAGATTACCAGCTTGCAGCAAATGTGTTGCAAACAATGAGTTACTAATTTGTTCGCTTCAAAGAGTCCATTTGGCACAGGGAATTCATGGCATCCAAGAATAGAGTGCAAACAACAGCAGTCAAGGACTGGTGTCATGTTCTTGGACAGCAGGTAGTTTAGGTTGGAAGGAACATTGATTGTCCTGATTACTCTCTCAGTGATATTTGCTAAAATATGGGGACTGCGTTAAATTTGTCTGTGTTGATACGTAAGGGTGAAGCTTGCTAATAAAGTTTAATTAACACATTTCTGATTCAATTTAACATAAAAACAAAATATGCTGGGAAAACTTGCAGGTCTGTGAAGAAAGAAACACAATATCTGAATCGAATATGGTTCTGTCGGAACTCATTTTTATTTTGCTGTCTGGGCATAAAACTAAACTTATAAATTAGCCTTATAGAGGAACATTATTGATTAACTTTATAGATTAACTTTACAGATTAACCTTGTAGAATAACTTTATTGATTAATTTTATAGATTGATATTAGATTAATTTTAAAGATTAACTTTATAGATAAATCCTATAGAGTAACAGCATTGATTAACCTTATCAATTATCTTTATGGAATAACATTATTGTTTAACTTGATTGATTACCTTTATGGATTAACATTACGGAGTAATATTATTTTTTATGGATTAATTTTATAGAATAATATTATTGATTAATTTGACAGATTGATGTTATGGTCCAAAGATGTGCAGGAGTTAAGTTGATTGGCCATAATAAAAATTGCCCCTCAGTATCCTAGATGCATAAGTTAGAGGGATTAGTGAGTAAAATATGTAGGGATATGGGGGTAGGGCCTGGGTGGGATTGTGGCTGGTGCAGACTCGATGGGCCGAAGGGCCTCTATCTGCACTGTAGGGTTCTATGATTAACTTTACTGATTCATTTTGTGGATTAATTTAGTAGAATAACTTTATAGATTAACCGGTTACTGATTTCAATAGAAATGGGCATTGGAGAACCAATCTGAAATGCCAGTTTCATACTTGCTCGATAAGCTGGGAAGTTGATCATGTGCTATCTTGGGGATTGTGAAAATATGATAACTCACTTCACAATCCTGGTGGAAGGGCCATTTCACATCGCTGAGGGTTGACCTCATAAATGTGTCTCAGAGTGAGGGTGTTGGAATTGCTCGGATCACAAACCCAACTCAAAATTCTCATGTAAATGTGCTTGCATAGGCCAAGTGGCTGCGTTGTGAGGGGGCATGTGGATTCACAACCCTTGAAAGGGGCTACAGCTCAAAATAAGAGATCACACTATCCAACAAGCATCCATATCCCAGATTGTAGGGACGAGATCCATATTACACAATATTTCATCAACCTGCTCTACAAGTTTTCCTTGTTTGGGGAATCTCAAACTGGGGGACGTAGTCTCAGGGCACAGGATAGGCTGTTTAGGACTGAGATGAGGAAAAATTTCTTTAGGGAAGGAGGCAATGGCTTCGTGGTATTATTGTTAGATTATCAGTCCAAAACTCACTGATGTTCTGGAGACCCACATTCGAATCCCGGCACGGTATGTGGTAGAATAAAAAATATCTGAAATTAGGATTCTACTGATGATCATGAAACCATTGTCGATTGTCAGAAAAGTCCATCTGGTTTACTAATGTCCTTTTTAGGGAAGGAAATCTGCTGTCCTACCCTGGTCTGGCCTACATGTGACTCCAGAGCCACAACTGCCCCCTGAAATGACCTAGCCACTCAGTTCAAGGATAACTAAGGTTGGACAATAAATGCTGGCCAGCCAGTGATTCCCAAATTTAAAAAAAAACCTGTGGAATTCTCTATCACAGAAGGCTGTAGAAGCTGAGTCACTGAATGTATTCAAAAAAGAGGTTTTTTTTAGATTTAGAGGTTTGGGAAGAAAACAGGAATATAGCATCGAGGTAGAGGATTAGCCATGATCATTCACTGGCTTGAATTAGACTTGAAGGGCTGAATGGCCTACTGCTATTCCTAGTTTCTAAGTTTCTATGTACTGTTCATCCATGTCAATCCCTGGTTTTACATAAGTACCTTAGACTCATTTTAACTGCATCTCATGCTTACTCATGAGCAATGGATTGATTCAATCAGTTCACATTTCATAATGATGATTTTTCAGATTGTAAAGTTTCCCTGATATTTACAATATGGATTAAGAGATTATACCGATAACTTCAATGTAACATGTTTTCCACACCTTTCATTGTTTACTGTAGAAATGCTTAGCAAAGCGAGTGTTCCTTGCCCACTGGGGGAATCAGAAGGTTTGTTCTGTAAACGTACAGGAAAATACAAGGAAGAAAGTTCCATAACAACTTATAATCAACAAAGCACTTTTTGAACTTTTAAATAATTTATGCTTGGGACGTGAGTGTCACCAGCAAAACCAATATTTGTTGTGCAGAATTACCCTCAAGGTAAGCTTCTTTCTTAAATAAACCGAATGCCTTCAGCTCTGAAGAAATATATCAGATCGGAAACATTAACTCTGTTTCTCTCTCTACATATGTTGCCAGAGTTGCTGAGATTTTCCAGCATTTTCTGTTTATAGTGACTGCTGGCTCATGCAATCAGCACACATTGCTTTATATCTGGATCTAACATAGGCCAGACCAGATAAGGACAACAGATTTCCTGCCCTGGAAGAGATTACTGAACCAGATCCATTGTTCACCATAACCATCACAGGCAGGACAGACAACTCAATGGATTGTCTAAAGGTCAGTTGATCTTGAGCAGGAATTTCCCAATATTGGGGCTGGTGTGACCGGAAAACTCCGTCCCGAGAGTGCCCCATCACAGACACAGGATATTTCCATGTGCCACAATTCCAGGGAATGACATCCACCTGAGCAGATAGACAATAGTCTTGATTCAACAGTGCATTGTACAGCACTCTTTCAGCACTGCCCTGAAACCTCAGCTCAGATCATGTGTCTCATTCTGCAGCACTTGTTTAATTCAACCAACAGAGTTAGAGGCGAAAGTGCTATCAACTCAGCGCTTTGTCAATCAATTTTTACTTTTAATCAATACCAATTGAAAACTAATTCAAAAGGACAAGTCTATTCTCAATCACAAGGACTGGTTCCAAAGAAACTGAAAATCTAATCCCCTCATTGCTTTTGTGGCATTTCAAGTAATTAACAAAACAATTGATTAATCAGTTTAATTCACTGGCAAATTGCGCAGGGAGACAATCCATCATGTCCCAGTAAGTTGTACAGTATAATCAGATCACACTCACCACTGACTGTATCTAATGAATCTACATTTGCTGTATAGCTTGCAGCATCTCAAAGCTTCCAAAGTATCGTAAAATCTTCCTGTGTTCGGTTCAGCTCTTTAGGAAGGGTATGATGAACCTTGGACAGAGCAGAGTACAAATTAATGGAATAATACCCGAACCCTAAAGATTAGACAGTGGAGCAATCACACAGACTAAAGGTGTATTCCCCAGAGTTTAGTGAATTAAGAGATGATTTGATGGAAGTTTTCAGGACATTAGCAGGAATTGATGGTGAGTACCACCTCTAAGACGTGCAGCCACACAGCAGCAAGCAGTGCGATGAAAGCCTTGCACAAGTAATGTTCTTTTTAAGATTCCTGCTATTTTGAATGTGTCCCACAGTGTGTACACAGAACAAAGACAAATTAAAGGGTGCCCTTGCTGTTGAGGTTGGCAGAGAGAAACTATTGTTGGGCAATGTACGATTAGGGCAGAGAGATTACAGGCCTTTTAGAATGGACATTAGGGAACAACTTCCATAGAAAAAATGGGAGAGGTTTAGAACACTCCTCCACAGATGTCACTTGATGCCAGGTCAATTATTAATTTAACTCTGTTAAATTTAAATGTTATTTGTTAATTTTCAATGTGAGATGGATAGCTTTCTGTTAATCAAAGATATTAATGGATATAAGACAAAGGCAGGTACATGGAGTTAGGTTACAGATCTGCCATGACCTCACTGGATGACAGAGCATGGGAGTAAATGACCTATTCCTATTGCTATACACAATACAGTAGGCCATTCAGCCCATCATGTCAGTGCTGGCTCTTTGGGAGAGCTGTGCAGTCACTCCCATGCCTTTGTTCTTTTCTCAGAGTTGGTTAAATGTGTCCAAGATTTATGTAAATCCATTTTGAAAGTTCAAATTGAATCTGCTTCCGCTGCCCTTTGAGGCAGCGCCTTCCAGATCACAACAACTCTGTGCATTTAATCAACAGGGACAGGAGTAAGCATCTGGAGATTGGGGTGAGGATATGGGAGGGCAGGAAAATAATGGAGAAAGATGTTGAACCGGTTTCACAGTGCGTTCCCACCTCCATGTCCTTTTCCCACAGGAGGCTCCAGACAATGACAGCAACCTATCCAACAGCACTGGAGCAAGTGTAGGTCATTCAGCCCATTCAGCCTACTACACCATTCAATGGTTGATCATTATGCCATTTTCTCACACTGTCCCCACATTCCTTGATGTCATTAGTATTCAGAAATCCATCAATTTCTGTCCTGAATGTACTCAGTGATTGAATCTCTACCACCTACTTAACAAAGGAGACTAAATCTGCACACAATACTCCAGCTGCAGTCTCACCGAGACTCTGTATAACTACAGCGAGATATTCCTACTCTTTAATTCAAATCCTCTTGCAGTGAAGACCAACATACAACTTTTTTGGACTGTCACATTGCTAATTCCGCAGACCAGTCTATCTGGCAACATATCATTCAGGGGTGGCCCGAATTCACAGTGCTCTGCCAAATATTGCAACCTGGTTAGTGACAGATTCTCCAGGAGTTTGTCCTGCTGTGTTAAAGCAATGTCGCTGGAGTATTACAGAAGATTTTGTGTCATAATAGCTTTTAACCAAGTCCAACAATTCATTAAAAGATTTGGAGTCCAGGCATCCGGGTTGGCTTTTTATTACACTGGGGGAGGAGGACCTAAATCTACATTGTGTCCTGTCCTCAAAGACTTGGTTGAGTTTTAGAGTTGAGAGCTCAGTTTTCTGTGGTATTGCAGTTACCGATGTGCTGTAACTGTCTTCCCCCCAGTCTTGCTGCTTTCCAGCAATAGCCTACGCTGAGCCTGGACGCCTCCAGCTGTATTGATCCTCCAGTATATCAAGTCTCCACTATTCAATACTGTGCAGAAATTCGCTGCTGCCTTTCTCATATTACAGGTTAAAATCCAACCAATTTATTTGATCATAAACCCCGGAAAAAGCTGTTTCCGAACAGCTTTCGGAAACGCTGTTCCTTCGTCAGGTGTGTGGAAGGTTCATATTCTCGTATTACAACAGTGATTACAGTTCAAAAAGTACTTCACTAGCTGTCAGAAGCTTTGGAACATTCTGAGGGTATAAAAGGCGCTATATAAATGCAATTCTTATTGGAATGTTTTCTGTTCAGGGTGAGCTATCACCTAAGACTCTCCCAAAAAAAAATCCTTTAAAACTAAGGAGACCCTAAAAAGAACTCAACACAAAGTGAGTGAGGTCTGATTTTCCTGCAGTTTATGTATTTGGTTAAGTTACCTAGAAACACTGTTTGTTTTACATCACATTTAGCAGCTGATTGAATGCTCTAACCACACACACACAGTGAAGGTGGCCAGTCTTGCAGACTCACTCACTGTCTGGCCTCACTATCTCCACAACCTGCTCCTTGTCCCGAATTGGACACGGATCTTGGGGGAAATTTGCCCCAAGGGGTAGGCTGCTGCAAAGGAGGTTGGCACCCGAAAATGGTGCCAACTGTGGGCACTTTCCAAAGTCCTCTGTGCCGAAACCTTGCTTCACAAGTTATCTTACTTTGGTAACTGACACACTCAGCAGTTTCTTTTTACTTTTCTCTATCAAAACTATGTCGACATCAATGTGTAGAAAATGAAGTAGAAAGGGTCAAGAGTTTTAAGTTTTTAGATCAGTTCTGGTCTGGTCTGGTCGCCCCACACCAACACTGTAGTTAAGAAAGCCCACCAATGTCTCTACTTTCTCAGAAGACCAAGGAAATTTGGCATGTCAGCTATGCCTCTCACCAGCTTTTACAGATGCACCATAGAAAGTATTCTTTCTGGTTGCATCACAGCTTGGTATTGCTCCTGCTCTGACCAAAAACCAAAAGGTTGTGAATGTAGCCCAATCCATCATGCAACCAGCTTCCCATTCATTGACTGTGTCTACAATTCCCACTGCCTCAGCAAAGTACCAGCATAATTAAGGACCCCACGTATCCCAAACATTCTCTTTTCCACCTTCTGCCTTCAGAAAAAAGATACAAAAAGATACCAACCGACTCAAGAACAACTGCTTCAGATTGTTGAATGGACTTACTTTGTATTAAGCTGGCCTTTCTCTACACTCTAGGTATGATTGTAACACTACATTTTGCACTCTCTCGTTTCCCTCTCTATGGATGATATGTTTTGTCTGTATAGTGCGCAAGAAACATGTTAATTCATGTGACAATAATAAATCAAATCAAAGCAAAACCAAGCACTTCATTCTTGGTTAAAGGCAAAATGTTGCAGATGCTGGAATCTGAAACAAAAATAGAAAATGCTGGAAAATCTCAGCAGGTCTGACAGCGGCTGCGGAGAGAGAACTTAGCCAATGTTTCGGGTCAGGATGACTCTTCGTCACAGCTGTACGATGAATTGTTGGAGCTTCCTCATCCTTGGTGCTAATCTCTTCTTAGAGTCATAGAATTGAACCCAAGTCCCTGATGCTGTAAGGCAGCAATGCTAAATCTCTGTCAACCGTACTTCTTTCAAATCTCTGACCACAGGCTACTGTATATTCTGGATTTAATGTATAGAAAGGTACATACTTTCTCTGGACTCATTTAGACTATAGTAATGCCTCAATAGTTGGGATTCTCCAGTCCCGCTGCAGCGAATGGAGTTATGGAGCTCCCAATTCTCCATTCCCACTGTCACCGGTGGTGGGACATCTGACATCGGAGAATTCCGGCCGATG
Source organism: Sphyrna mokarran (assembly GCA_024679065.1). Classification (NCBI taxonomy): domain Eukaryota; kingdom Metazoa; phylum Chordata; class Chondrichthyes; order Carcharhiniformes; family Carcharhinidae; genus Sphyrna; species Sphyrna mokarran. Next base: position 40,580,701 of record JAGIQG010000022.1, read on the forward strand.
TATTCTGGCTGTGTGGAGAATAGACCAATAGATCTTTGATTTGTCTTTTAAGAGACTTCAGGTTTTTCCTCTTGTTTGGTTGGTCCTCTTGCCCAATGTATCTTTCCTCTCCCCCTACCCCAGGCAGAGTTTCAAAGCTCCAACATCTTTTACTTGTAGAAATGCTTCCAAACTTCATTCCTGAAGAATCTCCTCATTGTTAGGCTATGTCTCCTCGGTCCTCCCCAACTGGGCAGACATCCCAAAGGATGGGATTTTCCAGCCCCGCCCACCACCGTATTCATCCGGTTCCACCAAAAGTCAATGGACAGTTGGTCTCTCCACAGTAGAACTGGAAAATCTGATCCAGAGTGTGACACCAATCATACGAGGGTGCTACACACTATCTTTGAGCTCTGAACCCCTGCTGTGTGACAATCCAGGTCATGTTACTTTGAATTTCACTCTTTTGCAGTTTGAGAATGTACAACCAGTCTTTGTTCAAAAGGGCCGAGACTCCTCCAACTCTATCTTAAATATGGCTAAAGTGTTACGGAGAAAGCAAAGGGGTCAAAGCCCCCTCCCTCCATCCAGAACGCAGGGCACATGCATGCCAGTATCTCAATCCCTGATTTCACAGTACATTAGGACTAAGAAGTCTACATTCAGGAGTTCTGGGTTCAAATCCCTCCTCAGAAACTTGAGCTGTTACACCAGGGCAGTATTGAGAGAGTGCTGCACTATTGGTGGTCTCACCTAGTGGGTGAATGTTAAATTGAGGTCCCTTCTGAACTCTCAGGTAGGCGTTAAAAAGGTCCCTGACACAATGTTTGAGGAGGAGCAGAGAGATTTCCCTGATCTATTTTGCACATTAGAACATTCCAGATTCTATTCCTCGGATTGTGCCATCAACTCATCTAATCCAGGTGCTCGGCCTTAGTCACACCGTCAGGCGGTGGGGCAGGGGGTGGGGGCGGGATGGTGTAACCAGGCAATTGAGGTGGGCCTGTTCGAATAGGAACTCCCTGATAAAGGGCCAAGTCAATGGGCCGATCAGGGAGCCTCTTGCTTTGTATTTAACCAGGAGCGTCAGTTCCCCTGGCACTCCTAGCATAGACTGTTCACTGAAAACAGTATGAAAAAATATGCTGTTGTCAGACTTGTAAATAAAGGGATTTTGGTGAAGGGACTTCTGCCCCCCGAGAACTTAATACAGATTGCCAGTCTTCCCCAGTCCCAGACAATATTTATCATTCAATCATCATTACAAAAATGGGTGATCTGGTCACTCTCTGATGGCTGTTATATTATTTAAGAGGCTGTGCAACAGATTGGTTAAATCTCTCCTCTATCTCACCTAGTCCGGAGCTGTTTTGCTCCATCTCTCAAACCGTGTAAGACCATCACATTTCTCCCTCTGAGGAAGACTTATACAAGAGATTATGGGAGCTTGCTCCCAGAAAGATCAAGGTCATGTTACTGTAACAATGAATACATTTCAAAAAGTATTTTATAGGCTGTGAAGAATTGGAATGTCCTGAGGTTACGAAAGTTGCTATATAAAGGCAAGTCTTTCCTATGTAACAGGTATGGAATAGCTACTGCTCGAGTCAGGTTGGACTATCACTGATGGAGTGGGCAGATTGTTTTCCAAAGACTCTCCAAAGCAACAGCCTTTAAAACTAATGGGATCCTGAAAATAAATAAATCACTAAGTGACTGGGTTACATTTTTCCTGGTAAATCTATTTATGGATCAGACTAGCTACCAGGAAAAGCTTGTTGCTTTGCACCAAGATTAGCACCTAACTAAGAGGACAAGTGTTCATGTGACGATAGATCTCCCTTAAACACATAAACACTTCCCCTCATCAATCAAATCCGGGTTAGCCGTGGAAAGTTACACTTCCTTACATTCATCCTGACTACACTCCATCATCAGAGAGTGAATTTCAACACAATGAGTGTTTGAACAAGCTGACCTCAAGGTGATGAAAGCAAAATATTGCAGATCCTGGAAATCTAAAACTCAAATCAGAAAATGCTGGAAAATCTCAGCTGGTCTGGAGTGAGAAACAGAGTTAACATTTTGAATCTGTGTGACTCTTCTTCAGAGCTAAAGAGGAGAAATATGATGGCTGTTATACTATTTAAGATGATGTGCAATAGATTTGGTAAATCCCTCCTCAGGGAAGGGGTATAGAGTTCAAGAGCTGGCCTTTAATGTTGCAGTTGTATAAAACGTTGGTTAGACCTCATTTGGAATACTGCATCCAGATCTGGTCGCCTTACTACTGGAAGGATGTGAAGACTCTGGAGAGAGTGCAGAGGAGGTTTACCAGGATGCTGCCTGGTATGGAAGGTCTGAGTTACGAGGAAAGATTAGGCAAATTGGGACTGTTTTCCTTAGAAAGACGTAGACTTAGAGGAGATCTGATAGAGGTGTACAAAATTTTGAAGGGGATAGATAGAGTAAACAGGGTTAAGCTTTTTCCTAGGATGGACTCGAATAGCACAAGGGGTCACGGGCTTAGGGTGAGGGGGTAAGGTATAATTTGGATGCTAGAGGGAGTTTTTTCACACAGAGGGTGGTGGGGGTATGGAATGCACTGCAAAGTAAAGTGGTGGAGGCAGGTACTCTGGAGTTATTTAAGAAATACTTAGATGGGCACATGAACAGAATGGGAATGGAGAGGTATAGAAAACTGATTTAAAATAGGGATCATGAGCCTTGGAGTCCCTGGGAAGTGTGTAAATAGATGATGATATTGATATACTTGTTTTTATCCTACAGATGCTTTGGTCCACCTTGTTGTCTAACGAGGGGCATACACGCGATGGGTCGTGAGAGGGCTGCTCTTGGATTTTTTTTGAGAGTATCCTCGTGCTTCACGTCGTTAATGTACGCTTGACCTGGACCATTTGATGGGCAACACGACAGCTCAGTGACTATCGCTGTGCTGTGCAGATACATGGATTTGGGGCCTGTGTCTGTGGGAGTTTGCGCATTCTCCCCGTGCTTGCGTGGGTTTTCTCCGGGCGCTCCGGTTTCCTCCCACATCCCAAAGATGTGCTCTTAGGCTAATTGGCAAAACAAATTCTCCCTAAATTTGTCTCAAATTTGGTTTTTAATCCATAGATCTATAAACATGGACAGGGGTCACGGGTAGAGGTGGGAACATCAGGGTGGCGGTGCAAGCTCATTGGGCCGAAGGGCCTGTTTCCCGTGCTGTTTTGTTCTTTGTACCCCAGACTTGTTTTGCTCCATCTCTCAAACAGTGTAAGGTCATCACATTTCTCCCTCTCTTCAGTTCTGAGGAAGACTCATACAGACTTGGGACATTGGCCGGAATCTTAAAGAGTGTCTTAAAGGAGTAGAGAGGGAGAGAGCTTTAGGATTGGATATGTCAGAAACACAGGACTTAGACATGGCTGAGATGCTGTAATGACGTTAATCACGCAACTGAGGTGCGCTGTCAGGCTATGAACTCCCTGGAGACTCTTGCTTTGTATTTAACTAAGCATGTCAGTTCCTCTGGGACTCCTGGTGCAGACTGTTAGCTGAACTCTGTATGCTGTGGTCAGACTAGTAAATGAGTGAATTTTGGTAAAAGGACTTCTGCCTCCGAGAACTTAATTGCAGGTGCGAAGGAAGTGAATGACTCATTAAAAGGCCAGTATTAGGGGAATGCACAGCTCTCTGAGGGCGGTGAAATTCATACCAGAGATAATGTGAACGGTTGCACAACACAAACAGGGCATGAAAACACCTGTGAAGAGCTGGAATCCCAGTTCCGCAATCTCGATACCAATGGACGTCGTTAAGGAGATGCAAGTGCGGCTGAGGTCAAGAACAGTCTGAGTGGTTTATGGAGCAGAAAGCGTGTGTAATCTCTCTGTCCACAGCCATAAACATGTCAGCGCTCGAGCACAAAATGTGCATTTTACCAGCTCCGACCTCTGATAACAACAAGGAGGCTGTGCTTGTTCTGGAGGAGCTGAAGGCAACAGCTCAGCAGTGTGGGCAGGGTGTGGGATGTTAAAACATAAAGAAACAAATCAGATTGTGTGGGTCAGAAAGTCATCAAAGCAAGCCACTCTGATTTCTGTTTTTCTCCCTGCTTCTCAGTTGAAAACAAGGAGCTGTGCTCCAGGAAGATGCAGAATCCAAGTTTTGTTAGCAATTGCCCTGGAATCTTCTGGAATTGAAGGTTAATCTCCCACACACCGCGATCCTGTACAACAATTTTAGGGCCATTCAAACAGATCGTGCGGTTCGTTTAATTCTCATTGGACAGTTTTGTTCAGTACTCATTAAGTAGCACAGTGGTTAGCGCTGCTGCCTCACAGCGCCAGGGACCCGGGTTCAATTCCCAGCTAGGGTCACTGTTTGTGTGGAGTTTGCATGTTCTCCCTGTGTCTGTGTGGGTTTCCTCCCACATTCTGAAAGACGTGCTGGTTAGGTGCATTAACCCGAACAGGCACCGCAGTGCGGCAACAACGGGAATTCCACAGTAACTTCATTGTAGTGTTAATGTAGACCTTACGTGTGACTAATAAATAAAAACTTTAAAAGAGATTGGAGATGCAGGAAAGTGGCTATTTGACTGGGTGAGGCAGCTCAAAATGGATAGCATTGGCAATCTTGTGTTTTGCTGCCATGTCTCTATTTCAGTCCTGAGTATCGAATGTTTTGCACAATTTTCTGTATCCCTTGATTAGATTCTGCTTAACAGACTAAAACTCCTCCTTATTTTTGAATCTCAAGACCTTCTGTGTTCTCAGAACATAAGAACAAGGAGCAGGAGTAGGCAATTTAGCCCCTCAGGCCTGCCTCACCATTCAATACTGTAGTAATGTAGCCCTTTAAGGGCAATCCTTTGAGAACCATGTGATCGGGCCGAACCCTATGGAGCGCCCGCATGGGAAGCTGGGCCAATCAGGAGTGAGGGCGCAGATCCTGGGATGGGCAAGGGCCAGGGAGGAAAAGAGACTAGGCCTTTGTCTATGTTCTCTCTGACCCTTGTCTTGTACATATACATTAGTCAATAAACCTTTCCTTGTTGGAGCCACATCGAGATGCCTTCAAATCCAATCATGGCTGATTCTACTCAGCCTCATCTCCCCCTTCCTGCCCGTTCCCCACAATCCCTCATCCTGCCACTCATTAAAAACGTATCCGCCTCCTCCTTAAATTTGTTTCCTGCTCTGGCGTCCGCTGCAGTTTGGGGTAGAGGATTCCAAAGATTCACAACTCTTCGAGTAAAGTAACTCCTCCTTGTTTCCTGTTTTAAATCTGCCACTCCTTAGCCTAAAACTGTGGCCTCTCACTCTAGAATATCCAACGGAGAAATGGCCACTCTATGTCTACCCTGTCAATCTCGATTGTGCAGGATTGAGGCAGTCACGCAGCTGACCCTGCCACCTTGACAAGAGAACGCAGCGAAAGAACGGAGGGGTGCTTTCCCTCCTCACACAGTGGTATATTTGGAAGGTGTGGTAAAATGTTCCCTCCTCATGGAGCTGTGACTCTTTTGGGACAGCTTGCGCTGTACAGGGCACATTGAGTTTTATCAGGGTCCATGGTAACTGCCCTTCCATCAGGCTGACTGATTCTGCAGCGACAAATTTGCCCTCTGGATTTGCCCTTGTCTGGTTACAAACAGATCTTGAGAAAGTCAATTAGCGATGGACAACAGACCCTGGCCCTCATCACGGATGGCCAAAACCCATGAAAGAATTTAGACAAAATACAATATACAGTTGAAAAGATCCTCAACCTGTCCGAGCTTTGACATTGACACAGAAATGCATATTGCCTGTAGTACAAAGAGCAGGTGGCACATGGATTGGTGCAGTACAGAGAGTTTGAGGGCACACCTGGTATAGAAAGGGAGAGAGAGGGATAATGAAGAGAGATAAAGAGATAGAGATTTAGTGCTGCCCACCGCTGGGTGTGTTTTTGGTGGGGGACTGATAACATTTGTTGGGTGGATTAGTCCTCCATTTCCCTGCCCATCCCTACCCCACCCTTCCATTATACGGTGGCCGTGGGTAAAACGTTCATTTAGCCTTCCTGCACTTAGGCCTATTCCCCTGCCTCCCTACCCCACCACCAGCACCCCTTCCTCAGGAGCCTGATCCTTCCCTATCCCACATTAATCCAGGACTTACCTGGATCCGGTCACCAGGAGCACCTTGGTAGAGATGCTTGCAGTACCAGCATCGGCCACTGCTGATTCCTGGTGCTCAGAGTGAGAAGTCTCACAACACCAGGTTAAAGTCCAACAGGTTTATTTGGTAGCAAACGCACAAACTTTCGGGGTTAGCCCCTTCGTCAGGTGAGGGAGCACCTCTGTCACCTGATGAAGGGGCACACCCTGAAAGCTTGTGGATTTACTACCAAATCAATCTGTTGGACTTTAACCTGGTGTTGTGAGACTTCTTACTGTGTTTACCCCAATCCAACACCGACATCTCTACATCGATTCCTGGGTGCTGCCATGATGTCAAGGGCTGCCAGCCAATCATATTGACCCGTAGTTCTCGATGGAAGGGCATCCTTCCACTATTGGGAGGAAAGTTTGATAAGGCCACTTAAAATATTGTTTTGTCCTTTTGCTAAACTTCATCTGTTTCCAACTGACTTTTTTAACATTTCAAGTGTGTTTATTAGGGTTACAAATAGGCTTACACCAACACTGCAATGAAGTTACTGTGAAAACCCCCTAGTTGCCAAAGTCTGGCGCCTGTTCGGGTACACTGAGGGAGAATTTAGCATAGTCAATGCACCTAACCAGCATGTCTTTCAGACTGCGGGAGGAAACCGGAGCACCTGGAGGAAACCCACGCAGACATGAGGAGAACATGCAAACTCCACACAAACAGTGACCCAAACTGGGAATCGAAACAGATCCCTGGCGCTGTGAGGCAGCAATGTTAACAAGAGAGTGAGCAACACACCTGGCTGGTAAAATTGGTCCCCATGAAGCAATGTAAAAACATAATTAATTACAGGTATGAAGATCCTGAACCCAGGTCCCCGGCTAACCATTGTGCAACTGTGCCTAGTCTGCAGCAACTCTACAGGAGAATATCTTATCCAAAATCTATCCCCGTAACACCATATATTTACCCCACTAATCACCCTAACCTATACATCTTGGAACACTATATATATGTGAGAGATAAAGAGATAGAGATATTCATACATATTTAGAGAGATAGAGATCTATATACGTATACATTATATATAGAGAAAAAGTGAAAGATAAAGAGATAGAAAGAGATATATTATTAGGATAGAGATAGATACAGAAATATATATATATAGAGAGAGAGGGAGAGATAATGAAAGGATAGAGAGAGATATACATTTAGATAGATTGAGAGATAGAGAATAAAGCATCCCTTCAACCCGGAAAGAAAACCAGAAGACCACTCACTGTTATGAATTTGTGACCAATAATATATCATCTGTGTTTTGCAATAACTACTCGCCATGTTTAATTGACCATTAAAAATTGTGTACAAAGACAGAGAATAATTGTTACAAAATGACATGCAGTTTAAGCAATGAATGATACAATGAGTCTCTCAAAACCTAGCCTGTAATATATGTTTGACTCGACATTATCAAACCCCTCAGTGTGATATCCCACAGACAGGCATTTAGCCATGAAATACATCACAGAGTTTCCTTTATGTTCCAGTGGATGTTTAATCTTCAGTTAATGAAGGCATATTGACCTCAAATTCTTTGCATGTTGAATTATGAGTGCTTTTATAAATAATACTGAGAAATGTTTCAACTATGCAGAAGAGTATGCAGTGTTTGTAATAGTTTTATAGTGAATCTGTGGAGAAACACATTCTAAAATAGCAATTTACTGACACAATTCACTTCACCAACAGCCTGGATTTACATCACGTCTTTGGCGTGGTAAATCAGCCCAGAGATCACAGCTGAGGCAGGATTCAGAAGCAGATACTGATCTGGAAAACAACTCCACTTCCTCACCTTTCCTTGCTCCTTTCACCCACACAAAAACAATCTCTTGATCTCACTGTAGAAAATTCCAGTCAGTGCAGCATTCCAATTGCCAGCTTGACATTACTAAATGTTGGCATTGCCAATGTGTTAGAGGTGCCAGGACAAACACAAGGCATTTTGAAATATTCATCTGCCTCCTAGTGGTCAAGTGGTACAGGAGTCACTGACTCACTCCGTTCCCATTCACTAAACAGGAAAACAGTGAAACAGACCCCCCACCACTCCATCTACTCCTGAAAGACATTTCCTCCCTACTCCAGACACTCCCTCCCTACTCTAGACACTTCCTCCCTACTCCAGACACTCCCTCCCTACTCCAGGCACTCTCTAGCTATTCCAGACACTCCCTCCCTATTCCAGACACTCCTCCCTACTCCAAACAGCCCCTCCCTACTCCAGACACCTCTTCCTATTCCAGACACTCCCTCCTTACTCCAGGCAACCCCTTCCCTACACCAGGTACCTTCTCAACTCCACACACCCCCTCTGTGCTTTAGGTATACAGCCACTCCTTGCTTCAATATCCCCTCCATGCTCCAAAAAGTTGATTCCTTCATGGTCCAGACTGATGACCCATCCCACTCCAGACTGCCAGCCCATCCCTACTTTACACAGACAACTCCTTTGAGCCTGCTCCAGACAGACATCTCATCACTGCTTCAGACAGCTCACTCCTGTCTGTCCAGACAGAAAACATCCCCTCCTTCTAGACACTCAGCCTCTCACTCAATATCACTACAGACAGTCTGCTCCTCACTCCTTACTCTCTGGACAGAGGCCCCTCACTCCTCACTACTCCAAATAGAGGCCCCTCATGCCTCACTACTCCAGACAGAAGCCCCTCATGCCTCATACTCCAAATAGAGGCTTCTCACTCCTCACTGCTCCAGACAGAAGCCCTTCACTCCTCAGTACTCCAGACACCCCTCACTATTCTAGACAGAGACCCCTCTCTCCCTGAACTCGAAAGTCCTGCTCGAAAGCTGCGGGCACTGACAATCCTTCTGGAAGGTATATATAAGTGACCCAGTGCCAAGATCAATGATCAGAAAGTCAGGTGGCATGAATCTCAGCCGCTATCCTTACACAGAGAATCTGCACTGTATGACTGGATATGGAATGGTCATTGGGAAGGCACAGAGTCTGGCAAACAATAACGGAGACAGCCGTGCACAGAATAAACTGAGAGGGCCATTTCCAGTTTGAAAGTATTTGAAACCTAGCTGGAGATGATTGAACTGTGGCCAACATATATCAACAGGATCTGGAGTGACAGGGCAGGAGATTTGGTAAATAATTCCATTTGCTTTCCATATCACACATTCCTAAGATTTGATCATCACAACGTGCGGCTGCCTTACTGCAACAACTTCTCTCTGGCTCCAAGAAACCATGTCCCACCCAACAGCTTGTGACTCAGGTGCCTATTAAGAGGCGCCCGTCACCCAAGGTAAACAAAAACACCAGCAACGCTCCACCTCAAACAAGTTCCAGCTGCACACAATGCCAGAAGGATTAACAAATCTTGTCACACTACTGGGGCAGGTGTGGAGTTGGCGTGATTCAGGGACACCTACCCCTCAGAGGCTTGTCATGCCTGTGTTAACTCATAACCCTGCGTCACGGGAACCACATCAGACTACCAACACCCAGAGCAATTTCACAACACATCTCACTGCTAGCTGAAAGCACAGACATTCCTATGTAATCTCTTTGAGCTTTGCTTTGTACTGTCTCCGCCCAATACCGACCCTCCTGTCCGTGGCTACACATTCTCCTCATTTATTCCATCAAAGACCCCAAAAACATTTGCTCAATTAGATCTCACATTTCTGTTCTAAGGAGAACTTAGAGTAATTTAAAAAGTTCCAATCATTAGATTTGCACAGACTCCTAGCAGTGAGTACAGGTAAAGTACCACAAATCTCTTCAGAAATCCATAAACCGTAACAGTATAAATACTTCATTCATTTTGCTTAGTTTACAAGAGATTTTCCAATTCCTCTTATTAATCTGAAACAGTTACTGTTGGTCCACTTTTTTTTAATGTTTGGATTTACATAATCTTGCACGTAGAATTTATCACAAAAAGAAAAATATATATTACCCACACACAGTTATATTAAATTCTCTTTGATTGTACTCGTGAAGCGATTTGGAAGAGATTCTGCATCGAAAATAAAAGTGGGTTATGCTTTAGTCTGCCAAGTTGGTCAATCTTTCCCTTTACTCCAATGAGAAGAAAACAACAGTGTAGAGAAGTCAATAAAGAAAGGCACAGCACAGGAACACGCCCTTTGGCCTTTCAGGTTTGTGCCAATCATGGCGCAATTAAACTAAAGAAAACCTTCTGCCCTTACTCGCTCCGTCTCCCTCTATCCCCCCCCTATTCGCGTAGCCATCCAAATACTGCAAATGCTGGAATTGTGAAGTAAAGACAGCAAACCGAAATATTCAACACCTCTAGAGAGTGAAACATTGTGGGTGGGATTTTCCAATCTTTCCCAGATCCCTCTGCCATGTGACTCCAGTTCCACAGCAATGTAGTTGATCCATGGGGTAACTAGGGATGGACAGTAAGTGCCAGCCAGCCAGCGATGGCTATGTTCCACAAATGAAGAGAAAGGGTGTTTGAAATGTCCATAGATTGGTCCCTATGATGAGAGGCTGAGTAAATTGGGTTTATATTCTCTGGAGTTGAGCGAGATGAGAGGTGTTCCCATTGAAAGCTACAAAATCCTGAAGGGGCTCGATATATTTGAATAGCTCAACTAGATCTTACATTTCTGCTGGAAGGAGAACCTACAGTATGGACATTGGGGTGGGGGGGGGGCGCTATTGATAGATCTCCCTGTGGACTTCACGGAGCACCGACTCCCTTATTGAGTGAGCAGAGATTCGCTGAATGGGAAGTGAGCAGCAGGAAGTTAAAACCAGTTGCTCTAACCCGTACAGTTGTAAGTCCCCGGGTACAGGGTTGTTTGCTGTAATCTGTGGGTGTGGTTTTTCCTTTGATTTCCAATAAAGGGTTTCTTGGCTGAATTACTGCAGGTTACAAGGGAAGCTATTCTAGGTATAAATACTGTGCGCTGAGATATAGAGCAGGATTTTCCAGCTCTCCCCCCCCACCCCCATAGCGTGTTTTCCAGTGGTGGAGGTGGCCCACTGGAATGTTCCAATCCCGCTGATGGGGTTTTGCATGGCTGGCAACTTCCGCTAGAAGAGCCTGCTAGCGGGAAGGACTGGAAAATTTCTGGCATCAATGTTAATATCATAAATCAGCTGAAAATGACGCATCTTCACAATCTGTATGGTTCTTTGTGAGAAATTGGGGACTGAGTCCAACTTCCCAAGTGCCAATCAAACCACCATTTTGTTTTGCTGGGGAACAGTCTGATTTATTTAAATAATGTTGTTCATTGGCTAATAAATTCCTAATCACTGCAGGTAGCAGAAAGGTTGGCATGAACATTTTTAATAACAAATTGTTGCACCTTGTAAAATGGGTGTTTGATGCATAGGCGATGGGCCAAATGACCTCCTTCTACACTATACGACTCTATTATTATAGGGGAGGGAAGCGGGTAGGACCCATCCTGCTGCTGAGTGAGTTGACAAGTTTTCAGCTTTATGAGAATAAGAGAGATCATTGGTGGGATTGTTGAGCTCCAAAATGGCTCACGTCAAATCGGTGTGGCGACTGATGAGTGAAACTGAAGAGAAATTCCAAAGAGCCATAAACAAAGCCCAGTCCATCATGCATCATCTAACAAAACTTACAACCCCAGGTTAAAGTCCAACAGGTTTATTTGGAATCACGAGCTTTTGGAACGCTGTTCCTTCATCGGGTATGTAAGATTTCTTACCATGCCCACCCCAGTCCAACGTCGGCATCTCCCAAACAAAACTTGACAGTGACCACACATCAGGTGTTATTGGGACATAGTTGGTCATGAAGGCAGCACGTGACAGAGTAGTTAACATTGCAGTCTCACAGCATCAGGGACCTGAGTTCAATTCCAGCCTCGGTCACTGTCTGCGTGGAGTTTGCACATTCTCCCTGTGTTTGTGTGGGTTTCATAGAACCCTACAGTGCAGGAAGAGGCCCTTCGGCCCATCAATTCTGCACCGACCACAATCCCACCCAGGCCCTATCCCATATCCCTGCACATTTACCCACTAATCCCTCTAACCTACACATTCCATTAAGGGGCAATTTTAGCATTGCCAATCAAACTAACCTGCACACCTTTGGACTGGTTTCCTCCCGCACTCCGAAGGTATGCAACCCAAGTTTAAATTGCTGTGCTAAATTGTCCCTTACTATCAGGGGAACTAGTCAGGATAAATACTTGGGGTTGTGGTAGGATTGTAGTCGGTGCAGGCTCAATGGGCCGAAAGGCCTCCTTCTGTACTGTAGGAATCTATGAAGGACTATATTTTTAAAAAGCATCGAAAGTGAAGAGTGAAAGGCGGAAGGGGAATTACAGAGTTCAGAGCCCAGGCAGCTGAACCTGTTTAATGTTTTCTATAGACTGAGGCATTCAGTTTCAAGGCTCCACCTTTTGCACAAGGCACTTCGATCTCTTTCAAATCAACCCTTCTTGGAACCAGTACAGCAGGGAAATTGAACCTCGGGCCTCATTCCTGACTGGGAAAACTGGGGGAGGCTGAAAACTATTTCATGTTCCATTGTCTCTTGCTCACTAACAGCTTTAGTTCACGTTACCAGAGGCTCGTTCAGAAATGCTTCACATTCTAGTCTGTTATCAACACAAGAACTTGGCTATGGATTTAGTAGACCTTTTAAATGCCAGCTCTGCTTTACGATGTTCTGCTCTATATGTAGAGAAGGAATAGCAAAGAAAGAACTTGATGGAAAATGTTAGCACCCGGAGCTATGAGTGAACTTAGGAATCCAAAATGGCGCACATACGTACGGAAAAATCATACCAGATGGTTAATTGGTGCGAACGTTAGGCTCATACTGCTGGGAAGTAGACAGGTCCAGGAGACTGCAATTTGATTTGATTTGGTTTATTGTTGTCACATGTATTGGGATAGAGTGAAAAGTATTGTTTCTTGCGCGCCAGACAAAACATACCGTACATAGAGTATGTAGGGGGAGAGAAAGAAAGGATAAGGTGCAGAACGTACTGTTGCAGCTACAGATAGTGTGAATAGAAAGATCAGCTTAATATATGATAAGATCTTTCAAAAGTCCGATGGCAGCAGGGATGAAGCTTTTCTTGACTCCGTTGATACATATTTTCAGACTTTTGCATATTTTTCCCATCAAAAGAAGGTGGAAGAGAATACGTCCAGGGCACATGGGGTTCTTCATCATGCTGGCTGCTTTTCCGAGGTAGGGGCAAGTGTAGATGGGTGGGATACTGGTTTGGATGATGGATTGGGCTTTGTTTATGACTCTTTGTAATTTTCTTGTATTTCACACATCAGTTGCCACATTGATTTGACACCATCCATTTTGGAGCTCAACAATCCAGCCTTTGATCTCTTTTACAGAGCTGAAAACTTGTCAACTCACTCAGCAGCGAGATGGGTCCTACCCCCCCCTTCCCTCCCCATTAACTTTAAGCAATGGGAGCATGGAATGTGTACAGCAGTGAAAAAAATCCAGGAGATTATTAATTACTTAGAGGATGATTTAATTTTTTTCTGAGTGTTGCTACAACATTTATAATTCTTAATTGGTTGATGCTTTCTATTGTTGTTCCAAATTGCATTTACAGGAAGTTGGTGTGACAGGTACTCAAGACGTTTTTGCTGATTTCTGCACAAAGTTAGCTGCTTCTGAACACGAACAGCCATTGTCCTGGGAATCCCACATGGTGTGGAGAATGAATAGAGCTCACACTGAGCAGGACAAGCTATTGGAAGAGAGAGAGGCGGGGGGGGATGGAGGGAAGAGCTCTCCGGAGGAATCTATATCATAGAATCTCTACAGTACAGAAGGTGGCTATTTGGCCCGTTGATCTGTACCAACCACAATCCCATAACCTCGTATATTCCTGTAACCTCACATATTTACCCTGCTAATCCCCCAAAACTAACAAGGCCAATCAACCTAACCTGCACATCTTTGGACTGTGGGAAGAAACCAGAGCACACTCAGAAAAGTCCATGCAGACTCGGGGAGAATGTGCGAACTCCACATAGTGACCCGAGGCCGGAATTGAACTTGGGTCCCCGGTGCTGTGAAGCAGCAATGTTAAACACTGTGCCACCATACCACCCACACTCTGCTTGAGATGTTCAGGAAGCAAATCTCCTAACTTAACCTGAGGGTGCTCTCACCTTCACATCTGTGCCGTATTTTCCTCTTGCATCAAAAACAGAAAATGCTGCAAAATTTCATCAGGTCTGATGGCATCTGTGGGGAGAGAATAAAGCCAACGTTTTGAGTCTGGATGGTGCTCTGTCAGAACTGAGAGCAAAGAGAATTAGCAGAGATTTATACTATGAGAGTGAGGGGTTGGTGGAATGAGACAATGGGAATATAAATGAGGATACAGAAGGCTGGTAAGACGCTAAAAGCATCCATAAAATTATCAGAATGTGTGAATGGCAGAACAGAGATACAGATTGTTAAAGGACTGCCTGAGGAATATGGCCCCTGAAAGCAGGAGGGAGGGTGCAAGGAAAGCTGCAATGGAGAAGCGGAGGTGAGAGAGAAGGATGATAAAATGGATAAACGAGGTGAAACAAAATGAAAATAAATGGAAATGTGGTGAAAGTGGAGGGAAGAGTTCATGCCCTGAAGTTGTTAAACTCTATGTTCAGTCTAGAAGGCTGTAAAGTGCCCAACTGGAAGATGAGGTGCTGTTCCTCCTGTTTGCACTGGAGTTTGCTAGAACATTACAAAATGCCAACGTCAGACATGTGGTCAGGAGAGCAGAGTGGTGTATTTGAAATGGCAAGAGACGGGAAGGACCAAAGGTGTTCAGCAAAGTGGTCAACAGGTCTGCATTTGATCTCTCCAATATAGAGTAGACCACAATGGGAGCAGTAATAGACCAGATTGAAGAAGGTGCATATGAAGAACTTTGTTACCAGAAAGGACTGTTTAGGATCTAGGACAGCAAGCAGGACAAAGGTAACGGATGAGGTGTTACATCTTCTACGATTGAATGGAAAGGTGCTATGGACAGGGGATGAGCTGATGGGTGTGATGGAGGGCGTCTCAGAGAAAGAATGTTGACGGGTGTGGGTGGGGAGTTGATGGTGACGGGAAGATGTGTTGAGTTGTGGCATCATACAGGAGTTGCCAGAAATGGTGGAGAATGAAACTTTGAAAGCGGAGATTGGTGGGGTGAAAAGTGAGAACAAGGCAGAGCCGATCCTGGTTCCGTGAGGGATGGAAGGCAATGAGGGCAGTGGCACGGGGGATGGATTGAACATGGTTCAGAGCTCTTCAACATGTCTTCCTTCTTCCTCAATCGTGGTTTTCTACTCACTATGGTTTGGGCTCACAACTGTGTCTGGGCCCACCCTCCAGGTTGAATAGCTAAAGGTATGTGCGAGATTAGAGATGTGGATTTGAGGTAATGCCACAAGTGATTTAAGTTAAGAGGAAATGTATCTCCATTATATACAGAGATATACTTCCTCTGGTCAATGGAAATGGTTGGTGGGTGAGTGAGGAGGAGATTTGAGCAGTAGATGAGACTTCTGATGCCATTGCTAGGGTGGTTATTTGAAAACACATTCACTGACCTTGACCATGAGGTGATTAGATGTCTTACAGCATTGCTTCCAGATCCATCGCTTGTGTTGTAATCAACGGGCTTTGAATGGTGGAGCTGATTTGCCTAGTTTTCCTCCTATATCTTATATCCCATAGGAATCCTGCATTGTCAGAAGCTATACAATTTAGCCCCATATAACATATATATTATGTAGCATTTTACACACTCAGGCTGCTCCACAATGTTTTGCAGACAAGGAAACATCTTCTGATATCTGCCCAAAAGTGACAACCAATTTGCTCGCAGCAAGCTTCCACAAAACCACTGGGATGATGGACAGGGCATTTGCTTTTCATAATATCGTCTGAGTCATTAATATTATTGACCCATACACGGGACACAATGAAGTGGAAACCACTCAGAACTGAGATGAGGAGAAATTTCTTTACACAGGGGGTTATGAATCTTTGGAATTCTCTACCCCAGAAGGCTATGGAAGCTCAGTCATCGAGTATTTGGAGACAGTGGGTGTAAAAGACACTGAAGTGAATAATCAGTCATGATCGTGTTAAATGGTGAAGCTGGCTCGATGGGCTGAATGGTCTACTCCTGTTCCTATAATTTCCCCACCCATGCCTCTGTACAAAATATTGCCTTGGCATCTTTTAGGCGTATACGACAGGACAGACCTGACATCTGGGGGCAACACAGTGGTTAGCATTAATGCCTCTCTGCACCAG
This sequence comes from Sphyrna mokarran, assembly GCA_024679065.1. Lineage (NCBI taxonomy): Eukaryota > Metazoa > Chordata > Chondrichthyes > Carcharhiniformes > Carcharhinidae > Sphyrna > Sphyrna mokarran. Next base: position 40,597,181 of record JAGIQG010000022.1, read on the forward strand.
GGACCCAGATTCAATTCCAGCTGCGGGTCACCGTTTGTGTGGAGTCTGCACATTCTCCTTGTGTTTTCGCGACTTTCTTCCGTGTGTTCCGGTTTCCTCCCATGTGCGGGTTGGGCTGCATGGCCGTGCTAAATTGACCCTGGCAGGGTAAATTTATGGGATTATAGGAAATAGGGCTTGCGTGAGATTGTGGTCAGTGCAGACTTGATGGGCTGAATGGTCTCCTTCTGCTCTGTAAGGATTCTATAATCTCATCTGAAAGGTGACCCCTCTGAGCTCTGCAGCAATTTGTGTGCTCACTCATTGGCGTGGGATTTCAACCCAGAATCTTCAACTCAAAAGTGCTACCACAGATCCACACGAGTATCAAGTCCCTTTCATTTGTATTTCCAATTATCGAATCTGGCACGGCCAGTGCTGCAGCTAAGCCTGGCAGGGACACGAGCGATGGGTGGAATGGCAGCAAAAGCAACAAGGGGTAATAGGGTTAGAGACAATAGTAGAGGGAGCAAGATGTCGGGGCCAGCGTGATGGGAAAAGCGATGAAAGGCAAGCAAATCAATTTAGTCCAAGAATGACAACCTGTTACATATCGGAATGATGTTTGGGAACAGATGGAAGGAAGATGTTATTTCAGTATCTGGGAATGCTATTGAGTCGGATTTTGACACACTCAGAGTAGCACACGAGTTCAGAATGTTCAAATGGCACAAAAATAACACACATCACAACGATTTTAATATTTCCCAGTCATCTAATTTTGTACTTAAAAGTGGTTAATTAAATAATTGAGGACAACAACAACTTGAATTTAAATAGCAATTTTAATATAATAAAATGTCCCAGAATGCTTCACGTTAGGCTGTTACCGAAGAAAATTCAGTATCAACACAACAAGATACCAGATCAGATGCCCAAAAGCTTGGTTAGAAAGTTTTGAGGAGCATTGGAAAAGATGTAATACACAGCAATGTTCTCTATAATTTACATGTGCATTGTATGTCCATGCAAGTACTCAGAAGATACCGTTCTGGTCTTGCAAGTTTCAGCACGGCAATTTTCTATGCATTCCAACCAATGAAAGGATTTGGAGAGGATGATTCTAGAGTGGCGATGAGATTAGAGGAAGGCAGTCCAAAGCTTAGGGTTGAGACAACTAAAAACACACCTGCCAGGGTTAAAATCAGGCACGTGTAAGAGATCCCGGATCTCCGAGGATTATAGGGTGAGAGTGACAGAGAGGGGACAGGGCAAGATCAGCGAGTGATTAGAAATCAAAGGGGAGAATTTTCAAATGGTGGTTAGCCAATTGGGAGCCAGTGCAGGTCAGCAAACACCCAGGTAAGTAGGAGCCAGTGCGAATTTGGTTACGGGCAGCAGACTTCTGTTTAAGTACATTGGAAGACGGGAATCCAGGCAGGAGAGCTTTGGAATAGTGAAGTCCAAATGTAACAAAGTTATGGATGAAGGTTCCAACAGCAAATGAGTTTGTAATCTTCCTCTTACGAACAACCAAAGAAACATCTTGTTTGATCCAATGAATCAATTACTGGGATGTACAACCTACTTAAATGGCATCGCACTGGCAGAGTATTTCATACACAACGTTGCTCAATCGTGTGGTAAGTGGAATGTATTTTTGGAATGTAGGCAGCATAGATGGAGGAAATATCTGCTGATGCAATACTGGATTTGATTTGATTTATTGTCACGTGTTGGTATACAGTGAAAAGTATTGCTTCTTGTACACCATACAGACAAAACATACTGTTCATAGAGAAGGAGAGAGTAAAATCATAAAAACCCTACAGTACAGAAAAAGACCATTCGGCACATTGAGTCTGCACTGACAGCAATCCCACCCCAGGCTCTATCCCCATATCTACCTGCTAATCCCTCTAACCTACATATCCCGGGACACTAAGGGGTAATTTAGCTTGGCCAATCCACCTAACTTGCACATCTTTGGACTGTGAGTACAGAGTGTAGTGTTAGAACAGAGAACATACAGTGTGACAAATCAGGACTGCGGAGAGATTGAGAGAAGTGGTGATTAGTTAGAGCTCAGTATAATCAGTGAAAGACTCAATGCAAAAAAAACAGGTAAATGGCCTAGTCAACTTCTTTTCAAGCTTTTATCTTTATAGCCTACCCACGACTGTACCATTGAACCTCAAAAGATGTAATCAACGCCCCTATTTCTGTTAATTGCCAGATAGCCAAAGTTAATAATACAAAGCTGTCATGTTCCAACTTCAGATTCCTCCATCACATGAGACATCAGCACATTTTCAAGCCCCAAATTCAGCTTAACAAATCAGAAGTATAACTGGATGTGGAAGTCCAATCATAATTGCCCATTAGCCATGTAGAAGTCACAAATGGTTGGCAGAATTTTGTTCTAAACAAATTGCACTCTAATTCCCTTCTTTACAATGACATAGGCTTCTGCTCCAATTCATGTACATGCAGAATTCTCTAACTAAAGCTGGGGGAGGTGGTGGTGTAAGACCTGAGGGTTTCCAGGTATAAAACAGTCCTATTTAAAAACTCTTAAGGTTCAAATTGTGAATTTCTAACACTAGGATCATCAGTCATGCTTAATTTAGCAAGATACAAATAACAAAAATAAGTTGACTGGTGGCCCTGCAGAGGAAAGAGGGGGGTGTTAGGGGATGTTGCATTTGGACAAACAAAAAAATGGGGAAAATGGAGGGAAAAGTTCACAGGGTCATCTGCCACTTGTTAAGTTTTGTTTTCACTGAGCACTGACCTTTGTTCTCCTGTTAACACATTCTACTAACTTGCCTTTTTGCCTCTATCAGCACTTACTTCAGTCCCTTAATGCCACCATTAACACATCTTTGTCTTGTGTCCGTGCTATCTTTATCACTCCCTCCTTAGCTCTGACCTATTCTTGATTTTCTATTCTGCCCCACCCCTTCACTCTAACCATAAAATCCATCACATTTTTATCCCTCTGCAGTTTCCTAGCAGAGTCATACAGACTTGAAACATTAACTCTGTTTATCTCTCTACTGGTGCTGCCAGGCCTGCTGAGTTTATCCAGCACTTTGTGTTTTTATTTAAGGTACAAATAGCTAATATGCATAAATTCAGCAGAATTTATTAAACAAGATTTTACATAAAAATTAACACAAAGCAGTGAAGATAGCATGGAAGTTCTTTATCTTCAAGTTCCTTGGAGTCGTTGAGAGTTGCCAGTCAGACACTATCTCGCTCTCTCTGTTTTTTAAAGTGATTGTATCTAGAAGAGTCACAGTCCACCTCTAACCATGGCCACTAGGGCTAAAAGTAAACATCCATCCCTTGTTTCCTTACACATCTCACAACTTACATTCCATTGCAAATAAGGAAGACATTTCCTTTGGATACAATAGTCACAAACGTCAACATATTTGAATCCATTCCCACAAATAGCAGAACTGTTACAAACACTTTCCATCATAGTTCAGAAAATAAAGGTTTCCTTGGCTCGAAGGGCTAGATGACCTACTCCTGCTCCCATTTCTTATGTTCTTCTGGTACAGAGAAATCAATGGTTTGTTTAAATATAAAGTGCCATTCTAAGAAAAAGCTGCTTTTCGCCATTTCTTCAAACAGAGTGGCAGAAAAAGACACTCAGCAAACTCAAATCATAAAACAATTCAATGTAATTTCTTATCAACACTGGCTACACAGTATCCCAACTGCCTTGCCTGCCCATTACCTCACTAGCAGAAATTTAAACTGAACCATTTGAAGTGATAAAACCAACAGACCTTACAGACCCATAACCAACCCTGAAATTAAGCAGAACTATCAAGATCTAAGAACATCAGACACGTGACATGTTCACATACTCTTGCCAACCCTCGTCTACGACAAGGTGCATCAACAGCAACTCACGATAACTCATCCCCCCCCCCCCCCCCTCCGCGCCCACCGCCGGCCCCGCCCCCCCCCCCCCTCCCCCCCCCCCCCCCCCCCCCCCCCCCCCCCCCCCCCCCCCCCCCCCGCGCACCCCCCACCCACCCCCACCCCCCCCCCCCCCCCCCCCCCCCCCCCCCCCCCCCCCCCCCCACCACCACGCCCCACGCGCCCCACCCCCCCCACCCCCCACCACCCCCCCCCCCCCACACCCACCACCCACCCACACCACCACCACATTTGGGTGAGTTCTGTCAGACTCTTGTTTTGCACATGTACATTAGTTTAATGGGGCACGGTAACACAGTGATAGCATTGCTGCTTCACAGCACCAAGGACCCAGGTTCAATTCCAACATCGGGACACTGTGTGGACTTTGCATGTTCTCCCTGTGTCAGTGTGGGTTTCCTCCGAGTGCTCCAGTTTCCTCCCACAGTCCAAAGATGTATGGGTTAAGTGGATTGGCTACGCTAAATTGACCTTGGTGTCAAAGGAATAAGCAAAGTAAATGAAGGTTATGGGAATAGAATAGGACTTGGGTGGGATTGATTGGTACAGACTCGACGGGCTGAATGGCCTCCTTCTGTATTGTAGGGATTCTATGAAATCCCAGTCACTGCTTTCTACCTTTGGCAAAAGGCTTGGTTAATATCACGCTTGACAAAAGTTGAAACGGATAGTCCTGGGGCTCTCCGCAATTGCTTTCTCTGCCATTCTGTAACTCGTATGGCTGGCCAACATTTCTTTAATCTTGTTTCTTACACTTACATCTTGTAAGTAGCCTGACAAAACACTCAAAGCTGTTGCTCAACAGTGCAAGTCGGGTTCAATTGCTAGGACTCAAGACCACCTGGGATGGAGATTCATCCTTGTCTGATCAACTGATATTTGTTCTTTGACACATTCGTTGAATACAAAATGAGCCAGTTCATGTATTTCAACTGCTTGTACTAATATTGACCTATAGGCACCGCCAGGTGACATTGAAATGGACAATGTAACAGAATAAAGTCAGACTGTAAAATTCTATGATACTCTGCAACAACAAATAATGCTTCAATCCATGCCATCTGTCCTAACAAACAATGATTACAATGCAAATACTAAAAAAATGCAAAATATTGAAAATATGACAAGATTTTTAACAGCAATATTTGGTACAAACATAGTTATATGTTTTCAAATTTTTCATTCATGCAATGCACAATCTTCAACTATCCCACCCTTGAACCAGCACTTGGGAACTTCAATATTTCTTATTAGCTGATAACCAGTTATCAAAAAATAAAATTGCATCTTTGGCAGAATATTTTGTTCAAGGTGATGGCATAACATCTGTATGTTGTGCAGAGGCCTGTGCCAGAGAGTAGAAACTAGTTCATAACGACAGAACAGGAATCTTCAACATCTTTTGTAACAGCAGGGTTCTGATGGTAACTCTGTTGGACCACAGGAGAATTAAATGGTGCCTTTCCGGCATATTGATAATCATGTTTTTGGTCACAAGTTTGTACCTGTCCAGGATTATGTCCAAGATCATGGCTGTGCCCGTGTCCAGATGGATGTCCAAGACTGTGGCTATGCCCATGCCCAGATTGGTGTCCTGAACCATGGCTGTGCCCATGCCCAGACTGGTGTCCTGGACCATGGTTGTGCCCATGTCCAGATGGGGGTCCTGGACTATGGCTGTGCCCATGTCCAGATGTGTGTCCAAAATCCTGGCCATGCCCGTGTCCAGCTGTGTGCCCAGCAAAATGGTTGTGTCCATGTTGTGATATGTAACCGAGATCATGGTTGCGTCCAGGTCCAACATCATATTTAAGGCTTGGAGCGTATGCAAGACCATAATTGAAAGGTTGTTGATGACCGGGTCCAGACCAATGTATCTGTTCATTTGCAAGCTGTGAATATTGGTAGTAATGGGAATCAGTGGCTGAAGGAAAGTAATATGTTTGAGTGGGATAGGACCCTGGTTTAGGATTGCACCTAAAACAAAGAGAAAAAAAATGTTGAACTGCGGTACATACATATTTATCCAGCAAGCATTGTCTGCAGATACGCAAGCCAACATCATGTTTAGTTTTGGTGTGAAGTTGCAGAAAACGACATGAATCACAATGTTCAGGATCAATGCCAACAGGCTATTAAAAAAAAACACATATTTCATTTGCAAGAAACCAATTCCTAATGCAACACTTTCCATTCCAATTACACAGAAGTATTCCATATATGGTTGGATGGCGCAGGAATGTTTGGCAACAGCTACCCCAGTGAAAATATATACAGGCAAGTACTTTCTAAACGTCTGTGTTGTATAAACACTGAATAAATTACTGGGACTGTGTAAGACAAATGACAAGCAGTCAGAAACCACATCAACCATTGTCCGAATAGTGAATGCACCCAAACTGAATCCTTCAGACGCCTGTCAGATTCTGAAGCTGTTATTTTACAATATGCGTTAAAAACCAGCAAGATTGTACAGTGATATGGTCCAATTATAACTTCCAAAATTAATCCCGTGCTCCCTCTTTCTGGCATCTCCTTGACCAGTAGGATGAAGCTTCAATATGTAAACTCGTGTTGCTCCCAGCAGATTCAATTACCATAGAAGCTTACTGCCACAATAGACAGCAAGCGATTAACATACACAACAAGTTCTTGTCACGTGTATGGGAAAACATAAATCCGATTGAAGAAACTAACGTTCAGCTGTGAAGCTAATAAAACCATGGGAAAGTTACCAAAGGCTGATTAATCAAGTTAGTAGATGCAACATTCAGAACCAGGAGTGTTCCAGTTCCATGCCAAGTTAGCTGACCTCAGGTAGGTCAGAACGAAGCAATTATCTTTGGTTAGTGCTGAGAAAATTGGGTAGGCTCTGGCATTACAAGCTGGAAGCGAACATGTAGGTAATGAATGAGGGCCTGACTACAGTATTTCTGAAAAGAGAGACACGTTTTTCATCTTGAACTTACCAGAATGTCAAATTTCAAACAATTTGGACTACAGAAGAAAACACTGATTGGTTGGCGAGTCAGCTCTAATTGACTGAAACGTTGCAATGGAGAAAAAAAAACAAGAAGAAAATACAGTCTCCCCAAGTTCCTGCTAATTCAAAAATAGCATGATGCTTGACATATTCCTTTTATTTGCAAAGAACAGCACACTGTATGTGGATATATATTGCTTCTCGCAAGTATAGATAACACATGTTATGAGCTTGATTATCTTAAATTGGTTGTTAGTGTAGGTATTAATGCCCTCAGGATTGCTTAGCAAGTGCTGCCCAATTATAGAATCACATCTAATAGTACAAGTTTGTTTTGGATTTTGTAAGTGTGGGTTGGTTGAGGATGGTACGTAAACAACTGAGTCGCCTGTTAATGTGCAGTATCATGCACGGAGCATAACAAGTTAGCTAAGGTGCCCGTGAAACACAAAGTCAATACATTCAGAAGAGATGATTTTTAAAAATCCAAAAAAATCATGCAGGAGTTAATCAAATTTTTGAAGTGCATTTTATTTTTTATCGACCTTATTAAAATAAATCAGTTAGAACATTCTATATATAATTACCTAAGTTCATCACATTTTCATGACATCTTCTGAATTCAAAATGTGGTAAACTTTATTAAACTGTTCTCCTCGATGAACTGAGAGTTGGATCATAATTTCCTAGTTTCAGCAGAATGTAATTTAGCTCCAAAAGGAGATAAGTGCAAGAGAGGGCAGAATTTTATTGCCCCCTTATGCCAGCAGGATTTCTGAGTGGCTCAATGTGTTTTCTAACCAGGCGATAAAATTTCGAAAAGTGTCTGTCTATTTTACACAGCAAATTGCTACAGAGTCCATTGACTTTAGCAGGAATTAAAAATCACGTCGGCATAAGGGACTGTAAAATTCCATCCTTGCAAGTTTGCCGAGAATTAGATGCAATAATGACATAATTGTTGTGTTCGTGGTAAGGCCCACAATGTTGAAGAGACGGAACGCGATACAGCATAGTGGCACAGTGGTTAGCACTGCCAGGGACCTGGGTTCAATTCCGGCCTTGGGTCACTGTCTGTGTGAAGTTTGGACATTCCCCCCATGTCTGTGTGGGGTTTCCTCTGGGTGTTCCGGTTTCCTCCCATAATCCAAAGATGTGTAGATTAGGTGGATTGGCCATACTGAATTGACTCTTGGTGCCCCAAGATATGTAGGTTAGGGAAATTAACAGGGTAAACATGAGGGGTTACAGGGGTAGGGCCTAGGCGGGATAGTCTGTCAGAGAATCAGTGCAGACATTCAAAGAACAAAGAACAAAACAGCATAGGAAACAGGCCCTTCGGCCCAACGAGCCCACGCCTCCACCCCGATGTTCCCACCTCTACCCGCGATCCCTGTCCATGTTTATAGATCTATGGATTAAAAACCAAATTTGAGACAATTTAGGGAGAATTTGTTTTGCCAATTAGCCTAAGAGCACTTCTTTGGGATGTGGGAGGAAACCGGAGCACCCGGAGAAAACCCACGCAAGCACGGGGAGAATGCGCAAACTCCCACAGATACAGGCCCAAATCCATGTATTTGCACAGCACAGCGATAGTCACTGAGCTGTCGTGTTGCCCATCAAATGGTCCAGGTCAAGCGTACACTAACACCGTGAAGCACTAGGATACTCTCGAAAAAAATCCAAGAGCAGCCCTCTCACGACCCATCGCGTGTATGCCCCTCGTTAGACAACAAGGTGGACCAAAGCACCTGTAGGATAAGAACAAGTACATCAATATCATCATCTATTTACACACTTCCCAGGGACTCCCAAAGCTCATGATCCCTATTTTAAATCAGTTTTCTATACCCCTCCATTCTCATTCTGTTCATGTGCCCATCTAAGTATTTCTTAAATAACTCCAGAGTGCCTGCCTCCACCACTTTACTTGGCAGCGCATTCCATACCACCACCACCCTCTGGGTGAAAAAACTCCCTCTAGGATCCAAATTATACCTTACCCCCCTCATCCTAAGCCCGTGACCCCTCGTGCTATTTGAGTCCATCGTTTTGCAATGTGGAGATTCTACGAATAGTAACTTTCAGAACTTAGAAACATGAAGCAGGAGTAGGCCTTTCAGCCCTTCGATCCTGCTCATGGTCATCTTGATCATGGCTGATCACTGAATATAATATCTTGATCCCCCTTCCTCCCATATCCCTTTAGCCCCAACAGCTATATCTAATTTCTTGTTGAAATCAGCCGTTTTGGCCTCAACTACATTCTGTGGTAGTGAATTCCACAAATTCACCACCCTCTGGGTAAAGAAATTTCTTCTCACCTCAGTTCTAAAAAGTTTACCCCTTATCCTCAAATTATGACCCCTACTTCTGGATTCCTTCATCATTGGGAACATTCTTCCCGAATCTACCCTGTCTAACCTTGTTAGAATTTTATATGATCCTGTGAGATCCCCCCTCACTCTTCTGAACTTCAGTGCATATAGTGCTAACCGGCTTAGTCTCTCCTCATATGACAGACCTGCCATCCCAGGAATCAGCCTGGTAAACCTTCTCTGCACTCCCTCTATAGCAAGGACATCCTTCCTCAGACAAGGGCACCAAAACTGCACACAATACTTGGTGTGGCCTATCTCTATACTGAAAACTCTTGCTATGAAAGCGAACATATGTTTTGCCTTCTTTACTGCCTGCTCTACCTACTTTCAGCATTTTTGTAGGAATGAAGAGAAAACTAGAGGCTGTTGATTCAGAACACATTCTTAAAAAAAGCAAAGTGGAGTGTAGAAGGATGTTGCAGAAAATGCAGAGTACAACATTTGAAGAAGCAAAAAGGAAAGAAAGAAGCGATTCAATAAGTTGCTGTATTTCAGGTGTTGCACATCACAATAAAGTGGAGTGCCCAGGGATCACACTGCATCCTGAAATCTATTAGTAATTGCAAGGTGAAGATATAAGGGGAGAAATCTGATGTTTTAATTACTCGATAGGTGGTGATAAAAAGTCCATAATTTAAATGATTCAGATGAACAATGATATCAGTCTCCTCACATGATTCAGTATCATAATGCTCCTGGGATGTTTCATTACGTTAAACATGCTTTATAAATATAAACTATGTCTGTTGATGGAACTGCAACCACAGGAGCGGGAGACAAGTGGATTTAGGACAGTGTGTTGTTGATATTACATGTCAACACATTATTCACCTGAGGATGATGTTAATCTTGAAGTTGTTCCAGGAAATTGTCCATTCTTGTTGTAATACCTCATGTGAGTCTTCATGAAAAGGTTTTTATTTCATTCTGATTTGCTGATGGTTTACCGACAACAGTATCTAAGCAGCATGTCCCATTGTTAGATGGAAAGATTAGTGGCCATGTTGAGATCACAGCAAATTTATTAATGGTAATGGACAACTGATGAGGTGAAACAGGACAGGAAGATGTGCCACAGAGCCGTCAACTAAATGAGCAACTCAATTAAATCAAAGAGAAGTCTGACAGACTGGCTAGAAGTCTACCATGGCGATTCATTGGCAGAAAATAATCTGTCAAATGTGAGGTTAAGACGTGTTAAACAGTGAAAGTCTTGAAGATTATTTTTAAACCAACGGAGTGAAGTCTGTGATGAGCAAGTAGCTACAGAATTAGTCTATTTTTTACAATATACCACAGTGACAGGACGTGACTGGTATGCATGTTACAATTCAGGCCACTTCCCGATACATCTCACATAAAAATACAGAAAATGGTGGGAATATTCGACAGAGGAATTTGTGCCATTAAAACATCGATGAAAGATTAGTAACCCTAACTCTGTTTCTTTCCTCAATGGTGCCGCCTGACCCGCTGAGTGTTTCCAAGGTTTTCTCTTTTTTAAAAAACAGAAAAACTTAGGTTTCCAGCTTCTGCAGTACCTTGGCTTTTGTTTCCAAATATTCCTCGTTTGTGTTCTTTACGAAAGCCAGTTTCTATGACCATACAAGCAGGAGTAGGCCATTCAAACCCTTGAGCCGTCATTCAGTTTGATTGTGGGTCCATCTTCTGCATGCCCCCTTTTCCTGATTCTCTCTGGCCCCACCCCCTTGGCACTGCCCTGTGTCCTGGCAGTACCAACTTGGCACAACAAAGCTGTCCAAATTGGGCATTGCTGGAGCGCCAGGTTAGCATTACCAGATATTCACTGCCCTGGTCCCTGGACTTCAATGGTTTCCTAGTCTCTCAGCATGACCTTCAGGCTTAGTCTCCATTTGTGGAGATCTGCAATGAATCCCGCTGGGTTTCCTCTGCACCAGACAGTCAAAGAATCTTGGAAGCAGGGAGAATCTGAATTGAAACTGATTGACCATATTTAAGTACTTATTTAGATATGCTCACTCAGCAGGAACCAGATCACATCCAGCTAGGTGGCTGAGAGAATTCCAACAAGAGATTTGCACAGGGCTAAATGTGCTAGGCCTCTCGACTGTAATTCTCCATTCCGCACCGCCCCCATGTGATATATGCCGGACGTTACGAAGCCATGGAATCAGAGGCACAGTCTTTGTTTGAACTTTGGTGGCACAGTGGCACACTGGTTAACACTGCTATCTCACACCATCAGGGATCAGGTTCAATTCCAGCCTCTGGTCATTGTCTGTGTGGAGTTTGTACATTCTCACCATCTCTGTGTGGGTTTCCTCTGTGTGCTTGGATTTCCTCCCACAGTCTGAAGATATATGTGGGTTAGACTAATTGGCCATGCTAAATTGCTCCTTAGCCATCATCAGGGGGGCCAGCAGGGTAAATATGTGGGGTTACGGGAATAGGGTCTGCGTGGGTTTGTGGCTGGTGCAGATCTGATGGGCTGAATGCCTCCTTCTTCACTGCAGGGATTCAATGATTCTATAAAAACTCCATTCTCTCACCCTCTCCTTCACTGGTTACCATTAAAAGATTGCACCAAACTGTACCTAAACTCAGTGCCCAATTGACTATAAGTCAAGATTCCACCTTCATACTCTTTCCGTCACAGAGATCACCTCATTCCACATCCATAAGAACAGGAGTAGGCCATTCAGCCCATCGATCCTGCTCTGTCATTACACATGATCATGGCTGATTGGATACATTAGTGCATTTCATACCCATTATCCCCATAACTCTTTCATTATTGTTAATCAGAAAACCTATCAATCTCTACCTTAAATATATTCAATGACTGAGCTTCCACAGTCCTCTGAGGTAGAGAATTCCAAAAATACACAACCCTCTATGTAATGAAATTTCTCAACTCAATCCTAAGTGACTTGCTCTTAATTTTGAAATTGTGCCCCTGAATCTAGATCCCCCGCCCCCCCAACCAGGGAAACATCTTCCCTGCATCTATCCTGTTTATTCATAGAATTATAGGATGTACGGCACGGAAACAGGCCCTTCAGCCCAAACTGGTCCATGCCGACTAAAAAGCTCATCTAAGCTAACCCCATTTGCCTGCATTTGGCTCATATCCCTCTAAACCTTTCGTATCCACCTGTTTCTCCTAATGCCTTTTAAATGTTATCAGTGTTCCTGTCTGAAGCACTTCCTCCGGCAGCTCACTGCAAAATTTCATTCCTTTCAACATTTGGTGATTTCCCCATTTCCACAACTCTTTCAGCCCTTCTGATGTTGAAACTATCTCCTTTGTTCTTGGTTTCCTCCAGTGCTCCCCTAACCAGTCAACCAGCTTCCATAGTCCGTAAACTTGAGTTCACCCAGAACTCTGTTGCCTATATCCGAACACACAACCAAGGCTGTTTATCCCTGTGCTCACTGGCTGGCTCTCTTAATGCCTGGATTGAAAAATTCCCATCTTCAACTCAGATGGCTCCATAGCCTCAGTCTCCTTTTCTCTGTAACCTCTTGCAGTATGCAATTCACAAGATGGCACAGTGGTTAGCATACTGCCTTACAGTGACAGGGACCCGGATTCACCAGCCTCAGTGATTGTCTGTGTGGGTTTCCTCCAAAGGTATGCAGGTTAGGTGAATTCCCATGCCATATTGCCCCTTAGTGTCCAAAAATATGCAGATTAGATGGATTGGCCATGGGTAAATGCACAGCGTTAAGGGATGGGTGAAGTGGTGGAATGATTCTTTCAAAGAGTTGGTGCAGACTCGATGGGACAGATGGCCTCTTATTACACTGTATGGATCTAACCTGTTCCCCCCAACCCACCCCCCACCACAATCTGACCTCTTCCGTATCCACACCCCTCCATTCCATTTGTCCTCGCACTGGCAGTCTTGCCATCAATCATCGGGACCTTGATTTCAGAAATTTCCTCCCTAAAACCCAAACATCCCTTGAAACCTACTACTTTGATCAAATAGGGATATTTCTTAATCAGTGTCAATCTTTGTCTAATTACTCCCCAGGGAAGTATCTTTACATTAGAGACAGTATATAAACCCAAGTTATTTTTGTTACTGCCAATTACATTTAAATTAAGAAATTGGAAAGTGGGTAATCAAATTTATGAAGAGTTGGAATATGCAGAATTTCCATAATTTGAAACAGAAAGAATTTGCTCCACAAATTTTCCAATCAACTACTTGGTCTTGGAATAATTTGCTCCTTACAAGAGACTTGGGTTTTTCATCTTAAACATAACTATTATAACTGAGTAAATTAAATATGGAACAATCCTTACCCTCTGCAACCTAGTTAATAAAACAAAAGTAGCTGCAGGTTTTCACATCACACAATTGTTAGGCACTAGACGTCTAATAAATCATCAATGGCATGGAAAACATATGTGCCCTTTCGAAAGGGCTTCTGTGAATAATTGTAATCTCTCAAGCATTCAGCCGTCACATTTGAGAACTTGTCGGTTCTATATATATATTTTGAAAAAACAGGCTCCAAACAAAGCAAGTGGGATTAGTCTATAGGACCAATATACACAGGGGAGATGCCATATAGAGCTTCTTTGATGGGAGATTTGGAGAGAAATAATGAGCACCACTAAACAAACATTGTTCGACCTATGTTCAGAGGATGCCAGCTGGTCTGTGACAATGTCACATCTGAAAATAATCCATCAAAGGCCCAAGCGAACAAAACTGATGCTTGAAACAACTGGGATTTTGTGCTGGCACTGGGTATTTTCGAACAGAGTCAGAGATTTCCAGCATGGAAACAAGCCCTTCTGCTCAACTTGTCCATACCACCCTTTTTGTTAATCACTAAGCTGGTCAACAAATTGCCCGCGTTTAGCTCATATCCCTCTATACCCAGCTTACCCACATAACTATCCAAATGTTTTTAGAAGACACAATCATACCTGCCTCTACTAATATCTCTGGCACACTCACACCATCTATACGAAAAAACTGCTCCTCTGGGCCCTTTTGTACCTCTCCCTTCTCACCTTAAACCTATGCCCTCTAGTTATAGTCTCCCCTATCTTTGGGAAAAGATCTTGGCTATTTACCTTATCTGTGCCCCCTTGTTGTTTTATAGACCTCTAATAAGATCACTCTAAACTTCCTATGCTCCAGGGAAAAAAGTCCCAGTCTAACCAGCCTCTCCTTATAACTCAAACCATCAAGTTCTATGGAATCCTAGTGAATCTTTTTTGCACTCTTTCTAGTTTAATAATATCCTTTCTATACAATGGTGACAAGAACTGTATACAGTATTCCAAATATGGCCTTACCAAAGTCTTCTACAACTTCAACAAATTGTCCCAACTCCTGTATTCAGTGTTCTGACCAATAAAATCAAGCATGCCGAATACCTTTTTCACCACCCGATCAACTTGTGACTACATTTTCAAGGAGCTACAAACATGTACCCCTAGATCTTTTTGTTCTGTCACTCTACTCAACGTCCTGCTTTGGTTCACTGTACCAAAATGCATCATCTTACATTTATCTAAACTAAACTCCATCTGCCATTCATCAGTCTACTGGCCCAATCGATCAAAATCCCATTGCAATCCTAAATAACCTTTTTCACTGTTCACGATGCTACTAATCTTGATATCATCTGCAAACGTACTAACCATGCTTCCTAAATTCTCATCCAAATCATTAACATAAATGACAAATAACAATGGATCCAGCACCATTCCCTGAGGGACACCAGTTTGAAAAACAATCCTCTGCAACTACCCTCTATCTTCTGTCATCAAGTCAATTTTGTATCCAATTGGCTACCTCACCCTGGATCCTGTGAGATTTAACCTTATACCGTATCCTACCATGCGGTACCTTGTCAAAGGCTTTGCTAAAATCCACGTAGATAATATCGACTGAACTACAAGACCTACCTTCTTCATTATCACTCAACTCAATCCAATTCGAGACATGATTTTCCACTCATAAAGCCATGCTGACAGTCCCTAATCAGTCCTTGTCTCTCTAAATGCCTCTAGATCCTGTTTCTCAAAATATCTCCTAACAACTTCCCAACTACAGGTGTTAGGTTCACCAACCTGTAATTCCCAGGCTTTTCCCTGCAACTCTTCTTAAACAAAGGTGCAATATTTGCCATCCTCCAATCTTCAGGCACCTCACCTGTGGCTGTCAATGATTCAAATATCTCACCTAGAGGACCTACAATTTCTTCCCTAGCCTCCACAATGTCCTGGGATAACGCCCTCAGATCCCAGGGATTTACATTTTAGAAGTTGGATTCTGTTTATAAAGAGTTAACTCCCAAAGCTGTACACGGTATTTCTAAATGTTAGGCAGTGATTTGGAATCAGAATTGGTGGAAGGAGGTTGTAGTGTACAATCTGAAGCATTTCATGCTAATGTGGGAAATTGGCTCCCATGCCCACACCAGACAGCCCATTCCATTTGCCCCTGGAACACTCGCAAAGGCCACTGCTGGGGAGCCTTGTGCTCACATGTCAAAGGGCAGTTGCTACAGTTGGCAGCTCATGAGATCATAAGAACAGAAGAAATAGGTGCAACAAGGAAGGTTGTTTCTTGTATTCTTTTCATTAAATAAAGAAGTATGTCTTCATAGAAAAGGTTACTTCTCGAATCATAGAATCCTAACTGTGCAGGAGGCCATTCATCTCACTGAATCTACACCAACTCTCCAACTAAGCATCCCACTCAGGCCCCATTCCCATATGTTTCCCCTACTAATTCCTGTAACCTACACATTTGAATACCTAAGGGGCAATTTACCATAACCTAACCTTGACAGGGAGGGTAAAGTATAATTTGGATGCTAGACGGAGTTTTTTCACACACAGGATGGTGGTGGTATGGAACACGCTGCCAGGTAAGGTGGTGGAGGCAGGTACTCTGGAGTTATTTAAGAAATACTTAGATGGGTACATGAACAGAATGGGAATGGAGGGATATAGAAAACTGATTTAAAATAGGGATCATGAGCCTTGGGAGTCCCTGGGAAGTGTGTAAATAGATGATGATATTGATGTATTTGTTTTTATCCTACAGGTACTTTGGTCCACCTTGTTGTCTAACAAGGGGCATACACACGATGGGTCATGGGAGGGCTGCTCTTGAATTTTTTTTGAGAGTATCCTAGTGCTTCACGTCATTAGCTTGACCGGGACCATTTGATGGGCAACATGACAGCTCAGTGACTATCGCTGTGCTGTGCAGATACATGGATTTGGGCCTGTGTCTGTTCAAGTTTGCGCATTCTCCCCATGCTTGAGTGGGTTTTCTCCGGGAGCTCCGATTTCCTCCCACATCCCAAAGATGTGCTCTTAGGCTAACTGGCAAAACAAATTCTCCCTAAATTGTCTCAAATTTGGTTTTTAATCCATAGATCTATAAACATGGACAGGGATTGCAGGTAGAAGTGGGAACATCGAGGTGGCGGCGCGGGCTCGTTGGGCCGAAGGACCTGTTTCCCATGCTGTTTTGTTCTTTGAAATGGGGTAAACCTTTTAGATCTGAGCGTGGTGAATGTGTGGAATTCACAACCACAGAACGTAGTTGACACCAAATGCTGCCTGATTTCAAAAAAGGATTAGATACAGCTCTTGGTTTAAAAAGGAATCAAGGGATTTTGGGTGGGAGGGATCAGGATATTGAATTTGATGATCAGGCATGATCAAAATGAATGGTGTAGCAGGCTCAAAGGGCCAAATGGCCTATTCCTGCTTCTAGTTTCTATGCCCCGGTGAAGAATGATGCAAGACCATCTTCCTGAACCATTGCAATCCATGTCACATACAGAGATGGAGACAAACAGCTCCCAGATTGTGACGGAGCAAAGTGAGAGGATATCAACATATCCCCAGTTAGGATGCTGTGTGACCTGCAGGGAAACTCAGAGGTGTTGATGGTCCCATTCACAAGTGTTATTGGAACTGCATTCTTCCAGGCAGGTGGACAGTATTCCATCACACTTGTGCCTTGTAGATAATGGACTTGCTTTAGAGAGTCAAGAGATGAGTTACACACCATAGAATTCTCAGCCTTTGACCTGCCCTTGTGGCCACAGCATTTATCTGGCTGATCTAGTTCAATTTCCAGTAAATAAATGTTACTGGAAATTGAACTAGATGTTGAACTGGAAATTGAACCAAATTGAACCAAGATGTTAATAATAGGGGATTCAGTGACAGCAATGCTGTTGAATATCAAGGAGAGATGGTCAGAATCTCTCTTGTTGGGAGGTAGTCATTTCTCATACTTGTGTGGCATAAATGTTCCATGCCACTTATCAGCTCAAGTTTGAATGTCAAACAGGTCTTGATGCGTGCGAGCACAAGCTGCTGTGAGGAGTTGCGCACAGTTCTAAGCTTCCTACATTAGGAAGATTTGGAGAGACTGCAGAAGAGGTTTACAGGAATGGTTCCAGGGATGAGAACTTTCAGTAATGAGGATAGATTGCAGAGAGTGGGACTTTCTCCTTAGAGAGAAGAAGGTTAAGAGGAGATTTGATAGACTTGTTCAAAATCATGATGAGGTCAGACAGAGTAGATAAAGAAAACTGTTCCTGTTCAGATAAGTAGCAAAAACGAGAGGGCACAGATTCAAAGTGATTTGCAAAAAAAAGAAATGTAATGTCAAAAAAAAAAACATTTTCACACAAATCATTTAGGTCTGGAATGCACCGCCTGGAAGTGTAATGGAGGTAGGTTCAATCGAGGCATTCAAGAGAGCATTAGATGATTCCTTGAATAGACAACATGCAGGAGTTTGGGAAAAAGGCAGAGGAATGGCACTAAGTCATGATGCTCATTTGGAGAGCAGGCATAGACATGATGTGCCAAACAGCCTCCTTCTGCACAGCAACAATCCTGTGATTCTGAACTGCGAATGGAATTGACCATACTCCATCAATAAACATTCCAAGTTCCAATGGTAGAAAAGTCATTGCTAATACAGCTGAAGATGGTTGGGGCTTGGACATTGCTCTGAGGGACTGATGTGCTGGGGCTGAGATATTTGATTTTCAACAATCACAGTCATCCTCTTTTGAACTAGATATGTCTGCAGCCAATGGAGTCTAGGAAATGTCAAAGTTTCTCAGCTTCTCCTACCCCTCCCACTAACTCAGCATGTTCCATCTTTGCAGGGGTGGGACTGCAGTTTACACAAATTACAAAGGAAACTGGCCATCACAATCACCAAATGTTTTTGGACTTCCGATTTCTGAATCCTAGCTGCGTAAATCGAGTGTACAGAGCAGAGTAGTAATAGGAAGTAGGAACTTGGTGCATTCTTTGGTTAGCTAGGGTAATCCTTCGGAGATGCAAGATATCAACTTTGTAGGCTCGTGGGACATCTTTCAGTGAGGCAAGGCACCTTTAGAGAGCCTTACTGAAACTGTCTAGCTGTCATAGAACTGCCAGCACTGTCAGGAAACTGTCGAAGCTGTTCAGGTGAGTTGAGGGTTGAATGGTGGTGTGAGACTGATATAGGTGGTATGAGTTGGGATAAGGAGAATGTGGATAATGGAGATGGATAGAGGGACATAGGGGACGTGTGGAGGTTTAGGGATGGGAGAGCTGCTTTTCATTTTGGTATTTATGTACTTAAACGGTGCTGGAGCACGGAGACCAACCTTGTACCCAGCTCATCTCTACACACAACAGTTCCAATCCTGGATTGCTGTTGTCCACCACACCAGACTGAAATTTTGAGCAATGGATGGATAATTTTAAAGATCATATTTGCCAAGATACCTTGCACCTGACTCGGGAATGAAATTTTGGATCTCTGGGTCCAAGATTGGAATGGCATGGTTTTAAATGCATTGAAATCTCACCCTTAAATTCCAAGGGGAACATGGTCTCCCTATTCTCCATACCAAAAGATGGAATTTTCTATATTAAAGTTCACACATGCCCGTTCAGCACATTTATTCATGAATTCTCGTACATTATCACAATGTCCTTTGCATAAACTAGATGTGGCAAATGGGGATCACTCTCAAATTCTGAAATTGTAAGTCTGATTACGTAGTCCATTTATATGTAAATCATACAATTTACAGCATAGAGACAGGCACTTTGGCTCAATCTGGTCCATATCGACCAAAATGCCTAAGTTAACTCCATTTGTCCATCCCACCAGTGATCCTTGTGGAACACCTCTTCCCATCTCAGTGACTGTCTTTAACTCCTCTTCATTCTGCTGCTCATCTATCCGATGAGATAGACTGTGGGAGGATTTTGCACTCCCATTTTCAGGTGGCAGGAATGGCAGCGGGAACAGGAAATCCTGTGGGAGTCCTAAAACGTGGATTGTGCCAGTAGGACTTCCTCTTCCAACTGGAAGAGGTGGGGGGAAACAACGATGCAACAAGAATTCTGACATCGAACATTGTTTAAGGATTAAAGTTTATTTATTAGTATCACAAGTAAGCTTACATTAACAGTGCAATGAAAATCCCCAGTCTCCAAACTCTGGCACCTGCTCAGGTACACTGAAAGAGAATTTAGCCTACCAATGCACCTAACCCACACATCTTTCAGTCTGTGGGTGGAAATCGGAGCACCCAGAGGAAACCTACGCAGGTATGAGGAGAACATGCAAACTCCACATAGACTATGAACTGAACCGGGAATCAAACCTGGATCCTTGGCGCTGTGACAGAACAGCGCTAACCACTGTGCCACCGTGCTGCCCCTAACTGGGATTCCAATTTGAATACACTGGAATATAATTATCCACCCACCATTAGATTGTCCAATCATGTCAGCGTGCATCACAACAGGACCTCTACATTGTATATCGGATAAGCAGAACCTGCCAGAGATGCACACAGGGGGCAATTCTATTTTAAATTGTTTGTAATGGATGCCCCAATCTTTGAGAAGCAAAGCTGCTGACAGGACGTGCTTGGAATTGGCATCATGGGACCCACTCCTTCTCCCTTTCTTTTAAACCAAATCCCTAACAATCCAGTGGAGAAAGCCACCCTTGGGGTTGGCTACTTCAATGCCACTGCGCCAGAGAAAGAAAATTCCTCCCTGACTTGATTTAACCTCGAACATGATGAGCAGACCCGCCCAATAGTGCAATTCTACCAGCACCACATTTGGGAGTGTCAGCCTAGATTCTGTACTCATCTTACGAAAGTGGAATTTGAACCCACCGACATTGGTACTACTGAGCTACAGCTACAGCCAAAATAGTCAGATTTTAATGGCATTTATATTTACTCTGCCAGACAAAGGCTGGTTTAACACACTAATGCCTATTGGGTGCAAAATATTTAATGTTATTCTATCCATTATCAGTGTTCCTAATGCTGCTACCTAGTTAAAGTCTAAGCTTTCTGCAAAGAGACAGGAGAAAAGGTCTCATGTAACTAACATCTTGGGAATCCTTTCTGAAGTAAGAGGTTTGATTGACGGCTGTGTCTGAACTGAAGTATTTATTTCAGTTCAGTGCATGGCCTCGAGTCTTTGTCATTCATTTGACAGCACAGCCGTCTGGCCATGAACTACTCATTTGTGGGTTTTGCTTGAAGCTGGCTCCCAGCTCACTAGGCAAGTCTGAAGCAGCAGCACAGCCACAGTTCTGTAATTATGCCATAAAAGCTTTGGTGTGTCTGCTCTTGGACCACTGGATTTTGTGTGTGATATAGGATACCACATCTGGAGCAGGTGCATTAAGATGTGACTGGAATGATGCTGCTGGTGAGATATTGCAGTCACTCAGGAGAGTCTGAGTTTGAGGCAAAATGCACTTTTCCCATGCACATTGTAGCCTGGAGCACTATGGATAATGATGGCGGAGTCTCCAACACTCTTTCCCTTACATGGCTGAGCAGAAATCACTCCCGCACTTACCCCCAGCCACTGGCAAACTTTGGAAAGGCTTGCAGGTTGACGCTAATCCTGTATGGCTGTTTTACAAACGTATCTTCCTTAGCCATCAAGTCCTGGGATGTCCCAGAACCCTCAGCCTGGAGGCAGGGGAGCTACCCACTGTGCCACAACACCTCCAAGACTAGAATGATACCTCATCTAATTATGAGTAGAGGCTCTTATACTTCAATATTAATCACGTGTTCATATCATAAAGGAATGGATTTTGTTCAGATGGAGGGTAGGGTGGCTGGCAAGGTAATCCAAAGACGTAGGGTAATTCTCTCGAATCCCCCCATGACAGATGGTGAAATTTGAATTCAATTAAAGTGAATTAAAAGTCTAATGGGTGAAAACTATTGTCAGAAAAACCGCCTGGTTCATTGTCTACACGGAAAGGAAATCTGCCATCCTTTCCTGGCCTGGCTTACATGTGATTTCAGATCCACAAAAATGTGACAGAATCTCAAATACCCTCTGAAATAGAGGGGGGTGCCAGGCAATAAATGTTAGCTCTACCAGCAACACTTATGTCCTGTCAATGATTTTTTTTAAATGCTGGAAAATTATTGGAGATGGATTGGGATGCTAGGACAGGAAGGCGTGAATACAAAATCCATTGGCCATGTTGGACAATATATCAGGAAGTATTACTCCTGAGTCATCAATCGCTGGAATTGAATTCAATACATGGGAGAGGTCTGGATTGCTCACTCCTTTCAATCCTGCTCACACAATTCCAGAATGAAGTGGACATCCACAATAGATGAACACATTGCTAATTAACTACAATTATTAGGAATTAAACTTCTGAAAGCTGGCTTCACTGCTTTGGGGACTCAGAAATATCCCAGTGATCTGCTGAACAGGCTGCAGGTTTTTATTTTTTGAACATCTCTCAGAAGGTTCTGTAGTTGTTTGGGGAGGGTTGGGGGGTGTGGGGAGGAGAGTGGGGGGGGAATTGTCAATGATGCACCTTGCTGCACTGTACCAAACAAGGTGGCCTTGATTTAACCACCTTAATCACATGCTTTTCTTTCCATGCAATCTTTATAACCACAAGCAGAATCATTCTCTGCATGCACAGAAACGTTTTAGCTCAAGTGGCATCAACTTCAGTGGACCTCATATTAGTTTCGCTAACTGAGAAACAATTATATTTTCAACTTCTGCTCTTTCTACTTCATTTTATTTTATTCCAAAAAATTTACTAAGAGTCCAGGTTTGTTTCATCGTAAAATGGGGGATCTCTTTATTCAAAGTTCATTTATTTAAAGTGTCCAGTTTTCAGAAAATACCCTGTGTATATGGGTGTTCACACTGCTTGCCAGATTTCGTGAATTAATATAATTTAATACAATATTGTGCCAATAGTCTGTTCTATACAGTTACTTAAAGAGGAGAACTTTTGCAGCAATTCAGATATCTCACTATAGCACTCAATTATTTTAAAGTTCCCCCTCTTTTACACACATTGCCCAGATGTTCCTGTATCAGAGGGCAAGGACAGAACAATTAATTTGCCTGCCCCGCACTTGATTCGCTGCAAAGCTGTGGAGAGTCTGAACTGTCTCTAGCTTTACCCTACTTGCAAAGGCTGATAGTATAGACACTAGTGACAAGATTTCCCACAATAAGGATCTTCAAATATTACTTCAGACTATCAACCTTCTGCCTGATTACTAGAGCAGCATGTACATAAATAAATAATATACACACTGGTACCATGCCAACTGCATGTCTGGTCTGCTTATACTTCAGATGCAATATCTTTTCCTCATAGTACTTGCAGGCAAAACATTAATTACCAAGTACTACATTTACAAAAGGTTTGTCAGAAATTTAATGTTCTCCTGGTGCCCTTCTCATTAAATGCAGTTTTCTTTATGCTGATATAAGTTTGGAGATCTAAGTTTTTAAAGAGTTCTGCTCCTACTTAGCTCCAGTTTTCATACTTGGATTTGGTACAGCAATTAACTCTAAAGCCAAGAGCAATACAGATTTACAAGACTTTAAAAAAAGTGAACTTGGACTATGTAAAAAATCCTAGGGAATTTTTTTTACGTGGGAGGTGGCACTTGAAATTAGGATAACAGAAACATATTTTCAAAGGTCAGTTTATACTGTGTAAAGAAAGAACAAAACAAGCATTAAACTTGAGACCAAAAGCAGTAACCAAAAAGATCTGAAATAACCAAATAACCACATATTCATTCAAAAGATACAAGTCAAAAGAGGCCACAAAGAATGAACTTACAATAAACCAACATGTAAATCTGGGAAAAGCCCCACCCTTGCTGAAATTGCAATGACTTGGATATCTTTTAAGGCCACAAATGGATTTTCAACTCTCTAGCCCAGGGACATTGAGATCAACTGCAGCACTAAGATAACCACCCAAGCACGATCAGCTAACTCTGGAGATACCACAAATCAGAGCTGTGAGCAGTAAACTTCATCTCCCCGGCACATACCCGTTACTGCCCACTTGTGAGAGTTAGCTGCCTCAAGTCCGAATGGCGTGATAGTGAGGTGCACTGGCCACGCTAAATTCTCCCTCAGCATGCCCGAACAGGTGCTGGAGTGTGGTGACTCGAGGATTTTCACAGTAACTTCACTGCCATGTTAACATAAGTCTACTTGTGACACTAATAAAGAAACTTCAAGCAACTTGAACTTGAAACTTAAAACAATTGGATTTAACTTCATAGCAAAGGGACTCAAAAAAATCATGACTAATATTCATCATGTAGCTTCAGTTACTTATCGTGTGTACTTTTTGTTTGCAAATATGTTGAGAGTATAGTTTTAAAATAAATTAAATCAATAATACTAGTAAGTTTGCATCTCATAAGAAAATATTAATGAATTTCTGACATTCAAACTGTGAGGATAATATTCAAAGATTGCTAATTAAATACTTCTCACAATTATGTTTTCATCCAACCTGTGCTGCCTTTGTGGGATATAACAAATGTCATTTACATGGATTTTTGAAATGCCAGTTAATAACCTGTTAACAAAGTGCTTTGAAAAAATTAAGGCACTTCAAATTAAAAAGATAGCAGCCTAGGAATGGAAAGCAAAATGGATTAAATACAAGTTTTTTTGATTGATGGAATATGGTTTGTCCGAAGGGCCTGTGCTCTGCATTATTTTCCATTTATTCAACGTGTACACAGGCCCAAATGGGATGAGTTTGAAGTATGCTGATGATACCAGACTAGAGAGCACAATGAACTGCATGGATAATTGCAGATCACAGAGTTTAAAATGAGTAGGCAAATTGACAGAAGGCCAACACCAAAACAGAGAAATAAGCAGCAAATTTGGGAAAAGAGTCTGAAATATTTTGAGTAGATGAAATGCAGATCAGGATCCAGAGATGATGAGTAGCACGGAGGTTAGCGCTGCTGCCTCAGTGCCAGGAACCCAGGTTCAATCAAGACCTAGGAATATTGTTTGTATGAAGTTTGCACATTCTCCCCATGTCTTTGTGGATTTCTTCCAGCTGCTCTGGTTTCCTCCCACAGTTCAAAGATGTGCAGGTTAGATTGATTGGCTGTGCTAAAGTGACCCCAGTGCTGGGGGATTATCAGATTAAGTGCATAGAGTTGCAGGAATAGGACTGGAGTAGGATTGTGGTGGGTGCGGATCCGATGAGCTGAATGGCCTCCTTCCGTACTGTACCATACTCATTCTATGATTCCATGTAGGTATATGGGTCTTTAATGGATAGGAATGCATGTAGAAAATGTCACAAAGGGGAATATTGATTCTATACTTAACATTCTTGGAAAGAATTATAAGGGATAGGATTTATAAGCATCTGGAGAGAAATAAATTGATTAGGGATAGTCAGCACGGTTTTGTGAAGAGTAGGTCGTGCCTCACAAACCTTATTGAGTTTTTTGAGGAGGTGACCAAAGAGGTAGATAAGGGTAAGGCAGTTGATGTAATGTATATGGATTTTAGCAAAGCGTTTGATAAGGTTCCCCATGGTAGGCTACTGCAGAAAGTGCAGATGCATGGGATTGAAGGTGATTTAGCAGTTTGGATTAGGAATTGGCTAGCTGATAGAAGACAGAGGGTGGTGGTTGATGGGAAATATTCAACCTGGAGTGCAGTTACAAGTGGTGTACCTCAAGGATCTGTTTTAGGGCCACTGCTGTTTGTCATTTTTATAAATGACCTAGATGAGGGTGTAGAGGGTTGGATTAGTAAATTTGCTGACGATACCAAAGTGGGGGGAGTTGTAGACAGCGAGGATGGATGTTACAGTTTGCAGAGGGACATAGATAGGTTGCAGAGCTGGGCCGTGAGGTGGCAAATGGAATTCAATACGGATAAGTGTGAGGTGATTCACTTTGGTAGGAATAACAGGCATGTGAAATATAGGGCTAATGGAAGGACCCTTAATAGTGTTGTCGAGCAGAGGGATCTTGGGGTACAAGTACATAGCTCTTTGAAAGTTGGCACCCAGGTTGATAAAGTTGTTAAGAAGGCGTACGGTGTGTTAGCTTTTATTGGTAGAGGGATTGAATTTAGGAGCCGTGAGGTTATGTTACAACTGTACAAAACTCTGGTGCGGCCGCACTTGGAGTATTGCGTACAGTTCTGGTCGCCGCATTATAAGAAAGATGTGGAAGCATTGGAAAGGGTGCAGAGGAGGTTTACCAGGATGTTGCCTGGTATGGTGGGAAGGCCTTATGAGGAAAGGCTGAGGGACCTGAGGTTATTTTCATTAGAGAGAAGAAGGTTACGCGGTGACCTAATTGAGGCGTATAAGATGATCAAGGGATTGGATAGGGTGGATAGTGAGAGCCTTTTTCCTCGGATGGTGATGACCAACACGAGGGGACATAACTTTAAATTAAGAGGTGGTAGTTATAGGACGGATGTCAGAGGCAGGTTCTTTACACAGAGGGTGGTGAGGGCGTGGAATGCCCTGCCTGCAGCAGTTGTGGACTCGCCTACTTTGGGGGCATTCAAATGGTCGGTGGATAGGCATATGGATGATATTGGAATAGTTTAGGTTAGAGGGTCCACTGGCCGGTGCAACAGAGGGCCGAAGGACCTGTACTGCGCTGTAATGTTCTATATTCTATGTTCTATTCAAGGACATCGAATATAGCAGGACTTAGTGTTCAATTGATAGGCAAATTCTGTCATTTACTCTATATTTCCTATCTGTATTAGACCTTCCAAAATGCATTACCTCACATCTGTCCGGATTAAACTCCATCTTCCACTTCTCTGCCCAAGTCTCCAACTGATCAATGTTCTGGCATCAGGCAGATGAGCTATACGCAAATCCACCAACCTCTGTGTCGTCCGCAAACTTACTGATCAAACCAGTTACATTTTTCCTTCAAATCATTTCATAGATCATAGATACCTTACAGTGCAAAAAGAGGCCATTTGGCCCATCAATTCTGTACCAACCATAATCTCACCCAGGTCCTACCCCAATATCCCTACATATTTATCAACTAATCCCTCTAACTGACACATCTCAGGACATTAAGGGGCAATTTTTAGCATGGCCAATCAACTTAACCTGCACATTTTTGGACTGTGGAAGGAAACCAGAGTACCCAGAGGAAATCCACACAGACACAAGGAGTATGTGCAAACTCCACACAGGCAGTGACCCAAGCCCAGAATCAAAAGAAATAAGTGCTGTTTAAATTAACTGCCCTCCTGTCCTTAACCAAGAAAATAACAAAGATATTAATTAAACATATGCTTTGTAATCTATTCACTTCAGATTACAAAAAGACATTCTGCAAATAATGGAGCATGAAGGGTCTAATAAGAATCAGGAGTTCAAAGGAATCAGTACAAAGTAACGGAATCAAGTGGCATCAAACACCCTGGATCCGAGCGTTTTAAAAGGGGTAGCTGCAGAGATAGTGATGCATTGTTTTTGATCTTTCAGAACTCCTTGAATTTTAGAATAGTTCCCAAGAACTGGAAAGTAGTAAATATAAGGAGGAGGAAGAGTAAAAACATGGACCTATCAGCCTTTAGCCTAACAAATATCAGTGGTCAGCAAAATGGTTGAATCATTCTTTAGCACCACGGTGACAAGGCGCTTGAGAAAATCATTTGTTTAGCAGTCAACAAAGACTTAAGGAAGAGAAATCATAAATGACAAATCAGTTAGTGCTTTTTAAGGATGTAACTAGTAAGATGGGTAAAAGGGTGACAGTGGATGAGTGTGGCTGGACTTTCAAAAAAGTACTCACTAGGTGCCACACAAGAGGTAATTATACGAAAATAGCACTCACTGGATTGGACAGTGGATTATTACCATGAACTGAAACTAGACAAGAAACAAAGTACAGCAGGAAAAGGCATATTTTTGGGTTGGTGAGGGCATTGGTGAGGCCAAACCTTGAGTATCATGTGCAGTTTTGCTGCCCTTACCTAAAGAAGGACATATTTGCCCTAGAAGAGAGCAATAAAGGCTAGGCTAGTTCCTGGAACAAGGGGTTTGTTCCAGAGGGAGACATGAACAAAGTTATATTTCCTGGAGTTTAGAAAAACAAGAGATGGTCAAATGAAACATGGAAAATACTTAAAGAGGTTTGACAGGGAGGATGCTGAGAAAATACTTCCCTTGGCTGGACAATCTAAAATATAATCCAACAATTTCAGCATATTGTGGAGGGGTCAGCAATTTAAGGCTGGAATTTGCTGAAATTTCTTCACTAAATTGGCTGCAAATCTTTGGAATTATCTATCGCAGAGAGAAGTGGATGCTCAGCTGTTGAGTGTACTCAAGACAGAAGCTGATAGATTTTTGGGTACTGAGAGATATGGGAGAACGTGAGAAGAGAGAGATGAGGTAATTATCTGTCGTTATCAAGCTGACTGGCAGACCAGGCTATACATAAGGTCAAAATGATGTACTTCAGCTCCTGTATTTACTTTGGCTGGAAAATAAGGCATAAACTCAGATGTATCACTACAGCAAGAGCAATAGAGAATCTCTATAGTGCGGAAGAAGGCCATTCAGCCCATTGAGGCAAAACTCAAACATCATGAAAAGATAATTGGATAAATATTGCAGTTGGAGCATGGATGCAGATATGGTGGACTGAATATCCACTTACTTCAATTTCAATGGGGCTCATCAAACCATGATGTATTTTCCAAGATATATCACTAAAGTATATTTTAAAATCCAGTATCTCAGAGATTATTTCTTTGTTGCTGAGCCAGACTGTTAGGAATCTGATTTACTGTTAATAGCAGGAGTAATTTAGAGTCAAATAAATAAATGATTTCCATTTCCTGTGCATTGCTGGGCTGGCTAATTCATCCAATGCACCTTCACTCCATCCAAATATGAGTCTCACTTAACTCGACAACGAGCAAAATAAAACATTACATTGATCCAAATTTCTTTACTGATCTGTAAAAAAAACAAATCTAGCTGATGTTCAAATCTTCCCTTAAATTAATAATTCTATTGATTGCTATGAACTGAAATTTTGAATAGAGCAGCTTGAATGGTGTAATTTCTTCCTATTGCTATAAGTATTTTATATGAGAATATGACATTTTAACCAATACAAACCTTAAAAGTTATTCTGCACATGTACAATTTTTAAAAAGAAAAATCATAACTAAACAGCTGTCTCAAAAATTACAACTGAACAGCTGCTTCAATGATTCATATCCTGAGTGTTTATTAGTAAAGACATTGGAGAAAGAACAAAGAAAGTATCTGGGCGTGAAAGAACGAGACAATAAAGCAGCCAAACATGAACTTCAAATCAGCAGAAAAAAATTAGACCTGAAGAAAGCAAAGTTCAGAACACACCAAACTTAGTGTGAGTTTCATACAAATCCTTTCCAGTAAATTAGGCAGCACTTTACACTATGCTATTAATTAGCTTGCATTCAGTAGCCCCGAAAATATTTCTGTCAGGGTGGCCTAAATGCTTTTGCTTTGTTTCTCAACTCCTTAGTGGGAGGCTGCTGGCCTTTGTTTGGCATCTTTGCTAGTAGTGCGGCTAAGATTGAAAATTACACAGCTTTCGATTGGCACAAGACCTTAGGTATATATTGACCTCATTGTAATTATGTTTAATTCAAAACATCTTAATCTTTCACTTGAATATTCTGTTTTTGTGTTAGATTGATAGGCAGTGCTAATTGCACCTCGTTGTTTAAATTTAATCTTTGAAGAAAGGATACCATACTGTAATGTGTAAAGTAACACTATAAGGCAAGAGGATTTTGCAGCTGGATTCATTCCTTTCAAAAGCAATAATTAAAAACCTGCTGAAGAATGCCACAGCCAACCCAGAATAAAGAATATAATCACATCAACTCATTTTAAATTGGTGGCTTTTCACAGAAGCTAGAAGAAGAAATTCACTAGATTACTGGACTGGAGGACATAACATGCCTGTTGGTAAGCAGTGAACAGAGAGCAGCTGCTGCAAGAAGTAGATACAGTTCTGTTTGGCAATGCCAC
The DNA here is from genome assembly GCA_024679065.1 of Sphyrna mokarran. Taxonomy (NCBI): domain Eukaryota; kingdom Metazoa; phylum Chordata; class Chondrichthyes; order Carcharhiniformes; family Carcharhinidae; genus Sphyrna; species Sphyrna mokarran. Next base: position 40,626,889 of record JAGIQG010000022.1, read on the forward strand.
ACGATTCTGAATTAATTTGGGATTACTCAATCTCAATTTGGCGCTACATTCAGAGACTATTAATGAATGTCATTCTTCGTGTGTTAAAGGTTAATCTGAAAACATTACGATGCTGCAGCTAGCTGTGACTAACTGACATATATTTACAAAGAATTTTACATTGAGATATGAAGTAAAAAAATGTCAACAATAAGAATTAAGAAAATGGTGGGCAAAATTTTACCAAAGTATAACAGTGTTGTTTCCAGCAAAATAAAACTGGCGTGTTTCTCTCCAGATCTTATGACACTTGCCAAAAACGTCAAGGGGCACGTTTCATACTGTCATATGGTTGAGGAGGGGAGGGGGGGTGGGAGAGGGGGGAAGAGAGGGGGGGGGGGTGGGAGGGGACTTGTGGGTGAGCAGAGGTTTAGGGGTTGTGGGTTTGTGTTGGTGGGGAGACGAGCGGCGAGTGTGGGGGAGAGAGTCCTTCGGGGGGGGGAGAGAGGAGTGGGGGGGGGAGAGAGGAGGGGGGGGGAGAGAGGAGAGGGGGGTGGGGGGGAGAGAGAGGGGGGGGGAGAGTGGGGGGGGGGGGAGGGGAGAGGGGGGGAGCGATGAGAGGGGGGTGGTATAGAATGGGGGTCATTTCGCTTTTTGGGGAGAGCAGCAGAGATGGGGGGCCCAGGAGGATTAAGTCTCTCCGACAAGCCTACCATCGAGGTCTCAGGGACCCTCCTCCCCACCCCACAACAGAATTGGCACTTCTGGTTCCTGGGTGAAATCATCATACTTTTTTTTAAAACTCACTTAATTTTGTGGAAGTAACGATTGATAACAAAACTGTCAGTGCTCGCCACCATTACTCGTCAAAACTAACAGCAGCTTTTGGAGCCTAAATGTGTGCAGTTAAAAGTGGAAATCCAGAAGTGGCTGCCAATGATTCTATAATTTTCCATAGGTGCACTATTGAAGCCCACTCAAGCTGCAAACAAGTAGCAATCACAGATCTAATGAGCAGTTGCCATTCTGCAATATCAGTTGCAGTATAAAAACTCTGGGAAAAGTTACACTTCATTGAATGAAATGAGGATTAGTGTCTAATGGCAGGCTAAGTACATAATAACTTCTGAACAGTCTCACTGTTCCTGAAAAACTCATTTTATATTTGTCGATGTCAAATTTCTTCATGATAAAAGTCATACTTTTATGATAGTACAGCTTATAATTTAATTCCTCGTATTCAACTTCTTTCACATTCCAAACTTTTAATTAAATAAAGTCAGCGCATTTTACTTCCTGGCTTGCTGTGAGAATACGCCACTGTGGTTGGTTGTTTACCTTGCCTGATGACATCATTGTCACTGGACCCAGGGGATGCCCTAGCTTGGAACCACATTTAAACAGAAATCGAGAAAGAGAAAATCGAGATCACAGATCACCATCCCGGAAACTCAGCTAGTTTTTGTAAGCTACTTTTTTCCTCCTCTATTGAAACATCAGGGACAAAATGGCAAACTGACTCAGTCTCTGCCAACATTGTTCTATTACTGGCTGCTATTAAGTCAATGACTTCACTGGCTGGTGTCACAAGATCTTAAATTGTGCTATTTAAATGGTGGTCTTTCCGAATTTAACTTTACAAGATTAACCGAATAGGTTGAGCTCTGTTAGCTTTCTCTTTCTTCTTATTCTATTTGTGTACGGTTGGGCTGTGTTTGGTGCTTCCATAGGATGCAACAGCAATCATAAATTTGGCTGGCATGGTGTCATGGTGGTTAGCACTTCTGCCTCCCAGCGCCAGGGACCCGGATTCGATTCCGACCTTGGGTGACTGACTGATTGGAGTTTCTACGGTTCCCCCTCCCATGTCTGTGTAGGTTTCTTCCCAAACTCCAAAGATGTGCATGTTAAGATGGCCATGATAAATTGCCTGAGATGTGTAGATTAGGTGGATTAGCAGCAGGAAATGCATGGGGTTACAGGGATAGAGCAGAGGAAGAGGACATTGACAAGACACATTGTCAGAGACTCAACGCAGGCTTGATTGGCTGACTGACCTCTTCTGTATTGTAGGGATACTATGATTCATCTATGAAGAATTCAACAATCCCAATTCTATCACTGTATGTTGTCACATGATGGGAGTTCTACCATCAACCAAAAACAAATCTATTAACACAGCCAACATCATTTTTTTCTCCATAAAAGTATTAAAATTATGATGCTTCCCAGAAAATGTTGATATTTGAGCTCCATTTGGAACAAATTTATAGTTTAAAATTTTTGGACTTAAGTACTTGTCCGATTAAAAGTTCAATTTTTTATTCCTTCTCATAAAAGGTTATGCATTATTAATACTAATTGTAATGCACTTGCCTGTTGGCACAATCTGCTGTACCAATATGAGTTTACACATTCTGCTCCCATTTACTGAATCCTTGATCACTTCCAAGGGGAGTAGAAAGGGAAGAAGGGGAAAGGGGAAGTCAAAGAGAGTGAGAGGGAGGCCGGAATGGGAATTGGGACCTTACTCAACAAAAGAAAGGAAAAAAAGCTAAATAATAATTACAAGTTTTTTTTGTTACAGCTTAAGTTGCCCAGTCGTAGGGCAGCATTGCAAGATTCTTTGAGGACATAGGCTACAAGCACATTCTGCTGGGCAAAGTGCACAGTTTGGGGAGGTGCAAAAGACTTCGAAAAAGAGCCTAAAGATGACAAAACTATAAATAAATTGTCTAACTCTTTAATTTTTCTTATTAGGGAGAATGTCGTACAGTTGCTTCTCATCACCTTGCTTCATTGATATCATCTGGCCTGTATAAATTTGACATGGTTCACAGCTATTTAAAATGCATTGGATTCCGAGACAAAAGGACACCAAATTCATTACTGAGAATTCCTCTCTCTGAACTTATGCAACAGTCACTCCCACCTGTCAAACCACCTGGAAACAAAATAGTTCTGTTAGATAGGGTCTGAAATAACTATGTATTTGAAAAGAATGAAACACTCATTTTTTCCCTCTCAATGAAAGGAGGACCCCACAGCAATTCTTCAATATAATTGATATTTAAAACATTAACTACATTTAAGACAGGAGCTACAAATTAGGGCATTTTACTCGTAATTTTTATTAACCAACATATTCTGATTTTTCTTCATTTTTTTTTCTTTAAAAATTGCTCTCAAGATGAGCAATATTAGAGATGGATATTTAATATTGGTTTCAAACATTTGAGGTAAAATTGGCTAAAATGTGCAGCAAGAGCCCCCTAACCTATCCCAACTTTAGAACTAGAACTCCAACTGAGTTAGTGAGATCTTTCTTCTATTTCCAGCACTTGCTATCCAAGGTGTTAGATCATAACTACATCTTGCTTCACACTCAACTGTCTCATTGAATCACTTGCAAAACAGTACCCATTTAAACAGCTTGATGTTAACTCTATAGCCAGCAGCCAGTTATGGTTTAGTCATGTTTACACTAACATATTTTGGTATTTATTTGGTATATATTTATATCTATTTCTGTTATACCTGTGACAGAAACATAAGATTCATGCAAAGAGTAAAACTGGTTCTACAATTCCAGCTAGTGAACCTACAACCAGGAGAAAGAGAGATGGATTTAGTCTAAATGCTGGGAGTCAAATAACTGGTGTTGGTCTCACAGTATCAGTGTAAAAGCTGCCCATGTAACACCTCCTCTATTAGAATGTAGGTTTTACCAAAGAATATCTGACTTAAATACAAATTTGAAGAAATAATACGTGCCTGTCTGTTTACCCATTCTTCTGAGAATTTAGTAATTTGGCTTCTGGTGAATGGATTGTTCTTAAACATAGGCCAGGATTTGTCACTCCTCAGGCACGATGGGCGACAGGAGCGGAAAATCTCGCAAGATATCCAAATCACATTTTGTGCCCAAGTAAAAGCCTGACTTGAATGTCCCATTCTCTGCCAGTGACACAACACATTTCCCAACATTCATTTCCATAAACTATCAGATTATCACACCTTTATGCCTGAATAAGTCCCCAATGTAAGAAAATCCACTTATGTCATCATGAAGACATGAATCATGTCTAGTCTCCTGAAGTGTGCAACTGACAAGCAGACCTCCCAGAAGACCTCAGGTGACTTCACTGCTCAGTGGAGAGAGGGTCATGCCTGGACATGACCTCCTAGGCAGGGGAAGTGGGATAGAGTGGCTTCAACGCTGTTCTTACAGTCTCCCTTTGCCAGATTTAGAGAAAATTCTGCCCACAGAATAAGGTGATAACCCAGTCCATTCACCGGAATTTTCAATATTCAAAACTCCCATTTTAAGGAGAAGTTTAAGTGTCAGTGAGCAGATCATGATTGATGTGTGACAATACAACAGGTTTCAACAGCCGACACATAATACATTTACCAGCACTTCAATAGTATTTTCCCTATTATAAAGTTATTTTAATTTTATTTATTAGTGTCAGAAATAGGCTTACTTTAACACGGCAACGAAGTTACTGTGAAAATCCCCTAGTCACCACACTCTGGTGCCTGTTTGGGAACACTGAGGGAGAATTTAGCATGGTCAATGCACCTAACAAACACGTCTTTTGGACTGAGAGGGGAAACCAGAGCATTCAGACTCGGAGAGAACATGTAGACTCCGCACAGACAGTGACCCCAGTCAAGAATTGAACCCAGGTCTCTGGCACTAAGGCAGCAGTGCTAACCACTGTACCACCATGTGATGAGTCAGGACCCCAACACGTCCCCATTTCCATCCCAATTAAACATGTAGCAGGAAAGCAGTTGAAAAGTCTTCCTGCTCCATCACCAATTGAAACCCCTAAGTAGCTAATTAATGTCCAATTAAGGGTCTCATCCTTTCATTGTGGCATTAACCTAATGGCAGGTGGGGGACTTGCCAGCTAGTAGGTGCAATAAGCAAATCCGTGTGGAATGCCTTGCAGTTTTCCAGGGTGAGAGGTCCCCCCTTCAAAAGGCACTCAGTGATTGAGGGACTCGGCAACAGGATTGGGGGCAGCAGCAAGAGGCTGCTGAGAGCCGCCAGGTGTGAAACCCACAGCTTTCTCCAGTGCTGCTGCTATTCCATAGAACTCCTAGCCTCTAACTGGCTAGCACAAAAAGAAGTTACCAAAATAGTGAACAAAAGCAAAAAGAAAGCAATTTTTAATACATTTTCTTTCCTTCAACAGGGTCTGGTAATTATTTTGGAAATTCATTCAGAAGTTAAAAGTTATATCCCAAATTGGATGAACACAGGATAGATATCAGCCTCAATCTCAGGATTACTGCAAAATAGCATCACTCTAAATCCCATTCTTCAAGATAGGCTACAGTGCACAATATTTGCAAGTCACTGTGCTTGTGATCATTTCCAAAGAAGAATGATGGCATTGTCCAAGAGACAATTACTCAGTTGCTTACAGCTGTGCCCTACAACTGGGAATGATCTAAATGCCAAGTATCTTGTTGTCACATCATTGTACAGCACATCTAGGACACTACTGTGGATTGGGAGGTGACGCAAGGGGAAAGATTTCAGCAAGTATTATAAAGTTATTTAAATGCAGCAATTGACATAATGGAGAACATTTTAATTTGCATACAGATGAACTTTAAAATGAATAATACTTTATGTAAGGAAATTCTTTAAAGTGAGTAAGAATTTTTATGGCAGACAGACATGGCTGGATGTTTGGAGAGAGAATAGAGTCAATGTTTCAAGTCAGGATGACTCCTTCAGGATCATCCAGACTCAAAATGTTGACTCTATTCTCTCTCCAAAGGTTTTCCAGCATTTTCTTTGTACTTGTTCTGTTTTTCTTCCGATTCCAACATCCACAGTATTTTGTCTTTAAACGGCTGGATTTTTATTTTGCACCATAAGGGACGGTCTGGGGCAAAATGGGACAAAGTATTGGCAATTGTAATGGAACAACGAACTGCCTTTAAAGAGAAGATTGTTTGGATACAGTCCAGGTATATTACCACATGGGAAACAAGAAAAAGGTGGGATAACCAAAGTCAGAGCTCCCTGTTTGACCAAAAGAACAAAGTGTGATGAAGCAGAAAAGCATGACAGATGTCAGGTTAATAAAACAAGTTAGAAACAGACCAACTACAGCAACTTCAGAGAGAAAGTGAAAATGGAAAATAGATAGACAAGGAGAAAGTATGAGAAAAAACTGGCAGTAATATAAAATGGAATGCAAAAGTCTTCTATTCTACAGCTTTACAAATAGTAAAACATAGTAAGAAGAGGGGAGGGGGTCAATTAGGGACCAACAAGGGGATATGCATAGTAATAGAGGGCGTGGCTGAGGTACAAAATAGGTACTTTGCATCTGTTTACTGCAAAATCATAGTGAAGGAAGAGGTCATTAACATACAGAATAGGCTAAAAATTGATAAAAAGAGATTAGGAAGGCTGGCTGTATTAAAATTGATAATTGGATAGGCTGTTGGGAATGGTAGAAATTGCAGAACTACTGGCCATAATCTTACAATACTCCTTGGATATGGAGGTCATGCCAAAGGATTGGAGAATTGCAAATGTTATGTGGTATTACTTTTTTTCAAAAAATGTGTTGAGGATAAAATCATAGACAACTTATAACATTAGAGGATATTCAATCCATCTCATCTGTGCCAGTCGACAAAGAGCTACCAGCCTAATCTCACCTTCTTACACTTGATCCATAGGCCAGCAGAACACTTCTTCAAGACACAAAGTACTTTATAAATATGGCAAGAGTTTCTGTCTCTATAATCTTTTCAGTCAGTGATTCCTTAGTCTCTACCACCCTCGAGTTAAAAAAAATGCTTCCTCACCTCTCTTCTAATCCTTCTACCAATTATTTTAAAATCTATGCCCTCTGGTTTTTGATCCCGCTGCAAAGATAAACAGGTCATTCCAATTATTATACCCAAGTCCTTCCTAATTGTTATTCATTCATTCATTCTTGTGCTTTACCCTAAGGCAGGTCTTTGGCTTATATCTGCTGGTGCTTCTTCCTGAGCCACTATCTAGGCTGTTTTTTCAGTAGTAGTTTCCCATTGTCTTTCACTCTCACTGGTAGGATGAGGACGCAGATCTCATGCCTACCTCTGCTGGAACAGGACTCAAATCCATATTATTGCCGTTATTCTGAGCCACCTAGCCAACTGAGCTCAATGTGATCTCCCACCCAGCCCCCTCTCAGCTATATACACGTCAATGAGCCACCCTTCAACCTCCTCAATTCTAAGGAAAACAATCACCCGATCTGATCTTTCTCTATAGCTAAAATGCACTGGTTGTGGCAACATTCTCATAAATCTCTTTATTGCAATGTGGCGACAAGCGCTGTACCCAGTACTCAAGCTATAATCTAATTGCGTGTATACAGTTCTAGCATAATCTCCTTCCCTTACACTCTATGCCTCACCTCAAAAAAGGAATGCATGCCATAGTGACCTATCCTACTACCATTGAGAATCTGTGGATACGCTCCAAAGTTCTTCTGTTCCTCCACAGTACTCAGTTTCCTCCCATTTATTGTGCATTCTTTTGCCTTGTTGTAACTCCAAATGCTTTACTCCAGATTGAAGTCCATTTTCCACTTCACTGTCCAACTGATCAGATACACAGAAACAAACATGAAAACATATATAGAAACTAAAAGCAAGAGTAAGCCATTTGGCCCTTCCAGTTCCAAAAGCTAGTGGCATTTACTACCAAATAAATCTGTTGGACTTTAACCTGGTGTTGTGAGGCCTCTTATTGTGTTTACCCCAATCCAACTCTGGCATCTCCACAATATTTCTTTGTGAAGATAGAAGAAATTTAATTCCTCTGCCTTTTCTTTGCTCCTCATTATGTATTCCCTCGTTTCTGACTGTAAGGGTCCTATATTTTATTTTTGTCAATCTTTTTTTCTTTACAAACCTATTGAAAATTTTAGTCACTTTTTATGTTCCCTGCTAGCTTACTTTCAAAATCAATTTCCCAAAGTTAATCAATTCCTCGGTCCTTCTTTGCCAAATTTTAAACTGCTTCCAATCTTCAGACTATTGTTTTTTTTTTTGCCAATTTATATGCTTCTTTTTAATCTAATATTATCTTTAATTTCCCTTGTAAACCATGGTTTGGCCATAGTTCCCTTTCCAGTCTTCATTGGAATAAACAACTTTTGCAGTTCACCTATTCCTAGTTCGTTGAATATCTGCCATTGCCTGTCAATTGTCCTTCCTTACAGTAACGTTTCCCAGTCCCTCATAGTCAATTCATGTCTCATACCATCATAGTCACTTTTATTGAGGTTTAGGACCCTGGTCTCATAATCAATTACTTCACTATCCACTGATAAATCATCTAAATCTTCCTGCAGTATGAAGCTTTCTCACTCACTGTCAACCACAGTCATTTTTTTTGTATTACTGCAAATATTTTTATGAAAATTTCTGTATCAGTCTTTACTGATGTAAACTACAAAAAACAAAACCGAGTGCGGAGCACTACAGAACACCACTGGTAACAGCATTTGAAGCTCAAAAACACTTCCAAACAATTTTCCCTCTCTATTCTTTCACAGCATGTGGGCCTTTGTTGCCCATCCCAAATTGCCTTCTAGAAAGTGGTGGTAAGCCATCTTGATCAGCTGCAGTTCACATGCTGTAGGTATCCTCAGTACCTTTGGGAAGAGAGTTTCAGTATTTTGACCCAGCGACAGTGAAGGGAAAGTGATATGGTTCCAAGACAGAATGGTGTGTGATTTGGGAGGGAATTTGCATGTGATGGTATGCCTTGAAGAACCAGCGAATCTTTTGCCCTGGTTTTTCAAGGCAGTAGATGCCACAGGGTTGTAATGTGCTGTTGAAGGCGCTTGGGCAAGCTACTGCAAGGTATCTTGTAGGTGGTGCAAATTGCTGTCCCTGTGTGCTACCAAGTCAATTTTGGATATAATTGGCATTTAGGAACACCACCACCTGATCCAAGTCACCCACCATTCTGACTTGGAAATATATAGCCACTCCTTCACTGTCGCTGGGGTCAAAATCTCAGAATTCCCTCCTTAACAACACTGTGGGTGGATCTATACTTCAAGGACTGCAGCAGTTCAAGAAGGTAGCTCACCACCACTTTCTCAAGGGCAACTACAAATGGACAATAAATGCTGGCTAGCCATCATGTAAATGAATAAAAAACTCTACCTTTGATCTCATGAATTATTGCATTTTTGACTAGCTTGCCTTCATCAATTGCACTTGTGATTTTCTCAAAAAATATAACTAAGTTAGACATAATTTGACTTTAACAAAGCCATGATTTTCCTTGATTAAACTATGCTTTTCTAATTGAAGGTTTATACTGACTAAGAATTGATTCCAATAAGTAGCCCACAATAAATCAAGGTAACTGGCCTATAATTACTTGCATTATCCCTTGGTCTCCTTTCTAAACAATAATCCCAGAAATTATAGACCAGTCAGTTTACCCTTAGTGCTGAAGAGTTTATAGAAACATAATTAGTATAACATTAACAGTTACTTAGATAAGTGTGGATTAATTAAGAAAAATCAGCATAGATTAGTTAAAGGCAAATCATGTCATTGGGTAACAGAAAGAGTTGATGTGAATAATGTGATTGATGTGGTCCACACTGAATACCAAGAGGCAGTTAAGTGCCATAGAATAGTTTGTCAACAAAGCTGAAGCTCATGAAATAAAAGGAACAATGGTGCCATGGATACACGGTGGCACAGAGAGTAGTACTGCTGCCTCACAGTGCCAGGGAATCAGGTTCAATTCCCAGCCTGGGTCACTGTCTGTGTGGAGTCTTCACATTCTCCCTGTGCCCATGTGGGTTTTCTCTGGGTGCTCCAGTTTCCTCACACAAACCAAAAGATAGGCTAAATTCTCCCTCAGTGTACCCAAACTGGCGCTGGAGTGTGGTGACTAGGGATTTTCACAGTAACTTGACTGAAGTGTTAATGTAAGCCTATTTGTGACAATAAAGAAACTTTAAAAACAAAGTTGGCTGAGTAACAGAAATTAGAAAGCAGGGGTAGCTGATTGCTTTTTGAGCTGGAGAAGGATAATGACTCCTCAGTGATCAGTACTATGTTGCTTTTCTTGATATCTATCGATGACTTAGATTTGGGAATGCAGAACACAATTTCAAAATTTTCAGATTCCAGCCTCCGCAGTATTTTGCGTTTACATAAAGTCAGAATTGTGCTCATCTGCACCAGCTACACAATCTAAGAACCAACACTCACTACTCAGGCTCTCATGTTACTGCTTACAATGGTCATCTGGGTGAAGCACTGGAGACCTGAGTTGGTGAAACCGTATCTGGAGGAATCCAAACCCTTGGAAGAGCAAGGGTGAGAAGAGTGAAATATGTGTCTTTAAAAAGTAACTTTGTTGGAGTAAACAGCTGCTTACCTGTTGGTTATCTCAACGTTTCTCACTTCCCATAAAGCTGAATAAAATGTGATCCCTGGTATGTCCTTCAGATAGTTGAATGGAAAATACCTCTCCATAGCTGCAGCAGACATCTCATGCAGATCCAGATAAGGAAAGAACTGTCGCCCATAAACATCTTGGAAAGGGGGCATTATTAAGGACAAATATGATAGATCTCATTGAATACAATAACTGACTTAGTCTCTTTACTCAGACATTATAGTTAAACATCTCTCCAAGAAATCTAGGGTGAAACAGTGAAGAATATTAGCAAGACTGAAAATAACATCAGTTAATCAAGCAAATAATAGCTAGATTGTGTCAAACTTGTGTCAAGCCTGTAAACTATGAGAGGAATTCTGAAAGAGAAGGAACTTCACTAAAATCTTGGTAAAAGAATGAAGTAGAATAAGAAATAACACAAGTCCTGATTTAGCCATGTTGAGGATCTAAGGAGCAGGAAGAGAGTGTAGATTTGCTTATTTACTGTGTAAAGGAATAAGGACTAAAAGAATAAAATTCTGCAGTAGCATGATCAAAATGAAAATATCAAAGGAACATCAAGACATAAGAAAGATGTAGGCATAACAACCAGCTGGAGACTGGAAGCAAGAAGGATTGCCTAAGAGATGACAAACCTTTTTCCGACAGAGGAGTCTCAGAGGTATTAGAAAAACAAGTCCAGATGTGCAAAGAACATTTCAGTAAAGAGACTCAAGTTGATATATCAACAACTCGGAGATTTTCTGATTCTTGATACCAACAAATCAGATGCAAGACTGGCTAAATCTTTGTGCACTACTCAAAATTTCTTGCTGTCTGATAATGGGTGAATAAAGTGACTCAAACACTGTGACCTCGGCTGAAGTCATCTCTCCATTTCAGGTATCCATAACCTTGATTTATCACATCAGATTGGACTGTCATTTTTGCAATGTATACATGTTAGTTAAGATTTTGATGACAACTAATCAAAACAGATTATGGTTAGACATTCAAACTGCTGGAGGGAGGAGAGATTTTAGCTAAACACAAAGTTAGCGCGATATTTCAGATTTACTTAGCAAGGTTTTTTTGAGGGGCAAAAAGGATACATAAAATTCCTGCTCCCAATCCACAAACATTGCCTAAGATTGACGATTCCGGTATAAAGAGTGCAAGGAAGAGCAAAATGAATGGGAGGTAAATCAATTTGATGGTTGTTATAAAGATAATGCGATTCATCGGTGAAAGAGATACTGACATCCCCACACAGGCAAATACAACTACAGTAAATCCTTGAATGTCTTTCAGGTTTTGCAGTCCGTAAAACATTGAACCAATCAAAGCATAGGTGATTCCAGCGAGAATTGTAAACAGGAGAGTGAGGTAAGCGAACTTGACTGTTCCAACGTTCTTCTCCATAGCACCACCGAAATACCACAACATAAGAACGTTGCACACCAATGCACTCATACTCCTATGGATGAACACATAACTAAGCAACCTGTATACTGTAGTTAAACAAAAAAGAAATACACGTTAGTAATACAATATTGTTTATATAATAGTCATTGTAGTTGAAAGCAACATTGAATTCCCTCCATTCCCAAAAGGTGGTGATCTCCATCTTACATCCTGTGCAAGTGGACATCCTTAGGTTATAATTCTCCATCCATTCACACCCTACCATTGTTGCCAGAGAGAATTTGACACTCAACTAAATCCCTGTTCACTACAGCAGGGCCAGAGAATCCCAGTTGCAGGCAAGGTCACAGAATCTGGTCCTTAATTTGGGAGCATGTGTTAGCAGACTATACAACTATGGAGTGCTAGTTATCATTTATTACTCAAACACATACTTATTCAACACTGGCAACAGAAAAGCAGCAAGAAGTCTGACAACACCAGGTTTAAGTCCAACCGATTTATTTGATAGTAAACTCAAGCTTTCGAGGCTCCGTTCGTCGTCAGGTGAATGAGGTGTTCTGGTCTCAAACAGTACATAAAACAGCACAGACAGCTACAGGTTACTAATTAGAATGCAAATCTTTATACCTAACCTGCTATTCAAGTCTTAAAGTGACTGACAATGTGAGTGGAAGGAGCACTGGTTAAAAGAGATGTGTACTGTCTCCAGACAGTACAGTAAGTAAGGTTTTGCAAACCCAGGCAAGTCATGGGGGTTACAGATAATGTGACATGAACCCAAGATTCCTGTTGACACCATCCTCATATCATGGCAGAACTTGGCTATCAATCTCTGCTCAGCGATTCTGTGCTGCCGTGTGTCGTGGACACAACACTCACATTGTCAGCCACTTTAAGACTTGAATAGCAGGTTAGGTGTAAAGATTTGCATTCTAATCTGTAATCTGTAACTGTCTGTGCTGTTATATGTGCTGTTTGAGACCAGAACATCTCATTCACCCGACGAAGAGGATAACCTCGAAAACTTGAGAGTTTACAATCAAATAAATCGGTTGGACTTAAACCTGGTGTTGTCAAACTTCTTACTGTGTTTACTCCAATCCAAGACCAGCAGCTCTACATCACAGAAAAATAATCAGAAGCTGAAGCCATAAAGGAGTAACTTCTTCCTACTCTTGGGGCATTGCGATCACCTGTCATACATCCCTGACCACGGACTGAATTTATAAATTCCTGATCCTTGTGGGTCAGTATCTCTGAAGATAGTTAATTTATCCAGTCAAATCATCAAGGTGCCTAAAGGAAACAAACTCAATCCAAAGTTCTGACGTTAAGACCAGGCAAACAGTACATTTACACAAAAGTGTCAATTTTCCTGACTCTGACATGATAATTTAGGAGCAATGACCCTGGTGTAGAACACACAAGAACATGATGTTTTGTCAGGTTAATTTGAGTATCCCATCACACAAGGAATAGATTAGCAATGCTGTTCTCTGTAAGCTTTTCGTATCTATAAGCTGCATATCCAACTCAAAACTCCTCTCAAAGGGGCCAAAGAAAAATTTCAACTATTCAATATGCATCACATGAAAGTGTACAGTTTCAAATAGAACTTTAATTGCTAGGAGCTGTAGAAATAACAACATGTACTATTACAGCTGTCATTAAAAAAAAAAGTAGTATCTTCGTATTTTTTCCTCTCCCAAATTCTGAAAAGAAAAATGAAAACACATTTTTCCTCGATTTTCCATTTAGGAGATGGTAGCAAATTATACTATTCTAGCATTTATGAAGAACATAAGAAATCGGAGCAGGAGTAGGCCATCTAACCTTTCGAGCCTGCCCTGCATTCAACAAGATCATGGCTGATCTGAAGTGGATCAGTTCACTTTCCTGCTTTCTCACCATAACCCTTAATTCCCTTGTCTAGCAGAAACCTATCTATCTGTGTCTTAAATATATTTAGCGAGGTAGCCTCCATTACTTCAATGGACAGAGAATTCCAGAGAACTCACCACCCTTTGAGTGAAGAAGTTCCTCCTCAACTCCTATCTAATCTGCACATCTCCCTCCCCTTTTTGAGGTTGTGCCCGCTAGTTCTGCTACCCTTTCTACGCGGGAAGAATCTCTCCACCTCTACCCTTTCTAGCCCCTTCATTATCTTACATGTCTCGATAAGATCCCTCCTCAGCCTTCCATACTCTAACAAGTACAGACCCAGTCTATCCAATCTCTTTTCATAGGCTAACCCCCTCATCTCCGGTATCAGCCTAGTGAACCTTCTCTGCACTTCCTCTAAAGCCAATACATCCTTTCGCAAATGCGGCGACCAAAACTGCACACAGTACTACAGTTGCGGCCTCATTAGTGCCCTGTACAGTTGCAGTAAGACTTCCTTGCTTTTATATTCTATCCCCCTTGCTATAAAGACCAACATTCCATTCGCCTTCTTGATCATCTGCTGCAGCTGCAGACTGGGTTTTTGCAATTCATGCACAAGGACCACCAGGTCCCTCTGCATTGTAGCATGCTGCAGCTTTTCACCCTTGAAATAATAACCCCCCCTACTATAATTTCTACCAAAGTGGATAACCTCACATTTGCTAACATTATACTCCATCTGCCAGATCCTCGCCCACTCACTTAGCCTACCTAGCTCAAACCTCAGGACGTAGCCAGATCAATAGCACCAGCCTAACTTCAGGTTAACAGAGATGCAGTCTAATGTACTGTTCTGTGAACATTAGGCAAGGACAGAGTTAAAAGGAGGCATGGAAAAGTACTGGCAGGTAAAATCAGTGAGAATCCTAACATATTCTATAAGCACATTAAGGGGAAAAGGACAGCCACGAAAAGAGTAGGGAAGCATTCTGCGCATGGGATTAGAACATTGTAGGGTGTTAGACAAGTACTTCACATCTGACTTCACGTGGAGAAACAGAATGTAGGTACATAATTCCAGGGGAGCAACTGACATAGGGAGCAACTGACATAGGGAGCGATAGGATAACTACTGGAGAAAGTTCTTAAGAAGAAAGTTAATATCCACTAGGATAAGTAAAGTTTGATCAGGGCTAGCCAGCATCGTTTTGTCAGAGGGAGGTCATGCCCAACAAATTTGATTGAATTTTTCATGGTGACTGAGGGTGCAGTTGAGGTAAGTGCAGTTGCTGTAGCTTATATGGATTTCGACAAAGCTTTTGACAAGGTCGCACACGGGATCCAGGGTAACTTGGCAAGTTTGATCCAAGATTCGTTTAGTGGTAGGAGGCAGAGCATGGTGGGAAAAGGCTATTTGCATGACTGGAGGAACTGGTGGTGTTACGTTCCTTTTGCTTATGATAAAAATGAGAATGTGGGGGGACACGTACGTTTCCAGATGGACAAGTACGTTTGCTGATGACATGCAGATTTGTAGGGTAGTTAGTCGTGAGGAAGGAGGTTATATGTTGCAGAAAGATATGGACCGACTGGCTGGATAGGCAGATCAGTAGCAGATGTAAGGTGACACTTTGGAAAGAGTAAAAAGACAAGGGAGTTCTCAATGTGTAGTCTGACTGGCAGGACATTAAGAGAAACAGAGGGGTCTTCATTGTTTGCCACAGATCCCTGAAGGTGACAAGACAGGTTAACAATGTAGTTCAGGGCATGCAAGACACTTGCCTTTATCAGACTTGGTAGAGATTATAATAGCAGAGGTTATGTTGGGGCTCTACAGAAAAACTTTGGTTAGGCCATAGCTGGAGTTCTGCTCGCCTCACTATAGGAACGATGTGATTACACTGGAGATGGTTCAGAGGAATTTCACTAGAATGTTCCCTGGGATGGAGCACTTCAGCTATGAAGAGAGGCTGGTTCAGCTGAGGTTGCTTTCTTTAGCAACAGAGAAGGTTGAGGGGAGAACCTGATTGAGGCATATAAAATTGTAAGGGGTATGGACAAGGTAAATAGGAAGCAGCTGTTCCCCTGGATTGAAGAGTCAGTAATGATGGGGCATAATTTTAATTTGAAGGGAAGGAGATATAGAGGAAAGGTTTATTCACTTAGAGGATGGTGAAAGTCTGGTATGTGCTGCTTGGGAGGATAGTAGAAACGAGAAGCCTCACAACCTTGAAAAATTGCACTTGAAATGTCATAAAGTGCTGGAAAGTGCAAGAAGTCCATTTCTGTTGGTGCAGATGCGATGGACTGAAGGGCCTCTTCTGTATTGTATGACTCAGATGAGTACAGTAAGAAGTTTCACAACACAAGTCCAACAGGTTTATTTGGTAGCCAAGCTGCAAGTTTTCAGAACATTGCTCCTTCATCACTCTCAACATCACCAGAAATTCAGCTGCAAACGAGGACGGAAGACTTTGGCCACAGTGTTCTTATCCACTTTTGCAGCAAAGTGGAATTACGTTTTATCTTACACTTCTGTAAGTGTGCACGAGAAAACAAAATCCAGTGCTCGCTTTTCTGGCCTGCATGACCAGAGACGCAGATGCAGAACATTCAAAGGTCAGGAAATAAAGCAAGAAGACATTTTGTCCTTTTTTTGCTCCACATATGCTCAAACTATTTTCTAACTATATTCTAGTGTAGAAGTGTTATATGACAAAATGTGAAAGAACCTCATCAGAGATCTGAAGATGCATCCATGTTTTCTTAATTTTTCAAATGTCCTACTAGGAATGAACAGTATGACCACTAAGTCTACAAAACATGAGGAACAACATTCTGACTTGACTACTCATTATCTTAAATGCATGCTGCAGTGTTCTTTTGTTGCAAATAATTCTCTTAATATTTTTGCTTTCCAGATGCATTATCCCTGCTATTGTCCTCCTTTGGCCTTCTTCTGCCTGCATCTCATCTACCTAGATAATGGAGGCTGCAGGTTTTACCGATGATATCCAAATTATGAAAATTCCTAACAACGCTCATTGAGAGGGAAGGGTCCAAAGAGGAATGGGAGACATATGCAATTACATGAACTCAATAAGGATCATTTGTAGATATGGCCAAAAGGAAATCTACCTTTACCAGTTCCACTTCACAAGGAAGACAGTCACATCCTCCACCTGTTCAGCTGTGCCTACGGGAGTGGTGACCCCAGCCCTATACTTCTTATGCCTCCAGCTCATTCAAAGCCGCATTGAAAGATGTTGGACAAATCTGTCAATTGGAAATACAATAATGTATATATCATAGGTTGAATCCATGTCACAGGATTTCAGCATAAAATCCATCCAAGCTTGACAGCAGGTCAATAGTAACAGCATTGCACTGCCCAAGGCATCATTTTGTGGATCAAATAACTGACACTTAAATACAAGTGTGCTGCACTCAGTGACGTGGAAAAGATCTCATCACAAAATTCAACAAATTCTCCCATAATACTGGCCAACGTTTATCCATCAGTTTCCATACAGTAGTAGTGAGCCAGTATTTCTCAGAAAAGAGGTTTCCAAATTCCAAACCGTCAGGATCTTTGAAAATATGTCTGTAAAATGCAGGTATTTTTAATTTCAAAGAAGACAAGAAATAGGTTGGAATAGGGCATGCGGCCCTTCAAAGTGGCTCACCAATTAACATGCTCATGGCAGATCTTCTATCATGTTCCCATATACTCCCCATATCGCTTAATTTCCTTAGTACTAAGTATTTCTTCTGTCTTGAATATGTTCAGTGACTGAGTATCCATAGCTCTCCAAAGTAGAGAAGTCTAAAGATTCACAGCCTCTTGATTGAAAAAAAATTCTCATCTCAGTCTTAAACAGCCATCCTATTATTCTGAGACTGTGGTATTGTGTCATAAGAACATAAGAAATAGGAGCAGGAGTAAGCCATATAGCTCCTCGAGCCTACCCCGCCATTCAGTAAGATCATGGCTGATCTGCAGTGGTTCAGTTCCACTTTCCTGCTTTCTCCCCGTAACCCCTAATTCCCCTGTCAATTAAAAACCTATCCACTCTTCACTTGAACACATTCAGCAAGGAAGCCTCCACCACCTCATCAGGCAGAGAATTCCAAAGATTCACCACCCTCCACAAGAAACCCCTCCACAATTCCCATCTGAACCGCCCCCTAATCTTGAGACTGTGCCCTCCAGTCCTGCTGCTTTTGTTAAGCGGGAAGAGTCTCTCAACCTCTGCCTTATCCCTAGATTCCAGAAGATTTTCTGACAAATTATATTCTATTAGTATTTGTACTACTGATTATTACAATTAGCTCCTCAGAAATAATAAACCTTGCAAATGAGTCTGACTACAATATTTAACTTTTACTGTACAATGTGAAGTGCTGAGCCATGGATTACTGATCAACATCCTGACACTCCAGTGCCGTACTGGAAAGTTAAAAGTGTGCCTTCTTTTAGATATGTTGTTAAGCCAAGGCCCCACTCACCCTCTCAGATGGACGTAAAAAAAAAAATCCCATGACAAATATTAAATATCAGGAAAGGTAGGGTTAACGTCTTGAGCATTATTTATCTCTCAATCAATATCCCTTAAAGAATACTGAGAGTCAATGGCTTGAGGTTGGACTGGTTTTAGGTTGGACTGGTGTAGGGTGGACAGTTTTCTGCGTGCGCTATAGTCTCCATACACGTGGGAAATTTTCTGGAGGTGAGGTGCAGCATTTTCAGCAAGTAGAATGGAGAGCAGTGTTGTTATAATGACCCCAGTTTTCGCTGAGATAGGGTTTGTAGGATTGGAGAGAATCACAGCTTGCATATCACTGTGGAGCAGCCAGAAGATTGTGACCAATTGGGGCAGCCCAAACATAAGGATGCTCCATAAACCCTCATGGTAGATAGAGCCAAAGGCTACTGTGAGATTAAAAAAAGCCATATACGGCGAAGATGATGTGGTGCCTCTCAATGGGTGAAATTACACTGCGGCTGGAGCGTTATTACCATTTATGCCAACAGGGTTTTCTCATCCCGCTGCAATGAATGGAGATTTGGTTAGCCAGCAAATTCTCTGACCTCACAGCAGTGGGAGCATGGCATGAACAGCCAGTAAGATACCACTCTGTGATTCTGGAAAGAATTACTCTGTCACTGGGAGGAAAACATTGAGGAGAATCCTTGCAATCATCTTCTTTGTGGCAGTCAAAGGGAGAGGGTCTGTAGTTACCATCGTCGTTCTTGTTTCCTTTCTCGAATATAGTCAAGATTTCAGCGTGCCTAAGATTTCCTGGCATGCATTCTTTCTTCTCAAATAAGTAATGATGTAGCATTCTCTGCCAGAAATGTATCCGCGCTGATTTTCAGCATTTCAACAGGGATTGCATCTGTTCCAGGGACTTTGTGGTTTGCAACCATCAAATGCCAGGCTGGAGTAACACTGAGGCTAAGCCATGTGAAGTTTTGACCAATGGGATTGAGGATATTTAAGTTGAAGAGTCTTAGTTGAGGAATTCTTCAAAATCTTCTCTCCAGCAAGCACTGACTGCCTCTCTGTCCTTGATGAGCTCCCCTCCATGTGTGGCTCTTAGTGGCGTCTGGCCTTCCACAGATCAGTTGATAGTACTGACAACAATTCTCTCAATATCAAAATGTTTTCTGCTCTGGACAGCACTGGTTATATCGTGAGATCTAAGGTCTGTCTCTGTCTTTAGATCTTATATCCTACTATATTTAAATTATCTCACCAATCTACTGACCTCCCCAACCACTGCAATGATTGAGAATCTGAACCTGTCTCTCAATACCTGTTTGACTGCTTTTTTCAGATTCACCTGTTCCTGGCCAGATGTCACATACATACCTGCACATGAGCACATACAGATTATGCTAACATTTCACAGTAACACCCACCTAATCTCACTGCACACCCAAATTCATCATCTGAATATTGAGGCTTGCAAGATATCATCGTTACAGCACTACGTATTTTGCACATCTCAAATACGGAAAATGGAATTTGAAACAGCTCACTATCTAGGTGTCCAGACCAAGATAAAAACAGAAAAAAAGGTGTTAAAAACTCAGCAGGTCAACCAGCATCTGCTGCAGAGTATTCTCTTCAAATTCAATACGACTCTTCTTTGAAGCTGAAGAGATGTGACGAGTTTGTGCTGTTGAAAAGAAATAATGTTCTGTTACCAGTGTGACCGGGTCTATCACACCTTCTGTGTTGGAGTCACCTCCATTCTTTCAGGTCGTTGGATTTGAGAGTACTGTGCCAGCGTTCCTCCCACAACCAAGAAAGGGACATGGAGAGGAAACAGTAACAAAGGATAAAGCCACCATGTCAGAATCAATTCAGGAAATGTCTGGCCAGATTAAAGTTCCTGTCAAAACTTAGGAATAGCAGGTATATTTATAATCCTTTACGTTATTTGCAGGGAAAAATGATTTTAGAACATAGAACATAGAACAATACAGCACAGAACAGGCCCTTCGGCCTTCGATGTTGTGCCGACCAAAATAAAAAGCAATGCCCCTCCTAACTAAACCATTCCCTTCTCATCCATATACTTATCAACTAACCTCTTAAACGCCACCAAACTTGGCGCATCTACAACAGCTGCAGGCAGGGCATTCCACTCCCTAATCACTCTTTGAGTAAAGAACCTACCTCTGATATCCGTCCTATAACTCATACCCCTTAATTTAAAGTTGTGTCCCCTCGTGCTAGCTTTTTCCATCCTAGGAAAAAGGCTATCACTGTCCAAAATTGAATCATTTTGAATCATTTCATTGAATCAAATAAAATGACAGATTGAAACAAAATAAAGAAAGGGACATATAAGAGAAGATCAATGATATGTTAGAGCGCAAGATGATGATTGCAGAAGCAGGCCATTTCAACAAGAGCCCACCTAGGCTCTATCCCCATTACCCTCTTATTTATCCTGCTAGTCCCCACTAAGGG
Organism: Sphyrna mokarran; assembly: GCA_024679065.1. Lineage (NCBI taxonomy): Eukaryota > Metazoa > Chordata > Chondrichthyes > Carcharhiniformes > Carcharhinidae > Sphyrna > Sphyrna mokarran. Next base: position 40,647,613 of record JAGIQG010000022.1, read on the forward strand.
ACAATCCAAAATGGCCAATCCACCCAACCTGCACATTTTTGGACTTAGAGAGGATACACGTGTGGAGTACTTGCAGATTCCACACAGTGACCCAAGGCCGGGAATTGAACTTGGCTCTCTAGCACTGTGGGGGATCAGTGCTAACCATTGCGCTACCCTTGTTTCCTGTCATGGAACACTAGGCGAAAACTGCCCCCCTCCCTCCCCCCCCTCCCTCCCTCCCCCCCCCTCCTCCCCCCTCCCCCCTCTCCCCCCCTCCCTCCTCCCCTCCCCTCCCCCCTCCCCCCTCTTCCCTCCCCCCCTCCCTCCCTCCTCCCCCTCCCCCTCCCCCCCCCTCCCTCCTCCTCCCCCCCCCTCCCCCCCCCCCTCCCTCCCTCCCTCCCCTCCCCCCCCCCTCCCTCCCCCCCCCTCCCCTCTCCCCTCCCTCCCCCCCCCCTCCCCCCTCCCCTCCCTCCCTCCTCCCCCCCCTCCCCCCCCCTCCCCCTCCCTCCCCTCCTCCCCCCCTCCTCCCTCCTCCCCCCCTCCCCCCCTCCCCCTCCTCCCTCCCCCCTCCTCCTCCCCTCCTCTCCTCCCTCCCCTCCCCCTCCTCCCTCCCCCTCCCCCTCCCCCCCCCTCCCCTCCTCCCTCCCTCCCCTCCCCCCTCCTCCCCTCCCCCCCTCCCCCCCCTCCCTCCCTCCCTCCCCCTCCCCCATCCCTCCCCCCCCCTCCCCCCTCCTCCCTCCCTCCCCCTCCCCCCCTCCCCCCCCCCCCCTCACCCCCTCCCTCCCTCCCCTCCCCCCCCTCCTCCCTCCCCTCCCCCCCTCCTCCCTCCCTCCCTCCCTCTCCCTCCCCCCCTCCTCCCCCCCCCCCCCCCCTCCCTCCCTCCCTCCCCCTCCTCCTTCCCCTCCTCCCTCCCCTCCCCCCTCCCCCCCCCTTCCTCCCTCCCTCCCCCCCCCTCCTCCCTCCCTCCCCTCCCCCCCTCCCCCCCCCTCCTCCCTCCCTCCCCTCCCCCCCTCCCCCCCCCTCCTCCCCCCTCCCCTCCCCCCCTCCCCCCTCCCCCCCTCCCTCCCCTCCCCCCCCCTCCTCCCTCCCTCCCCCCCCCTCCCCCCCTCCCCCCCCCCCCCTCCCTCCCCTCCCCCCCTCCCTCCCCTCCCCCCTCCCCCCCCTCCTCCCCTCCCTCCCCTCCCCCCCCTCCCCCCCCTCCTCCCCTCCCTCCCCTCCCCCCCTCCCCCCCCTCCCCTCCCTCCCTCCCCTCCCCCCCCCTCCCCTCCTCCTCCCTCCCTCCCCCCCCCCTCCTCCTCCCTCCTCCTCCCTCCCTCCCTCCCCCCCTCCTCCCCCCTCCCCCCCCCTCCCCCCCCCCCCTCCCCCTCCCCCCCCCCTCCCTCCTCCCCTCCCTCAGTCTCCGGCAGCCGCAGTGCCCTTACCTTGCAGGCGGCTCTGGAAGTGTCCCAGGACGAAGGTGCGCTCGTCCAGCATCTTGTACCTGCAGGTCAGGTAGAACACGATCCAGCCGAGCAGGGCCATGGAGACGGTGGCGCAGGGCAGCACGGGGATCGCCGACTTGACCATCCGCACCAGGCTGGGCGGCTCGCTGCTACGGCGGGTAGGCTCCTGGCCGCGCTCCGCCATGGCCTCGCAGGCAGCAGCAGCACCGAGCTCTGCCCGGGTTCCCCCTCCCCGCTGCCCGGAGGCCCAGGCCTAACCGTGCGCATGCGCGCCGAGGCAGCCCGTCACCATAGCAACGGGCCCTTCCCCCTCCCCCGCCCAGTGTCACTCTCACAATGTCTACTGACCTGGGCCATTGTGCTCCCTGACTGCATCCAGCCTCCTTCCATCCACAGCCTTACTTCAGTTAGCTCACTTTTTAAAGTTGAGTGTTTGTTTTATTTCTTTGTGCTTAAAAGTTTGTGTGGGCTTACGTTAACACTGCAATGAAGCCAGTGTGAAAATCCCCCACACCGTCTGGGTACACTGAGGGAGAATTTAGCATGGCCCAATCCACACCCCTAACCAGCACGTCTTTCGGACTGTGGGAGGAAACCAGAGCACCCGGAGGAAACCCACGCAGACACGGGGAGGACGTGCAAACCCCCACACAGACAGTGACCTGGGGATCAAACCTGTGTCCCTGGCACTGTGAGGCAGTAGTTCTAATCACTGTGGCACTGTGTGCTGCCCCCAGATTTCATAGAGTAGCTCTTCACACCCACTGGACTTCTCAAAGTGCTTTACAGCCAGTTGTGTTCTTTTGAAAGTATTGTCATCGCTGTGATGTAGATAACCCAGCCGCCATTATGCACACAGCAAACTCCCGCAAACAGCAAAATGATAATGATGAGATTATTGCCCAGGTCTCCTGGTTTGATTTATTATTGTCACATGCATCTGGATGCAGGGAAACAAATTTTTTTATTGCACATCATACAGACAAATTCATAGGGGAGAAGGAAAGGATAGGATGCAGAATAGAGTGCTACAGTTAGAAAGAGGGGGGTGGGGGAGAAAGATCAACTTCATATATGATATGAAGTTTGGTGGCAACAGAGAAGAAGCTGTACTTGGGTCAGTTGGTACGTTGTTTCAGAATTTTGTATCTTTTTCCTGACAGAAGAAGGTGGAAGAAGGTATGTCAGGTGCATAGACTCTTTGATTATCCCAGCTACTTTTCTGTGGAAGCAGCAAGTGTAGACAGCATCAATGGATGGGACTCTGGTTTGCGTGACAGTCTGAGCTACATTCACACCTCTAATTTCTTGTGGCCTTGGACAGAGCAGAAGCCATAACAAACTGTGATACAACCAGAAAGTTTGCTTTCAAAAGTGCATCTGTAAAAATTGATGAGTGTTGTAGTGGACATGCTTAGCCTCCTGAGAAAGTAGAGGTGTTGGCGGGTTTCTTAACTATAGTATCAGTGTGGAGAGACCAGGATAGATTGCTGGTGACCCAAACACCTAGAAACTTGAATATCTTGACCATCTCCTCTTCATTACCATTAAATAGACAGGGGCATATCCACCACGTTTCCAAAGTCGGTGACTCTTCGTCATTTTACTGACATTGAGGGAAAGATTATTGCCCTCGCACATTTCACCAGATTCTTTACCTCTTCCGTACTCCGTCTCATCATTGTTTGAGATCCAAACCACTAGAAGTGTAGTAGAATTTGGCCACAGAGTCATACATATACAAGGGGTTTAGTAAGAGGCTGAGGATACAGCTTTGCAGGGCACCAGTGTTGAGGATAATCTTAGAGAAGGTTTCATTATGTATCTTTACTAATGGATATCTTTTCTGATGGTCGTAGTCCAGGGCACGATTGGAGATTAGACATACTTCAGAATGTGCATAGGACTTCTCATAGATGTCCCAATGTAAAGACTCCCTGGGAATTGCACAGGAAGTTCCAACTCCTGATGGACAATCCCCTTTGTGTCTGGAATTCTGTGCAAGATTCTTTAACTCTGAGTCAGAGTCAAAGGTTTTGGGGAGGGTTCCAACTTATAGAATAGTCACCCAAAAAATGTAAGACAAGAATAACAGCATGTCTAATTCCTGGTATAATATAGCTGACACCACATAATTCCCCTTCCCCCACGAGCCCCCAACACATCCTGACCCTCCAACAACCTGACTCCCCATTTCAATGGCACTCTGACTCTGATGGGGAGATGCCAGCGTTGGACTGGGTTCAGCACAGTAAGACGTCTCACAACACCAGGTTAAAGTCCAACAGGTTTATTTGGTAGCACAAGCTTTCAGAGTGCTGCTCCTTCATCAGGTGAGTGAGATTTCAGTTCACAAACAGGGCATATAAAGACACAAACTCAATTTACAAAATAATGGTTGGAATGCGAGTCTTTACAGGTAATCAAAAGTACAGACAATGTGAGTGGAGAGAGGGTTAAGCACAGGTTAAAGAGACGTGTATTATCTCCAGCCAGGACAGTTAGTGATATTTTGCAAGCCTAGTTAAGTAACGGGGGTTGATGACAACAGATGAATGAACATCACCTGACAATCACCAGGCAAGAGTGTTCTTTTCCTGTTGGGGAACACTTCAGCGATCACAGATATTCGGCCTCTGATCTTCAGATAAGCGTTCTCCAAGACAACCTCCATGATACACAACAACGCAGAGTTGCTAAACAGAGACTTATAGCCAAGTTCCGCACACACGAGGACGACCTCAACCAGGATCTTGGGTTCATGTCACACTATCTGTAACGCCAAAACTTGCTGGGCTTGCAAAGTCTCACTAACTGTCCTGGCTGGAGATAATATACATCACTTTAACCTGTGCTTAAACCTCTCTCCACTCACATTGTCTGTACTTTTAAGACTTGATTACCTGTAATGACTCGCATTCCAACCATTATTTTGTAAATTGAGTTTGTGTCTTTATCTTCCTTGTTTGTGAACTGAAATTCCACTCACCTGATGAAGGGGCAGCAGTCCAAAAGCTCGTGGCTTGTGCTACTAAATAAACCTGTTGGACTTTAACTTGGTATTGTGAGACTTCTTACTCTGACTCTGCCCAGTACTCGCACCCAATGACCTCTGTATCCCCCAACCATCCGACTCCCACTGAGCCCCTTCTGCTGACGCAACCTCACCACTCAATCACCTTACCACCCTACCCAATAACCACACATACTCATTCAGTAACACAGTGAAGAGTTATTTAAATGTCCCAAAACTTTTCATGGTGATAGTGAATGAAATCTTACCAAAATATACCAGCTAATGCCACACAAAAAAAAGGGCTGTGGCTTGGCTTTCTCTGTTGCTCCTGCCCCAAGAGTAAATTTGAGGACAGGCAAACATTGCATTTCTTGAGAGGTTTGAAAGCCTGGTGGGAAATGGGAGGCTCTAGCACTGTAAAATGATGGGAGTAGCAAAGTGACAATTGGACAGTGGTAGCCACCTCTTGGAAGATTTGGCCCAATCTCCTTTTGGGATGTTGATTGAGGGATACCAGAAATAATTATCCTGTTCTTCTTTGAAATAGTGTCATGGTGTCTTTTACGACCGCCAAAACTGACAAATGTACCCTCAGTTTAACATCCTGTCTGAAGGACAGCACCTACAACAGATCAGCACTCCTTTAGTACAACAGTGGAATATTAACCTTGATGTTTCGACTCAGTTCCTAGAGTGAAGCTCTTTTGATCAACCAAGTACAGCAGTGGTTTGCTGTTGTTTTCTGCAGTGTGGTTGACCAGGAAATACTACCACATTTACTGCCTACCGTCAGGATTTAAAGGTTGATAATCAAGCTCAACCAGAGGTAGAGTCACTATTACTGCAGAACAGGACCTTCTGGTTAAATAATATGGTGATTAAGTCATCAATCAGGACCTTTCAAACCTCCAAGTCATAGGTGGCTGCTTTGTTAAAGAGACACAAGCAAATACTTTGGCGCTGCTCCACTTCCTTTTGGGGAGCTGCCCCTTTTACTTTGTCTTAATGTAATTTGAGTTTGACTACTTGGTTTGACCAAAAAAGACATACAAGCAAATACTTCCAAATTATAACAAAATTAATATAAAAGTGAGTCAGATCCAATTCATATCCCACAACTCCACATTGACTGCAAATCATAGATGAGTGATTAAAGTTAATTTTTTTGTAATACAGCAAGTGGTTAGAACTTGGAATAAGGCAATAAATCAAGGGTGACTTGATGAGGCTCAGGAACAAAAGGTTTTATTACCAGCAAACAAATAACCATATCTACAAATAGGATCAGACAGAATAACTAACTTCACCCACCTGACTCCAGCTGCAGATCCTTCCCATTATCTGGGATTCACAACTCACACTCAATTGGCTCAGATTTCCGACTCAACACGCCTCTAGGGTTGGATCGGACCATGTGGCCCATAGGGAATACCTCCTTAAAGGGGCCACACTCCTCTAACTACACTGCCTAAGATGGTAATGGGGGCAGAATCAATGAAAAGGGAATTAGATAATTATCCAAATAGAAAACAGGGTTGCAAGGAAAAGGTGAGGGAGCGGGACTAGCTGAGTTGCTTTTGCAGAAAATAGGGACAGCACAGTGACACAGTGGTTAGCACTGCTGCCTACAGCGCCAGGGGCTGTAGGTTCGATTCCTGGTTGAGTCATTTGTAGAATCTGCATGTTTTCCCTATGTCCATGTAAATTTCATCTGGATGCTCCAGTTTCCTCCCACAGTCCAAAAGATGTGCTGGTTAAGTGCATTGGCCATGCTAAATTGCCCTTCAGTGTAGCTGAATAGGCGTTAAGTATGGCGACAAGAGGATTTTCACAATAACTTCATTGCAGTAATAATGTAAGCCTACTTGTGACACTAATGATTAAACTTTGAAACTTAGCGACAGAAACAATGTGCGAAATGGCCTCCTCCTGTGCTGTAACCGTTCTATGAGAAGGTTAGTAACATTTTAACATTAGTAACAACTAAGTTGACTTATAGAAAGGCATTGCTCTACATTCTTTTGAAGAAAATAAAACGAAAATTGCTGCCTAACTCTTCAAATGATGACAACATGCAAATCTTCAATAAGGTGACGACATGCTCGGTAGAAGAAATTGTATTTCTTCACTCTTCAAGATATTATTTGTATATTATCATATTCATATTGTGGTATAATACTGTATTATTAAGTTAGTAAGGAAGAGTTTGTGTTTTACATAGCTTACTGTATATTTCAAATGTTTCATAGACAGTAAATTGCCCTTCTGCAACCAATGGACAGCTCAAGGAACGGACTATCCAATAGCTGCGTTACTTTCTTTTAAAACATTTTTTTGGTTTCTTGAAAATTATATCTCAATTTATATCATTTAAAAAAAAAGGTGAGACCATGCAAATTTGATTTTCTTTCTATTGATACCAGCCAACTTGCTGTTATCCATAGGGATCATTTACAAAAAGTCACAAATTGCTGTCATTGTGGTGGATAAAAAAATGCCATCAGCTCATTTTCACCTAGCAATTAAATTGTTTAAAGCATGAAGATTGCCCAGGACAGTGGGAATATTCTCTGCGCTTCAAGTAGGGTCACATGATTTTCAATAGCCCAAACCACTGGAATAGGATGTTGCTTTAACATACAAATGCTTTGGGCAGTGCAGCTGCCTCTCTGTACTGCTCTTTAGTCAATTTAAAATTTGCCCTCAAATCCTGGAGCACACAAGTTGAGCCCACACAATCTTCTGGCTTGGAAGTTACAATGCTACACAACATACAGGTGATATGGTCATATAGTCAAGAAAGAACTTGCACTTTTTTGTACAGTACCTTATTATGCCTCTCAGACACATCTAAAATTATTTCACATACAGTTCAAGGACTTAATTTGCAAGTTATTACCCCCCACAGGGTCTGCACACCTGTGGAATGGAATGCTGCTAACCTTTATGTGTGCTCCAGGAGTAATTAAGCATGACGAACAATGTGATCTAAGGTACCAATACTTAGCTGTCCATCTCCTCCCAAAGCTTTCTCGTTCACACCTTTCTATTCAGCACTCTTTATCTATTCTGATCTTCAATATCCCTTTTCACAAAGGAGTCCAATGTGAGAATGAATCCAATGGTCCAGAGAGCTTTTCTATAATTCTCAATTGGGGCAGGAGGCGAAGGAGGGAGAGGTGTCTGCACGCACAGCTCCAGCAGGAGACACTGCATGTGGAGCAAGGGCAAGGGAAGTGTGAGCATCAACAGGAAGCTAAGGAGCAGAGGCCCAGACTGCCCAGATGACTGGCGAAACCAAGAGTCTATCTCGTAACTCTTGATTTCGCTGCTATCTCAACTCATCCGATGCAGAAATCCTTATCCATGCTTTTGTTACCTGTATACTCGACTATGCCAAACACTCCTGGCTGATCTCCTACATTCTATCTTCCATAAACTTAGGGACAGCAAAACCTCTACTGTCTTGTCTTAACTCACAGTAAATCCTGTTCCCTTATTACTTCCAGATTTGGTTGGCTTCCCAGTCAAGTACTGTCTTGATTTAAATATTCTCAGCCTTATTTTCAAATCCATCCATGGCCTTGCCCTTCCATATCTCTGTCTAGATCTCTGTGCTCCATTAATTCTGGTCATTTATGTAATGCCAATTATTGCTCCACCATTGGTGGCTGTGCCTCCAGTTGCTTCGTCCCAAGTTTTGGAATTCCTTCATAGTACTCACTACCACAGAATGTAGATGAGACCAAAACATTGCCTGATTTCAAGAAAAAATTAGTCATAGCTCTCGGGGCTAAAGAGATCAAGGGATATGTGGGGAAGGAGAGATCAGAATATTGAATTTGATGATCAACTATTATCAAAATGAATGGCGGAGCAGGCTCGAAGGGCCAAATGGCCTACTTCTGCTTCTAGTTTTATATAATCATATAATGGCACAGAAGGGGGCTATTCGATACATGGTCTGCACCAACTCTCCAAAAGAACTTCTCTCTCAGGTTCTAGCCTCTTATTCCCATGTATTTACCTTGCTAATTCACCTAGCCTGCATATCTTTGGACTATGGGAGGAAACTGGAACACCTAGAAGAAACCGATGCAGTCAGGGGGAGAATGTGCAACCTCTAGGCAGACAGTCACCCAAGGATTGAACCATCCACACCATGCCTCCCTATACCTCTCAGCCTCTCTACTTCACATTTCTCTTACTGTGGTTCAGTGTCATACTTTTTCTTATAATAAGAACATGAGAAATAAGAGCAGGAGTAGGCCATTTCAACCCTTCGGGCCCACTCCCCATTCAGAGAAATCACAGTTGATCTTCTACTTCAATATTATTTCCCCATCCTATCTCCGTGTCCCATGATCTTATAAATCTGGAAAAATCTATCAATCTCAGTCTTGAACAAACTCAACAACTGAGCCACCACATTCCTCTGGAGAAAGGATTCCAAAAGATTCACCACCCTCTGATTGAAAAAATTCCTTCTTATCTTAATCCGAAAATGGCTTGCCCGTTATTGCAAGATTTTGTCCCTAGAACCACCATCCCTCCCCCACACTCTGGGGAAACATCCTTTCTGCATCTGTTGAGTCCTGTAAGAATTTTCTATGTTCGAATGACGTGATCTCTCATTCTTTTAAACTCCAGAGAATAAAGGCACGGTTTATTTAATTCTTCCTGATAGGACAATCTCTCCATCCAAGGAATTCGTTTGTTGAACCTTTCACTCCCTATGAATTCTCCTACGAAGTGCCTTAGGACATTTCATTATGTTAAAGGCACTGTATTGTTGTTGATGATTTAGTGTGGTGTTTGTAGCAATACAGCTATGAGTGCAGAAAGCAACATCAGGATTTATATACGCTGTTCAGACCAAACCAATGTTTCTGAACAGTGCGAGTCAACCTTATCTAACGCACTTACTCTGTAAGGTATGATGTCCAAACACATTTGTTAAAATTTTTCGCTTACTCCATGATGGCATAGTTGAACATGTTTGTATCACTGACAAGATGTCTGATGCCTTTGTGTTAACCAGTGGCATAAAGCAATGATGACTTGTAGCTCTTCAATCTCTCCTTTGCTGTAATGTTTAAGGAAGCCAACAGGGACCTGCCTCCAGGAGCAGCAACATTACATTCGGTTCAGTGAAACTCTTCAATCTTTCCAGACACTGTTCATCCACCAAACTCACAGAGGAAGTAATCAGAGAATTCTGCATGCAGATGACTGTGTCCAAGCTGCCTACAACAAAGAAGACATCCAAACCTTGGCAAACAATTCTTGACTGCTGCAAAAATCTTTTTTCTCTAAATCAGTATCTCCAAGACCAAGGTGATATTTCAGTTAGCACCAGGCACGTGTCATGAAGGACCAGTTATAAATGTTGATGATACCAGTCTTAAGGTTGTATACCTTGTTCTTTCAGGATGCTAAACCCAAATCCATGGAAGCATGTCACTGTACCACTTATAAAAATTAGTTGGAGTTGAACATAGGCGACCCAACAGTGGTGGTAATGTTGGGCATGGAATAAATCAGGAAATTTGATTTAACAAAGATAATACAATAACCAGGCAGTTTTCAATCTTTTTTGCAAGGAGGGATTTGAACACAGGAGTAAAGAAAGATGTCTTGCTGCGATTGTATAGCAGCTTGGTAAGACCGCCCCTGGAATATTGCATACTGTTTTGGTCTCCTTACCTAAGGAAGATTATAGCTAATTGCTGTAAATGGAGTACAATGAAGGTTTACCAGACTGAATTCTGGGATGGCGAGATTGTCCTCTGTGGAGAGATGAAGGAGAATGCACTGGCATTCTCCCTCCAAAGCTTCAGAGGTAATCCATTGGATGGTCATTGAAACAATACAAATTTCTTACAGGGCTTGACATAGTGCATAAGAGAATTGCCCTGGTTGGGTGGGGGCGTTTGGGTGTTGCAGGGGAGTGTGAAAAGTGGGGTTTCAGAACTAGGCACACAGTCTCAAATAATTCAGGTTCTTCCTTCTCTTCAGTTCTGAAGAAAAGTCACAATATACTTCAAACATTAATTCTGATTCTCTCTTTATAGAACATAGAAAAAATGCAGCACAAACAGGCTCTTTGGCCCACAAGTTGCGCCGATGATATCCATACCTACTAGGCTTACCTATAACCGTCAATTCTATTAAATCCCATTACTCACCAGAAGTCTCTTGAAAGGCCCGATTGAATTTGCCTCCACCACCACTGACGGCAGCCGATTCCACTCTCTCACCAACCTCTGAGTGAAAAACTTACCCCTGACATCTCCAAACTTACCCCTGACACCTCCTCTGTTCTGCTCCCCAGCTCCTTAAACCTGTGTCCTTTTGTAGCCACCATTCCAGCCCTTGGAAAAAGCCTCTGAGAATCCACCTGATCTATACCTCTCAACATCTTGTACATTTCTATCAGGTCACCGCTCATCCTTCGTCTCTCTCTAAGGAGAAAAGACCGAGCTCCCTCAACTTATCCCCATAAGGCATGCCACCCAATCCAGGCAATTTCCTTGTAAATCTCCTCTGCACCCTTTCAATAGCTTTCAAATCCTTCCTTCCTATTCCTTTATAGAAAGAGTTTCCTTTCCCCGGCACATTATGTTTTTATTTCAGATCTCCAGCAACTGCAGTATTATACAGATTCAGAATAAGAGGGAGGCCAATTAGCATTGAGACAAGGAGGAAGCTTTTTGGTCCGGGGGAGCCATGCAGCTAGCACAGTGGTCAGCACTGCTGCCTCGCAATGAAGTTACTGTGAAAATCCTCTAGTCACCACGCTCTGGTGCCTGTTCGGGTACACTGAGGGAGAATTTAGCATGGCCAATCCACCCAACCAGAATGTCTTTCAGACTATGGGAGGAAACCAGAGCACCTGGAGGAAATCCACACATCATAGAACATAGAACATAGAACACTACAGCACAGAACAGGCCCTTTGGCCTTCGATGTTGTGCCGACCAATATAAAAAGCAATGCCCCTCCAAACTAAACCATTCCCTTCTCTTCCATATACTTATCACCTAACCTCTTAAACGCCACCAAACTTGGCGCATCTACAACAGCTGCAGGCAGGGCATTCCACTCCCTAATCACTCTTTGAGTAAAGAACCTACCTCTGATATCCGTCCTATAACTCATACCCCTTAATTTAAAGCTGTCTCCCCTCGTGCTAGCTTTCTCCATCCTAAGAAAAAGGCTATCACTGTCCACCCTATCTAAACCTCTAATCATCTTATATGTTTCGATTAGGTCCCCTCTTAGCCGCCTCCTTTCTAACGAAAACAACCTCAAATCCCTCAGCCTCTCGTCATAAGACCTGCCCTCCATACCAGGCAACATCCTGGTAAACCTCCTCTGTACCCTCTCCAATGCCTCCACATCTTTCTTATAATGCGGGGACCAGAACTGCACACAATACTCCAAGTGCGGCCGCACTAGAGTTTTGTGCAGTTGCAACATGACGCTGTGGCTCCGAAATTCAATCCCCCTACCAATAAAAGCTAAGACTCCATATGCCTTCTTAACAACCTTCTCGACTTGACTGCCTACAGTCAAGTACAGTCAAGATCAGGACAGCAAGAGGTGAAATGAATAGAAAATCTGGTTGGTTGTGAAAGTGTTTATGAATTATCCCACTGCACGCTCAACACTCAGATGGTAAAGATGAAAAGCTATTACCAATTCACCTTCGAAGCAAGTTTAAACTTTTACGAAAGCACTGACAAACCTCCGATAAGGATGTTGATCCTGATTCTGCCATGGTAGAACCCATTCATTTTGTAGTGATCCCACCAACTCCAGAAAAGATCCCAATGGGTTTTTTAATATACTAATTACAGGGTAAGGGCAGCGCCAAACAAACCAGCATTTATTGCCCAATGCTAGTTGCTCTCGAGAAGATAGTGAGCTGCCTTCTTGAACTGCTGCAGTTCCTGAGGTGAAGGTATGTCCACAATGCCATTAGGGAGAAAGTTCAAGAACTTTGACACAGTGACAGCGAAAGAACCGTGAGATATTTCCACGACAAGACAGTGAGTGATTTGGAGGGGAGGATTCAGATGGGTGTGTTCCCAGGTATCTGCCCCTCTTGTCCTTTGCTGAGCACTGCTGCCTCACAGTGCCAGGGACCCAGATTTAATTCCCTGCTTGGGTCACTGTCTGTGTGGAGTCTGCATATTCTCCATGTGTCTGCATGGGTTAACTTCTGGTGCTCCAGTTTCCTCCGAAAGATGTGCTGGTTAGGTTCATTAGCCCTGCTAAATTCTCCCTTCAGTGTATCTGAACAAGTGCTGGAATGTGGCGACTCGGGAATTTTCACAATAATTTCACTGCAATGCTAATGTAAGCCTACTTATGACACTAATAAATAAACTTAAAACTTAAAAACTTCTAGATGGAAGTGGTCATGGGTTTGGAAGGTGCTGCCAAAGGAACTTTGGTGGATCCCTGCAGTGCATCTTGTAGATGGTGCACATGGGCTGATGCTGTTTAGTGTTAGGTGGATTGAAATATTTGTGGAAGAGGTAGCAATCAAACAGCCTGCTTTGTCTTGGATGGTATCAAGCATCGTGAGTGTTGTTGGAGATGCACTCATCAGGCAAGTGGAAAAGATTCCTTTACACTCTCGACTTGTGCCTTTTAGTTGGTGGACAGGCTTTGAGCAGTCAGGAGGTGAGTTATACATTGCAAGATTCCTACCCTTTGATCTGCTTTCATAGCCACTGTATTTACATGGTTAGTCCAGTTCAGTTTAGGGTGACCATCCCCCCAGCATGTTGATAGTGGGGATTGAGTGATGTAATACCATTGAATGTCAGGGGAAATGGATTGGTTGTCTCTTTGGCACTTTGTCGTCATGAGAGTTATTTGCCACTTTTCAGCCTAAGCCTGGCCTTTATTGCAAGAGGGAGGATAGAGTATAAAAGCAGGGAGGTCTTGCTGCAATCGTACAAGGTACTGGTAAGGCTGCAACTAGAGTACTGTGTGCAATTTTGGTCCCCTTATTTGCGAAAGGATATATTGGCTTTGGAGGGAGTGCAGAGAAGATTCACAATGTTGATTCCAGAGATGACGGGGTTAGCTTATGAGGAGAGATTAAGGAGACTAGGCCTGTATTCTTTGGAGTTTAGAAGGCTGAGGGGAGATTTTATAGAAACATGTAAGATAATGAAGGGGCTAGACAAGGCAGAAGCAGAGAGATTATTTCCACTTAGAAAGGAAACATGAACTCGAGGGCACAGTCTCAAATTAAGGGGGAGTCAATTTAGAACAGAGTTGAGGAGGAACTTCTTCTCCAAGAGGGTAGTGAATCTTTAGAATTCTCTGTCTATTGAAGCAGTGCAGGCTATCTCATTAAATGTGTTGAAGTCGCAGGTAGATAGATTTTTGACCAATAAGGGAATTAAGGATTATGGGGAACAGGCAGGTAGGGGGATCAGCCATGATCTTATTGAATGGCAGAGCAGGTTTGAGGGACGAGATGGACTACTCCTGCTCCAATTTCTTTTGTTATCCAGGTCTTGCTGCTTCAGAAATATAAAGCCCTCCCTCTTGCACCATCTATGCAAACAGGCATTCATTTGTTTTATCTTCCTATTTCTGTACTCACAAGACACAGTGGTACTGGGAGTAATCCTGAGATTACCACCTTTGAAGTCCTGCTTTTTCTTTCCTAGCTCTCTGAAATCTGCTTTCATGACCTCATCCCTCTTTCTGTCTACGTCGTTTCTATCAATGTGGACAATGATCCTCCCCAATAAGAATGTTCTGCAGCTGTTTACGGACATCCTTGACCCTGGCACCAGGGAGACAATCCTGGAGTCATGTCTACAAGTGACAGAAACACCTGTTTCTGTCCGTTCCTCTAACTATTGAATGGCTATTGCTCTTGCACTTTTCTTCCTCCCCTCCTGTGTAGCTGAACCACTATTGTGCCATCTGCACCAGTGTCCAAAATAGAAAACTAAGTGAAATTTTGATTTGATTTATTATTGTCATTAGTATACAATGAAAAGTATTGTTTTTTCTTGTGCACTATACAAAGCATACCATTCATAGAGAAGGAAAGGAGAGAGTGCGGAATGTAGTGTTACAGTCATAGTGAGGGTGTAGAGAAAGATCAACTTTATGCAAGGTAGGTCCATTAAAAGGTCTGGTGGCAGCAGGGAAGAAGCTGTTTCTGAGGCAATTGGTATGTGACCTTAGACTTTTCCGTCTATTTCCTGATGGAAGAAGATGGAAGAGAATATGTCTGGAGTGCGTGGGGTCCTTAATTATGCTGGCTGCCTTTCCGAGGCAGTGGGAGGAGTAGACAGTGTCAATGGATGGGAGGCTGATTTACGTGGTGGATTGGACTGCATTCATCACTTCGTAGTTTCTTGCGATCTTGGGCAGAGTAGGAGCTGTACCAAATTGTGATACAACCAGGAAAAATGGTTTCTATGGTGCACCTGTAAAAATTGGTGAGGGTTGTAGCTGACAGGCCAAATTTCCTTAGTCTTCTGAGAAAACAGAGGCACTGGTGGACTTTCTTAACTACAGTGTCTGCATGGTGGGACCATTGGTGATCTGGACACTTAAAAACCTGAAGCTCTTGACCATTTCTTCTTCGTCCCTATTGATAGACAAGGGCATGTTCTCCACTATGCTTCCCAAAGGCGATGACAATCTCCTTCATTTTGTTGACACTGAGGAAGAGATTATTATCAGCGCACCAGCTCACTAGATTCTCTATCTCATTCCTGCTCTGTCTTGTCATTGAACTTAGGGGATCGCTGTATGATCTATTTGGTCCTCCTAGACTGTCGAGTAGTCACCCATTCCCTTCCCGTCCATACTCTCCTAATTGCAGTGTAACCTCCACAGTTATGTTTCATTTATTCATAGTTAGAGCTTTTTTTAAATCTGCCTTCTATAGCTCTTCTTTACACTTGTGATAGTTCTGCTGTACTTCTCCAGTGGCTGTTCATCTTTTTTGTAGTAAGATACCGCAAAGTTGAATAGTGGAGCTTCGTAGAAAATTTATGACTGAAAGAGGCTTCTGGCCTATCATGTCTATACTGATTGGCAAAGAGCAACCCAGGCTAATCCCACCTTCTTGCACTTGGTCCGTAACCCTGCACATCACAGCACTGCCACCTGGAACTAGACCTTGCCCATGTTCCACCATAGTTTTAAGGAGAGCAAGTCCCCAAGCTCAGAATGGACTTGTACGAGGATGACCCTACATGTATCAACTCCAGGATCCAGAAGCCTCTGGAATAACTGACAAATGCAAAGGCAGTCGATTCTGGATCCTCCTGTTCCAGTTCTTGAGCAAAATACTGAACGTGAGGCAGATATTCAGGGCAGATCACCAACAACCTGTCCTGGCTCCTCCATGACCACACTATAGTTAAGAAAGCTCACCAATCCCTCCTTTCTCAGGAGGCTAAGGAAATTTGGCATGTCTCTTACGACTCTCACCAGTTTTTACAGATGCACTATAGAAAGCATCCTTTACAAATGTATCACAGCTTGACATAGCTCCTGTTCTGACCAAGGTCCCAAGAAGTTACAAAGAGGTGTGAACATAGCTCAGAGCATCATGCAAACTAGCCTCACATCCACTGACTCTGTCTACACTTCCTGCTGCCTCAGAAAAGCAGTCAATATAAGCAAAGACCCCACGTTCCCAGGACATACTCTCTTCCATCAGGAAAAAGATACAAAAGTCTGTATACCAACTGACTGAGGACGACTTCTTCCCTGCAGCCATCAGACTTTTGAATGGCTCTATCTTATGTCAATCTTTTTCTACACCCTAGCTATTAAATTCTGCACTCTCTCCTTTCCTCCACGAATGGTATGCTTTTGTTCGTAAAGTGCACACAAAACAATACCTTTCACTCTATAACAATACATGTGACAATAATAAATCAAATCAAGCTCAAGTCTATCTGGAGTGAACCCTTTCAAGAGAGCACAGTTGCCATATTCTTGGAGGTGAGGCAGAGAGCTAGTGGCTTTTACTACCAAATAAACCTGTTGGACTTTAACCTGGTGTTGTGAGACTCAGAAATCATAGAAACCCTACAGTGCAGAAAGAGGCCCTTCGAGTCTGTGGCAACCACAATCTCATCCAGGCTCTACCTCCATATCCCTACACAATTACCCGCTAATCTCTCTAACCAATGCTTCTCAGGACACTAAGAGGTAACTTTAGCATGGCCAATCAACCTAACCACACATCTTTGGACTATGGGAAGAAACCGGAGCACCTAGAGGAAATAGACACAAGAGAATGTGCAAATTCTACATAGCTAGTGACCCAAGCCAGGAATCGAACCCAGGTCCCTGGAGCTGTGAAGCCACAGTGCTGACCACTGTGCTACCTAAACTTTTTACTGCGTATACTCTTGGACAGAAAGAAGTCTCACAACACCAGCTTAAAGTCCAACAGGTTATTGTAGCAAACGCCACAAGCTTTCAGAAAAGCTTCCTTTCGTTAGGTGACTGGGAATTCTATAGAACAGATTGCTCTCTGTTTTTACCCCAGTTCAACGCCGACATGTCGATTTCGTGTATACCCTTGGACAACAGAGCACGCAATACAACCAAGGTGAGCAATCGCCTACTGAATGGGGTTTGTTGCAGGACCACGTGGCCCAGCCGGAAGGGGGAGGCTGGCGGAGTCACATGGTCTTTTTAGGGGCGGGGTCAGACCATCACGTGGCCCCTTCTAACCGGCTCCAGAACTGGGTCAGGCCGGGAACTACCATCTGACACAAGGAGGGGATGTTAAAAAATTGCATCTGTTTGTTTTCCCCAGTGATCAGGGGATTTCCAGATTAGCATTGATTTGAGGGATCATAATCTTTTTGTTTCTCGGTTCCGGGCGATCCCAGTTCCCTCGGTGGGATTTTGATGGTTTTTGTGATTGTCTTGCTGGGTTGGGTTCCCCTCCCTGTGCTGGCGGGGGTTGAAGTGTCCCCGGGCCGCCATTAGTCGCTCAGTCAGTCGGCGGGAGAGAGGCGGTGGCATCAGAGGCAGCATGTCCGGTAAGGGCGGCTCAGTGAGGGGGGGGGAGGAGGAGGAGAGCACCTAACATCCGGCGGGAGCAGCCACCGCTGCACACAGGCCTCCTTCCCCGGTTCGCAGTGGCGGACCGGCCTTCGCCTCTGAGGCTGGGAGCTCTGCGAGCGGGTAGCCCGGCACCCTCACAGAGCCCGGGGCCTAGCGGGGTCGTTCGGAGTCCGCCGCCTGGGCGCGGGGGAGGATGTGTGTGGGAAGAGGCTTGGCCATTATTTCCTTTCTGCGTGCGGGGTGGGGGCAGTCGGGCGGGCTTCGGATTCCCGAGGCCCTGCGGGAGCAGCGTGACGCAGTTCCAAATATTCCGGGCTCGCGGCCGCCATTTTGAGGAACAGCCTCGGGGCGGGAAAATATCCCCACTATCCAAACCCTTTCCTACATAGACACCAGTCCCACATCCCGCACACCCAGGGTCAGCCTCTTCCCGTCCCTCCTTCAGACCAGGGTCAGCCTCTGTGCCACTTCCCCCAACTCAGGATTACCCTCTGCCCTCCCCTATCTAGGGTCAGTCTGTTTGTTTTTTTTTCTCTCTTTTGCACCCCTCCCCAAATCAACCTCTTCTCTCACCCAACTCAGGATCAGCCTCTTCCCGCCCCCGCCGCCCAAACCCGGGATCAGCCTCTTCCTCCGTTCCTTACTCCAAACCCAGGATCAGTCTCTTCTCCCCCCCACCAACCCCCAACCCCAACCAGGATCAGCTTCTTTCTCCCTCCCCTGTCCAAACCCAGGATCAGCCTCTTCCTTACCCCTCACCAAACCCAAGACCAGTCTCTTCCTTCTACTTCCCCCCCCCTCCCCCCCCAACCCAGGATCAGCCTCTTTCCCCTCCTCCCTGCCACAAACCCAGGCACGCCCCCCCCCACCCCCACCAAAACCCAGGATCAGTGCCCCCTTGCCCCCCACCAAACCAGGATCAGCCCCCCCACCTTCCAACCTAGGATAGGTCTCTTCCCGTCCCTCTCAAACCCAGATCAGTCCCTCTCCAAATCCATGTTCTGTCTTTTCCAGCACAACCCCCCGCCTTCCCGAAAACCCAGGATCAGCCTCTTCCTGCACATATGCTCCTGCCCCCCAACCCATGTTCTGTCTTTTCCAGACCCCCCCCCCCCTCAGGATCAGCCTCTTCCTGCTTCCACTACCTCCCAAACCCAGGATCAGTTTCTTCTCGCCCCAAACCAGGATAAGCCTTCCTGCTCTCTCCTCATCCCAGGATCAGCCACATCCTGCTCCCCCCAACCTCCCGAACCCAGGATCAACCTCTTCCTGCTTCCTCAACCTAGAATCAGCTTCTTCTCATCTCCCCAAACCCCAGGATCAGTCCCTTCCTGCTCCCCCTCCACGTTCAGGATAGTGGAGAGAGACCAAGGACCATTCACCCTTTATGTATTGCTCAATGTGCCTGAACGCTCCAACTCCTCTCACTATTCAATAACAGCTTGCTGTCTAACTGGCCTCTGCCTACCTCATACACTTTATATATTCGTGTACCCTTTAAGGTAACTCATCGTCAGTAAAATGATGAGTTTCAACTAATTAGACATTATACTCCTATTGTAATGAGCAAAATTAAATGGTTATTAATAACTGAACATAGTAGTTCACTTCAAATCATTTTGATTTGGAGTGAGTGGCACTTTTCTAAATCAAATTTGACACTGAGGACATCCAGGAAGGAGTCTTATTACTCTACTCTTCTGCCAGGTAGCAGCTGCTCTTGAATTTCTAGGATGCATGCTTCCTGAATTCAAGCTGAAACAAGTGTTTGTTGTACATATTTCTGTAGGATTTGAGGCTCTTGTATTTATACTTGGGGAAGATTAAGTTGTAGTAAATTAAAATAACAAGATTTGAAGACCAGTAGGCATAAATGGCAAATACAGTTTAGAAAACTAGAGTAATAAACATTGAAGGTTAAAAATAGAAAAGACTGTACCCTGTAAAATTTTAAATACTTGGAAACCTGGGAAACAGGAGTCTTGGTTTATAAATAACACACTATTGAAGGTGGCACTGCTATGAAGGATACAGTTCCTTGGCATGTCGATCCATTACTTATGTTGTGAGGTAATTCAAAACCAGTTGAACTGTATAGTTAGGGGCAGCCTATTATCGGAAGGGTATAAAGGGATCAGAATAGCTTCAATGATAAAGCAATGAGGTTGTTAGACTTGATACGTTGAGTCTGTCTTTTCATTTACATGAAAGTTTTTAGAGGTTAGAAATGAAGTCCTATTTCATACGATGTGGTAAGTAATGGAAGGTTCAGATCATCCCTAAGACTTCTAACATATCTTCGTATACATGGTAGGTAGAATGTGGAAATTCTCTATTACAAAGTATTACAACAGCCCAAGTGTTTCAATTTTTTCAAAAAGAAATTGCACAGCAGCTTGAAAAGAATATAAGGTGTAGAGATTGTAGATGGGATGAGACTGGATGGCTTGTGGAACAAAACACTGGTACCCAGCACATGAGACAAATGACCTGTTTTTGTGATGTGAAAACACCCATGTTGACTATTAATTATTATGTTGCCTGCTTAATGTCATTGAGATTATCAGAAGTTTACTTTCTCTTGGTTTGAAAAATTGACTGGTTAGTATCTTTTTCATGCTCTCGTTTATTTTAATTTTGAGGTTGAAATGACAGTAATAAATCTGGTTCCCTACTTCGGCAGCAAATTTACTGGCCAGATGAGAGCTGACTTAAGGGTGCCTGTTTCAGAATCTAAATGATTGCTAGTGTAGAGCATACATAAACCATGGGCAAGAGTATCTATCTCAATACAGCAAATGCCACCAGTTATAAGTATATATAAAAAAGGATTAGAGGTTGGGGTGCTTGTTTTCAAAGGATTCATATGATCATTCTTATTCTGTGGGAACATTTTTTGCTTGTGATTTTTATTAAGCATAATTTTTAGTTGAGACTGCTATTTTTGTACAGTGCCCCTTAGGTCAATTGCTTTCAAAATAAAGATAATTTGTACCATGGTTAATGTATGTAGTCATTTGACAACATAAAAAAGTAGGCCATTCAGCCCTTTGAATCCACTATTTTCATGCACTATCCCCATATCCCGTGGCATTTTTAAAATGTAGAAATCTATTAATCTCAGGCTCGAATATATCTAGTGCCTAAGCCTTGACAACCCTCTGGGGTTGAGAATCTCAGATTCACCATTCTGATTTGAAAACAAATCTTCATCTTGGTTCTAAACAGCCTGCCCCTTATTTTGAAACTCTATCTCCTAGTTCTAGACCCCTGCCGTCCCCAAGCCAGGAAACACATCCTTCCTGCATCTACCCCGTTGCACCCTGAAAATTTTGTATATTTGAAAGATATCACTTCTGTACTGTTGCTGGACAAGTGATCCAGATTAATGCACTGGGACCTGGGTTCAAGGCCCACCATGGCAGATGGTGATCTTTGAAATTCAACAAAAATCTAGAATTAAAAGTCTGACCACGAAACCATTGTCATAAGTTGTAAAAGCCTATCTAGTTCACTAATGTCCTTTAGGGAAGAAAATATGTCGTCATTACCTAGCCTGGCCTATATGTGACTAACAATGTGGTTAACCCTTAAATGCTCTCAAAGATGGGTAATAAATTCTGCCTCAGCCAGCAATATACCATGAATTTTTTTAAAAAAAAAATTTCCGTGGAGGACAAACCCTCCATCTTAGGAATTAGTTTGGTAAACTTTATAATTTCCATAGAGAAAGTATAGGCAATCTTTCTTTGGATGAGAAGACCAGTACTGCACAGAATACTCCCAAGGTTCCGTATAACTGCATCGCTTTACTACACTCAATTCCCCTCATAATAAAGGCCAATGTAGCATTTGCTTTGATTGCTTGCTGTACTTGCGGGTTAGCTTTACGACTTGACCTGAACAAAAACACCAAGCCCCTCTGTTCAACATACTCCATTCCCTCTCCATTTAAGAAATACTATGTTTCTGGTTCTTCTACCAAAGTAGAGAATCTCTTTGCACAGAATATTCCAGCTGCCAAATGTTTGCTCATTCGCTTATCCTCTCTAAGTCTTGAGGCTTCTTTATACTTTCAACTCTGTTCCACCTTGCTTTGTGTTATCTGCAAACTTGGGAATATTACTTTTAATTTCCACATTCAAATCATTGATGTAATTGACAGAAAGACCTCTGATGTTGATTCAGTCTTTTTAAATCAGGTACAGTTGGAAGAGCCAAACAATAAAAGCCCATTTTAATCTCAATATTTCTTGGTGAGCTTCACTCTGAACTGGGTAAAAAGAGAGAGTTCTGTACTATCTCTGTGTCTCTCGTAGCTGAATCTGAGGAGTGAGGAACGTTGAGAAGCAATCACGGATTTTTTTTAATTTACAGATTATGGAAATTACAGCCAGTCTGGAGCTCAAGCACAAAGGTATGCTTGTATGTTGGGAGTTAAAAGGACCAGTTACCTGCTTTTTTTTAAAAAAGTTAGAAATTTGAAAGTTAGATGCTAGAAATACATAGAACTTGTCTATTTACAGGTGCTGACTATTTCAGACAAAATAAAATTCTGGATGCTGAAAATCTTATATCATAGAATCCTTACAGTACAGGAGATCATTAGCATCTACACCAACTCCAACAGAACATCTTACCTAGGCACTAATACTGTAACCTCACTATTTACCTTGCTAGTTCTCCTAACCTGCATATTTGGGACACTAAGAGACAATTAAGCATGGCATATCTTTGGATTGTGGGAGGAAACTAGAGCGCACGGACGGAATGTGCAAACTTCACAGTCACCCGAGGCCGGAATTGAACCAAGGTTCCGCATGCTGTGAAATAGCAGTGCCAAGCAATTTTTTTAAGTTTTAAGTTTACTTATGCATGTTACAATAGGCTTACATTAACACTACAATGAAGTTATTGTAAAAATCATCTAGTGCCATATTCCGGCACCTGTTTGGATACACAAAAGGAGAACTTAGCGTGGCCAGTGCACCTAATCGGTGTGTCATTTGGACTGTGGGAGGAAAATCTGGAGGAAACCCATGCAGACATGGGGAGAACGTGCAGACTCCTCACAGATAATAACCCAAGCTGGGAATTAAAGCCATAACACTGGCATTGGGAGACAACAGTGCTAACCACTAAAAGACTCTTCACTATTGTGAAGGGAGAAACAATAGATTATCTTTCTTCGTGTGCTACCCAGAAATGAGCTTTTCCCACTGTTTTTAATTCCTATATATTTCAGATGTGGTTTGTTGGAATCGCCTGAAAGTTCTAAACCTGGAATGATGGTCTGGCTGTTTCTGGTCACATACATTTGATTAAACTATACTTTTAACACTTGCTGCATTTCAGTTCAAATGATCTTATTCTTTCACAGGTTATGTGTTCACGTGCTAGGCCAGCATTTGTTGGCCATTGTCCCTAAGTTAATTTGATTTTGTTCATTTAGTTGGGCATAAAAGATGTCTCTAATTGCCCTTAAGAAGGTGGTGTGAGCTATTGCCTTGAATTGCTGCAGTCCATGTGATATAGCCACACCTGCATGCTGTTACGGATTTCCAGCAAAGTGAGGAGTGGTTATGTAGTTCCAAGCCAGGATGGTGTGGCTTGGAGGGACCTGCTTGTCATCACTAAATGAAGTTGTTCCAGTGAACCAGTGCCCATTCATTTGAGTTCTTTCCTTTCTGTAATCTGATGAAAGGCAATGGCATAAACATTGAGATTTATTGTAAATCGATTAGAATAAGTGAGTTCTTATTAGTTTTTCAAGCAGCAGGATTATTGTATAACTATGGCTTGGGTGAAGTTGAATCACCATGGTGTGAATACAATTAGTTCTGATCTGTAAATTGAGAACTAAAATTGGATGTTGGGTTAAGTTGTTGGACCCTGCAATTAAGATGATGCTTTTCAATTTAAAGGTGACTTGCAGAATGTACTTCCCTTTTTAAAATATGGATATAAACTTCTACAGCTGTTCTGAAATGGTGGAGTTAAATGAATAAGTCTTCAGTTAGTAATACATAGCAATTGTAACTTTTCATGCGTTCTGCAATGCTTTAGGTATAGTGGGCTAGGTAGGAATCTCATAGAGCGAAAACATTTACCTGATGAATAGGTCTTTTGTTACAACACTCAATGCCCTCATCTTGTCGTTTTGTGACTAATTACAGCCCAATTTTTTTAATGGAAGCCTGCAAAATATGATTTTTTTGTATTTAAGCACTTTTCTCTCTCCTTGCAGCTATGGAGCCTACGGTGCACAGTCGAGCCAAAGTTATGGGCACGGTGCACAGGTATGTTAACCTAAATGACGTACATTTAAGAACTATAAGACGACCATGGCCAATGTCCATATTGTAATTAGCCTTGTAATGAAGGCTATTGATTTTTTTTATTTTTATTTGTATTTTCATTCAAGTATTTTGATTAGGAAAAGAGCTAGTTCGCTGCACACCATTCCCTGAAATGGATCAGAGAGTTAATATAAAAAGCATTTAGAAAGTTAATGTAATCTGAAATGGTAACTGTAAACAAAATTGATTCTATAATCTTTTGGATATTAAACAAGTCTTGATCATCTATAAATGTCATGGCCAAAATCTGGTCAGAGCTTCCTTATGACACTTAAAATGTTTGATCACCTATCACCTTGAATGGCTGAGTGGGTTCAAGGGGTCAGATGGCCTACTGTTACATTTGAGTCCTGGAAACTAAGTCTGATTTTTTTGTTAAATATTGAAACTCATCTGTAATTTGAGGGGGGGGATCCTTGAATTATATTTTGAAATAAAAGATTTTTGTTTATAGATTATGACTTGGAGCAGTCTTGCTTGGCTTCAACTCAAACTACTGCAATTAATGCCAACACAGGTGCTTCTGATGCTTTGTCTCTTTGATTCTGTTTTTGCACTAGGCTGTCCTTTTTGTTGGTACATGTACCCTTATTAGGTAGGTTCAGCTATTTCTAATTTTTCTAATGCCTTCTTGTCCCAAGAGAGTTAGCAATCTTCCAGGTTAACTTTGTCTACATAGCAGGTAGTGATGAAAAACATCCAACTGTTTTCAGGTGCTGCTTTGAAAGCAGCTGTGAAATTTTCATGGTCAGCATGTGATTTTCCCCTGCTTGGCATCAGGTCTGCATTTAGAACATAGAACACTACAGCACAAACAGGTCCTTCGGCCCACAAGTTGTGCCGAACACATCAAAACCTACCCAGCCATAGACCTATCTATAACCCCCAATCCCATTGGATCCCATATACTCATCCAGAAGTCTTTTAAAAGACCCCAGCGAGTTCGCCTCGACCACCACCGACGGCAGCCGATTCCATTCACTCACCACCTCTGAGTGAAAAACTTTCCCCTAGCATCCCCTCTGTACTTGCTTCCCTGCACCTTAAATCTGTGCCCTCTCGTCGCGACCATTTCAGCCCTGGGAAATAGTCTCTGAGAGTCCACCCTATCTATTCCTCTCAACATCTTGTAAACCTCTATCAGGTCGCCTCTCAACCTTCGTCTCTCCAGGGAGAACAGTCCCAGCTCCCTCAACCTGTCTTCATAAGGCATGCCTCCCAATCCAGGCAACATCCTTGTAAATCTCCTCTGCACCCTTTCAATAGCTTCCACGTCCTTCCTATAGTGAGGCGATCAGAACTGCGCACAGTACTCCAAGTGTGGTCTGACAAGGGTCCTATAAAGCTGCAGCATTACCTCCTGACTCCTGAACTCAATCCCTCGATGAATGAAGGCCAGTACACCATAAGCTTTCTTAACCACATCCTCCACCTGGGAGGCCGATTTGAGAGTCTTATGGACCCGGACCCCAAGATTTAAGAGAATTATCAATATAATTTTGCTCTATTGCCGTATTATAATGCGGTAAATGTACAATTCAGTATTAAGCCACAAGTAGATAATTGTTCTAGTTATTGCAACAGATTTTAGTCGAATCCTGATTCCATTTTGAACAATCTAAGTGTTGGTCACAGTTGTTAGGGACTTGATCTGACATTGCAGTGGCAGTTTTAAATCTCTGTCATGGTGCAACCATACCAGGCTATTAAAAATCTTGTTGGACACTTGATGTTGGTAGCCATAATTCCTGATGCATTTTTTTAATGAAACTTTGTGGCCTTTTTTTATTATATTCAGTAAGTGCTGAAATTGGCATCCGTGTAGTTGCTTCCAGCTTCAACTTCCAGTGCACCAGCTGCCTTCTTTTAACTCTCAGCTTGCCCAAAATTATTCCCGCATTTGAACGTGCAAAAAATCACATTCACTTATCATCTCATGCTTGTTGTCCTATGTTGTATCCTGATTCAATTACCTTAAATTTAAAGTTCTCAGTGTATTCAAATCCTTCCATGATGTTGCCGGTTATATCCCTAATCTCCAACGCACAGACTTCTGAACTGTCAGCTCTCCTGTTTTGTTCTTTTGTATTTTCTATTTTTGTTCTTCGGAATTCTCTGCCCAATGAAGCAGTAGAGGCTACCTTGTTATCTGTATTTAAGTCACAGGTGGTTAATGGTTATAGGAGCGGGTGGATAAGTGGAACTGAACCCACTATCAGATCAGCCATGATCTTATTGAATGGCGGAGCAGGCTCGAGGGGCTAGATGGCCAAATCCTGCTTCTATTTCTTATGTTCTTCACTGATATTGGCTGTAAGTAAGCTACTTTGATTCCAAGTCACACTACCTGTTCAGCCCTTTGAACTTTGCATCATTTTTCCGAATATCTATTCACATGGCTTACCCTGAATATGCTGGGAACTTTTTGCTATCTAAAGATGCTAATTAAATGCAAAGTTTGTGTGACACTATCGGTTTTATATTGCCATAATCCCTGTGTAGCTGAGATTGAAATATCCATTAGAGACAATTTTTGTGTTTCAGTTTACTCCTCTACAGGAGCAAATCATACTAATCAACATTTGCCCAAATTTTCCAATATCCCTTCATCAGTGTAGGGAGATGGCAAATTGTGAGGGAAAACTTCAAAAAAGGTATATAACCAGAGTATTTTTGGGCAATTGATATTTCACACCAGGGAAACTCCAAAGCTCTGAAAATACTGTCATAGAATCTTTTGCTTCTGTTGAACGGGTGAAACCTTAACTTGCTATCTCTGCCAAGATACGGCACTTTTCCATCCTGTACCTCACTGATAATCTATTTTTACTCATGTCGAATGGAGCTTTTTCTACAACACTGACTGAAGTGCAGGTGAAGCAGATGAACTCTTACAACAATTTTGGAAGTTTGCAGCAAGTTTCAGGGCTGTCTTCAATGTAGTCGAAAGAATTTCTATGTTTAGCTATTGTCTGCCCTCTAAGCTTTCTCCACGTGGAGACTAAACTTGGTTTTGACACCAGCTGCAGTGAAATTCCTTCTGCTGTTTCAAGGACTGTTTGTCATTTAGTCATCATTTTCAGCCAACGTCTGCATTTATATATCCTTGGCTCTAGTATTTTTCTAGATGCACCTTTTTCATCATTATAGTGCTGTTGACCAAATGTAACGATTGCTGCAATATGCTTATTTTTTTGTTAGCTTGTCAGAATGTGAAAAAATCCTTATTTTTTTTGACCGCTTAAACATTTTATCCATTTTATGAGCCGCCCAATACCAAATAATCTAGCATACTTGTGTATTTACTTGAACTTCTCTTTTTATTTTGGAAGATTTGTTTTCAATTCATTGACTTTAGTTGCTGAACATCAAGTGACTAATTACAGCCAGTAGCTTAATAGCGGTGTAACTTGAGTTGGTCATACATCGGAGACATCCAGATGCATTCCTAATGAAGTCAGTGCATGTGTCAAAATGATCGGATGAAATTTAATCCTTGTCACTTGGTTCTAATCCCAATTTTTAATACTCTATCAACTTGCATTTGTTTGACTTATGAGTCTGGAGAAGGAGTTTTATTCATCCCAACCGTTTGCATCTATTTCCCTTTGACTCTTAAGAAGCGTGTGAAAAATTTGTTTTCATGGTTTTCAGGCTATTTCTTTTTGTTGTTGTTCTACTTCTAAAACCCAAGCTATTTTAATTTGTATTCCAACTTCCTGGATTGTCCTGATATAATTTGTTACATTCTGGCAAGTGAAATTGTTTTGGCCCATGTTGAAAGTGTGCTGTTGGATGTCCTTACTATCAAATTTGATTGCTGCATTCATTTTGCCGAGTTGCCATCACTTCCCTATTGACCAGGTTAAATAATGGACAGACATGAAATGTTTTAACCTCAAGTAGCTAATTATCTGCTTGCCCTAAAAGCTGTTAAATTTCTACCTTGTTTCTACGAGAAAAGAATTTTTTGAGCTTAGAAGTAAACCATATAATGTTTTCTTTTAGTTCATGCTATTTCAACCCTTAACATTAAAATGGATGTTTCCTTAATTATGACCCCTGCAAATTAAGTTTCTTAGCCATTATTTGTACTTGGGCTGAGAATGTCAGGTCTGCTTTTAAAATAAAGTCGCATTAGTTCCCTGAGGTTGGATTCATGTTTGAGTACTGTCTTCTGCCTGTGTGCATCTAGGTAGATTTGTAGTATGCGCAGGCATTATTCTGTTTCTGTGATCTCTTTTATCTTCACTTAGTATTGGAATAAAACAACAGAAACCAGTGTTTTATTCTTTGACTGTTTTTGCATAGAATTGGCATATTTAGTTCAACAGATCCATGCTTGTTTACTTCACATGAGTTTTCCTTCCATTTCATTCCCTTCTATTCCTTTCCAGCTTTTGCCTAGCTTCTCCTTAACATGCATTTGTGCTAATAGTCTCAGTTGTTCATTGTGGTATTGAGTTCCACAATCCAATCACTCTTGAAGTTTCTCTTGCATTCCCTATTAGATTTATTTGAGACTTGTCTTATTTGGCACCTTGTGGAAGACCTCTATTCTTAGATCTCTTTTTGCTCGTTTATCCCATTTTCCCATGGAGTATGTGGTCTCTTTATTTTGTCTATCAAAGTTCACTAGCTCACATTTTTGTCTTGAAATTCAAAAGCCAATTGCAGGCTGATCCTGCAGGTTACTGTCATTGTGTTCTTTGCCACGACCTTTCTCATTATTAGTTATACTCCTCCACCTTGTCTATGAAAAGTAACAGTCATCCAATTGTAAAGCTTAACTGTTCACTTAAGTTTAAATCTGTTGTGCAGAGAATCTTTGTTGCGTATCCTTGTATTTTGTTGCACTGAATATATTTCCTAAGTCTTGAGATGGCTCAACTTTTCAGAAAATGATTGTTCAGTTTCAATTGTCAAATACAAAACGATGCAAATTAAATGCATGACAATTTTTATTTAAATAGAATATGATTTCTCCTGCATTGAATGTTTTCTGCACAAGGCCTGTCATTTTTCTTCATTATGGGATTTTACAAAGCTAATACAGTGCTTAATGCTTGTCAGAGTAACACGGTCAGACTCTTGATGGTTCGGAGTGGGGGGGGATGGATTGGTCAAAAAACTTGCTCTTGAGTCTGATGTTCCTGTTAAATGCCATAGAAGAGACTTGTTTTAATTGGATCATTATTTGTTTCTGGATGGGTTCTTTTTGATATCTTGACTATTGAATCATCAACTTTTCATGAAAATTGAGCTAATTTGAATAGAGCTGTTTTCTTCTTTAAATCTTTCCACCCTTTTCTCTCTATTGATGTCTGAATAGTCTGCAAGTCAGCAGACCTGATCTCATTTCTGATCCTCTGGACACATTGATGCTTGTCAGCTGCGATCTTAAGAGAATGGCTTGCCCGATGGCTGCTTTCAGAAATACTGCCAACACATTGTGCGATGGATTAAAATAGCTGAAACTAACATGATTGATCACGTGCTGAAGTCCTGAATTCACTTGTCTTTTGAGTAATTAAATAGAAGTCAACTATAGATTGGATAATAAAGGATTGAAAGTTTCATGGTGCGTATACAATCCATATCTTCAAAATCCTATTTCTAGAGAAAAGAGATGGGGCACAATAATTGTGCTGAGAGCCCACAAATGGTGGTTCCAGTGGCAGTTACTGAGCAAACATTGTAAACAGCTGCCATTGCAAATTCCTCTAACAGTTGTCAAATATGGCATCCTTTGTACCAACATTTATTTCTACTTATTTTCTCTGAACTTTTGAAAAATGGTACCTTGCAGATATCATTATAGGCCTTGAGCTTTATACGTGAGCATGTGGCACCTCCTTTTTGACCCCACATTGACTTTTGAACTCCTTATGAGATGTACAGCTTGATATTGTGTGCTGTTATAAATCTTTCCCATACAGGTGTTGATAATCTGAATAGAAAATGCTGGTAACACAGCAAGTCAGACAGTATCTGGATTGAGGAAATAGATTGTTTGTCAGATCTATGACCCTTTGTCAAAGCTTGGAATTTTTTTGAGATCTTATGTAAATATTTCTCTTGTGTGAACTGATCTGTTTCCCCTAACTGCTTTTATGTCATAGATGCACATGGAAAAGTGGTATAATTCGCTTTTCGAGAATAAATTAAATGCTAATCTACTAGTATTGAGGATGTAGAATGTAAAAATGTGGAAATGGTGTTTTCCTCACCAGAGTACTCTTCTAGGAAAGAATGTGGTTTGAGTGGGTATATATAACAGTTTTGTAACTAATGTACATCTCTTTGCTAAGGGTTATGGTGGATATGAGCAGTCTGGTGATGCTTCTGGATATGGACAAGGCCAAAGTGGGTATGGTTCAAGTTATGGACAAGGACAGTCAGGTATATCAAGGTTTTTGTCAGAATTGTAGCTTTCTGTAAAAGGGCCGTTATATCAAAGTAAATTGAATTTTCTGTTTTATAGGGCTGAATTCTCAATCCTCGACGCCAGGTTACCGGCAGACTGGACAAGGCTATGGAAATGAGAGTTCTCATAATACTTATGGACAGCAACAAATGTATGGAAGTTATGGGCAGCATTCAGATTCCCCTAGCAGGTAATGTTCCAGTCATTCAAAAATAATTGAATTATACTTGAATTTATCACTTTACAGTTGTGAATATAACATCTGGTCCTGGCTTGGCTTAAAAATAAAATCACCTGTACAGGTCTTTTGTGCTCAATGCAATGGGACTCCATTAATAACTGTGTATAAAATTATTGCATTTAACATACCATTTATTTTGTTGCATCTGGCTGTCATTTAAATCACTTGCCTATAATTGCCATATTTTTGGAGTTCTCCAAGCTCTTGTCTTCAAGGTAGTAGCACTATGCACTCTAGAATATAATCAGCCTTTCTATCTGCCCCACCAGCTGGAAATATGGATTTTAGCGTAAGATAGTTCTTCAGCTTGTAGAGAGAGTTCTTTTGAGAATGTTGTCTCATCAGAAGGTGCTTCACTAATTTAGATTTGATGTGAGTTATATTGCTTTTTCTTGTGAACAGGACGCCTTATCTCTTTCTCTTTCTCTTCCTCCACCCCTAGGAATTTTTACACCCACTACTTAGTATTTGCAAATCACAATATCTCTTTGCTCTTGCCACATTCTTCTGAATAGTCTCCTAACAATACTAAATCACATGGCCCCCGCTT
Organism: Sphyrna mokarran; assembly: GCA_024679065.1. Classification (NCBI taxonomy): domain Eukaryota; kingdom Metazoa; phylum Chordata; class Chondrichthyes; order Carcharhiniformes; family Carcharhinidae; genus Sphyrna; species Sphyrna mokarran. The sequence continues at coordinate 40,678,716 of JAGIQG010000022.1, forward strand.
CCCCTGTCAGATCTCAGGTTCACATGTACAGCGCATAGCTTTTGCCACATCCCATGTCACGGTACGCAACAGAATTGGAGGATTACTTGTATACGTTACAAGATTGTGTATAGCGCATGCCTTGCCAACTTCCTGTGCCATTTAATGCCACACTTATATAACTAAATTTATTTTAGCCTAGGCAAATTTATTCTACTTACCCCTGATTGACTTATTGTAACATGGGATTGACTCCGAGCCCTGGTCCTCCCAATCCCGACTTCCACTTTGTGAACAGCTGCAGCACAAGAACTCAAACGGTAAGTAAACCTTCATCCTGCAACTATTGCATGACCATTGTTAAAGTGCACTTAACGTATTTGGGTGCAGAGTGCGGCTATCCACCACAATCCTGAATTCACATACACATTAGTTGTATGTAGTGGCACCTTTTGCAGCAATACCCTATCCCTACTGTGCTGATTGTAACTGTTTTCTTCTGCTTTCAAATCATCTGACGTATCATTTAATTCATGTTATGAGCTGAATTGATAAAATCCATTAAAGAAGTACTTGGTTACCAGTTGTTGTGGAACAGGCAGTTTTCATTTCAATTTAGACGCCACTGATGCCAAGCTAATGTGACTTTTTTCCAATATAGCCTTAGCTGTTGAGGCCATGGTGACCTTTCTCAATTCCCAAAAAAGCAACATATGGCATTGCCTTTCTGTTTCGCTCGCTCCTGGCTCTTATTTATTTTTTGTCATACCAGTGTGTACTATCTTGCTCCTAATGCCATGTTGACTGCGTTAGTTTAATTTTTGGCCAGTTTTTACCATTCAGACACAGGTTCTTTATGGGACAAGACAGTATCCCTACCTCAATATGAACAACTTTCTGTGATATAACGTGAATGGGTATTATAATTTTCAAAAGCTTCTATAAACAGAAGTTCATGTTTTTAATCTGTCTAGAACTCTTGATTATGCTTTTATCCTGGATGTTGAACTTGGACTTTTCTACGGCTATGTCATTGCGTGACATTTGCTAATGCCCCAATGTCCACTGGACCTTGAGTTGTCTTGCCAACTTGTATTATCTGCTTGTCCTGTTCATGAGATCAAACTTAGCTATTGATTCTTCTGTGTGCGTGCCCGCTGCCTCCACACCCCCCCTCCTTCTCCTCCTCTCTCTCCCCCCCCCCCCCCCCCCCCCCCCCCCCCCCCATAACAGGAAGGTTACTAAAGGTTCTGAATGGATACTGCAAGGCTCTAAATCATGACCTACTCTGAATCTTGAGCTAACTACTGGCCTCCCGACGCACAGGGTAGACCACTTCACCCATTTCCCTCAGCCAGGAGCAGTGACCACAGTAACTACCACAGGGCATATGACTACCAGAAAAACCTTGGTCACTTCCTAAGGAAAACATTAGATAGTCCATTTAATAACTACTTCTCTTACAGCTATGGCTCAAAGTCTGAGACACAATATAGTACCCAGTCAAGTCAACCAAGTTACAACCACCCAACTTCGTATCATCCACCTCATGACAACTATGGCCAACAGAGCTCAGGAGGTAAGGGCAATGGGAGGTTGTGGAAGCATTGATTTAACATACCAGTCCAATACTATGTGGATGTGGGAGGGCCCATAGATAATGAGCTATAATAGTGAATATTAGCAAAATTTTCTTCGTCTTCATTGGCCAGTTAAGTAATTCCTTTGAAGATGGAAAAAATAGAAAGCATGTCCAAGTTTAGAGGCCACATAACTAATCTGGAAAATCTGTTTAACAGATTAGCAAAGTATTAAGTTTTGAAGAACAGAAGCTTCTGCCAATGAGAATAAACCTTAAAAACAAAGTTTATGCAGAAGTGATTGAAATAACAATTGCTGATAATCATTTTTTTGTTCCTCCCAAAGATGACTACGAGCAGGATAGACCTGGCAGGAGTAAATTTGGAGATGACAACCGGAACTTTGGCAGATCGCAGGGTAATGGGGGTAGAAGTCGCGGAGGATATGGTCATGGTGGCTTTGACGGTGATAGTAGAGGGGGACGTGGTAGAATGGGGTAGGTATTTCTTCCTTATTTTAATTAGAGACCTCTGTCTGTCATTTACAACTCAACACAATCCATGGAATCTGTACATGGAATTTAATTTGTACTTTTTTATTCAATGTCCCAGTTTAAATGCCGTGTAGTTTAAATCATTCAGTATACTGCAAGTTAAGAGAAACGTTTTCTAACTTGGCCGTAAAAGCTTCACTAAATCTGTGCCATTCATATTTTGCAAGTATTTAAATGTAGACAGCAGTAGTAAATTTAATAGATCATTCCAGTATTTACATATGCTGATTACTTTGTTTTGACTCATTTCATAGTTAAGAAAGAACTATGACGTACTGAATTATTGGTATGGTTATTATCATAGCTTTTATGGTTATTTAGACATCTTTTCGACCACAAATTGATCTGTTCTGGTATATATGCAGGCTGTTAGTCAGTAATACTATCATTTGAGCTGAATAGAGCGCCCTAAATAAAATAAAATCCATTTCATTTTTATAGCATATAAGTGGGGCATTTCGCATTGAATTTCAAATTGAAACTTAGACTAGGTTCAAATGGAAAAGCATGCCATCAAAACTTGGAGTTCACAATTCCCAGATCCTGCCTGGTCTCTGCTTCCATTTACTTAAAATTGCTTTCAAAGAAAAAGTGAAAAATTGGTTTGCTCAGTGAACAGGACATGAACTGAACCCTTGAACAAATGTAAAATGAACTGTTCTTCAACTTCCATTGTCCAGGTACAGATTGTTTTTAGATATTGAAAAGCTGCAATCTAAAATAGTTATCTATTTAAATTTGAGGCAACAATGGAGCAGTTTGCAAATTCATGAGGTTTTTTGGTTACTATAGCTTTGTGAAGCACTCTGATTTATTCTGATAACCATTGGGAAAACTTGGTCTTCAATTTATAAATATTGATGGTACTTCTCTGCTAGTTACAGCATTCAAGCTTGATACTGTAAATATGGCTTGGCTGCATATTTAGAGATTTGCCTTTTGAGGTGATTTTGTGTCCATCTGTGTCAAAGTTGAGATAGATGCAACAAAGGAGTGTAACTTCCATCAGTATAAGCAACAAAAACCTTTTTGCTTCTCCATGAAAAGGTGCACTAGAAATTGCTTCATTATATGTGGACAGTCTTGCGTCAGAAACAAAAAGTTAGAAATTCAAATTTCATCTCCATCAGTATGTAACCTAGAGTGACATCTCAATATACCAAGTGATATCTGCACTGTCAATGGTGGTGTACCTTGGGTAAGTTTATACCATGGTGGTATTTTGAGGAGAGCATTCTTGTGTCCCAGCTAAAGTCTCTGTTGGACCACTGCTGCCAAAAAAAATGACTAATTCATCTCTTGTAGGACACAACTCTCTTTAGCGTGGCTGCCCTATTCAATTGCCTATCAATGGCTGCACTTCAAACTTCATTGTATGTCAGTACTAGGACCTGATGCTCTTTAAACTTGTTCAAGCAGTCATGTGGTAGAAGTGTTTATTTAAGAATTACCCAGTACAGCGAGTTATTGAATCCAAAACTACCTGTGTGGAGAAATCGAAGTTTATTAGCATGTTTTTCAATTTTTTCTGATTTTTTTGAATAGAATTTTAGATCAAAATTCAAATGCGTAGAACTATTTTTCTGTGTAGTTCTATACCAATGCTGGTTAGTTTTTCCAGTAATGGTTTCTGTAAACTGGCTCGTTTTTATTTTTAAATGTCAACCAACATATTGTTGAATTTGATCTGGGATTGATTTGTGTACACACCTATCTGCAAGTGCAGATTCTTCTTCCATTTCCCAATAAGTGTTGTCTGACTTGTGTGAACCACAGAAGACCTGAGTATGTATACATATCAGTAGAGACAGGGTAATAAGACGGATTTTTGACTGACAAGGGAGCCGAAGAATTTCGGGGATAAATAGGAATTTGGACGTCACAGTCGGATCTACTGTGATCTTACCATGTGACAGACCTGACTTAAGGAGCTAAATGGCCTACTGCTTCGAGTTCATATGTTCATTTCTGCAGTTGACCGTCCTAACTGGAAACTAAGAAAAGGCAGTTGCATTTTTTTGTTTGTTTGAATTGTGTTGCTTTCTTTGACAAGTTTTTATAGTCTTAAGATAGACGATCATAATTCTGGTTTTATTCAGTCATCACTATTTATACGACTTACCCTGTCGGTGAGAAGGAAGAAGAGGCCTTCTTGCATTACGAGTAAATTGGTTTCAACTTTTTCCAAGCAATATACTTGCTCACACCTCTGACTGCTGTAAAAGTTAAGGGGGTGTGTAAATATTCATTGAAATTATGTTACACAGGCGTTCTCTGGGTAACCTTTTTTGATTCATTTTACAAGATTACAGTATGTTCACAATTCTGTTAAATGTGAATGGAACAAGGAAAAGGTAAAAAGGATTTGCTTCTATTTTGGAGCTGAACATTAAATAGATTGTAATGCAACTATTGTAAGATCCAGAAAACTGATGGATACGTCAGTTTAGAATATTGTGCATTACTTTTCACTTGATTCTACCATGTGATAAGTTTGGGTAAAAGTAACTAAAGCTAGTGTTCCTCTAGAGTGTGTTTGGGGAATAGATAATGGAAAACAAGGAAATGGCAGAGGTATTGAACAGGTATTTTGTCTGTCTTCACTAAGAGAACTTCCCACGATATTTGAAAATCAGTAAGAAGTCTCAAAAACCAGGTTAAAGTCCAATGTGTTTATTTGGAGTCACAGGCTTTCGGAGCGTTGCTCCTTCCTCACGTGAGTGTCTTGGAGCAACACTCTAAAAGCTTGTGATTCCCGATAAACTGGTTGGACTTTAATCTGGTGTTCTTACTATACCCACCCCAATCCAACATGACTTGACAATCAGGTAGTAAGTGGGAGGAAAGAACTTAAAACCATTGCCATCAGCAGGGAAAAGATGTTGAGAAAGTCACTTGCACTAAAAGCTGACAAGTGTCAAGGATTGGGTAACCTGCATCCCCCTCACAGAAAATATAGCATTGGCTAAAATCTTTCCTTGGATTCTGGAAGAGTCCCCGAGGATTGGGAAGTACCTAGTGTAATCCCTTCACTCAAAAAACAGGGGTACCATGCAAGCATCTGTAATAGGGAAATTGCTAAAATTCATTATTAAGAAAGTCATAGAATACTTAAATTATAATCCAACCAGAATCAACATGCATTTGTGAAAGGGATATAGTGTTTAATTTGAGTTTTTAAGTAACAAGCAACATGGATAAAGGGGAATTTGTGGATGTGGCGTACTTGAATTTTTAGAAGACATTCTTGAGATGCCACATTCAAGATTACTATACAAAATAGCATTGTAGGGAAAACAGCGATACAGATGAAGAATTAGTTGGCTAATAAGAAATAGAGGGCATGAATAAATGGGTCCTTCAGAGGTTGGTGAGCTATGTGACAAGTGGAATGCGTTGGGATCAGTGTTGAGGCTCTAGTATTTATGAAAACTACACAAATGATTTGGATGGTAGCTAAATTTGCTGATAGCACCGAGATGGGTAGGAAATTGTCAAGAGGAGGTAGAGTGTCTGCAAAGGAATGTAGACAGGTTAAGTGAGCAGGCAAAGGTTTAACAAATGGAGTTTAATATGGGGAAAATGAGAACTTGTCTGCTTTAGCAAGAAGAATAGAAAAACAGCGTGCTATTTAAATAGAGAGAGTCATAGAATCTGTGCAGTGCAGAAGGAGGTCATTTGGCCCATCGAGTTAGCACCAACCACAGTCTCACTCAGGCCCTATAATCATAACCCCACGTTTACCCTGCTAATCCCTGACACTCAGGTCAATTAGCTGGCCAGTCAACCTAACCTGCATGTCTTTGGAGTATGGGAGAAAACTGGAGTACCTGGAAGAAATCCATTCAGATACAGGTAGAATGTGCAAATTCCACACAGTGACTTCAGCTTAGAATTGAACCTGGGTCCTGGCACTGACACAGCAGTGCTAATGACTGTGCCATCGTACCGCCCCTGAGATTGCAAAACTTAGTGGCAAAGAGGGATTGGAGTGTCCTGGCACATGAATGGCCAAAAGTTAATATGTAGGTACAGCATGTTAGTAGGAAGACAAATGTAATGTAGACATTTATTGCGAATGGAATGGAATATAAAAGTAGGGAAGTTTTACTGCAGTATGGTGAGACCACGTCTGGAATGTGTATAGTTTCAGTTTTTGTTTTTTGAAAAAATATATAATTGCGTTAGGAGCAGTATGGAGAAAGTTCACTAAATTCATTCCTGGGCTGAGAAACATATCTTGTGAAGAAAGGCTTAGACTGAAACCCATTTGTGTTTAGAAAAAAATGAGGTGATATTGAAATCTAGAACATAGAACATTACAGCACAGAACAGGCCCTTCGGCCTTCGATGTTGCGCCGACCAATATAAAAAGCAATGCCCCTCCAAACTAAACTATTCCCTTCTCTTCCATATACTTATCAACAAACCTCTTAAACGCCACCAAACTTGGCGCATCTACAACTGCTGCAGGCAGGGCATTCCACTCCCGAACCACCCTTTGGGTAAAGAACCTGCCTCTGATATCCGTCCTATAACTATCACCCCTTAATTTAAAGCTGTGTCCCCTCGTGCTAGCTTTCTCCATCCTAGGAAAAAGGCTATCACTGTCCACCCTATCTAAACCTCTAATCATCTTATATGTTTCAATAAGGTCCCCTCTTAGCCGCCTCCTTTCTAACGAAAACAACCTCAAACCCTCAGCCTCTCTTCATAAGACCTGCCCTCCATACCAGGCAACATCCTGGTAAACCTCCTCTGTACCCTCTCCAATGCCTCCACATCTTTCTTATAATGTGGGGACCAGAACTGCACACAATACTCCAAGTGCGGCCGCACTAGAGTTTTGTACAGTTGCAACATGACGTTGCGGCTCCGAAATTCAATCCCTCTACCAATAAAAGCCAAGACTCCATATGCCTTCCTAACAAACTTCTCGACCTGACTGCCTACATTGGGCCTACTTTATTCCTAAAGAGGTCTACCATTGACTGAGATGAAGAAGATTTTGAGTCGTTAGTCTGTGCAATCTTCTTCCCCAGAAAACAGTAGAGGCTGGCTCATTGAATTTGCTCAAGGATGAGTTAGACAGATTTTTGTTGGACAGGGGAATCAGTGGTTATGAAGAACAAATGACAAAGTGGAGTTGAGGCATGACCAGATCAGCTTTAATCTTATTGAATGATAGAGAGAGCTCAAAAACAACTGGTTGGCCTACTGTGACTAGTCTTACAAAGCTTCAAAACGGCCCATGGCAATATTTTTTTGCAGAGGATGCAAAACACCTAAAATCTACAGAATTGATTTTCTGAAGGGATTAGTAACACAGCACAAGTATAATTGTAGCAAGTGAAGCTCTTTAACTGTTGACAGTTGAACAGTAGACTGAAAGGAACAACTTTAATTTCCATCACTGTATCTCAGACGCAGTCAACACTGTTTCCCACAGACTGAACTCCATGTTAAACATGGTCAGCAACCACAAAATACATCTGCTTTAAGGACTGTAGTCAATCTTGAAGCTCCCAGAGAGATATTTTTGGCCTTAAAGCAGCTTGCAGACTTTCGTCTCCAAGCAAACCCAAACCAGAGCTGAAAGCTATTTTTCCTCTGCTAGATACCCACTTCTATCCATTAACCACATGATCACACAACCCTGTCAATCAACCTAATCTCAAACCATCATCACAAGTCTTAAAATCAATCATTCTGTAATCTCTTGTGTGGTCTCCTTAGTTGGGAAACACTGCAAAAAGGAGTTTTTGTAATTATCTATCTTGATCATGAACGGGAACAAGTGAACTAACCAAGGATTCATAATGCAAGTGAGATTAGTCATGTTCTTCCAGGAGTAATCCCCAAGCAATATACTGTTGCAGTTCTTGACCTTGCCGTAGACAACTGTTGAATTTGTCTACCTTAGAAGTTAGCCAAAAATAAATACTAAACATATAAAACTGTTTCTGTATTAAAGTTTTGGGGCTGCATCGGAATTGGCTTGGGGAAGGTTGCTTTAATATTTCAATGTGTTTACTGACTTGACTGAGGACGATGCAGTCACGTGTTTAGGATAGACTGATTTTTCTTTGTGTAGAAGCTTGTGGTAAATAAGAGGGCAAATAAAGTGTTAATGTTTTAATGTTACACTGAGCGTGATGCTCATCTGTATTCCTGTTTTCTTTTCCCCTGCTGGCTTTGAATGTGCTCCTGAATATGCATTCAGCTTTTATTATAATTAAGCATTGAGACCACATCATACCACATTTTATCAAAATAAATATACTTTGTTAACTTGGACACTTGACATAGCCCTTCAGTTTGTGATTGGTATGAGTTCTGGCACAATTAGTGAAGCTTTTGAACCCAAACTTTGAATGGAAGTTCTAGGACTTAAAGACACCCCACATCTAATTATACTAATGACCATGCGTATTTCTATAACTTCTCACCTTGAACCTAAGTACATGTGGTTAGTTATATAAATCTTTTTGAAGTAAGATGATTAAACTTGTTTTGTGTTAACTTTGCTCTACATTTTGTGTGCCACAGGTTTCAGAGTGAATGAACTAGTACACTTCTCGACCTCTTCTTAACTGAAGCTCATGCATTGCACACACCTGTGGTTTCTGAAGCTGCAAAATTTCATAAAATTACAAAAAAGCTTTTTGAGTAGCTTTGGCGTTATTGAAAGCAAACAAATCAAAAGTCTACTGGCCAATTTTTTAAAATAAATTGAAGCTTTCACCTAAAGGCTAAATGGCAGGTGTACTCCAGTAGCACTCAAATTTTGAAACACAATTGCACTTCCACCAACATAAGACACTAAAATTGTCCATCCTAATCATTTTTGAAGTAAAGAGCTTTGCTGCTGTTTAAGTTATTTGCAAACTCTTTGAGGTTTGTGAATATCCTGGTTATGTCATCAATAGTAAACTAGCACGTGCCAGTAACGGTGTCAAAACATTCAATACCTTGGATCAAGTCAAGCTAAAGCCTTTTGGTTTCAACCTGTAACTGGCATGAGGAAAGCGTCATTTCTTCAATTTTTTTCCTCTGCAGTGGTGGTGACCGTGGTGGCTTCAATAATTTTGGTGGTAAGTTCGGAGTATTAGAACTGTTTCAGTGAAATTCTGTATGACATCTGTGACATAAAGCCACCATTTCCTCGTAACTTTGAGTGAGGGCATTCAGCGTATGCTGCTGAGACTTTATTCAGTCTGGAAGTAAAGCATGCATTTGGCCAAGGGTTCAGGATTTTCTGTCAACAGCAATATTGAGATTTGTTCCTAATTTTGGGGCTGAGATGAGGGGGAAAAATGGAATGTTGGATGGAGAAAATAAGGCAGAAAGCAACTTTTCAAGGCTTAGTACTAAAAATACAAAACCTAAACTGGAAAATGTGTTATGACTTGATGTTCCAGTCCTCGTCAATTAAGTCCTCTTAAGTTGTGGGTGCACACGGTCATGTAGCAACCTGGAAAGTCTTGTACAGGTTGCTCAAGTTATCTCCTTTTTAAGGTATTGTGCAGCACATTTGAAGGGACCATGCATTAAAAAATGAGAAGCAGTAGATCCCATCACAAAATGGGCAATTATCAGTCTTCACTAAAGTTATCAGAATTGCGACTTGAGTGTTCAGTTTATTTTTGGGCAGAAACAATTAGGACAAATCCTCCATCAAATGTATGAAGAAAATATTTTTCCTCTTTGTCTGACTACATTGGTAATAGTATGGTTGTATTATGAAACCTCTATCTTAAAAAGTTAAGTAAGCAGGTTCAGCGAGTGCTGAGATTCATTTACAAAGCAAGATGGTAATGAAATATAGGAACTGGCTGAGTGGCATTATCCAAACAAAGCATTTGGGCCTGGTATTATTGTAATTCAACCTGTCTAGCTTAACAGAGTATTTTCTGTAAGAATTATCAGCAGTGACTCTTCCTAGACCAATGGCATCAAAACAGAAACTGTTCTCAAATATTGTAAAGATAAAAGCCTTGGGCATAAATTGCATACTTAAAATTATGTATTAAGTTGTCCCATCTGTAAATGATCAATCAGTTAAGGTTTCGTGTACTGATGCTCGCCTGCCATAAAGTCTAACTAGGACAATTGGGTTTTGTATTTAGGCATGAAAACATCAGTTTCAGAAGCTTTCTTAATGTCAGCCGATGCATATAGCAAACAAATCCTGTTCACGCAAACATCTAAGAGAAGGGAACTGTTGGGACACACAGTATGATGGTATGAAGCAGTACACATTCTTGATGTGAAAACCAGTATGCAAGTCAATTCTGGGCTAAAAATAAAGGAGAGTAAGTTCAATGGTTGCTATTTCTGGATAGTGTTACACCCAGAGAAACTGAAAACATTGTTATGGTTCTGTTTGAATGAATGTTCCTACTTAATATAGTGTAAGTGTGCAATTTTGCTTTGCTTAATTAAATCACTTTAAAAACTAGTTTTAGAGCCCTGTCCCCTCTCTTCTCTGCAGGTTCAAGAGATCGTGGACAGGGGCCTAATCCTGGTAGGCAAACTTCAATATTCTACAGATTAATTATATCTCATTTCTTTTCTGTTCTTAAAAAAATACTGCAACTAGTTATTAACTGGATATCTGGATTATATCTGAATCAATTGAGTGGCTTACTTGTTCACTAACTTTAAACTCATTTATTTTAAATGACATGTCCTGTTGACTGCAAGCATAAACTTGATAATCAGCCTATGTATTGGTACTACCAGGTGTGTTTCTTGTTCTCTGCTGATCTTTGGGCTTTGATGTATTTTTCATCCTAGGAACCTGATTCTGGAAATGCACCATTTTTGCCCTGGGAACATTATTATTTCTCTATTTGCATGATTTTGTTATCACTGGTTCCATGTCATCCTGGTGTTCTGAGCATCCTTAATCAATTGACTCAGATTTGGTATTGATTGAATTGAAATTACGTATCACAGGGAAATAATAGAACATAGAACATTACAGCGCAGAACAGGCCCTTCGGCCTTCGATGTTGCGCCGATCAATTAGGAAAAAGCAATGACCCTCTAACCTAAACTATTCTCTTTTTGTCCATAAACTTATCTACTAACCTCTTAAACGCTACCAAATTTGGTGCATCAACAACTGCCACAGGCAGGGCATTCCATACCCTTACCACCCTCTGGGTAAAGAACCTACCTCTGATATCTGTCGTATAACTACCACTCCTTAATTTAAAGCTATGTCCTCATATTTTCAGAATGTCTTTAATAATCTGGCTCTGGAGCTTTATATTTAATAATGACTAGTGCCTATAAGGAAGACTTGCAAGCCTATAAAACCTGTCTTTTTATCCACAGCTTCTGATGACAACTCTGATAACAACACCATTTTTGTTCAGGGTCTTGGAGATGATGTGACAACTGAACAAGTTGCTGATTTCTTTAAACAGATTGGTGTAATTAAGGTTTGTGCATTTTTTTACATACATCTGGGGAAGGATGTGAATTACCGATCGTTTGTCTTACTGAGCTTCATTTCATTCATAGATTAATAAAAAAACTGGAAATGCCATGATCAACCTCTATACTGACAAAGTTACAGGCAAACTGAAGGGTGAAGCAACAGTGTCTTTTGATGATCCACCATCAGCAAAAGCAGCAATTGATTGGTTTGATGGTAAGATTCTTTTAAATTGAATTTGTATATCACAGGCTAACTTTTGTTGCAGTGGCCTTTACATTAAGAGTGAAATGGTATCAAATTTAAAGAACACTTTTTCTGTGTTTCTGTTATGGAGGCAATTAGCCAATTGCATAAGTTATTCACAAAAACAACATGAAAGAAGTGATGTTCTGTAAAATGGCCAAATTCCCTTCTCTTCAAATAATGCTACAGGTTTCTTCAGTCTACCTGACCAGCCTTGTAGCTTTTTAAAAAGTTGCCAAGATGGCACTTCTAGTATTGTGGTACTCCGTCTCTCCTTGGCATTGTTGATTATTGACTAAGAATGTGCTAGAGCTCTGCAGAGGAGTTTAAACTCTCTTAAAGATGTGACTTTAACTGAGCCAAAACTAATTTTTAAAAGTATCCCAATGACAGAGCTAAAGTAGCAGAGCTAAAGCAGGCAACAGCATGACAGTCTGCAGTCATTCACTAAAAGCAGGAAGACTCCTGATTATAACATTGCCTGATTCCATAATCGGAAGTATTGTGCAAATTGATTATAAACTTAACTACTTTTGCATTAACAAAAGATTACTTTAAAGGACTGCTTTATCCTGCTTCTGTTGTAATAATGTCATGGTGCAATATATCTTCACCCTCCTTGTTTGTGAGTAACATAGAGATATTTTATAAATGGCAGCACTTCGTGGATGCCATTGATGTTATAAACATGACGTTGCATACTGATGAGAAATTTGTAAACCTTGCATGTTATTTAGCACTGTCGTCTCTCAAATGTAACTAGGGGAAATATTCACTTTGCTTTATGTAGATTTTGCTTAACCTTGAATTCATTGCCCCTGCTGAAGTGACTAATAATGTATTCCTTTTAGGAAAGGATTTCCACGGAAACATAATAAAAGTTTCCTTTGCAACAAGGCGATCCGAGTTCGTACGAGGTGGTAGAGGTGGTCGTGGAGGTATATAAATATTTATATTTGGCAGAAATTGGGATTTTTATTTTCACTTTGAAGTGTGACTTATGGGGTACCTTTTTTCCTTTGTAGGTCAGATGGGCAGAGGCCATGGTGGTCGTGGTTTTCAAGGTGGTGGTGGTTCAAGAGGTGATGATTGGACTTGCCCAAATCCGTAAGTCATTAAAATGAGTTTCAATGTTTTCTATAATATCCACAATTGTTGGTTTGGTCATATCTGTGAAAACAATGAATTAGCATTTTAAAAAATTCATGACCTAGACTAATTCAAGGTAATCCTTGAATTGTTATCAGTCCATTTGTCTAAGCGTAAACAGTGAATTTTGTTTTTTCTAGGACATGTGGAAATGTCAACTTTTCGTGGAGAAATGAATGCAACCAGTGCAAAACTCCCAGAGCTGATAGTGGTGGTCTGTATTGGAATCAAAACCAATATTTTATCCTTTTATCTACGTTTTGTTTTACTTGTCCTGTTCTTTCTTCAGAACACCTACACCAATGAAGCTAATGTTAAAGAAAACATATATAATAAGGCTTTTCATGTATTTGCCTCACATGCTTTCAGTCAAGTGCTATTTAAATGTAGCTGCTGTCCTAATTTTGGAAAACTGTTATATAGTCTGTCCATAACAAATTAGGGATAAAGAGCATAGATTGGAAAAGGTGGGTCTCTTTTTTCTGAGGAGAAAAAACAGTGGAAACTTATTCAATTTATTCAGGATCCTAAGGGATATAGATAGTGTGAATAAGTAGAAGCTGTTCCAGTCCGGAGCATCAAGAACTAGAGGGCACAGTTTCAAAATTTTTGGTAGAGTAAAAATGATGTGAAGTGGCAGAGGTGACAGTGGATATTTCATCCAGTGGGTCATTTGAATCTGGAACAAACCTCCTGAGAGTGTGGTGGAGTACAGTTCGATTTAGGTATTCGAAGGAGAATTGGATTATCAGGAAAAAAATTATGCAACATTATGAAAGTAAGGCAGGGGAATAGGATTATTTAGACTGATCTTCCTGAGAGTCAGTGCAAACATGAATGGTTGGATTCTGCACTCTCTTGATTTGTAATCATCTGACCTTGTGGTAATGGATTGATCAGGACACTGTGGATAACTCCACTCCTGCTTTTCAAAGTAGCACCATCCATCTGCATTGGCAGATAGGACCTGAGTTTACTTCTGTACTGGAGTGTCAGCCTTTGAATTTTGTGTTCAAGCCTGACATTGTGAGTTAAACCTGGAATTTCTAGGATCAAAAGTACCATCAACTGAGCTGTGGCTGAATTAATTTCCAGGGCTGGATTTTATAGATTAGTGCAGAATAGTTGAGTTTAAAATTAATGCATTCAGCTTTTAGAATACTTCAATTTTTAATATTGAGGCTTGCCGATTATTCCAGCTGCCTTCCTTCAACTTTAGTCTTTTAAAACAAGAGTTCTTTTTGTTTTCTTAGAACATCACGGAAGAGGTGGTTTCAGAGGCCGAGGGGGATACCGTGGAGGCAGAGGTGGAGATCGCGGTTATGGTTCTGGAAAAATGGGTGGAGGAAGGTATGGACTAAAATAGAACTTCGTTATCTTTTGGAGAAAAGACCAATTGTGCATTATTTGAATGCAACTAGGAAAAGTTTAACCGTGGCAGTGTAAAAGATTTTGGTGCAATAAAAAAGGAACTATGAGATTTTCACAGTAACTTCATTTCAGTGTTAATGTAAGCCTACTTGCGATACTAACAAATTTAAAAGGCTGGATTTACTGTCTTCCCAATTTGTGTATTAAACATGGTAGGTGGCAATTCCACCGTTTTCCTGCTGTCTCCAAGATGCTGTAGGAGGGAGGGTCAAGTGCTGAAATTTTCAACCCTTTTAAATAAATAATAGGCAGTTGAGCTTGTGACCAAACCAATTAACTGGGATGATACATTGTGTACACCATAATATGGTTGGAGTGGGCAGCTGCTATTTTTAAGGAAATAACCTAAAAGCTAGGAAAAAGAGGGTATGTCCTTCAGGGAGTGCATTGAGGGCATGCCCCCATCTAGTGATACTCACCTCGCCTAGAATCCCCCTCCCTGGGCTGCCAGTCCAGTGTGCCCATTTTATTTCCATGCTCTTCATCCCAGGGCCTCCTTGCGATCAACAGCCTGGCACTGAGTTCTGAAACTGCTAGGATTTCTAATCACTTGGCCTCTTTTGAGGAAATTGAATTCAAATTTCACCATCCGTGGTGGGATTTGAACATGGGCATTACCTTGGGTTTTCAGATTACCAGCCCAGTGACAATGCCACGGCCTCCCAGAAGGTAACAGTGCATCAGGACAGTGCATAAGAAACTGCCACACTGCTTAAATCTGGTGCCCTAGACCACTTGGTCATCCTGACCATTTTTAGTGGTCTAGTGGTTAGGATTCAGAACTCTCACCGCCGTGGTCCAGGTTCAATTCCTGATGAGGGAACATTCTAATCACTTGGGGACAGGTCAAAGTCATTTTCTGTCCTTGTTTATCCAACAGTGTCCAATCCACCACCCCTCAAACTGCATGAAATCAAGCTCCATACTTGGCCATCCCTGCCTTAGATTAAACAATGTGAAGCCTTTATTTCTTTTCTAATGCTTTATTTTAGTTTCTTGAGTTTGTATATGTTTCTTCACTGGTGGATGATTGAACCCTGTCTTTGTATCTGCATCAAACTTTTGATTTGTGGAGTTCTGTGGCATTTGACAGACAAACTTCACCATCTAAAGTCATATAAGACTGGCTATCTAATCAAGGTTTTGGCAAAAATTGTTGCACTGTTGTTAGTGAAATCTAATTATCTGTGGAGAAAATATTGATATTTTTGATTTTTTTATTTCAGAAGTGATCACAGATCAGAGCGACGTGACAGGCCTTATTGAAAGCATGCTGGGAACAAAAGTTGTTTTTTTTTTGCTTTAGTGGTGCTTTAACATTGATGCAATGTAATGTACTTTTTCACAGTATGTATTTGAAGACAAAGATTAAAATGAATTTTTAATAAATTGCCTGTACAGTGACTTGTCTTTGACTATTCTAGTTGGGTCAGTAGTATCGGCATAGCTGGTTGTTTCATGTGAACGGTACACTTGTATGCAATTGTGTGGTTCATTACCATGTCATTTTGGGTGGTATATTTCCCTTTCTCTGTATAGAGGGATTCATAAATTGTATAAAAATGTGACTGCAATACTTTCAATTGAAGTTTAATCTTGAGTTTTAATAATGGATACTAAACATGTTGCTTTTTTCTCTTAATTTGAAATCTGCAATAAAAATGTGTGTATCCAATGGTTTGGCTTCTAATATCCTATAGCAATAAGTGTGTTGGCTAATGAAAACTTTTGAATTTGCTAGTTTCATATGTCTTTAAGCATCAAATGGTTATTGATTTAATAATCAAGGTGAATTGACCCTACGTTGTAAGTAACCCTGGTGAAATTTCAGAAATCTTAAATGTCCTTGATGGAGCCTGGCCTTTCATTTCATACTGTAAACTCATAATTTGGGAACGTAGTTCCTATTTCACACGTGCATATGACTTTTTGCTTGTAGAACAATAAGGGAACTGCTTCCACTTAACTGTAGTGTTTTGCTGTATTGGAGATAAAGCATGCTTGTCCCATTTCTTCCCTCTCTTGCCTTTCCCTGGTAATCTCTAGTTTTTTAATATATTGTTAAACTGACCCCACCTAATTTTAAAAACTGATCTTGGCAGCTGATGTTTGGGTCCAGCTGCATCGCAGGCAGTGTTGCGTAGTTCATAACATGCTGCTGCTTTGCAGTAGAAGTAAATTTTGTTAACTTAAATCGGTATTGCTTGGAATTAAGCAATGCTTAGGTCTTACCAAGTAATCCCTGGGGTACAGTTGTAGCTATCATAAGGAAAGTATCGCTTTTTTTGGATTGGTTACACGCTTACCCTCTTAAACAGCCATTTACTATTTCCTTGTTTTTTTCCCATCGAAGATGATTGTTTGTAAAGTTGTTTTCATGGAGTTAGTCACTAGCAAGGCCAGCATTTGTTGTCCATCCCTAATTGTCCTTTAACTTAAGGGTTAGGCCATTTCAGAGGGCCATGTTGCTGGGATTTAGTTGCATGTAGAGCAAACAAGAAAGGATGGCAGATTTCTTTCCTTGAAGGACGTAAGTGCACCAGATGGGTTCCCACACCAGATGGGTTCCCACAACAGTGGGGCGATATGGTGGCACAGTGGTTACCATGCTGCTTCACAGCACCAGGACCTGGGTTTAATTCCAGCCTTATGTGACTCATGGGAGTTTTTATGTTCTCCCTGTGTCTGTGGTTACCCACTGGGTGCTCCAGTTTCCTCCCAAGTCCAAAGATATGCAGGTTAGCTGGATTGGCCAAACTAAATTGCCTGTTGATGCAGAGAGATTGGTGGGGTTACTGGATAATGCCTGGGTGGGATTGTTTCCATGTTTGATGGGCCAAATGGTGGCCTTCTGCATTATAGGGATTCTATAATTGTTGATAATTTCATGATCACTGTTACTGAGATTAGTTTTCAGTTCCAGGTTTTATTGAAGTTGATTTGAACCTATGTTTCCTGCCTATTGGTCTGGGCTTCTAGATTACTAGCCCAGTAACATTGCCAGTACGCCAGCATCTTTCCATTTTACATTGTTCAGGAATGGAATTCAGTTTATAATGTATGAAAACATTTGGAGTAAAACTGCATTGGTTTATTAAGTGTTAAAAATATTGTAAATGCTGCTTTGTTTTGTTTTCAATGAAAAACATTAGTACACCAGTAGCTTTTATGGTTGTTGCCCAAAATAAGCAAAACTAAATTTCATAATTTGCCATTGGATTTATACTTTGGACGAGGATACTGTAACAGTCAACATACTGAAGCTATGGTCTTCTCATCACTCGAACAGCTTTATTACAGTTCCCATCGCAGCAGAATGTTTCCATATTGTCCTCTTGCCCTTTTATTTGTTGATTGCCTTTTGGATTTCAGCTGACTTGTTACGCCATTAGTATCTCAAGCATTTCATCTTGCTATTTATTTCTAGCCTCTGTGATCAATTCTACACTTGCAACCTTAGTGTCTGTGTTTTTGTGGCTACTTTCAGATTCACCGGCCTGTCAGGTTTAGATTGTGGTAAGCTCAAAAGCTGAAAGTGGAAATATGTGAAAAGAAACCTTGCCCAAATGTTCAGGCTGTCTGAGGTCCTTTGGGTAAATGGATGCTATGATTAATTTAGTCAAATCAAGTGAATTTTGGGACTTCAAGCAAATTATCAGAGGACCTTACACCGATGCAGTTTACAACTGGGATAATTGATATTAAATCAGTGACTGATCACAGTCTCTTAATTTAATAGATTTGCCAACCGACATACCCAGTCAAATGCATCAAAGTGCCTGTGTACCATAATGGTATAAGAAGTCTCTCAACACTATGTTGAAGCCCAACAAGTTTATTTGGTAGCACAGGCACTAGCTTTGGAGCGCTATCCCCTCATAAGGTGAGTGGGATTTCAGTTCATAAACAAGTCCATGTAAAAACAAACTGAATTCACAAAATAATGGTTAGAATGTGAATCTTTACAGGTAATCAAATCTTAAAGATACAGACAATGTGAGTGGAGAGAGGGTTAAGCATGGGTTGAAGAGATGTGTATTGTCTCCAGCCAGGACAGTTAGAAATTTTGCAAGCCCATCCAAATCATGGGGGTTACAGATAGTGTGACTTGAGGCCATCCTTGTGTGCGGAACTTGGCTATCAGTCTCTGCTCAGCGACTCTGTGTGTTACGAAGGATGCCTTGAGAAACTTGAATACAACCATTGTTTTGTAAATTGAGTTGTGAACTGAAACCCCATTCACCTGATGAAGGGGCAGTGCTCTGAAAGCTAGTGGCTTGTGCTACCAAATAAATCTATTGGACTTATTACTGTGTATACCCCAGTCCAATGCCGGCATCCCCGCTTCATACCATAATAGTATCCTTACAAATGCAAAACAAAATGTATTTTTGGTTCAGTGACATTCTAGAATGAGTTTGCCATATGTTTATAGACCAACTCGATGAGTAGTGATTTCACTGCTTGAATGGGATAATTGTTTGTCGTCTTCTATTGTGTGCCCAGAAAGAAGGACCTGTCTAAAAGTATACCTACTCTGATTAGTATACCTACCATTCTTTTTGTTGTTGCTAGCTTTATTATGCTAATCAGCAGAACCTCTAAACCGCTAATCTTGAGGCTTTGAATGCTAGGTGAAAATGCATGCCATCTTGGGGAGCGTGGCCATTATTTTAACTTGCAGATTGATGTCATAGTTGTACACAAATGCATCCAAGAACAGTTGCATTAATATTTTATGATCAGTGTACCCCCAGCCCCCACCCCGGCCTGAGACTCATGTAACTTTGTCCCTGGATTTGTCACTCAGAGCGAGCCTTTGAAATCTTCTGAACGCATTTAAAATTTTTCTCCTTGTGCTTTTATCTTGGTTATTTAATGAGGTTACTTGTCCTTATTGTATAAATTGCAGATGGTGTGTGGCATGTAAACTAAAAGCTGATGCTTTAGTCGTTGAAATAGCTTTGTTCTCCAAGCCTAGAAATAAGCTGACCTGTCCCAACAGTCAAAGCACTACTTTGAAATGTAAAGTCTGAATGAACTGGTGACAGTTTTACTGTAGATTATTGTTGACAACAGGACTAATTAGTTGCATAAATGGTTTTCATCTTAGCCTAAAATGTGGTTATTACAAAATAGGTGTTATTTTTTTATTTCTGCTTATTTAAGGGATCAATACTTGCTATGCCTACCCTATGTTTAAAATTGTTTACAGTAGTATTTGAATAAAGAGATGCCATTTCTTGTTTATCATCCTGGACAAATTTGTTGAATTTGATTTGAAATCAGTTGACCTGAAATAACTCCTTTCCATTGGTAACTGAATAGTCCTAGTTTGTAAATCCTGGAGACACTTCTGAGCCATTGTGAAATAAGTAGTACATACCTTGGACTGAGCTTTGACCATCATTGAAGAATATTCCCATATTACTCATTAGTGAATGCTGCTTTTGCAGACTACTAGAGATGTACTATTTTCCACCAGTTACCAGTGGTTAGTATACTGTTATTTCTCCCAATTTCATCCAAAAGACAAACTCTACATTTTAACCATCAATATCCATTTATAGACTATTGTAACATAATTAAGTGCATGCTAATTTTTATTTCATGGGATTTGAGCCTGCATTTATTGTACATCACTAGTTGCCTTAAAGGTGGTGGTGAGTTGCACCTTGAACCATTGCAACCCTTGTGTAAATGCACCTTGGGGAAGGGGTTGGGATTTTGATTCAGTGACAATAAATGAACGTGATGCAGTGTCAAGTTGGGATGGTGTGTGGCTTGGGAACTTGGAGGTGTTGATATTCCCATGTGTCTGCTGTCCTTTTAAGGTGGATACAGGCCATGGTTTGGAAGATGCAGTCGAAAGAGCATTGAAGAGTTGCAGTGCATCTATGATATGCATTGCTATTGTATACCACTGATGGAGGAACTGAATTAGTTGTGACTGGTGTGCTGATCAAGTGAGAAGCTCTGCCCAATATGGTGTTGAACTGTACTCATCCAACCAAATGACCAGTAAGTTGTGTTTTAATAAAATCACAAGTTCCTGAAGTTGAGGCTCTCTACAGCTTCAAAATATTCCTTGAAATTTCGGTCAGAGTTGATTCATGTTTTGCAAGGCAACACTGATATGCCTGCGAAGCGCTCTGTTGTTCCTGCAGACTATCTCCTTTGTTCTTGAGTTATAGATTACGAGAAGTTGGAACATTTTGTATTGTTTAAGTAGTTCTTCCACTTACGGAATGCAACAATCTTTTTCATATCAAAAGTCCAGAAATGGTAGTGATGTGAAATATCAGTACGGTCCAGAAATCAGTTATTTTGCAATCAGTAAAGCATTGAATGGGATCTGTGGTATCTGGGGAAAAAGAGATGCTTTTTTCTTATTTCAATCCAGGTAACATAAGAACAAGGAGTAGGCCATTCGTGCCTGCTCTGCCATTCATTTTGATCACTGAATTTAACATCCTGATTTTTTTTTTTCTCACTCCCACACCATATCCCTTGATCTCTAGCCCCAAGAAGTTTGAATGGAATAACTAACTAGTTAACCCTTACTAAATAAGCCTGTTGGACTTTAATGTGTTTAACCCAGTCCAATGCCAGCATCTCCACGTAATGATTACCATTGAGTACACACCCAGAGATTGGTGTAGCAGCACCCAATTGGATTTTATCGATCAGGATGATCCAGTCCTGATTGGCAACGGCCAAAAGGGGCACAAAAACCAATAGATATAAACGGTGCTGCACAACCAATAAACTCTCTGACCTCACGAGGTGCAATAATGGTGACCATCACCAGCAATGACCAGCACGAGGAGAGCCACCACTCCAAGGAAGGAAGGAAGACTAGAGCTAGTGTGTTAGACCAGATTACGTAGAGGACTACAGAGACCAGTGTGTAGATAAAGGCCACTATCTGCCTGGGTACTTGCCAGTCACGCTAAGTTAAGTCAAGGTCTCATATTGGACTTGAACTTTAGTATTTCTGTAAGATAACATTGGTTGAGTGGGTGATTTATTGATTTAAATATTGTTGTACTAACAAGAACTCTACTAGCAATTCTTTGTCCAACTTGTAAGGATTAAAACAGACTGCAACAGACACAACAAATTGGTGATTCTGGTGGGACATCATCAAGAAGTAACTTTGTTGCTCTGATATTGAATCCCACAAAATCTCTCGTTCCTGGAGATTTAACCTGAGCCTGAATTAAGATGGCTAATGTGACAGCCCAGATTTCAAGTAAATCAAAGGGAGTGAAAGGTCTATATTGAACAATTATTTAAAACTCAGAGCCAACAGGTGTAAAATTCGTCTTGGACAAATTACTGATTTTTGGGAAATTGTTTATTTTGCATGTGTTTTTACTAATTAGGAGGATAGGATAAACTACATAGGTTCATCCCAGAGGCATTAGGATTGGAACATAGCCCAAAGCTATACTCGCAGTCCAATTAATTCCCTATCCTTATCTTGAATATAGAGTGGCAGAAAACAGCACCGAGACAGTGTCCCATATGGGAAACAAAAATTAGAGAATATTAAGAGGAAATTGCAGAGAATTGAAAAGAAAGGGTGGCTCCTATGGGCAGAATCTTGTGAATATTGGATTGGGATCCCTAGGACAAGTATTGAGAGGATCTGAGGGAAAATAGGTAGGTAAATCTGAAAAAGCAACTTTCATTGCGAGGTGTTTAGGACAACTGCATTGAATGTAAAAGGAATTAAACACAGTCATAAAACACTGGAGAAATTGGAGTGGGCACAGGAGGAAAAGGAAAAGAAAATTAAGCTAAAGGAACAGCAGCAGGAGGATAGAACAAATGAGAGCTGAAAAGGCCAGAGGTAGCTGAATTGAAGAGAACTAGGGAAATTTATTACACCTGGGCAATTTTCAACCCAGTGTGAGAGAGTCCACCAAGATAGCCAGCACCCTATCTTGGCCAAAGTTGAAGCCGAGCAGGCAATAGCACGATTGGAAGTTGATCTGCGGCAGCAATTAAAAACATTATATCAAGCCACGAACGCAGGCAATCGCTAACTGCTTGACCACTCCAAATGCCAGCGAGAAATTTCATGGCTGGAATCCCTATTATCAGTTCAAAACTGATTTGTGTACTGACAGTAGAGGAAGAGAAGATAAAGAATGCAGATTGGGGAGAGTTAAAGTAGAATGCTAAGCTGTATGTTACACGAAGCAAGGATTGGGTTCCACCACTATATTTCCCAGGGGCAGTTATTACCTGCTGCAGCCCCCAGTACTGATGCACCCAGTGATGACTGAACGCTGGATGAGTGTGTCTCAGGGCCCACTGTTACATACACGACCCTGTTTCCAGTGGTACAATTGGCTGAAATCACAAATAAAGTCACAGCCTTTGACCCACACAGTATATCTAAGGATGTTAGGCAGCAGAAGATGATGCATGGGCTAGATGAAAGGGAAGAGGTGAAGCTGATAGTCATGGGCTTAAGCAAGTCTGTAAGGTCTGCCCTGCCAGCCCCTCAAAATGTTGGGGAAGGAACCTTAAACAGGATCAAGGAAGAGATACTGACCATGGTAGGGTTTAATAAAGGGGATCCTGTAGATGGGTTAAATAAATGTAGACAGAGGAAAGGGGAACATCGGATTGCCTTTGAACGTAGAACACTACTGCACAAACGTATGTTCCGTAGAACGTAGAACACTACTGCACAAATAGGCCCTTTGGCCCACAAGTTGTGCTGATCGTATCCCTACCTACCAGGCCATAGAACTATCTGTAACTCCCAATCCCATTTGATCCCATGTACTCATCCAGAAGTCTCTTAAAGGATCCCAGCGAGTTCGCCCCTACCACCACTGACGGCAACCGATTCCATTCACTCACCACCCTGTGAGTGAAAACCTTGCCTCTAACATCTCCTCTGTACTTGCCCCCCAGCACCTTAAACCTGTGTCCTCTCGTAGCGACCATTTCAGCCCTGGGAAATAGCCGCTGAGAATCCATCCTATCTATTCCTCTCAACATTTTATAAACCTCTATCAGGTCGCCTCTCAACCTTCATCTCTCCAGGGAGAAGAGACCTATCTTTGTAAGGCATGCCTCCCAATCCAGGCAACATCCTTGTAAATCTCCTCTGCACCCTCTCAATAGCTTCCACATCCTTCCTATAGTGAGGCGACTAGAACTGCACACAGTACTCCAAGTGGGGTCTGACAAGGGTCTTTGCCGGTCATTTACAGATCCATTTCATGGCTGTGTGTGGGGAATTAGATTGGGCTAGATTAATTGAGGTCAATTCACCCAAATGGGCTGGGACATTAGTCTTGCACACAACAGAGGAAGACAAAAAAGCCTGTGCTAATTTTGACCCCACAGAGACCATGTACAATGGGTTCTCCGATGGTTAGCTTAAATCTGGAAACAGGAAGTTCAGGGACCCCAACATTATGGTCAGAAAGGGAGGCAAGAATGCTTCTGATGAGGGGTAGCTGGGGGGGGGGGGGGGGGGCGCAGTAAGGAGAAAGGAGGGTAGAAGGGATCCCTAACACCAGGTATAACTCCATCGTACACAGCAGCTCCAGAGAGAGATAGAGATACATGTTTCAACTGCGGGCAGCCAGGACACATTACCCAAAATTGTAGGAGATCCCCACCTCCATATACGTGGTCCCCGAGACTACCAGGACCACTGGCTCCACCAGTTAGGCCAGCTCCTAGGGATGAGAGAGAGCACTGCCCACCATTGATAGAAGGTCCCGGTCACCCCTTACATACCATAAGCACTAACCCATCACTGTATCCAACTGTCCCTGTCTGTGGAACACCTAGATTGACGGCCTCCCCAACGTGAGTCTATAGCACCATTTGGGATAGCGTAGGGAGACTCCTAGTTAATGGAGAAGTAGGAAGCCACTTCGTAGAATTCCTTTGGGATACGGGAAGCTACCCTGAATATCACCCTTTGTTGGAAATCTCACAACACCAGGTTAAAGTCCAACAGGTTTATTTGGTAGCAAACGCCACCAGCTTTTGGGGCTTTGCCCCTTTGTCAGGTAAGTGGGGACAATGCACCTTTTAAGACTTGATTAGCTGTAAAGACTCACATTCTAATCAGGATTCTATAAACTGAGTGTGTGCTTTTACATGCCCTGTTTGTGATCGAACTCCCCACCAACCTGTCGAAGGGGCAAAGCCTCGAAAGCTAGTGGCGTTTGCTACCAAATAAACCTATTGGACTTTAACTCGGTGTTGTGAAACTTCTCGCTGTGTTTATCCCAGTCCCACACCAGCATCTCCACATTAGCATCCTTTTGGCCAGCTATAGGCACAATCACATTCAGTGGTTTCACAGGACACATACAGGAGGGATGCCCCTGAACAGGTCCGTCTCGGTAGCATGACAATGATGGTTAGTCAACCTTCTCCCAAAAACACCATCCTTGGGTCTGATTACATGAATAAATGTAACCTTCCATTTCATCCAGCTAATGGATGCATTTGGAAGATGGTTACGATTAGCGGAGAGTCATCAATCATTCCAGTTGGGATGTACACTAATAGGGTTAGTACAAAAGGGATCAAACTAGAATTTTCCTAAACGATTAGTAGTGATCTGGCCAGCAGGAAGGTGCTCCAAACAAACAATGGGGTGTTTGTAGTATAAATATGATTGTGGCCAGATATCTGGGGAGGTGTTACTTGGAGGGCCGGACCCAAAACACAGAGACAATACAATTTCCACAGACAGGCAGAGGGCAAAGTAATTGATAGTTTCTTACAGCAGGCGGCATTGAGACAAGAGGCATCCATAAGTAATGCACCAATATGGCCTGTGAAAAAGGCAGATGGATCTTGGAGGTTAACAATTAATTGTTGGGAGTTAAATAAGTTTATCCCACTCACAGTAACACAACCCCCGTCACCACAATGAGACAGGGACAATAGGCAAAGTTTTTCACAATGCTGGATATTAATAACAGCTTCTGGTCCATCCCTTTAAATCGGTCCTGCCAGTACAAGTTTGCCTTTACCTTCCAGGGGCAGCAATACACTTGGACTTGCTTTCCATAATTCCCCATCCATCTTCCACAGGCAACTAGCTACCAGACTAGAAACGTTTTCTCGACCCAAGTGCCTGGTCCGATATGTAGACGATTTTTTTTGTTACAGACTAATGCCAAAGAGGAGCGTGTAACCTTGCTGGATGAATTGCTCGCACTGCTCCATTCGTTAGGCTGCAAACTCAACCTGAAGAAAATCAAAGTTTTGCAACCCAAGGTCTATGTACAGTGATTACCCATGGGAAGAGGGAGATTGAACTAAATTGCTCAGTAGAAGCTCATGGCCTAGACACACACATAACTCGGGTAACTTTCCTGTCTGGGAACAATACACATCTCTTTAACCTGTGCTTAAAGCTGTCTCCACTCACATTGTCTGTAGCTTTAAGAATTGATTAGCTGTAAAGACTCACATTCCAATCATTCTGCATGTAAATTGAGTTTGTTTTGTGTCCTGTTCATGATCAGAACTCCCAGCCACTTGACGAAGGGCTGTTTGGATTTTAAGCTGGTGTTGTGGGATTTCTTTCTAGCTTACAAGAGAGCAGGGATGTACTGTCGCACCACCTCCTTGAAACAATATGACACATTGTAACATTATTAACACCACATTCTGCATCAAACCAGACATACCAGCGAGGGGGGACCTCATTCAACTAATAGATATCCATAAGAGAGAGAAGGTGGATTTGAACATCACTAATCAGCTCTGAAAGACCCTAGAGGAGTACCATGAGAAATATGACACAAGCTGGAGGAGTTGAACCAGATTTGGGTAAAATTGGCTGCGGCCCACAGAAGTTTCGCCAGAGTAATACAGCAGACGCAAGAGGTGAAAAGGGAAATTAAATTAAAGTCACCTCCTGGTGGAATGATCTTTAGAACTAGGGCTCAAACATCCAAATGCACTCATTTGTTCGCATAATGTCAAACCCGACGGCATTATTGATTTTATTCACCTGGATATATCTAATCATCCTCACAGTCCAATTCAGCCAATAGAAAAAGAGGATCCCTGAGGCAGGGTGCAGGGTTATCTTTTATCCTACAGGTACTTCGGTCCGCCTTGTTGTCTAACGAGGGGCCTAAACGTGATGGGTCGTGAGAGGGCTGCTCTTGGATTTTTCAAGAGTAGCCTAGTGCTTCACGTCGTTAGTGTACACTTGAACTGGACCAGTTGATGGGCAACACAACAGCTCAGTGACTATCGCTGTTGCTGTGTAGATACAGGGATTTGGGCCTGTGTCTGTGGAAGTTTGCGCATTCTCCCCGTGCTTGCGTGGGTTTTCTCCAGGTGTTCCGGTTTCCTCCCACACCCCTAAGATGTGCTCTTAGGCTGATTGGTGAAACAAATTGTCCCTAAATTGTCTCCCTAATTTGGTTCCAATGCAGTTTTCCATAAACATCGACATGGGTCATGGGTGGAAGTGGGAACGTTAAAGTGGCAGTGCTGGCTCGTTGGGCTGAAGGGCCTGTTTTCTGTGCTGTGTTATTCTTTGTGATTTGGTTTGCCCTTGAACCACGGTCCCCTCTAATTCAGTACGGCGATGTTTACAGGAGATCTGTCATTTTGCGATTTGTACTAATAAACAGTTGGAAATCCTACGATTGAAATATGCCTCAGATTTGCAAATAGAACATAGAACATTACAGCACAGAACAGGCCCTTCGGCCTTCGACGTTGTGCCGACCAAAATAAAAAGCAATGCCCCTCCAAACTAAACCATTCCCTTCTCTTCCATATACTTATCAATTAACCTCTTAAACGCCACCAAACTTGGCGCATCTACAACAGCTGCAGGCAGGGCATTCCACTCCCTAATCACTCTTTGAGTAAAGAACCTACCTCTGATATCCGTCCTATAACTCATACCCCTTAATTTAAAGCTGTGTCCCCTCGTGCTAGCTTTCTCCATCCTAGGAAAAAGGCTATCACTGTCCACCCTATCTAAACCTCTAATCATCTTATATGCTTCAATAAGATCCCCTCTTAGCCGCCTCCTTTCTAACGAAAACAACCTCAAATCCTTCAACCTCTCTTCATAGGACCTGCCCTCCATACCAGGCAACATCCTGGTAAACCTCCTCTGTACCCTCCTCTGTACTTTATTGTAACATTTGTTTGAATGTTTTGGTTTGTAATTAGCTTATTGTAATAATGGTGTTTAGAACTTGTGGTTGTTTGTATTTGTGGAGTGTTGCTATCTGTAGCTTCTGGCATGTAAATATGTATTATTATTGTACGTGCCAAAGCCTCGGCTTTGCTTCACTGTTGAGTGATTGGGGAATTCCTCACAGATATTGGTCCTCAGTTTGAGATCCATCACGCTTCGTGTTCAGGATCAACAGGAGGGACGGTGGCCAAATGGCGATTTATAAAGCATTCTGGGACAATCGGGCAAGAACTAAAATAGCAGGGTACAGCCTAAAAGATACCTGAATATATAGGATATGGGCCATCTCCAGGACAAAGGGGACCTTCTGATCAAACTGAGTTGTTTATCAGACATAAGGCAACTTAACCCATTGTCTGAGAGGGAAGTATGTGTCCTATGTGTCCCCAGCACCTACGGATGTGGCTGTTGGAGATACATCCAGAGATTGGTGTGGCAGTACCCTATTGGACCTTTATTGATCCGGGTGATCAAGTCCTGATTGATTGATTGGCAATGGCCAAAAGGGGGTGTGAAAACCAATAGGTATAAATGATGCTGTCCAACTAAGAATCTCTCTCTTTCTCTAACCCTGAGTTACAACAATGACAGCAATGACCAGCACGAGGAGAGTCATCACACCCGAGAAGGAAGGAAGACTGGATCCAGACCAAACCAAAGGACCTGACTACGCAGAGGACTATAGAGTCTAGCGCACAGGTAAAGGTCAAAATCTGCCTGGGTACTTGCCAGTCATGCAAAGTTAAGTCAAGGTCTAGTATTTGAGTATTTAACTTGAGTATTTCTGTAAGATAATTTATTGCTGGTTGATTATTAATTGTTTTTAAATATTGATGTACAACAAGAAATCTACTTGCATTTCTTTGTCTACCGTATAAAGGTTAAGACAGCCTATATAGAACATAGAACACCACAGCACAAACAGGCCCTTCGGCCCACAAGTTGTGCCGAACACATCAAAACCTACCCAGCCATAGACCTATCTACAACCCCCAATCCCATTGGATCCCATATGCTCATCCAGAAGTCTTTTAAAAACCCCAGTGAGTTCACCTCGACCACCACCGACGGCAGCCGATTCCATTCACTCACCACCCTCTGAGTGAAAAACTTTCCCCTAGCATCCCCTCTGTACTTGCTTCCCTGCGCCTTAAATCTGTGCCCTCTCGTCGCGACCTTTTCAGCCCTGGGAAATAGTCTCTGAGAGTCCACCCTATCTATTCCTCTCAACATCTTGTAAACAAATGGCAGGTACAACAATCTTTAGTTCTATTAACTTTCTCCAATATGTTTTCTCTGGTGATATTGATTATTTTAAGTTCCTCCCTCCCTTTTTGCCTCTTGGCTTTCGACTATTCTTGGGTCTTCTTTGTGTTGTGGTGAAGCCTGGTACAAAGGACATGTTCAAAGTTTCAGCATTATTATTTCCCCAGTCTGATCCTTTAAGGGACTAATTCTCACTTTAGCTACTCTTTTCCTTTCTTATATTGATTCATTTTTACCATCCATTTTAAATTTTCTTGCTATCTTTCTCTCAGAATTTTGTCCTCTTTATTTTTTAGTCATCTCTTGATGACTAAAAATATCATATGACCTATAGCTAATCTTTGCAATACTGTATGTATTTTCTTTCAGTTTGATAACTTCTTTAGATGGACTTGAATGGTCTACCCTTCTTGGAGAAACTTTCTTTCTTATTGGGATATATTTTTGTTGAGAATTTTGAAATACCTCCTTAAATATCTGCCATCTACCATCTTACCTTTTAACCTTTCTCCCAAGCCATTTTAGCTAACTCCGTCTTCAAACCATTGTAAATGACTTTATTTAAATTAAAGACGCTGATTTCAGACACATCTTTTTCCCCATAAATTGAATGTGATATTTTATTGTGTTATGATCACTCTTACCCAAAGGTTCCTTTAACTGTGCATCTGTGGAGAGAGAAAAACACAGTTAACATTTTGAGTCAAAGAACAAAACAGCACGGGAAACAGGCCCTTTGGCCCAACGAGCCCGTACCGCCACCCCGATGTTCATTGACCCTTCTTATCTAGCATTTTCTGTTTTTTATTTGTTTTCCAGCATTTTGGTTTTATTTCCAGAAAATACTGTTTTAAGAAACTATTCCAAACACACCCTCTGAACTTATTCTCAAGGCTATCTTTGCCAATTTGATTTGTCTAATCTATATGAAGATTAGAATCACTCAATGCCTTTTTTTTTACAAGCCCCCAATATTTATTGGTCGATACTCTGCCTGACAGTGTAAGTCCTGTTAAGGAACCTATAAATTACTCCCACCAGTCACTTCTTTCCTTCACATTTTTTTGTTTTTACCCAACTGATTCTATATTTTTAATCCACTGAACCAGGATCATTTCTCACCATTGTACTGATCTCATATTTTATGAATGGTGCGACTCCCTCCCTCCCTCCTTTTTTTATATCCTTCCAAAACATCAAATATCTCTTTTAAATATTCAGATCCCAGCCATGGTCACTTTATAACCATATCACTGTAATGGCTATCATTTATTTCGATTTGTGCTATCAATTCCTCTATTTTGTTACAAATGCTGCGTGCATTCAGATAAATAACCTCAATTCTATCCTTTTACCATTTTTCCTCCTCTAACCCTATTTGCTGGCCCACTCCTATGTTTGCATTGCTCTGATTCTGCCTGTCACACTCTGGTTATCATTAAGCACCCTGTACTATAGCCCCTAGCTTTCTTGGTAACTTTCCAAATCTCAACTCAAGGGATCTCTCTCCGTCATGCCACCGCCCACATCCCCTGCCCTCCCAGCTCCCCACCTCCATCCCCAGCTCCCCCAGCCTCAGCCTCCTATTTAACTTAAAGTCCTTTCTACAATCCACAGTTCACCAAGACACTGGTCCCAGTGTGGTTCAGGTAAAAGCCATCTCAGCAGCATTGCTCTCCTGTCCGTGTGGAGTTTGCACATTGTCCCCGTGTCTGCGTGGGTTTCCTCCGGGTGCTCCAATGTGGTCCCACACTCTAAAGATGTGCGAGTTAGTTTGATAGGTGATTCTAAATTGCCCCTTATTGCCAGGAATATAAGCAGGGTAAATATGTGGGATTACGTGGGTAGGGTATGGGTGAGATTGTTGTCAGTGCAGGTTTGATGGGCCGAATGGCCTCTTTCTACATTGTAGGGATTCTATAATTCTCCTGTCCCCAGTGTAGTAACAGGAATCAAAATCCATTTCTCCCAAATCAATCTTTGAGTCATGGAGGTTTACAGCATGGAAACAGGCCCTTCAGCCCAACTTGTCCATGCCGCCCTTTTATTTTGAACCCCTAAGCTAATCCCAATTGCCCGCATTTGGCCCATATCCCTCTAAACCCATCTTACCCATGTAACTGTCTAAACGCTTTTTAAGAGAGAAATTGTACCCGCCTCTATCACTACCTCTAGCAGCTTGTTCCATACACTCACCACCTGAGAAAATTACCCCTTTGGACACTTTTGTATCTCTCCCCTCTCACCTTAATCCTGTGCCCTCCAGTTTTAGACTCCCCTACCTTTGGGAAAAGATATTGACTCTATAGCTGATCTGTACTCCGCATTCAGGCATTTAATTTTCTAATTTCACTTACCCTCTGCCAATTTGCATGTGATTGAGGTAGTAATCCAGTGATCATTAGCACCTGAGCAGGCAGACAAGACTTCAGTTCAATACTTCATCTGAAAACCGGTAGTGGGGACTTGAACCCATAACTTGCTGACTCAAGGCAAGACTGAGAATAGCTGATGAATGGGTGACAGACAGTGCAAGATCTATAATGTGACTCGATAGCACACCCTGCAGTAGGAAGAGTGCAAATGCTGAGAGCTGGGATTTCAGATCCAAATTTAAACTTTAATTCCAGTTCTCAGAATATTTCATGGTCTAGAACCAGGCTACATACATCTTCTGTCCGAAAAAGATACAAAAGTCTGAGATCACGTACTAACCGACTCAAGAACAGCTTCTTCCCTGCTGCCATCAGACTTTTGAACGGACCTACCTCACATTAAGTTGATCTTTCTCTACACCCTAGCTATGACTGTAACTCTACATTCTGCACCCTATTGTTTCCTTCTCTGTGAAGGGTATGCTTTGTCTGTATAGTGCGCAAGAAATAATACTTTTCACTGTAGTACTAACGCATACTGTGGGTGCACAGTGGCACTGTGGTTAGCACAGCTGCCTCACAGTGCCAGAGTCCCAGGTTCAATTCTGGCCTTGGGTCGCTGTCTATGTGGAGTTTGCACGTTCTCCCTGGATTTACTGCAGGTGCTCTGGATTCCTCCCACACTCCAAAGAGGTCAGGTTGGTCGGCCACGCTAAATTGACCCTAGTATCGGGGGATTAGCAGTGTAAATGCATGGGGTTATGGGAATAAGGTCTGGGTGGGATTGTGGTGTGCAGACTTGATGGGCTGAATGGCCTCCTCTTGTACTGTAGAGAATCTATGACTCTGCATGTGACAACAATAAATCAAATCAGAGCCTCGGAATAAGTCTTTTAGGGTTGAGGAGAAATTTTTTCAATTAGAATCTTTGGAATTCTCTACCCCACAAGATTGTGGAGGCTCAGTCTCAAATCAATAGATTTCCAGATGCTAATATCATCAAGGGATGAGAGGATGGTGTGGAAAGATGGTGATAAGGGAGACATTCGGTCACAATCTGGCAGACTTGAGGAACCGAATGGCCTATCCCAGTTCCTAACACTGAAAACATGTTTTATAGAATCACTGCAGTGCACAAGTAGGCCATTTGGCCCATCAATTCTGCATTGACTTTCTGACATCTCACCCATGCCCACCCTATCCTATCGCTATATTTAGCCCACCATCCCCCTAATCTATACATCTCGGGATGCTAAGAGACAATTTAGCATAGCCAATCCACCTGCACATCTTTGGACCGTGGAAGGTAACTGGAGCACCCAGATTGTTACAGTCATAGCTTGGGTGCAGAGAAAGATCAGGTTAATGCTGAGTGAGTGCATTCAAAAGTCACACAGACACGGGGGAGAATGTGTGGAGTTTGCACAATCAGTCACCCAGAGCTGGAATCGAACCTGGCTCCCTAACGCAGCACTGTGCAACCCCACCCCGGTTCACAGGACTGTAATCAGAAAATAACTTGAGTCATATAAGGTGATAATGGGACAGGTTGGGATAAGTCTGAAAGAGAATTAGAAAGGAGAGCGACAGATGAAGAGTTTTAAGGAGGTAAATCCAGAGTGAAACAAAAACAGAAAATCTCAGCTGGTCTGACAGCATCTGTGGAGAGAGAATTGAGGCAATGGTTCGAGTTCTGGTTCGCCAGCTCTGATGAAGGGTCATCCAGATTCGAAACCTTAGCTCTATTCTCTTCCTTCTCAGTCTCAATTTATGATTTGGTCTAACGTATGAAGAGTTGTGTCTGCATGATTCCCGTTAGAGTATTGGAATCACTAAGTTTCACAAAAAACTACAAAAGGGTCAAGAAATTACTAAGGGTCAGTCCCCAGACAAACCAACCTCCCACCCACTGCCTCAGAAAATCAGCCAACATAATCGAGGATACTGAACATTTTCTCTTCCACTTTCTTCCATCGGGGAAAGATACAAAAATCTGACGTCATGTGCCAACTGATTCAAGAACAGCTTCTTTCCTGCCGCCATCAGACTTTTGAATGCACTCACTCGGCATTAACCTGATCTTTCTCTGCACCCAAGCTATGACTGTAACACTACATCAGTGTACTCAGTAACACTAGGACAGCGCGGGTAGCACAGTGCTTAGCACTGCTGCTTCACAGCGCCAGGGACCTGGATTTGATTCCCACTTTGGGTCACTGCCTGTGTGGAGTTTGCACATTGTCCTTGTGTCTGTGTGGGTTTCCTCCGGGTGCTCCGGTTTCCTCCCACAGTCCAAAGATGTGCGGGTTAGATTGATTGGTTATGCTAAATTGCCCCTTAGAGGTCTAGGTTAGAGGAATTAGTGGGCAGATGTGGGGGTGGGATTGTGGTCAGTGCAGAATTGATGGACTGAGTGGCCTCTTCTGCACTGTAGGGTTTCTATGGTTTACATTCCGCACTCTTGCCTTTCCTTCTCTATGAACGGTATGTCTTGTCTATGTAGCACGCAAGAAACAATACTTTGCACCGTACGTTAACACGTGATAATAACAACTCAAAACTTATTTTTTTAAGACGAGTGTAATTGTATAAGCACAAGGCTAAAAGTGCAGCCGCCTCACATCACAAGGTGCAGTATAACTGCGGTCTAAATGAGTTGTCACTGCCGCAAACACACAGCCAGACAGGAGCATTGCCCTTTTAAAAGCAGGCTGGGGCGGTTACTAATAGTGCCCGTTAACAGCAGTCTGATGGGTGGTGCTAATCACTGCTCTTGGCTCACAACCTCTGTGATTACAGTCTCCCTGCAGCCAAAACACACACCCTGGTATTCCGAATGCTTATAAAGTCAATCCCTGAGTTACTGTGCAGAGAGAGGGCAGCATTCCCAGGTGTCTGTAACCTGTCCCAAAGACAACGTTGAAATGGTGACACTAAACCTCCCTCGTCAATAACTAACCCCGGTTAGGAATAAAGCGACTCCCTTTCAGCTGATTTGAGTTTGTGTGTGTGTGGAAGGGAGAAAATGATTGTGCAGGGTTCAATCCAGCGATGCCTAACTTTGGAAATACTTGCTGTCTTATTCGCCTCTATCCCGTGCGCTCCAGTGGGCGAGGACTCCCAGAGGTCTGCAGCAGCGAGCAAAGACCTGTCACTAACGTCAATGGTAAGTCGCCCTCTCCTTTTCAATCCAATCTTGTCTGTGTCTTTCTCTCAGCCCATGGCATCTCCTGGCTGCCGGTATGATGTGTGGAGTGATGTTTTAACACAGAGGGAAGCAACCTATCGGTTGTCAATGTATTTATTTTAATAAAACTTCACTAAGATTCAGAGAGCGGTGGATAGGTTGGGTCATTGCAATTTATTCAGGCTGAGTTAGAGTTCTGGTAGACTGGGTGGGGTGGGTGATGGTGGGGTGGGTGCGGGCGGTGGAGGTGGAAATTGTGGGGGTAGGGGGTGCTGGGGATAGCCAAGTGGATTTGACAGCACAGCCAGGTTAGCCATAATCTCAGTGAACTATGGGCTGGAGGGGCTGAATGACCTCGTCCTCAGAGATAGAATTCCTAAAGTACAAAACAGACATCAAGTCTGCATCGACTCTCTGACCAAAGTAACTTACCCAGGCCCCTCTGCCCCATCTTATTCCCTAACATAAGCATTTACACCCCCCCCCCCCAATCTTGGGAAACTAAAGGGTAATTTAACTTGGTTAATCCACTTAACCAACACATCTTTGGAGTATGGGAGGAAACTGGAGCATCCAGAGGAAACCCACGCAGACACAGGGAGAATGTATGTAGTCTGCACAGTCGCCTAAGGTCAAAATTGAACCCAGGTCACTGGTGCTGTGAGGCAGCAGTGCTAACCACTGTGCCATTTTGCTCTTTTGCCCCAGTTCCCTATCCCCGACAGCCCTCATCCTACAGCAGAGGAATTTGGGACTCCCTCATCGCAGCTGATACTTTCCTGCGGTGTGCCAGGGTTTGATATAGTTACACACCTTAATCTGGACAAGCTGGTATAAAACTGGCACTTTGCATCAGGCTAGCTATTCGTAGTTGTTGTACCTGGAGATTGGAGTTGGGACAGCACAGTGGTTAGCACTGCTGTCTCAGTGCTAGGGACCCAGGTTCAGTTCCAGCCTTGGGTCACTGTGTGGAGTCTGCACTTTCTCTCTGTGTCTGCGTGGGTTTCCTCTGTGTGCTCTGATTTCCTCCCACAGTCCAAAGATGTGCTGATTAGGTGGATTGGCCATGTTAAATTGTCCCTTAGTGTCAGGGGGACTAGCTAGGGTAAATGCATGGGGTTATAGGATTGTGGTCAGTGCAGACTTGATGGGCCAAATGGCCTCCTTCTGCACTGTAAGATTCTATAATTTGGCAATCTCATCCCTTTGTATTGAGGACCCTACAATCGAAATCAGTCCTATTAAGGGAAGTTTAACTGCTGTGGTGTAACATCCTGTATAATGACAACCAACACTTCTGGGTGCTATATTGTGCATTAGCTTTCCTCCCACAGGCAGGACGGACTTTACTGAGTTTAACTTCCATTCCCAGCCTACCCTGTTCCATTCTAAATATCATCCCATTTTCAGACTATCTCTTATTGAAGATCTCGTAAGATGATTCTGTTTAATAAACATTTCAGAGGTGCTTTACTGGTGCCTTGGACGTGAGAGAGAACAGGAGAGAGGGCTGAGAGCACTTGAATTTAATCAAGAATGACAGATAAAATGGTTGAATAATACAGAAGGAGGCCAGCTGGCCCATTGTGCCTGTGCTATCCCTTTTGAAACATTATTCATTAGTCCCATTCCACTGCATTTTTCCCTATTGCTTGCAAAGTTTTCCTTTCCCAGTGCATGGATCACCGAGACATCTTGGAAAGTTTAGAATGTGGAACCTAATTTGTACATTGCAGGCTGTGCACAGAGATGGCAAGTTCAGAGCAGTGATTGTGGGATGAGGGGCTGCGGGCGGGGTGGGATGGGGAGTGTGTTAAACTTGGGCCTGGGTTCGGGAGGGGAAATTCGGTCAGGTTTCCCAGTCCCAATCATTATTCAGTGATACAAAATAAAATACTACAGGTGCTGCAAATCTGAAATAACAATACCAAAAAAACTGCGACTGGAGAAAAAATGTGGGGAGAAACTCTCTGAGGGGGAGAGAGTGTGAGGGACAGAGGGAAAATGAGAGGGAGACAGAGAATGAGAATCTGAGAGGGAGAGTGTAGGGGAGGGAGTAGAATATGAATGAGGCAAGACAGTCGGACAGTGAGTGGGGGGGGGAGAAGAAAAACAGGCAGAGTGACGGGGAAGAGAGTGTGTGTGAGAGGGAGGGAGAGTGTGAGGAGCAAGGGGTGTGTGAGAGGGAGGCAGAGAGATTGAGAATCTGAAAGAGAGAGTGAGGGTTGACAGGGTCTGAGAGGGTGAGTGGGGGTGGGGAGAGAGAGAGTATGAGAGGCAGGGAGAGAATGTGCTTGAGGGACAGTGTGAGGGAGAATGTGAGGGGTGAGAGAGAATGTGTGTGGGGAGAGTATGAGGGGAGAGAGTGTACGTGTGTGAGGGGAGAGGGAGAGGGTGAGAGTTTGAGGAGAGTGTGAGGGAATAGGAAGTGGGGTGTGAGAGGGTGTAGGGATAAGAGTGTGTGGAAGGGGTGAGAGTGCAGGGGCAGGTTGTGTCCATAAATCTGGCTCTGCTGGGTTCAGGATTGTCATTCACCCTCACCCACACACACACCCCATCATGCCCTCCCCACCACTGGGCAAGGATGGGGGGACCGAATGGGCACCTTGAGTCTCCGAGGGAGTCGGAGACACACCTCTCTCTCTCTCTCTCTCTCCCTATTACACTCTAACACAGAAGCTTCACTTCTCACTCATTGCCTTTTGCTCAGCAAGTTGTTCATTTCTCGGAATTTGTGAAATTCATATTTAATGTTGTCTTGGTCTTTCTGAAATTTGCTCATCGGTCCCTGGAATGAGAAACATTTTGCAATGGGGTCCCCACGTGAAAAGGTTGGACAAGCTTCGAGTGGGAGGCGTTCAGTCAGTCTGGGTCCCCTAGCCCCATGAAATCACACCACTGGTAGAATAACAAAGCCAGCCTCAGTCAATAATGACAAGTTTTACTTCTGGTTTTGAGGAGGTGATGGATTTTGATTAGCTTAAATTCACTGTATGAATATTAGTTTTCACTCCCTGTTTCACTGATGTGAATCACAATGGCTTCTTATGACATCATGTTGATAAAGGGACGTTCTATATAAAGAGTGGAAATGGAAGGTATTGGGAATATAGAAATTGGGTAGGAATCTTCATTAGCCCTTTCACCTCTGTCACATCATCAGGTCTGTGGCATAGCCCAGAAACACTAAGGGACTGGAATTCACCGACCTAACCTGCGGCTGGGATTCTCCAGTCCCGCTGCAGTGAATGGAGATTTGTCTGAGTGCCAGATTCTCCATTCTCACGTGCAGCGGTGCTGGGGGTGTGAACGGCCAGAGAATTCCAGCCTTAATAAGTCCCGTAAAGGGCGACACGATGGCACAGTGGTTAGCGCTGCTGTCTCACAGTTCCAGGGACTTGGGTTCGATTCCTGGCTCGGGTCACGTGTGTGGAGTTTGCACATTCTCCCCATGTCTGCCTGGGTTTCCTCCCACACATCCCAAAGATGGGTTGATTGGCCGTGCTAAATTACCCATTAGTGTCCTGGGATGTATAGGTTAGAGGAATTAGCAGGGTAAATATGTGGATTTACAGAGAGCCTGGGTGGGATTGTTGTCGGTGCAACCCCAATGGACTGAATGCAGAAAAGTGTGAGGTAATTCACTTTGGCAGGAATAACAAATGTGTAGAGTATAGGGCTAATGGTAGGAGTCTTAATAGTGTTGATGAACAGAGGGATCTAGGTGTATATGTGCATAGATCCCTGAAAGTTGGCAATCGAGTCGAGAAGGTTGTTAAGAAGGCATACAGAATCTTGACTTTTATTGGTAGGGGGATTGAATTTTGGAGCCGCAACATCATGTTGCAACTGTACAAAACTCTGGTGCGGCCGCACTTGGAGTATTGTGTGCAGTTCTGGTCCCCACATTATAAGAAAGATATGGAGGCATTGGAGAGGGTACAGAGAAGGTTTACCAGGATGTTGCCTGGTATGGAGGGCAGGTCTTATGAAGAGAGGCTGAGGGGTTTGAGGTTGTTTTTGTTAGAAAGAAGGCGGCTAAGAGGAGACCTTATTGAAACATATAAGATGATTAGAGGTTTAGATAGGTGGACAGTGATAGCCTTTTTCCTAGGATGGAGAAAGCTAGCACGAGGGGACATAGCTTTAAATTAAAGGGTGGTAGTTATAGGATGGATGTCAGAGGTAGGTTCTTTACCCAGAGGGTGGTAAGGGTATGGAATGCCCTGCCTGCTGCAGTTGTAGATGTGCCAAGTTTGGGGGCATTTAAGAGGTCCGTGGATAGGCTTATGGATGAAAAGGGAATGATTTAGGTTAGAGGGTCATTGCTTTTTCTTAATTGGTCGGCGCAACATCGAGGGCCGAAGGGCCTGTTCTGAGCTGTAATGTTCTATGAATGTCCCCCTTCTGCACTGTAAGGATTCTAAAACTCTATAAATGTAAAGAATTACAAATATTTGGCAACAGTTCCCTTTCATGATTCAGTTGAAACCGGAGCCTAGTTCTTGCAGTTTAGTGTTGTCTATATTATTACTGTTTTGTGACTGACTCGACAGCCAGTGATTTACACATGCTTATTGGTGCCAAACTCCCCACGGTGACTTTCTGATGTGTACGCCTAACAGAACAAAAGTTCAGCGTATCCTGTTACAGTCTCGTGTTGGTAGTGGTAAATCTGCATTGGCACGATTGGGATCATAAAGAGAGTCAAAGTGACTGTGGTTAGGGTTAGGAGCATGGTTAATGGTACCATATAAATTGAACAAATAACCAAGGATGCTGGAAGTCAAGTAGAAAATGCTGAAAAATACTCAGTGGATGAGAGGCTTCCAGGGAGGGTGGAAGCAGTGTTTCAGGCTGGTGAGCTTTCCTTAGAGCTGGAAGATGTTTGAGGTGAACAGCAGTTGAGTAAAGGCAAGAACGGTTATAATGGGAAAATTATAGACACAGAAAATACATTCTGAGGAGTGTAAATGTCTGTGTTCCTGTTAAGAATAATCCAGGTCCCAACACTTGTTTGTGGGATCTTGCTGTGTGCAAAGTGGCTGCTTAATTTCCTATGTTGCAACAGTGACTCTGCTATAAAACCATTTCATTGGCTATGAAGTGCTTTAGGACCTCCTGAGGTCACAAGGTGCTCTATAAATGCAAGTGTGTGTGTGTGTGTGCGAGAGAGAGAGAGATGAGGACATGATTTGAGTTTGATTCTGGAACTCTTCAAGCCTTATGCTAAATGAGGGTAAAATTCAGGTCACAGGGAGGGGGTTGGTTTCCTCCTGTTCTCCTTCAGTAACCCCAACAAGGGATTGATGGAAATTTTGAAAAAATATTGCATGAACAGCTGAGGTTAAAAGTCCAAAGCTCAAGCAGGTTAGGTGGATTGGCCATGCTAAATCACCCTTTAGTGTCCAAAGATGTATGTTTTTAGGTGGATTGGTGATGTAAAATTCACAAGGTTATGAGGATAGAGCAGAAGGAAGGGCCTGGGTAGACTCAATGGGCTGAATGGCCTCCTTTAGCACTATAGGGAATCAATGGTTTCATGATTATGACAGGAGGTTAGGAGAATCCTTCGGGCATGGCTGTCAAAGCCTGCCCGTGAATAATGGCTACTTGGTCAGGGTACCAGAAGGCAGCGAGGTACCATGGCACTGTTTGTCCCACCAGCCATTCAGAAAAGAGGGGAGAATTAAGAAGGTGAATGCAATGTTGGCCTTTATAGCGAGGGGGATAGAATATAAAAGTAGGGAGGTACTTTTGCAGCTGTATAGGGTGCTGGTGAGGCCGCAGCTGGAGTACTGTGTGCAGTTTTGGTCGCCGCATTCGAGGAAGGATATATTGGCCTTGGAGGGGGTGCAGAGAAGGTTTACTCGGCTGATACCGGAGATGAGGGCGTTGGATTATAAGAGACTGAATAGGCTAGGTTTGTACTCTTTGGAGTTTAGAAAGCTGAGAGGGGATCTTATAGAGATGTATAAGATAATGAAGGAGATGGATAGGGCAGAGGTTGAGAGACTCTTCCCGCTTAGCAAAGATAGCAGGACTAGAGGGCACAGCTTCAAG
Organism: Sphyrna mokarran; assembly: GCA_024679065.1. Lineage (NCBI taxonomy): Eukaryota > Metazoa > Chordata > Chondrichthyes > Carcharhiniformes > Carcharhinidae > Sphyrna > Sphyrna mokarran. The sequence continues at coordinate 40,719,228 of JAGIQG010000022.1, forward strand.
ATTAACGGAGGCGGTTCAGATTGGAGTTGCAGAGGAATTTCTTCAGGCAAAGGGTGGTGAATCTTTGGAATTCTCTGCCTGTTGAAGTGGTGGAGGTTTCCTTGCTGAATATATTTAAGTCAAGAGTGGATAGGTTTTTAATTGATAAGGGAATTAAGGGTTACGGGGAGAAAGCAGGAAAGTGGTACTGAACCACTGCAAATCAGCCATGATCTTATTAAATGGCGGGGCAGGCTCGAGGGGCTGGATGGCCGACTCCTGCTACTATTTCTTATATTTGGTTGTGTGGGGAAGATCTGTTTGTTTTGTTGTGTTCTCAAATGCTTGCTGGCTGATGGTTATTCACAGACAATTTGTACTGAAAGCCGCCACCTTCAGAGTGTGCACAGCCCATTTCTCCTGGAAAGGAGAACTCCCATTCACCATGGGAGGACTGACCAAGGCTGTGGTTTCAGTGGGGAGGAGGACTGTCTGTGTGCAGAGTGGATTTTAAGTGCCCTTTTCCTGCACTAACAGCAATCCCCTGTGATATCCATTAGCCTGCAGCAGAATTGTCTACATTCATGACGAAGCTTAAATGCTGCAGAGTACGACTACCCCACTTCTTCCGAATGTGTGTGCACTTTGTGGTTGCTTCAGTTTTCAGCCAGTATAAACTGACATGGTGCGTAGAGGCTGGAACCCAATCCTACCTGTTAACAAGTTCAGCAGGAGAGGAGAATGGAGTGCTGCACAAACGCTCAGTAATGCTAATTTTTTAATCGGACCTTTTTCCTGGACTCTTGAATCGAGGGACATCATAGAAGTGCAGAAGGGAGGCCCTTCGGCTCATCAAGTCTGCACTGACAACAACCCCACCCAGGCCCTATCCCACGTTTTTGTCCTGATAATCCCGCTAACCATCCCAGGACACTGAGGGGCAATTTAACATAGCCAATCAACCTAGCCCTCACATCTGGGAGGAAACTGGAGCACCTGGAGGAAACCCATGCAGACATGGGGAGAATGTGCAAACTCCACACAGACAAACCCAGGTTTTTGGAGCTGTGAGGCAGCAGTGCTAACCACTATGCTGCCCACTTTGTGGACAATTGTGCATGCCTCCTTCTCTGAATTGGATATGGGAAATGAGTTTGATGTGAAACTTGTATTAACTCCATTATTATACTCCCAATTATATTACTGAACTCACAGTTTAAAATCTGCTTGAGAATGCCTCTGGGTGTGCGAACCTCAGTCTTTCCAGTGGGCAGTGGTAGAATAACATTTTTAGATTCATTTTTGGGCCAGCATTTATTGCTTGTCCTGGATTGCAGCTGAGAAGGGCCTGTCCTTCACAGAAGATCATGTGGAATAGGAGTTGGAGTAGACTATTCGACCCCTTGAACCTGCTTCACCAATCAATAAGATTGTGGCTGAACTGATTGTCACCATAACTCCGTTTTCCTGCTTTGAACTGTGGTAGTGTAGATTTTGGTAACAGGTTGTCGTTCATTAGACTTCTTCTGAGGACAGTGAAGAGTTGGTGTAGATTGGGACTCACTAGGCCAGACCAGGTCAGGCCAACTAAAAGGCTTTAGAGAAGGAGATGGATTTTTACGACAGTCCCAACAACTTCCTGTCTACTTTTCTTTCATTAACGTATGGAATGAAAATATTCACACTGTCAAATGGTGGGATTTGAACTCTCTGAAGCATGAGCCCTGACCTCTGGGTTAATATTACAACCTGTGGTGTGTTCCTGCTACTTTGTGTGTGGAGACTCAGTTATTTTATTTGAGATATTTTTAAAATACCTTAAGGCTTGCTGCAGCTTTGATCGAAGCAGTGGTGGCAGCGTTTTCATTACAGCCCATTTGAATGGTTCGTGGCACACTGTCCCTTTAAGAAGGCCTCTCCAGTTGCTGGCTGTTACCAGCAAAGCTGCGAGTTTGTGCCTTTATATGCCCTGAACTCCCAGTTACCTCACGAAGGAGCAGCACTCCGAAAGCTAGTGGCTTTTGCTCCCTGTTGGACTTTAAGCCGGTGTTGTAAGACTTCTTACTGTGCTTACCAGCAAAGCTGCCAGGGGGCAGCACTGAGGTTGCTTCACTGGAACAGGGTTCGTACCTGAACAGAGCTGGTGCTTAAACGTTTGAGCATCTATTTACTGAATATTAAATCATTCAGACGCGCAGTGATAAATGTGCATCATTTTATAGGTTTCAAAATCATTCATTTAACTCTGAACTCGAGAGAGAGCAGAAACCAAGCTAATACGGAGGGCGGTTTGAATCAAAAGAAAGAAGTTCTGGGAATGCCCAGGAGGAGGCAGCATCTCTCGAGAGAGAAATGTGGACCTGTCTAAGCTATTGCGTATTTCCAGCATTTTCTGTTTGTTTCAGATTTGCTTTGATTACTGCAGGCAGTTTGTTTTGTATCCCCCGCAGTGCCAGTAGTGAGTAAACACACACAGTATCCAGCAGAGAAACGGGTCAATCAGCCCATTTAGTTCATGCTCCACTCAATCTTCTCCTGTTTTTCAACTAAATTTACCACAGTCACCCTTTACTCACATTTCTCTCAAATGCTTGTCCAATTTCACCTCAAATGCACCTGTATAATTCATTTCAACTTTTCCCTGTGGTAGCAAAACCCACGTCTTGTATCATTCTTGGGCAGAGAGGTTCCTTCTGAACCTGCTATTGGGTTTGTTGGTGACTGTTGATGGTTTCTACTTGTACCCTTCCCCACAAAAAGTAACATTCTCTCTGTACATCCCCTCGATGAACATTAGAAATGGTCATGAATGTAGCCCAATCCATCACGCAAACCAGTCTCCTACCCATTGACTTTATCTACACTTCCTGCTACCTCTGAAAAGCAGCCAGCATAATTAAGAATCCCACGCACCCTGGACATTCTCACTTCCACCTTCTTCCGTCGGGAAAAAGATACAAAAGTCTGAGATCACGTCCCAGCTGATTCTAGAACAGCTTCTTCCCTGTTATCATGTTGTAATGCTCGTTGATCTTTTTATTTGTGCTATAAAATATTCATCATAGTTGGAAGTGAATCATTGCCCTGTGGGCAATAGTGATCGATTTTGTGAAGTTTGAACTTGTACAGCAGGATTACGATGTTAATTTGAACGGACCTACCTCACATGAAGCTGATCTTTCTCTACACCCTAACTATGATTATAACACTACATTGTGCACTCTCTTTCCTTCTCTATGAATGGTATGCCTTGTCTGTATAGCATGCACGAAACAATACTTTTTACTGTATACTAATACATGTGACAAATCAAATCAAACCTTTCAAAACCTTTCATCGTTTTAAAAGCCTCAATTAGGTCAGCCCTTAGCCTCTTTCTCCAAGAGAAGATACCCTTCCCTCAAATATAAGCCCAAACATTTCTGGTTTCATTCTTGTACATCTTCTGTACACCCACTCTTTTCCATGGTATGGTAACTAGATGGTAAGCAGAACCATAGTCTAGCTTCCCTTCTCAATTCTACCAATCCTGAAATAAAGCCTAGAGTTTGGTTTGCTTTGTTGTTGTTATGCGATTGATTTGTGTTCTTTCATGCCACCTGGACACTCACCTACCAGGTAATAAGTAACCTCCCAAATCTTCCTACCAAAATTACTACTCATATTTGTCTCCATTAATCTTCTTGTTGAGTATTTTTTCCATTCAGAAATTTGGTGAATGTCCTCCACTTATTGCAATCCTCATCCAATATTAAGCATCCTTCCCAATCTAGTGTCCTTCACAGGACACTACATCATTGATTTTCAGGGTTTGAAGCTATAATGTAATCTCAAGCTTTGCATACTTTTAGAACATAGAATCCCTAGAGAACAGAAGGAAGCCATTCAGCCCATTGAGTCTTTACTGACCACATCCCACCCAGGCCCTATTCCCCTAATCTCACTGCTAATACCCCTGACACTAGGGTAAATTTAGCATGACCAATCAACCTATCCTGTATATCTTTGGACTGTGGGACGAAACCAGAGCACCCCGAGGGAACCCACCAGCACAGGGAGGAAGTGCAAACTCTACACAGACAGTGACCCGAAGCCAGAATGGAACCTGGGACCCTGGTGCTGTGAGGTTCCAGGGACCCAGGTTCAATTCCAGCCAAGATGGTTTTTATAAACGATAGCTTATTGTAATTCATCAATCAGGTCGACTGTAAGGTTTTTCCCCAGGGGTGGAATGGTTGCTACGAGAGAACACAGGTTTAAGGTGCTGGGGAATAGGCACAGAGGAGATGTCAGGGGTAAGTTTTTCACCCAGAGGGTGGTGGGTGAGTCGAATCGGCTGCCGTTGGTGGTGGTAGAGGCAAATGCGATAGGGTCTTTTAAGAAACTTCTGGATGAATTAATGGGACTTAATAGGTCTATGTTTCAATGTAAACCTAGTAGGTCGGGATATGATTGGTGCAACTTGTGGGCCGAAGGGCCTGTTTATGCTGTCGTTTTGCGGTTTTCTCTCTGTGGAGAGCTGTCGAGAATTGGTCACAAGCAACCATGAAGCAAACCTTGCAACTGATTTGAAAAATCCAAGCTATTTGGCATGTAACATTCTTCAGCTCCTTGCTGTTTGAACAAGTTTGTGAGTTACCTCAGCAGTGAGGCAAATCGGCACTCCCAGCACTTTGACAGCTCTGTAATTTGCAACCAGTGACCTTGGCCATATAACCTGAGGGTGAAGGCCCACTGCAGTGGATTACACAAACCATAAAACAGTGATAGCCAGTACTTGACTGGGAGAAGAATGTTACATCCTGAATAATGCTAGCTGAGCTGGTGGGACGGATAGTGGGGAATGAAAGTGGGAATTCTATTAGGGAAACGGGAGAAGTGGAAAGGTGTAATAAATCGGGGGTGACTCAATATGGCTTGAAGCAAACAAGACCTTCTGGACAAACACTAAGAATAGTACAGGGTAGAGCAGGGACAAGAATGGATGTTGCAGGTTCCAGGGTTCAAATGCTTTAGTCGGAGTAGAGAAGGAGGTAGAAGGGGGGGAGGAGTGGCATTATTAGTCAAAGACTGTATCACAGTGACAGAAAAGAAGTTTGATGAGGACTTGTCTGTTGAGGTAGTATGGGCTGAGATTAGAAACAGGAGAGGAGAGGTCACCCTGTTGGGAGTCTTTTATAGACCTCCTAAAAGTTCTAGAGAGGTTGAGGAAAGGATTGCAAAGTCAATTCTGGTCAGGAGTGAAAGTAATAGGGTAATTGTTATGGGGGACTTTAACTTTACTAATATTGATTGGAATAGCTCTAGCTCGTTAGAGGGGTCAGTTTTTGTACAAAGTGTGCAGGAAGGTTTTTTGACTCAGTATGTAGATAGGCCAACTAGAGGTGAGGCTACATTGGATTGGTGCTGGGCAATGAGCCAGACCAGGTGTTAGGCTTGGAAGTTGGTGAACATTTTGGTGATAGTGACCACAATTCGGTTACGTTCACCTTAGTGATGGATAGGGATAGGCATGAAGCTGGGGGCAGTAGTTATAGCTGGGGGAAGGGTAATTGAGGCCATCAGGAGAGAATTAGGGTGCATAGATTGGACTAGGAAACTACAGGGACTGGGAACATCTGGAATGTGGAGCTTATTCAAGGAGCAGCTGCTGCGAGTCCTTGATAAGTATGTCCCTGTCAGGCAAGGAGGAAATGGTCGAGTAAGAGAACCTTGGTGTACGAAAAAAGTTGATTTGCTGGTTAAAAGGAAAAAGGAGGCTTATGTCAGGATGAGGCTTGAAGGCTCGGTTAGTGCAATGGATAGCTATAGATTAGCCAGGAGGGAGCTAAAGAGTGAATTGAGGAGAGCTAAGAGGGGACACGAGAAGACTTTGGCTGATAGGATTAAGGAGAATCCTAAAGCTTTCTTTAGATATGTTAAGAATAGAAGATTGGTTAGGGCAAGATTAGGGCCAGTCATAGACAGCAGTGGGAAGTTGTGCGTGGAGCCTGAAGAGATTGGAGAGGTACTGAATAAATATTTCTCTTCGGTATTCACGCAGGGTGATGTAAATGTAGTTATGGAGAACACTGAGGTACAGGGTAGCAAACTGGAAAGTATTGAAGTAGATAGGGAGGATGTGCTAGATATTCTCAAGGGTTTGAAGTTGGATAAGTCCCCTGGGCCGGACGGGATTTACCCTAGGATTCTCTGGGAGGCAAGAGAGGAGATTGCAGAGCCTCTGGCTCTGATCTTCAGGTCGTCGTTGGTTACGGGTGTGGTTCCGGAGGACTGGAGGATAGCGAATGTGGTCCCATTGTTCAAGAAGGGGAAGAGAGACCTTCCAGGGAATTATAGGCCAGTGAGTCTTACTTCTGTTGTGGGCAAAGTATTGGAGAGAATTATTAGGGATAGGATTTATAGTTATTTAGAGAGAAATGAATTGATTGGGGATAGTCAGCATGGTTTCGTGAAGGGTAGGTCGTGCCTTACTAACCTCATTGAGTTTTTTGAAAAAGTGACCAAAGAGGTGGATGGGGGTAAGGCGGTTGATGTGGTATATATGGACTTTAGTAAGGCGTTTGATAAGGTGGCCCATGGAAGACTTCTGCAGAAAATGCAGATGTATGGGATAGAGGGTGATTTAGCTAATTGGGTTAGGAATTGGCTAGCAGATAGAAGACAGAGGGTGGTGGTTGATGGGAGATATTCATCTTGGAGTTCGGTGACAAGTGGTGTACCTCAGGGGTCTGTTTTGGGGCCCCTGCTGTTCGTAATTTTTATAAATGATCTGGATGAGGGTATTGAAGGATGGATTAGTAAATTTGCAGATGACACTAAAGTCGGTGGAGTGGTAGATAGTGAAGAGGGGTGTTATAGTTTGCAGGGAGACTTGGACAAGTTGCAGAGCTGGGCCGAGAGGTGGCAAATGGAGTTTAATGTGGAAAAGTGTGAGGTAATGCACTATGGCAGAAATAATAAATGTGTAGAGTATAGGGCTAATGGTAGGATTCTTAGTAGTCTAGATGAACAGAGGGATCTTGGTGTGTATGTGCATAGATCCCTGAAAGTAGGCAGTCAAGTCGAGAAGGTTGTTAAGAAGGCATATGGAGTCTTAGCTTTTATTGGTAGGGGGATTGAATTTCGGAGCCGCAACGTCATGTTGCAACTGTACAAAACTCTAGTGCGGCCGCACTTGGAGTATTGTGTGCAGTTCTGGTCCCCACATTATAAGAAAGATGTGGAGGCATTGGAGAGGGTACAGAGGAGGTTTACCAGGATGTTGCCTGGTATGGAGGGCAGGTCCTATGAAGAGAGGCTGAGGGATTTGAGGTTGTTTTCGTTAGAAAGGAGGCGGCTAAGAGGGGACCTTATCGAAACATATAAGATGATTAGAGGTTTAGATAGGGTGGACAGTGATAGCCTTTTTCCTAGGATGGAGAAAGCTAGCACGAGGGGACACAGCTTTAAATTAAGGGGTGATAGTTATAGGACGGATATCAGAGGTAGGTTCTTTACCCAAAGGGTGGTTCGGGAGTGGAATGCCCTGCCTGCAGCAGTTGTAGATGCGCCAAGTTTGGTGGCGTTTAAGAGGTTAGTTGATAAGTATATGGAAGAGAAGGGAATGGTTTAGTTTGGAGGGGCATTGCTTTTTATATTGGTCGGCGCAACATCGAAGGCCGAAGGGCCTGTTCTGTGCTGTTATGTTCTATGTTCTACATACAGCAAGGGCGGACAATGTGGGTGCTCCAGTACAGCCCCTCCTGGTACGTGCCCTTCTCCTGCTTGACTTCTCGCCATGGCAACCCATAGGGTCTGGATCATGTGGTCCTCGGAAACCCCTACCTGTACATTTATAGGACTATGTCTAATCCGTGCTTCCTTAAACTATCTCAATACTTGTCTAAATTCATAAAATCCATACAGTGCAGGAGGAGGCCATTTGGTCCATCAAGTCTGCACCGACAGCAATCCCATCCAGGCCCTATTCCCGTAACCCCACATGTTTACCCCACTAATCCCTCCAACCCATCCATCCCGGGACACTAAGAGGCAATTTAGCAAGGCCAGTCGAGCTAACCCGCACGTCTTTGGGCTGTGGGAGCATTCGGAGGAAACCCACTCAGACATGGGGAGAATGTGCAAACGCCACACAGAGAGTGAGCCAAGCTGGGAATCGAACCCAGGTCCTTCGAGTTGTGAGGCAGCAGTGCTAACCACTGTGCCAGGCATGCCACCCAAAACAATGGTGCCCAACATGACCAATGCACCCAACACGTCTCTGTTCTTCAGGCAAAGTACCGGTGATCAGTCCTGATATCCCACCACATGGGGGATGCCTGGCAAAAGATTCTTCATCATACACCGGACAATCTCACAGGCTGATGAGACTCCAAAAGGTAACTTTATACACACTACAGTCCGCAGCCAACTCCAGCTGCTGATGGGCATGGCTGAGATCCAATTAGATATGTTTTAAATCTCTTTTGTCCCGATGGTTTATAAAAGCCATCCGTAGCTGGAATTGAACCTGGGTCCCTGGCACTGAAGTACAGCGGATAGCACTGCTACCTCACAGTGCCACGATCCCAAGTCCAATTCCAGCCTCAGGTCACTGAGTTTAGCCCAGCAATCTTAAATTCTGCGTGTGGGTTATCTGTCTATCTGTGCGCGTGTGGGGTGCCTGTCTATCTGTGTGGGTGCGGGGTGCCTGTCTACCTCTGTGCTCCTCTATTGATAGTTAATTTGTAATCCCTGCAACCACTCATTGCCCAGTCCAGTTTCAGAATGGGGAGTACGGGTGCAGTCCAATTGGAAACTTGTACAGGTTTTATAATACTGAAATCTCCCAGCTTCCTGAGCTCGGTTCCCACCTTCTATTGAAGGGTATAAGGTACCGGGCAGGCCTCAAAAAATTTCAACATTGTTTCCTGATCCAGATAGATTTTAGCTTTAGCTTCCTGTAAATATCCTAATTCCTTTTGGTAGACCTCAGAAGAATATTTATATAGCAGCTCCTGAAAACTTCCAGATTTAATATCTATCCATATTTGCTTTAACCAATCACGGCCCATTTAACCAAGGTCTGGTTATGAAGATTGGTAGCTTCGCTGCCTGGTTCTGATATGTCACTGTTACTGTTGCTGCATTGTGAATCTCTGCTGTATGTGATTTGATTTATTATTGTCTCACGTATATAGTGAAAAGTATAGTTTCTTGTGCACGACAAGGCAAACCGTTGATAGAGAAGGAAAGGAGAGAGTGTAGAATGTAGTGTTACAGCCATAGCTAGAGAGAGATCAGATTAGTGTGAAGTAGGTCCATTCAAACATCTGATGGCAACAGGAAAGAAACTGTTCTTGAGTTGGTTGGTACGTGCTCTAGATTCATTTATGAGAGAGTGGAAGAGAGTACACTCAGGGTGCAGGAGATCTTTAATGATGCTGACAGTTGAGAAACATTGAGTGTGATTGAGCTTTCACTAACTGGTGCTCTGTGAACAATAGGCCCAAATATATAAGGACAGTTACCCCTATATCATGTGGAATTTTGGTTGTCCAGTTCAAGAATGGCACAGTGGTTAGCACTGCTGTCTCCCAGCGCCAGGAACCCGGGTTCAATTCCAACCTTGGGTCCGCATGGAATTTACACATTCTCCCCGTGTCTGCGTGGGTTTCCTCCAGCTGCTCCGGTTTCCTCTCCCATGTACAGGTTAGGTCGATCGGCTATGCTAAATTGTACCTTAGTGTCAGGGGGCTAAGCAAAGTAAATGTATGGGGTTATAGCAGTTTGTAGTCAGTGCAGGCACAATGGGCCGAATGGCCTCCTTCTGCACTGTAGGAATCCTATAGTATTCTAAAAGGGGATGTGGCTATGTTAGAAAGGGTTCAGAGATGAGCACCCAGGTGGATTACTGATTTTAAAGGTACCCTTTCTCCCAGTGCACAGAATACCCCCAAAGATTCTGGCCTGCCACGGGAATTGGAGTGGGCGAGGGGTGGACCATTGAAAATCCGTTGACTTTGGGTGGGATTTTACAGTTTGGGGATGAGCACAGCCTGTGTCTGCTCTCACTGTTAGAAAGAAGATGGATCAAAGCAGCCAGGAAGGCAGTGAGAATTACAGAGCTGTTTTAAACCCCCTGATCTCCACCAGCTCACAGGACAAGGGCAGCGAATACATGGGAACCATCACCATTGAGCTTCCTGCCAAGCCGCACATCCCTCTGGATTTTGGAAATGTATCAGCTGTCCCTTCACTGTCGCTGGCTCAAAATCCTGGAGCTCTTTCCCTAACAGCACAGTGGGTGCTCCTACACCACATGGGACTGCTGCAGTTCAAGAAGGCAACTCACCACCACCTTCTCAAGGGCAACAAATGCTGGACTAGCCAGCCACTCCCACATCCCATAGAAGAACATAAATAATGTTATTGTGTTTAATGAATTCATGTGAAGGTGTTACAGAGACTTGAGGGTTGAGGGAAAACAAGACCATGATTGAGTAGCAATGCAGGAGGCACTTGAGGAGCTGAATGGCTGTTCTGACTTTCATTAGCCTGTACATATTCAATTGTTGGAGAATGTATCTAATATTTACATCATACATTCTCTGTTCAGTTGCATGTTAAAGTTTTGATGTACTATTGCTAATGTCTACTATCAGTGTAGCAGCATATTAACCGTTAAACGAGGCTGGTTTTGTGCAGTGGAACTTTTTAGTGCCAACTGAGTTATTTATCGATGAGATGGATTGCTGTCCCGTTCCACCTGCCTTGGATTATGTTGTTAGTGAGAGTTTGCTTGATCTGCTGCAGCTCACTTTGCTTGGGATTCTGATGTAAGGTAGTGAGATAGGACACCCGCTCTTCCAGCCGGAGCTAGATTTGAACCCAGATCCAAAGATGTAAGGACTTAATCTCCAGGTCACTTTTTTCTTGTCAACTCCAGTATCCATGTATCCTGCAGGATGAGGTGTTATACTGTTTGCTCTCTCAAGGATGTGAAAAATTTCAAAAACAGCAGAAGTTTTGTACCTGATGCCTTGGCCAGTATCGATCCTTCAACTAACATCATTAAAACCATTACCTGTGATTACTTGCTGTGGGTAAAACTGACGGCTACTTTTCCTTACAATACTTCCAAAAGTGTTCCATTTTGAACATTCTGAAAATTTCTACATTTAAATGAAGGTTCATTCATTGTTCAGATAGGATGAAGTGATGTCCATTCAGTGTTGGACATCATGATACTTGATAGTGATTTCTGTCGGAGCTTTACATTTTGTAGGAAAGTTGGTTTGGATATGGGCTGTATGTCTTATAGAGCAGGACAAGTGTAAGTATATAGCAGTAATCTAATTTATTTATGCTCTAAGTTTAAAGTTTATTATTAGTATCACAAGTTGTCTTACATTAACATTGTAACGAAGTTACTGTGAAAATCCTGGAGATGCCACACTCCAGCGCCTGTTTGGATACATGGGAGAATTTAGATGACCAATGCACATAACCTGCACATTTTTCAGACTGTGGGAGGAAACTGGAGAACGCAGAGAAAACCCATGCAGACACAGGGAAAATGTGCAGACTCTGCACCCAAGCCAGGAATCGAACCCGGATCCCTGACACTGAGACAGCAGTGTTAATCACTGTGCCACCCCAATTTCTGAAAAACAATCTCCAGCAAAGCTAAGGAATGATTATAGACTGCCACAGATTAGCGGAGAGTGAAAACTAGCAAATGCAATACCTTCAAGCCCCTTGTCTCTAGTCTGTTATTGATAGTGGCACAGTGGTTAGCACTGCTGCCTCACAGTACCAGGGACCCGGTCACTGTCTGTGTGGAGTTCGCACATTTTTCCTGTTGCTGCGTGTGGTTAGGTTGATTAGCTATGCTATTATTGCCCCTTAGTGTCAGAATGTTAACAGAATAAATATTATGCCTGGTTGGGATCCTTGACAGTGCAGGTCTGTTGGGCTACGTAACCTCCTTCTGCACTGTAGGGGTTTCTATGAAACCTCCCACGTATAGTAGGCTGTTGTATCTGGGACCTCTGAGAAGTGAAAACTCTTCCTGGTACACTGCTAAAAATCGTAATATCCCAGGCATGTCCATTATCAGTCTCTTCCTCTTGTGTATAAGATGATTTATCAATGTTCTCCTGGACACGGTTAATGTATACATCACAGCTGCCTGCTTTGACCAGATCTGATTCCAGGAGATCTTGGAGACCACCCAGATGGTATGTAATGAATTCTCTCCCCAGTTATTGGAAGAAACTCTCAAACACATGCTTTCCTTTTTGTGTTCGCTACTGATGGTGTGCCTTTATTTTTGGAAGGATTTAATTTTGATTCGGGCACTCCATCTCAGCCGATACCTCCAACTTCATTCCCTTTTTGAGGTCTCACTTCTGTTCGCTTTTCCAGATCATCGAGAGAAAGACTTGCATTTAAATAATACCATCATGACCACCGGATATCCCAATTGCTTTACAGCCAGTGAAGTGTAGTCACTGTAGTAATGTAGAGAACTTGGCGGCCAGTAACATAGAGGAAACTTTTCTCCTGGGCTGTGGGAGAAGGAAAAGGGGCAATGGACAGCAGCAGGAAGGCAGAAGGTGGGATGGAGCTGCAGAGCTTTTGTTCCTGTGTTGGGCGTCCTGACCTCCTTGTTTTGAGAGAATGAGACCGATTTTAATAGTTCATGCATCCTAAAGTAGGACGAACGAAGAAAGCAGGGTTCTGCACCCGTGATTCTCCACACACATCTCCCATCTCTGACCACTAAAGTTTATTTATTAGTGTCACCAACAGGCTTACATTAACACTGCAATGAAATTACTGTGAAAATCCCAGTTGTCACACTCCGGTGCCTGTTCGGAGGGAGAATTTAGGATGGTGAATGCATCTAACCAGCACGTCTTTCAGACTGAGAGGGGAAACCCGCGCACCCAAAGGAAACCCACATAGACATGGGGCGAACGTGCAGAGTCCATGCAGATAGTGACTCAATCTGGGAATTGAACCCGGGTTCCTTGCGCTGTGAGGCAGCAGTGCTAACCACTGCGCCGCTGTACTGCCTGTGTGTGAAACAGTGAACAGTTTCTCAGAGGCATTCATAGAGTTATGTAATTAATTACATGCTTATATACTCGAGTATAACTAATGTTCTGGTAATACACTGGATATAATATAACTAATTGTATACTAATGTAATATGGTGTTATGTGACTATAATATTCTGGACTAACACTGCAGTTATGTAAGGGACTATATATGAGTTTAATAGCGTTATCAGTCAAGCTAATATTAAACTAGTAATCCCTGTCAATACAAATATTTGGGTTCTGAGTAATGCTCTGATTTTGGGCTAAGCTCCAGATAAGCTCCTGCCAATCTAATTGGCAGGGAATGTGGTGATATTAAGTCACTTGTGCATCTTTTACACATCATTTCTAGGTGTGTGTTGACCCAGATCTCCAGGATATGTCTACATACCAGGCTTCGTCCCTTTATCTGCAGCCTCCTGGCCTGATACTGAGAAATCCCCTGCCATTAACCCAAGGAATTTCAGCCCAAGGAGATGAGAGGTTTGGACACCAGATCGAGGGCAAACACAACTTGGAAATGTTCAGTCTGAGTGAAAGCTGGGAAGTGCGTGTGGAACTGGGGTTCTAGGGTGTGAGCTAGCTCCCTAATATCAGTGGGAGGTTTATCTGCCACGGTGGGAAAACTATGGTAACTCTGGGTAGAGAGCAGAAGTGGCGTTTACCTTCGCCGAAAACCACCTCTTCAATCGTCACTGGGAATCTCCAGTACTGAGAATGAGTGGAGTTTTTGGCTGGAATGCCAAATTCTCTGTTCTCACTTACAGGTTGCCAGCATTGGAGAATCACGTCTCTTTTTGCTTACGTATGATTGTTCTAGTGGAGTTTTCAAATTTATTTGTTTATTAGCATCACAAGTAGGCTTACACTAACACTGCAACAAAGTTACTGTGAAATTCCCCTGGTTGCCACACTCTGGCATGTGTTCGGATACACTGAGGGAGAATTTAGTCTGGTCAATCCACCTAACCAGCACATCTTCCAGGCTGTGGGAGGATATCGGAGCATCCGGAGGAAACCCATGCAGACATGGGGAGAATCTGCACGGTGACCCAAGCCGGGAATTGAACCCGGATGCCTGGTACTGTGAGGCAGCAATACTAACCACTGTGCCACCGCGCCGTCCCACAAGTTATGGCGGAGATGACAATGAATCCGCATAAATTTGGTCAATTAAGAGCAGAAGAAATGTAGATTTAATATAATTAAAAAGGATTTGGTGATAGGAGTACAGAGGAACTATTTCCTCGGTGGAAGCTTGCGGGGAGAGAATCGAGAACATGAGGGCTTATCCTTAAAATTAGTTTGTAGCTGTATTGGACTGAAATCAGGAAGCACTTCTCACCCAGAGAGCAAAAAGATTTGCATTTAAATCATACTTTTCATGACCACCAGCAGACATGTCAATGTACCTTTCAGACAGTGATTTACTTTCTAAAGTGTAATCAATGTCCTAAAGTAGGAAAAGCAACAGCTCACTTATACATTGTAAACTTCCAACCAAGAGAAATGTGATATGAATCAGAGCATCTGTTTTTGTGATATTAGCCAGGACACTGAGGATGAAATATCTGCTACTCTTTGTAATATTGGCATGGGGTGTGAAATAATTCGGATAGAAATCCCACAACACCAGTTGAAAGTCCAAGCAGGGTTTATTTGTAGCAAAAGCCGCAAGCTTTCAGGACAGCTTTGGTGTTGTGGGATTTCTTTGTTTTATCCCAGTCCAACGCCGGCATCTCCACATTATGAAATAATTCCTCCAAGGCTGGTGTCCCTTCACCAGATCCTCTTTATTTATAAACTCAATTCCAGTCTCAGTGCTTTAGAATTGGAATATCAGGGCCCCAACTTCTCAATATACATATAGGTGAGGCTCCCTGATTGGGCTCATTACCTCAATCAGGGAGCTTGTACTCTGAGGCCCATCTCATGGGCCTCACTGAGATTATTATACAATCTTTTATGATCTCTTTTTAACATCTCACGTGAAAACAGCACCTCTGACAGTGCAGCGTTCCCCAGCCCCCGGTACTGGAGTGGGAGTGAGGGCTTTGAACTTTGTATTCGTCCTCGGATTGACCTTTAACCTGGAATCTGGTCACTGGACTGTCTGTTAACTAGTCACAAAGCTGGAACTGCTGCCCTCAAAAGACTGTGGTTGCTGTGACGTCAATTAGGTGAGGTGGTGACATAGTGGTACTGTCGCTGGGAGTGATTCAGAGACCCAGCGAAATGCTCTGGAGACCTGGGTTCAAATCCCACCAGCGCAGATGGTGAAATTTCAATTCAATAAAAAATCTGGAATTAGAAGTCTGATAATGACTATGATATAGAGATGCTGGCGTTGGACTGGGGTAAACATAGTAAGAAATCTCACAATACCAGGTTAAAGTCCAACAGGTTATTTGGTAGCAAAAGCCACTAGCTTTCGGGGCTTTGCCTCTTTGTCAGGTGAGTGACTCAACTGATGAAGGGGCAAAACCTGAAAGCTAGTTGGACTTTGACCTGGTGTTGAGACTTCTTACTGTGCAATGACCATGAAACCATTGTCAATTGTCGTAAAAGCCCACAGGTTCATTAATGTCCTTTTGAGGAAAGAAATCTGCCATCCTTACCCTGGTCTGGTCTACATGTGACTCCAGAGCCACAGCAATGTGACTCTTAAATGCGTTCTAAAATAGTTGGCATGATGGCGCAGTGGCTCGCATTGCTGCCTCACAGCGCCAGGGACCCAGATTCGATTCCCAGCTTTGGTCACTATACGTGTGGAATTTGCACATTCTCCCCATGTCTACAAGCATTTCCTCTGGTTTCTTGCCACATTCCAAAGATCATAGAAACCCTACAATGCAGTGCTGGTTAAATGGATTGTCCGTGTTAAATTGCTCCTTAGTGTCAGGGAGACTAGCTATTGTAAATGCATAGGGTTATAGGGATAGGCCTGGGTAGGATTGTGGTTGGTGCAGATTTGATGGACCAAATGGCCTCCTTCTGCACTGTAGGATTCCATGATTATTATTCTTGTGATCTTTCATACAGGGAATGTTTTCTTAAGTTTTTGACTTTTAGTCCTTGTTGTAGATTTTAAAATAGAACCCAAACATGCTGGAGCTATCGGCATCTGTTGGCAACCCCTGTTCTACTCAATCATCTGCTTTGCTAAATTCGGCAATGTATTATCGTAATTGCACTAATTAGGATTGGGACATGGTGTTTTCTCTTTAATTCTACAATTCTGAAGGAAGCACAGGGAGATTTGCAATTTAGGAAATTATTTAAAGTGTTGTTTAAAATTGAAATGTAAACTTGGTAAAACAGGAGGCCACGGTTGCTTTAGAAGTGCAGTAATAGGTTGGGAAAATATGTAAGAGTTCATCGATGATACTTCAAAGTTAGTTTTGCTTAGAAGTTGAAAAAAGATCTCTCTATTGCACTTGTGTTCCTTTGGCCTTGCTGCAGTGAAACCACTTCTGAGGTGGATAAAAGTTGTCTTTGACCACATCTGACACTCATGGTGGAAGAAAGAGTGTGAATGTTCTGTGTTCAAACAGCAACTGCTCAAACATACAACAGTTTCTATCTGCAAGCCAGCAGTTCTTTAGTAACAAATATGTAGTCTCACAGTGCCAGCGACCCGGGTTCAATTCCAGTCTTGGGTCACCGTCTATGTGGGATTAGCTTATTCTCCCCCTGGGATTACTATGGGCGCTCCGGTTTCCCACCACAGTCTGAAAGATGTGCAGGTTAGGTGGATTGGCCATGCTAAATTGCCTCTTAGTGTTAGGGGGGTCTAGAGAGTAAATACATTGGGTTACAGGAGTAGAGCCTGGGTAGGGTGGTTGTTGTTGGTGCAGGCTTGATGGGCTGAATGGCCTCCTTCTGCACTGTAGGGAGGGATTTTAATCATTCTAAGTATATAGCTGTCTCTTCTTCCTGGTATTGTGGCATCCTCAACAAAGAAGATTTCTATCATTGGATACATTATGGAGCAGCTATATGGGCTATGAATGAGACAATGATGCGGATAGATGGTGAGGGGTGGGGAGTAGGCTTTGTGCTGTGCCTAAACAGTGAAGTGAATCAGTTTGACCTCTTTAGAACATAGAACACTACAGCACTTTGGCCCTCAATATGCGCCGATCATATCCATACTTACCATGCATACCCTCTAACCCTCAATCCCATTAAATCCCATGTACTCATCCAGAAGTCTCTCAAAAGACCCCAACGAGTTCACCAACAGCAGCCGATTCCACTCACTCACCACCCTCTGAGTGAAAAACTTCTGTGACGTAAATACGGGAGATGAGTTTTTGGATAGATCCCCACTTTTCCCTCGATCTTACAGTGAATGTTATCCCTTTTGGGTTAGCCATGCATTGCTTCTGTGAAAATCCTGTCAGTCTGTGGGACACTGAAAAAAATTCACCTGCGTTGTTTAAATTTTTGGTAAAGCTCTAAATTCTTTGTAAACATATATGGTGATTAAGGTAGTTAAATAACCGAAACACTGCTCTTCCCATTCTCAGCAATACAAGCAGTTCTTTTATATTTGAATGTCATTGCCTGACTCGTACAGCTCAGAGGGAGGTGTTTTGTGCCAATATTTACCATGAACTCAGATAAAAACCTATCTCTGATTTGAGCCTGTCTGTTTGAGAGTGTGTGCCAGTCAGGAGTTAGGTCTCATTATGCTTGGCATAGTGGCACACTGGTTCACACTGAGAAGGAAGTCCCAGACTGGTGGTCTTTTCTGATATCATCCATGTAAATCTTCTTTATATCTTTCCCAGTGCCTGTATGCTTTTTTTATAATATGGCGGCTGGAACTGCATACTGTACTCTTAAATATGGCTTAAATCAAGGTTTGTAGAATCTGTAGATAACAGAAGGAGCCCATTTGGCCCAATACATCTGCATTGACTCTCCAACAAAGCATCCCACCCAAGCCCTATCCACATAATCCCATGTATTTCCTCATCTAATCCCCCGAATCCACATAAAGGGGCAATTTAGCATGGCCAATCCTCCTAATCTGGACTGGGAGGAAACGAGAGCACCCAGAGGACATCCACACAGATGTGGGGAGAACCCAGGTTGACACGGTGCGGGGAGGGGGGCTCCCATGGAGACAAGGCGGGGGGGGGGGGTATCCCACACCGACATGGGGAGTATATGTTAAATACTGGTTTAATCTAACCTTCAATTCTATCCGTCTAGAAATAAAGCCTAGTTCTTGATTTGCATTTTTTTTTAATGGTTTTGATAACTTGAGGTACGACTTTTTAGGGATTGTTATATTTGTACTTATTTGTCCCTCTCCCCCATCCAAATTTGCATCTCCCAAGTCACAAATGATCTCTCTATTCTTCCTCCTTGCTGTGGTGGTGTTGATTGAGGAGTACACTACCACAATCGCCCTCCCCCTTTGAATAGTGCCGCCGCAGGGCCTGATGAGGCAGCCAGGGTCTGGGCTTCACAGTTTATCCACAAGGGTGCAGACCCAGTGTTGAAAATGTGACCCTGTTTGACATCTCATCTAGAAGACATCATCTCAGAGAGTGCAGCAGTCCCTCAGCCCTGTGTTAGTGTCAGCCTGGGTTATAAACCCTGGGAGAGAGAGAGAGAGTGTTACTCACAGTGCCAGAATGCTGGTTAAAATGATTCATGGTGAATGCTTTTCTTTGGGAAAAGCATCTTAATTTAATTGTTTGTGGTAATAAAGACATTTTTTCCAGAGATTCAGATCTTTGTGGATCACAACAAAGCACACATTCAGCTAATAGGCTATAAATAGAAGTGAAACCATGCAGCTGCTTAATAACTCTCTGATGTAAGATGCGTTATTTTATAGCTTAATTTACAAAGCTTCAATGCTTTGTATATAACTTTCCAAGCTTGCGCAAACTCTTCAATTATTTCATCGAAATAATTTGTTCTTTCACTAAATGTCCTCGTGTGCAATATGGTGAGATCAAAACATTATAACCAGCCCAAAATAGCTCATCTAAAATGTGATTGTTCCCAACTGTTTGCTTCCAACTTTCCTCTCGATCACAACTCTCCCTGTCTACAAGCCTTGTAGTGACATTGCTATAAGCATTGCTGCTCTCAACTTTGCCCTTTAACCTGTCCTAAGCACCAAGTCGGTCAGTGGTTAACAACCGCGCCACCCGTTACATTTTAAAAAATAACTTTACGTTTTCTGAAATGTCAGGTATGTTGATTTTTTTTTTTATCAAATTATCTATAGATGTTTCCAGCAAATTGCTCAGGTTCAGCTGACATGATCTCTGACTTTGCTGGAATATAGTTGTCCTATCTTAAAAACTCTTACCAGGTGTTTAATCCCTTTAACGAAGCGGGCGCCGTGACTTGGAGTGGGATAGAGACTTCATGAGCGATCCTTGATACCCTATCACTGATTTAAAAAGATAGCAAAACAGTGCCCGGGTACAGAAGCTAATGTAGCCAGCAATGCCCACCTGCCATAAATGTTAAAACCTGTAGCATTGAGTCCTCTTCTTCCTCTGGATATTCAGACAAAAAAAAAATGTTCTCCACGCTCACCCGTTCTGCTTGAAACAAGTGAGACTCTCATTCTTATACAGGATGTGGTGATGCAGTTAGAACCCCAATGCCAATACCTTCCCCACTTGTATTGAGGTCACCCAGTGAAGGATGGTCGCCAAGTGGCAACGTTACTGGAATCCAGAGGCCAGGATTAATTCTTCTGAGGTCCGAGTTCCAAGCTCAGCGCAACAGATGAGACTGAAGCTTTTGAATCCATCTTTGGCCAGGAGTGAATGATCCATCTCAGTCACCTTCAGAGGTCCCCGGCATCACAGATACCAGCCTTCAGCCAATTCAATTCTCTGTACGTGATATCCAGAAATGGCTGAAGGCACTGGACGCTGTAAAGACGATGGGTCCTGAACCAACATTCCCACAATAGCACTGAAGATTTGTGGTCCAGAACTAGCTGTGTCTCTAGCCAAGCTGTTCTAGTACAGCTTCAACACTGACACCTACCTAGCAAAGTGGAAATTTACCCAGGTACGGTCTGTATACAAAAAGCAAGACAAATCCAACTACTGACCAATCTCGGTCGTGAAAAAGTGCTATCAAGTGACGTGTGCTCATCAATAACCTGTTCGCTGATACTCAATTTGTGATTTGCCAGGGTCACATCCCATTGCAGCCTTAGACAAAAGAGCTGAAGGTGTCCCTTTGACTTTAAGGCAGCTTTTGCGAGATGAAAGATCCTGAGCAAAACTGGAGTCACTGGGAATTGGGGAAAAGCTCCCCATTGGTTGGAGTCATACTAAGCACAAAGGAAAATAGTGTGTTTGGAGGTCAGTGATTTCAGGAGTGTAGCAGGAGTTCCTCAGGGTACTGTCCTAGATCCAATCATCAAGAGCTGCTTCCTTCCACTGGAAGCTCTGCAGTGGTGATGTTCACAGCAGTGTCCAGAACCATTTACCATTGCTCAGATACTGAAGCAGTCGAGCAAGACCCGGACAATATTCCAGCCTTGACTCATAAGTAGCAAGGAACGTTTGCACCACATGAGTGCCACAGCCGGTGACCATCTCCAACAAGAGAGGTGGCTGGAGACATGGCTGGGCAGTGTCCATCGAACACCTTGGCAGTGCCAAGTGGGCATTCCCAGTGTGGCAGGGACAGTGCCAGAAGATGGAGCCTAAGTGGGGGCTTCTTAGAACATTTGAGTGTAGGTTGGGACAGTAGTTAGCACTGCTGTCTCACAGTTCAATTTCGGCCTCAGTTGAGTGTCTGTGTGAAGTTTACACGTTCTCCCTGTGTCCGCGTGGGTTTCCTCTGGGTGCTCCGCTTTCCTCCCGCACTCCAAAGTACTGCAGGTTAGGTGGATTGGCCATGCTAAATTGCCCCTTAGTGTCCCAAGATGAGTAGGCCAGAGAGACTAGCAGGGTAAGTACAGGGTTATGGGGATAGAACCTGGGTGGGATTGTTGTTGGTGCAGACCCAATGGGCTGAATGGCCTCCTTCTGTAGATTTCTACGATTCCTCTTTATTAGATACCAAAATATTGAAAATGGGTATAAAAAAGGTTGTTTGGCTAACAATCAAACCTCATTCAATTGGCGAATGAATCTTTTTGTTTTCCAGTTGGTGTAGGAAGGGAAGGCAGTGCGTCACAAAGATGGATGTGTTAGCCAACTGTTGGCTAGTGTGGGGTTAATTCATGTGATGAAGCCTCCAGTGATATATTTAAGCGCAGTTGGCAACCCTCCCTCACCCTAATCTTCTCTTCATGGTTGGACAGAATGATCTCATTTCGCAGGCTCATTAATGAAGGGCCAGCCACTGAGATTGACCCCTGGCTGTCTTTGCAGCAGGGGAGGTGAAGGTTATGTAAATCTGCGCTCACAAACTGACCTTTCTGAGTGTGGGAAACATGCCTACTGTACTCTGCCACTTCTTTTCCCACCCCATATGAGACACTATTTTGATTTTAAACGCGGGCAGAAAATTATTGGGCTGTTTGGCTTGAGTGAGTGTTTCAGCTTTGCTGTTAATCAGAAAGTTCCTGTGCATGCTATTCTCAATATGTTTCATTGACCTCTTCACATTCCTGAGCTGGGATTAGCAGCATAGATCAGTTGGTGTAAACCATTCATCTTGTTATTAGTTCATGAGTTACATACACCAACTAGTTAACACTGCTGCCTCATGGTGCCAGGGACCCAGTTCGATTCTGATCAGTCTGCGTGGAGTCTGCACATTCTCCCTGTGTCTGTGTGAGTTTTCTCTGGGTGCTCCAGTTTCCTTCCACAGTGCAAAAAATGTGCAGGTTGGATAGAATTGGCCACGCTAAATTGCCCCTTAGTGCCCCATTAGCTACGGAGATGGGGCCTGGGTAAAATACCCTGTCACAGAGGTGGTGCAGACTCCACGCAGACATTGACCCGAGGCCAGAATCGAACCTGGGTCTGTGGCGCTGTGAGGCAGCCGTGCTAATCACTGTGCTGCTCGTACAGCACAAACTTGGAGCACCCTCTTTTTTTTGAGTAGGAAGGAAAGGGACATCTTAGTTTGAGTTTCAAAGAGTCTGAGAATTGATTTCCTGACCTCGGGCAGATCACCCTTCTCAATGCCTTGATTAATTCCTAGAATGAAAAGTGTGCAGCTATAATGAATTGAAATTGGCAACATCTGATAAAGGAAGCTTAACAACTTGGGCTGGGCCCTTCATTTAAAACCTTTGACCACAATTAGAACTGTAACAATAGCCAGTCAATTATAATATTGTAGATGATATTGAATTACAGGAAAGCAGTGTTTACGATAACTCAGCGACCTTGCATTCCGAGGGAGCAACATCAAGACTTCTGATGTTGCTGCAGTTCAGCTTGTAATTCTGTGATCCCTGCTTTATGGTGACAAATTTCCTTTTAATTAAGAAAAACTTTCACTGATACAAGAACTGCTGTGACATCAGACTGGTCCAAGGTACCTTACAACCACTGAGGCGCTTTTAAAATGTACTTGGAACATTGGGAAGTGGATTTAGACTACAGCAAAGTCTGGAAATGTGTGGTCTAATAATAGCTAGGATGGCACAGTGGCTAGTATTGCTGCCTCAGAGACCCGGGTTCAATTCCCGGCTTGGGTCACTGTCTGTGTGGCGTCTGCACCTTCTCCCTGAAAAATATATGGGCTGGGTTGCTTGGCCATACCGCATTGCCCCTTAGTGTCAGGGGGACTTGTTAGGATAAATACCTGGGGTTATGGGGATAAGGGTGGGATTGTGATTGGTGCAGACTTGATGGGCTGAACATCCTCCTCTTGCACTGTAAGATGCTAATTGTTTTTTACAGGATGTTGTTTGAGGATTAAATCTGGTGCCAAGGTGCAGGGAGATCCAAAATAGTGCATGCAATCTTTTACATTTTGTCTGAGAGAGGCCTCAATTTAACAACAGACAGGGGAGAAGGGCAAACTGAACTCCTTTATTTTTCTTCCTGTCTATCCGTACGCAGAGGCGTTTTAACTTTTTGAAATAAACTGTGGCGTGTTTTCCTGAACACTCGATGGCGTCAATTTTAAAGTGACGCTCAGAAAACTCTCTTTTTAGCTTAAATTGCTTCTTCATATCTGGGGGGTTGGTGGTCACAACTACATACATAACACAAGGAGGAAATAGGAAAGAAAAAGGTTTTATAACTAGGGATAACCTTAAAAAAACAAAGGCATGGATATAATTTACGTGAATGTCAGAGACCAGAATGCTTGAGTGAGGGTTTTCCCACTTGAGAGTTAAAGTTCAGGTGGGTTCAGCGCTTTGAAAACAGGAGCTGACAAATTCCTTCAAAGTTGGCGATGATGCAGCAAAAAAGGTCAGTGTTCAGAAGTTTGGTCCACTCTACAGGCAATGGTAGGAATCTTCCAGAGTACCAACATCAAGGAGCTTTAGACTAAGGGCAGGCTTTCTTGTAAGCTTGGAGTTCTGCTTTGGTGTTGACAGGCAGGCTGTTAACAGCAGACTGCCCTGGGAGTACAGGAATGTAACATTTCCAAAGGCCAGTGGAGCATAGTGGGACGGTGCTTAGCACTGCTGCCTCATAGCGCCACGAACCCAGCTTCCATTCCGGCCTCAGGTCACTGTCTGTGTGGAGTCTGCACATTCTCTGTGTCTGCGTGGGTTTCCTCCGGGTGCTCTGATTTCCTCCCACAGTCCAAAGATGTGCAGGTTAGGCTGGCTGGCCACACTAAATTCACCCTGGTATCAGTGGATTAGCAGGGGCTGCAGGAATGTTTGATTGTGGATGGGGCAGACTTGATAGGCCGAATGGCCTCCTTCTGCATTGTAGGGGTTCTATTATTCAAATAGGTTGTGTCGGTTTGCCCCTGTGGTGTGTGTCAGTCTGCCTGTATAGTACATTGTTTATCTGAAACTGACTCTTCAATCAGGTTCTGTGTCTCTTCACCTTTAAGAGACAGTTTGTGCCTCCACAGGTATAATTTCAATAACCCTTTCTTTTATTATATGTCCACGTCGGGGGGGACACAGACCGCGTGCTTCTCCCTTGTTTTATTGGCTATGTTGGGTTGACACAATTGTAGGCTTGAGATTCCACAGGGATGAAGGTCAAGCTTTGTCCTGTAATTACTATTAGAAGTTTCCAGAACTGTGGCCAACTTTGCAAATCGGGTGATGTGTGGCAGCCATGTTTTTGGTACGACAAAGTCCACTTTTTACAAGTAAGGTTTGACTTGATCGGTTTCATCTCTTATGGTCATGACACTCCTGACACAAAAGGATGGCATGTGCGACTGTGTGGCACTCCCTCAGCTCTGCACTGATAAACCAGCCCTTCCTCCTGGGGCTACATTCACTGTGATTCCTCTTTGATGAACGGAATTAAAAGAAACTTGAAACCACTGAATATATCAAAACTGCAAACTCAAGACAATGAGATACTCGGCAGCACAAGTTGCAAAAGAAATTAATATCAACAACCTTACCATGTTGGTGGTGTATTAACATGTAGTGTCACCAATGGATAAGACAATAAGAATCCTGGGAAATTCCAAATTCCTGGGCATCCAGAATTTGACCTCCTCAATCAATGGAGGTGTTAGACATAACTCTCCAGAAGAGAAGGGTTTCTTTTTACAGAATCCCTCGTTACTACACGCAGAGAAAGTCTTCCCCATATCGTGTTTTTGGCATGAGTGGTACTAAATGAACAGAATTTTTCCCCAGAAGAAGGGAAGGAATAGTGGATGGAAATGGGATGGCACAATGGTTAGCATTCCTGCCTCACAGTGCCAGGGTTCAATTCCGACTTTGGGCCTCTGTCTGTATGGAGTTTGCACGTTCTCCCTGTGACTGGTGTGGATTTCCTCCGGATGCCACAGTGTCCTCCCACAGTCCAAAGATGTGCAGGTTAGGTTGTCTGGCCACGCTAAATTGACCGTAGTGTCAGGGGGTTGCGGGATAGGGCCTGGTAGAATGTAGGACTGTGGTCAGTGCAAACTCAATGGGCCAAACGGCCTCCTCCTGCACTGTAGGGATTCTACGGAGCTAAAGGGATCAAGGAGGAAGGGGGGGAGGAATCAGGGTATTGAATTTGAGGATCAGCTAGTTCAGGTCACTGTCTGTGTGGAGTTTGCACATTCTCCTCGTGTCTGCGTGGGTTTCCTCTAGGTGCTTGGGTTTTCTCCCACAGCCCAAAGATGCGTGGGTTAGGTTGATTGACCATGGTAAGAAATTGCCCCTCAGTGTCCAGGGAAGTGTAGGTTAGAAGGATTAGTGGGTATAATGTATAGGGATATGGAGGAAGGGCCTGGGTGGGATTGTGTTCGGTGCAGACTCGATGGGCCGAAGGGCCTCTTTCTGCACTGTAGGGTTCTATGATGATGATTATAATGAATGATGGAGCAGGCTCGATGGGCTGAATGGCCTCCTCCTTCTAGTTTCTATAATAAACTGCTGAGAGTTTATTGGATTCCCTCACCACTCTGATAGATCAAAGTTAGAAAGACAACATTGACTTATAACTGGAATGTTTGCCCAATGATATTTAATATATAATAAATACTGTTTTTTTTCATTCGATCACACCAAATTTAATCTCTTTCCTTTTCTTTTCCAAGGCATTCTTAGAAAAGTACGGCTACCTTGAACCTGGACCTCGTGAAGCACTGACTGCAGCTCGGGTCAAAGAGGCAGTGAGGTAAGGTTTCCTGAAGCGATGTGAGGGTAACATCAACACTGCATTATTCATCAGTTTGTGGCAATGAGGTCTATGAAACCAGAGCAGATTTAATACTGCCCCCCACCCCCGCCCGGAGCTGGGCTGTGAGGCAGGTGGGGGGATGTGTAATGATGTGGAGATGCTGGTGTTGGACTGGGGTAAACACAGTAAGAAGTCTCACCCCAGGTTAGAGTCCAACATGTTTATTTGATAGTAATCCCACTAGCTTTCAGAAATGCTGTTCCTTTATCAGGTGAGTGGGAAGTTCTGATCAGAAACAGGGCATATAAAGGCACACACGGGTCTCTGATCTTTGGATAAGTGTTCTCCAAGGTGGCCTTCACAACACACAGTGCAGAGACTGATAGCCAAGTTCCGCACACATGAGGACGGTCTCAACAGGGATCTTGGGTTCATGTCACACTATCTGTAACTCCCATGACTTGCCTGAACTTGCAACATCTCACTTACTGTCCTGTCTGGAGACAATACACATCTCCTTAACCTGTGCTTAATGCTATCTCCACTCACATTATCTGCATCTTTAAGACATGATTAGCTGTAAAGATTCACATTCTAATGAGCATTCTGTAAACTGAGTGTGTGCCTTTATATGCCCTGTTTGTGATTAGAAGTCCCCACTCACCTGACGAAGGAACGGCATTCCAAAAGTTTGTGGGGTTGCTATCAAATAAACTGGTTGGACTCGAATGTGGTGTTGTGAGACTTCTTATGGAATGTATGTTGGACAGGCTTGGGATGGAGACCATGTTATCTTCCTGACTTATCTCAATTCAGGTCTGGTTTTGAGAGCGTTTTGAGAATGACCTTCCTGCCTGAAGGCAAAGTGATGCCCCTTAACCAATCCACTTAAGAGTCTCTCTCCACCAACTCTGGTATTTAATCAGTGGCGGGTAGAGATTATGACCTGGCAGGCGAAGTGAGCTCCCTCCTTCTCTGCAACACTGATTTAACGTAGAGAAGTGTCAGCGAAAATCCATGGGACCCTCCGGAAGGCACCTTCCTTTGAAATGATTCTCCCTCCCCATTTCTCACACTGCGAGGCCTCTCTCGGAATGATGCCAGTGCTCCCAACCCATTCACCTTCACTCCTCTGGACACCAACATTAAGCTTAGGCTGACTGCGGTACCGGCAGTGTCCCCTGCTCCTGGTAGCGTTGCTGGTATTGGTGCTGCCGACCTCTGGCCAACGATTCTTAGGGTGGGAAACTCAGCAGGAAGTATGGCTGCCATTGGAGCCAGGAACTCTGACAGTGACCATGGTGGGATTGCCTACAGCTACCCGCCATCGTTACCACTGAGTTCCACCCTGAGACCCTGACCTTCATTTTGGCTGATTTTTGTTGCAGTGAAGAACTGACAAAGATAGGATGTTTTATCTGACCGTGGGGGAGTTGTGTATGGTCCTGCTTCTGTTTCTCAAGATCTTAAAACTTTAGAAGGAGACAATTTCAATCTAAGTACAGGAAGAGAAATAAGGACTGGGATGGGAACATTACATCGAGAGAAAGAAAGACATTGTAAAGGAAAAATACTAAAATTTTAATGATCTCCAACAACAGTTTAGTACCTGTAGCAGTGAGTGAGACTCGCCAGTCTAAATTGTTTGCTTTCTTGGTCGCAGACATTGAGCAATGCGAGAATGTGAATCCCTTGTGCACTCACGATGTTAAATAACAGCTCTAATTTTAAGCTTAACAATCAATAGGCAAACGCAGCAATTTCATGTAACATTTGAGGGTGCTGCCGTTTTCGGGTTAAATCCTGCTGAACAATATCAATAGTGAGTGCTATTCAACACATCATTGCGCTGGCAGAAACTGGCCCAATGGCCAACGATTTCATTCTACACAAGGACAATGCCAGTTGATTCCAATTCCTTTCCCGCACCTTCTCGTGCACTAAGACTTTCGCCTGTCTCCATAGTGAGTAATTCCCGGAACCGGTCGCTAATATGTCACCTGGGGCTTCTTGCTTGAGGTGCATCATTCCTCAAGTGTAGCTGACCAGGAATCTCTTCCACACTTACTGCCAGCCATTGGCACATTTCGAAGGATTTGTGTAGAAACTAGAAGCAGGAGTAGGCCTTTCGGCCCTTCGAGCCTGCTCCACCATGGCTGATCATCAAATTCAATATCCTTTAATTCCCCTCCTTCCTCCCACATCCCTTGATCCCTTTAGCCCCAAGACCGATACCTAATTTCTTGAAATCGAACAACATTTTGTCATCAACTACATTCTGTGGGAGTGAATTCCACATGTTCACCATCCTCTGGGTGAAGAAATTTCTCCTCACCTCAGTTCTAAAAGGTTTATCCCTTATCCTCAAACTATGACCCCCTACTTCTGGACTCCTCCATCACTGGGAACATTCTTTCTGAATCTACCTGTCCAATCCTGTTCGAATTTGACAAGTTTCTATGAGATCCCCCTCACTTTTCTAAACTCCAGTGAATATAATCCTTACTGACTTAGGTCTGTCGTATGAGGAGAGACTGCCATCCCAGGAATCAGCCTGGTAAACCTTTGCTGTACTCCCTCTATAGCAAGGACATCATTTCTCAGATATGGACACCAAAACTGCACACAACACCCCAGGTGTGATCTCACCAAAACAATTGTGGTAAAACATCTCTGCGATTGTACAGGGCCACGCCTGGAGTATCATATTTGGAAGGATTTGCAGGTTAACCTGTTTGACCGTGTTATGAATGTACCTTCTTGGCTGTAATGTCCTGGGTGGATTTTGAACCCGTAGCTTCTGACTCTGAGCCATTTGTTACCTGCTGCGCTTGTGTGTAGGACACAGTAAGAAATCTGACAACATCAGTTAACTGCTGGATCCAAGTGGAGAGAATCTCCAGTGAGTTTACTATCAAATAAATCGGTTGGACTTAAACCTGGTGCTGTCAAACTTCTTACTGTGTTTACCCCATTTCCAACGCCGGCATCTCTACATCTGTGTGGAGGATCCAGCGTGTGCAGATGTTCAGTGGGGTCTGATGTAGGTTCTTGTTGTGGTTGGGGGGGGGGGGAATGCTGGTAATGAGCCCATACGTTTTAAAGGAAGTTGTGCTAGTCACCGTACAACCCTTGGGAGTTGCTGGTGTCTGCTGGCTACTAAGCAAGGACTTCATCCGGCACTTAGAGTCATAGAGTCCCACGTTTATAGAAGAGGCCTTTCAGCCCATTAAGTCTGCACTGACAAAATTTACACTAATCACACTTTCCAGCACTTGGCCCGTAGCCGTGAATGCTCTGATAGTTGAAATGCTCACCCATGTCCTTTTTAAAGGTTGTGAGGTATCCGAGCCTCTACCACCCTCCCAAAGCAACGCATTCCAGACTTCCACCACCCACTGGGCGGAATAACCTCCTGCCCCTCACCTTAAATTACATCTGTCAACGAAGGCTGCTTTGTATCCTTGGCAATTGTCTTGTGTTGACCCGTTGGAGGAGTAAATGGAGTTCCTTTGGGGTTGAGTTGGTTTTAAATGAAATGCCTGAGGATGGAAGATTGGAGCTGAGACATGCAAAGCGGAGCCTTAAACATTGTAAGAGCAGATATCCTGCCAGCTGGTCTAAGGTCAGTTTGTTAAATAATTAATTTAATCATGTTTAAAGGGGTTGGGGTGGCTCACTGCCTCTGAGCCACAAGAACCCCTTTTTAAACATGTAAAGATGACTGATCTCCAGTCTTTCATTGTCATTTAAAACCAATTTCAGAAAGATATGGTTTGGCACAACATTAAACATGAATCTTTCAAGAAAAAGCATGAAAAGATACAAATTGCTGAGCCAAAAAATTCATAACCATAAAACAATTTTTAAAATGTGTTAAAGGCAAAAATTAGTGTGTGCATGTGTGTACCTTCTCTCTCAGCCACATGCACACACACATCCTCACATGTACATACATCCCACACACGTACTCTTCACGTGCACACAGAAACACGCATACAGACAGACACACATGCATGCACATATGTTCATCCCTCATTCTCACAGAAATCCACACTTCATAAGCACACTCTTTCCTCGCAGACAGATATCATAGAATCCCTACAGTGCAGACGGAGGCCATTCAGCCCATTGAATCTTCACCAACAACAAACCCACCCATCCCTGTAACCACACACATTTATCTTGCTAATTCCTCTAACCTACACATCCCGGGATGCTAAGGAGTAATTTACTGTGGCCAATGCACAACTTTGGACTGTGTGAGGAAACTGGAGGAAACCCACACAGACACAAACCCATACAGTCAGTGACCCAAGTCGGGAATTGCCCCCAGAGCTCTGGAGCTGTGAGGCAGCAGTGCTAACCACTGTGCCACCACACTGCCCAGACTCAACCACCCCCCTCTCCCCCTGCCAACATACACAAAAACATGCATATATGTATTTTCATTCCTGCCATCTCGCCCAACTTCATTTTCGCCCACCTTTATTCTCACCCATCCTCACGTTTGCTTAGTTACCCTCACTCACTAACTCAGCTGGAGCGGTCTGGCAGAGGGACTGGGGGTGGAGAAGGGAATGTGGGGGTTGCTTTGAGAATGAAAGTGGGACTGACAGTGAGGCCTAAGGCCTAGCTACACCCAAGCGTAGGAACCCACTGAGGGAAGGGTGTGGAGCAGGAGGAACACGGGTGAGCCAGCAGAAAGCAGCCGGAGACATGGAGAAACAGTGTTGAGAGAAAGCCTTGTACTCTCCAGGGTGTGTGTCTCTCTCTCCGTCTCCACAGATTCGCGGCTCCCACTGTTCACTGCTCCTCCAATCATAGTTTCTTTCTAGCCCATTTGATTGCTTCAATCAGCAGCAAACGTGGGGGAAAAAAACAGTCTGTGATTGAAAGAGTGGTCCCTGTCGGAATCCTCATGCTCCCTGACTGGCAACCGCAGAGTCTCTGCTGGCTGTGGGTTAGACAGGCCTGTTCCAAATGTTCAAGGTCAGGTTTGCACAGAATCCGTGATCTGTTAACTAAAATCCCCAGCAATACCAGCCTTTTCCAAATATTTGCGTTTGGCAAATGGAGCATTTTGTACTGGTGAAACTATTGTATCTATGTGTATCTGTACAGGTCTCTCTGTGTGTATATATATTCATGCACATACAACATATATACTTACAAATTGGATACAGGAGTAGGCCACTGTGTGTGTCGGTGTATCTATGAATCCGTGTGTATGTACACATAGGTATACAAATATATGGTCGGTACATTGGCACAGTGGTTAGCACTGCTGCCTCACAGCACCAGGGACCTGGGTTCGATTCCCGGCTTGGGTCACTGTGCAGAGTCCACACAGACATTCTCCTCATCTGTGTGGGTTTGCTCCGGTTTCCCCTCATAGTACAAAGATGTGCGAGTGGATTGACCATGCTAAATTCCCCCTTCATGTCAGGGGGATTAGCAGGGTAAAAATATGGGGTTACAGGGATGGGGCCTTGGTGGGATTGTGTCAGTGCAGACTTGATGGGCCAAATGACCTTCTCTGCACTCTGGGATTCTATGATTCTATTCAACTAGAGACTAGAAGCCTCCGCTTCTACCATCAATGCAGACCTCATCCCTGTGCAAACGTTCAGTGAAAAGTATTTTCTGCTGCTAAGCAGTATCAAAGAGCAAAAAAAACACAGCATGGGAAACAGGCCCTTCGGCCCAACGAGCCCGCGCTGCCATTTTAACAGTATGAATTCCCTCTTCCACCCACGACTCTTATCTTTGTTTATGGAAATCCACATTGGAGACCAGTTCTGCCGCAGTGTGACATTATCTGGTGAACAGCAGTGGAACCCCCCCCCCCCCCCAATACTGAAGGAGCCTGATCTTCCCATGATACCTGGTTCAAAATGGCCAGCTCCACTATCCCTCTTGGGAATTTGTCAATCTCCCTAGGACACTATCCCAGGAGAATCCCAACAGAATTTCAGCACCAACGTATTAACGTTGAACTCTCCTTCACAAACTCCGCTAGATTTATAATTTGGATTTTAATTTTGCTCAGTGGGTCTTACCAGGCCTTGTTGCACCACTGTTTGTTGGCCATATTTACTACGATGCAGCAGTGAGGTGCTTTCAATCACCCTGGGTTAGGAAAGGCGCTATATAAATGCAAGTTCTTTCTTCAATCAAAATGATGGAAGGCACCATTCTATGGATTGGCAGTGGCGGAGACGCTTGAGCGTTCCATTGGTCCCGAGAACGATATGGGCAGGAGACTCTTGGCGGGATCACCCATGACAGTGAAGCAGAAAAGGCACAATCCAAAATAAGTCTCCATCGGAAGGGAAGAACCCAAGTGCAATCCAAATAAATCCTGAATGGCCATTTGACCCATTGAATCTGCATTGACTGTCTGACAGAGAATCTTATCCAGGTCCACATTATCCGCCTGCCACTCCATCCCAGTAACCCCAGACATTTACGCTGCTAATCCTGCTAACCTTCGCGTCTTTGTTCACTAAGGGGCAATTTAGCATGGTCAATCCACCTAACCTACACATTTGTAGACTCTGGGAGGAAACAGAAGCATCCTGAGAGCAGGGAGAATGTTCAGACAGTGAATCAAACCTGGGTTTCTGACACTGCGAGGCAGCAGTGCTAACCACTGTGCCACGTGTTGCTCAGATCAACAACTGCAATGACTGACTGCAGCAATCAGTGAGATCCCGAGTCTTTGAACATAGAACAAACAGGCCCTTCAGCCCACAAGTTGTGCCAATGATATCCATATCTACTGGGCTTACCTATTCTATTAAGGTATTAATCTATTACCTATTCTATGAAGGTAGGTATTCTTCATACCTACTAAGCTTACCAATTCTATTAAGTTCCATATACCCATACAGAAGTCTCTTGAAAGACCCTATCGAATTTGCTTCCACCACCACTGACACCGAGGTTGCCTTGCTACTGCAGCCCGATCTACCCTTTGTCACAGACTGTGCGTGCGCCGGTGTGCAACACCATTCCCATGTTAAAAAACACAAGACTTCATGATGGATCTCAGCACTCAGCACCATTCCAGAGAGAGCATCAAACACTTAACCGATGTTCTAAATTGGGCAAGGCCAATTTTGACGGTATCAGGCAGGAACTTTCAAAAGTTAATTGGGGGAGCCTGTGAGAAGGAAAAGGGGAAGTAGCAGGCTTTCAAAAGTGTGTTAACCAGGGTTCAGGGTAAACATATTCCTCTTAGACTGAAGGGCAAGGCTGGCAGAAGTTGGAACCCTGGATGAATCGGAATATTGGGGCCCTGGTCAAGAAGAAGAAAGACACATGACATGCATAGACAGCAGGGATCAAGTCAATCTCTTGAAGAATTTAGAAGGTGTAGGAGTAGAGTTAAGAGAGAAATCAGGAGGCAAAAAGGGGACACAAAATTGTTTTGGCAGATAAGGCAAAGGAGAATCCAAAGAGCTTCTACAAGTACATAAAGAATAAAAAAGTAACAAGAGAGAGAGTAGGGCCTCTTAAGGATCAACAAGGTCACTTATGTGCAGATCCACAAGAGATGGGTGAGATCCTAAATAAATTATTTCTCATCAGTATTTACTGTTGAGACAAGCATAGATGTTAGGAAATAGATGTTGATGTCTTGGAGGAGTGTACATATTACAGAGAAGGAGTGCTGGAAATCTTAAAGTGTACCAAGATAGATAAATCCCCAGGACCTGATGAAGTGTATCAGGTCCCATTGTGGGAGGCTAAGGAGAAAATTGTAGCTCCCCTAGCTGAGATATTTGAATCATCGATAGTCCATGGATGAGGTGCCTGAAGATTGGAGAGTGGCAAATGATGCACCTTTGCATAAACGGGGCTGTAGGGAAAAGCCTGGGAACTCCACAGGCCAGTGTGCCTTCTATCTGTGGTGGGTGAATTGTTGAAATGTATTTGGGAGACAGGGTCTACAGGCATTTAGAGACGCGAGGACTGGGCACAGTCAGCATGGCTTTGTGAGTGGAAAATCATGCTGCACAAATTTAATTGATTTTTTTTTTTGAAGGTGTAACCAAGAAGTTGAGGACATGCAGTTGATGTTGTCTACATGGACTTTAGCAAGGACTTTAATGTGGTACCACATGGTAGGTTGTTGCATAAAGTTAGATCTCACAGGATCCAGGGTGAGGTATCTAAATAGATACAAAATTGTGGTTGTAGAGAGTTGTTTTTCAAACTGAAGGCCTATGACCTGTGGTGTGCCTCAGGAGTCAGTGCCTGGTCCACTGTTGGTCATTTATATTAATGATTTGGTTGACAATCTAGGGGGAATGGTTAGTAAGTTTGCAGATGACACCAAGATTGATGGCATAGTGGACAGTGAAGAAAGTTATCTCCAGTTGCAACGGGAACTTGATCAATTGGGCCAGTGGGCTGACGAATGGCAGATGGAGTTTAATTTAGACAAATCTAAATTTTGGTAGATTGAACCAGGCAGGACTCTCTCTCAGGTAATGGTAGGGCATTGGGGAGAATTATAGAACAAAGAGATCTAGGGGGACATGTTCATAGCTACTAGAAAGTGGAGTCACAGTTGGATGGAGAGGTGAACAAGGCATTTGGCATATTTGGTTTCATCAGTCAGAACACTGAATATAGGAATTGGAATGTCTTGTTAAAGTTGTGCAAGATGTTAGTAAGGCCACACTTGGAATATTGTATGCAATTCTGGTCACCCTATTACAGAAAGGATATTATTAAACTAGAAAGAGTGCAGAAAAGATTTACTAGGATGCTACCAGGACTTAATGGCTTGAGTTATAAGGAGAGGCTGGATAGACTGGGACTGACTTTCTCTGGAGCTAGGAGGCTGAGGGGTGACCTTATAGAGGTCTATAAAATAATGAGGGTCATAGACAAGGTAGATAGTCAATATATTTTCCTAAAATTAGAGAGCCTAGGTTTAAGGTGAAAGGGGAGAGATACAAAAGTGTCCAGAGGGACAATTTTTTTTTTTTACAGACGATAGTGAGTGTTTAGAACAAGTAGTAGTAGAGGCGGGTATAATATCTTTTAAAAAGCATTTAGATAGTTACATGGACATGATAGGTATAGAAGGATATGGACTAAATGCAGGCAATTGAGATTAGTTTAGAGACTTTTCAAAAAAAAAAGGGCGGCATGGACAAGTTGGGCTGAAGGGCCTGTTTCCATGCTGTAAATCTCTGACTCCCAACCCTGGGAAAAATAAATCATCCACCCACGATACATCTCTCCTTCAAAGAAAGCAAAACATTTGTAGGGGGATAAATAAATAACAATCCAATATTGCCCATTTTATACTGTCACCTAAAATCAAAATTATTGCCAGTCTTTATGCTCATGGGACTTAGGTTCTGCCTAAGTACAAGTTAATTATGTTATCTTTTTGTCAAAAGACATTGACATTTAATATTCTTTTCACAGGATGTGACTAAATTAGCATTTCTATTGCCCATCCGTAACTGCCTGAAAGATTATTTTTGTTGCTTTGTTATCAAAGACTTTTTAAAAAAAATATTCTTCTCGTTGAGTGTGGGGTGACATTTATTACCCACTCCAATCTGAGTTTGGGTGTGTGGATTTTTATTATCAACAGTGAGATAAGTAGATGTTGACCCCTGGATTAATGGGATTCTTGACACTGGGTACAGGTTGCCGAGAAGACATTATACTTCCACTACTGGCGTCTTTCAATGGCAGTGAGTTATATCCTTGAATGAGCTATGTGTTTGTTCAGACTTTGTTTGAGTAGCTAATCCTTTCTGTCTCATCCCGATTTGGGCGGGGTTGATTCTCAACCTTTGACCCTTTTGGTCAACATCCAGCTTCCTTCCTGAACCGGTTTCTCGCGTGCAATCAGTGACTGAGGTGTTGTAGTGATATAGAGTGACTTCAGACAGCAATAACTCTCATCCCTTTTTATCAGTAGAAATCTAGTTATGAGCAATTATGAGTTAGCAGAAGATAATCCATGATTTATTGCACCTTCCACATCCTGTTTATGTTCATCATCCATGCTGGCCTGAGTCCCAGGTTGAATGGGACTGTCTGCAAACTTGGCTCCCTGTTTTACCCTGGGCTAAACTGAACCCCACTACCCTCTGCATTGCCAAGATGGCTGACTTCCACCTCTGCAATGTTGCCAGTATCTGACCTTGTCTTGGCCCATCTCCTCCTGAAATCCTTGCTGTAGATTTTGTCATCTCCAATCTGATAATTCTCCTGATGTGGGACTCCAACCTCCTCAAACACAAGTCTTGTGAAACTCTACTGACTGTCTACCAACTCCTGTCAAATCCCATTTGCCTCCACCTTTTTACTCACTCACCCACCATTGCCACACGTGTAAGATTCTCATCCACGTGGACTTGGCCCTCCCTATCTCTGCAGCCTCCTCCAGCCCTACAATCCTATTCGGACTCACTTCCCTGATTCCCTGATTTGCTTTACGTTTGGTGACTGTGATTTGAACAGCCTTCTTGGAGGAAGTTTTGGAATTCCCATGTGGACATGCTTGTATCTTCTTCTGCTACACTTTTTACAAATCTACCTTCCTCGCCAAGCCTTTGTCATCTGTCTGAATGCCAACAACCGTGAAGGAATGGCGACACATTTCCAAAGCAGTGCAGGTTGGAGGGGAATTTGCATGTGGTGGTTTTCCTAGGCACCCCTCCAAATGGAAAATGTGCTGCCGAAGGAGCCTCAGCAAGTCACGTCTTGTAGATGGCACACTGCTATTCTGTCAGGCGATGGAGGGGGTGAATATTGAAGACGGTGGATGGGCTTACCTTGTCCTGGATGGCGTCTCACTTCTTGACTATTGAAGGAAGCAGACACTGCACATTTCCATTTGATTGGCTACATTGAAGAATAGGCAATAAACCAACTCCTCTGCCGTTTTTTTTTGGAAGTTCACCTCATGTATCCAATCCTAACAGATGAGAGAATGAAATGGGTATTCTGTTTGGAACTGTCTATATGAGGAAATCTGGCCTCTGCTCTGAGGAAGAGTTTCTTTCAAAGGAAAAAGAGTTCCAGCTTCTCCAGTCTGCCCTCAACCGAAAACTCTTGACCCTGGAGTCATCTACGTGAATCTTTTATCCGTGGAACACAAACCTTGCTGGCTGGGGCAGCATTTATTGTCCATCCCTAATTCCTCTTGAACTAAGTGGCTTGCTAGTGCCATTTCACAGGGCAGTTGAGACTCAACCATGTTGCTGTGGCTCTGGAGTCACATTGTAGACCAGATGGGGTAAGGATGGCAGATTTCCTTCCCTGAAGGACATTGGTGAACCAGATGCGTTTTTCCGACAATCAAAATGACTTCATGGTTATCTTTTTTCAAATTTCAGATTTTTTAAATTGAATTCAAATTACACCACGGCGAGAATTGAACCTGGGTCCCTTGACAATTAGCTGCGTTTCTGTCTCAGTAGTCTAGGAATAAGATCACTGGGCCATCCTTACAAATCTATTCTGCATCCTCTCCAAAGAATTTGGCGTCCCTCTCTAAACTGAACCGTTTGGACACAATGGGTTAAATCTTCTGGGTCTTCCAGCTGGCAGGATGGGAGAGCCACACAAAATACTGTTGACGTCGGCAGGACTGGAAAATCCCACTGCCAGCCAGTAATGAACTACCTGTGCTGCAAGGGATCAGAAAATCTTGCCCAATGTTCCAACTACAGTCTGAATAATCTGGTTCCTGCACTATCCCTGCTTTGGTACACTGTGATACTATTTGTAAAACCGTCAATTTCGTGTTGTTTCTTATCAACTTGTTCTTTCCATTCTGAAGTATACCACTTTAAATTACTCTGCACAAATTTTATCTGACGTTTACATGCCCAGCCTTGACAAATATCCCTCACTGGCTTGTAGTTCAACAGGCCTTTCTGAAGAGAGGTAACACGGAGGTCTCGACACCTCAGAAAGATTCCACCCATTATTTGGTAAATGTAGGTAGGAATTTCCCTTACGCCATTGAATAGGAGTATAAAAAGAAAACCTGATTAGAGTCACACTTTACAGATTCATGTACTGTCTCATAACATTTTAAAGCAAATGAAGGGTTTCTTGAAGCGTAACCACTGTTGCAATTTCTAAATTGCAATGAGATCCCACCGACAACAATGCATTAAACACCAGAGGATGATGATAGTTCTCCAAGTGATATTTGTTGAAGAATGAATATGGGACAGAACATTGTTCCCTGTAGTTCATTAAAAAGTGCTGTGGGACTGTTTACAAGGAGGATTAGTTGAGGACTTAACATTTTGGACCAGGTTGCCTCACAGCACCAGGGACCTGGGTTCGATTCCTGGCTTGGGTGACTGTCTGTCTGGAGTCTGCACATTCTCCCCGTGTCTGCGTGGGTTTCCTCCGGGTGGTCCGGTTTCACCCATAGTCCGAAAGATGTGCTGGTTAGGGTGCATTGGCCATGCTAAATTCTCCCTCAGTGTTACCCGAACAGGTGCCAGAGTGTGGCAAGTAGGGGATTTTCACAGTAATTTCATTGCAATGTTAATGTAAGTCTACTTTGACACTGATAAATAAACTTCAAACGGTATTTTTATTCTCTCATTTTAATCCCAAATGAAAGACTTGCTTCAATCTGTACTGTATCAAATTGTCAGCCTAACTTCCCTGGCCTGAAACTTGAACTCTCAACCTGGCGATTCTGAAGTGTGAACGTTATCACTGAGCCACAGCTCATAGCTAAATCTTCGACTTCTTGAGCTCTAGTTTGTAGATGCATGTTAGGTTTCTAACACTCTCTAAGAGGCAGAGTATATCTACTCCCTTCACCCCACCACTGATGTAGAGCAGCATGCAACCAATAAATATATCTACTCACATTGCATCCACTAAAAATAGCACATTTCTATGGTATGATGTGGAGATGTCGACGTTGGACTGGGGTGGGCACAGTAAGAAATCTCACAATACCAGGTTAAAGTCCAACAGGTTTATTTGAAATCACAAGATTTCGGAGCGCTGTTCCTTCATCAAATGAGTGGAGAGGTGGGTTCACAAACACGACATATATAGACAAAGAACAATTGCAATGGTTGGAATGCGAGTCTAGATGATTATCCCTCTCTCCACTTGTACTGTCTGTACCTGTAAGTGATAGCCATGATGTGGAGATGCTGGTATTGGACTGGGGTAAGCACAGTAAGAGGTCTCACAACACCAGGTTGAAGTCCAACAACCACCTGATAAAGTAGCAGCACTCCGAAAGCTCGTGATTCCAAATAAACCTATTGAACTGGTGTTGTGAGACTTCTTACTGATTTCCGTGGTGCTGTGCTGGAATTGCTCAGTGTGGGGGGTAAAATAATACCTCTGAGGTTGTTAGTGAGTCAAAATACAGTGGCTTTTATTTCAAAGCTCTGGCTTTTATTCAGAGCTTTGGGAGAACTGGTTCCTAACAATGGACTTCTGATGGAACGCAAATATAAGCGGGTATTTAAAGATCATCAATCTTAGTAATAAACACGATACAAACTGCTGATTCCGGTCAAGATCTTCCTCCTTCAATTACGACGCCTGCGACTCCTTCGGCAAATCTGTCTTTGAAGTTACTTGAGTGATCGCGGATTTCCAACAGCAGGTGTTTAACGATGTTCAGTTAATATAAACTGATAAGGTTTGCAATATCTGCAAAATAACGTTCACATCTGACTATCTGTCTTTATAGTCACATTTGACCATATGTCTTTATAAGAATTAAAGAATGAAATACTTGAACAAGTAATTTACATTAACACCAGGAGCAATATAAGCCTGGGAAAATCAACCATGATAAAGGGTTATGTTTGTGATTATATTCTAGGTACAAAATCCATTAACCCTTTCCCTACTTCACTCAGAAATTCAAGTGATTTATTCCCCCCCTGCCCCAGTATCTCAACCATTTCCAATGACAGGCACCCACATTCTCATTCCCAATCTTACAGTTCCCAAAGAACTGCCTCAGGATTTGTTTATGAGGCAGGATGTAGGAAGTGGAGCAAGGAATACTGTAGATAGGGTGGACTGAAACCATTGCTAAGTTATCATGAAGGCAGTTTGACCTGAACGTGTAAGTAACCGATCCTCGTGGGTCGTAATCTGAAGAAAAGAGCTCCTTTCCCTCAAGATAATAGTGTTTTTGGAGTTACCGGCTGGGACTTTTGAGGGCAGTCAAATAATCGGGGGGCAGTCCTGCTTCTGTCTGGACATGGAACTCTAGCTGTATTTTAGGTGCGGCAAGCAGTCAGACTTTCTGCCCCTTTAAGAGATGATGTTCCACCTTCAAGACCTGCCGGTCAATTGGACATGTGGCATCTCTTCAGTCCCAGCAGCGCCACCAGGAGATGTGGCAGCTGCTGGGACTGCAAGCAGCAATGATGGAGGAGGTCCAGGGTTGGGCTAAGTGGGGTTGAGTTCTCTGGGCCCGGCACGGATGATTCCAGCAAGGGTTAGTTGGTTATCCTTGCCACCCATAGGGTGTTGGTCTCCATGGCTCACAAAGTGCCCGAATAAGAGAACCAACTGTTCCCCTGTACCCCTTGTATGAGGCAGTCAGGTATATGGTTTTGTTCATCTGCTGCTGGTAAAGTACCAGGGGCAGTGGTAAAGAGCCTATTTCTTTGCCCCCCCAACAATTGAGGGTCTCAATTGATCAGGTTTGGTAAAGGGCAATGGGGTTGGAGGTCTATCGCCACCTTCCCTGGCACTGGTAAAATGCCAACAGTGATGAGAAAGTGACAGGCATGTCTCCTGCCAACATCCCACCTAATTTTAAGCAACCCCCCCCCCCCCCTCCCCTTAGCATGCTCCTTGGTGACCCAGTAAAATCCCCACCAACCAAATGTTTTGAGTGAAATGGGTGAGTATTTCATAGAATCATACAATCCCTACAGTACAGAGGGAGGCCATTTGGCCCATCAAGTTTGCACTGACCACAGTTCCACCCAGGCCCTATTTCCATAATCCCTTATATATACGTTGCTAAACCCCCTGACACTACGGTCAATTAAAACATGGCCAATCAAACTAACCCACACATCTTTGGTCATTTCTGTCATCCCTGTGCGGGAGTGATTGGCCATGCCTGCAA
Organism: Sphyrna mokarran; assembly: GCA_024679065.1. Classification (NCBI taxonomy): domain Eukaryota; kingdom Metazoa; phylum Chordata; class Chondrichthyes; order Carcharhiniformes; family Carcharhinidae; genus Sphyrna; species Sphyrna mokarran. The sequence continues at coordinate 40,760,162 of JAGIQG010000022.1, forward strand.
AGCTGCTGCTTTGAGTTGATCGGCCTCCCTGTGCATTGATTGCTTCTGTCTGTGTTGGCTTTCCACAGGGAGTTCCAGTGGATTCTCACCTCCCAGTCAGTGGGACCCTGGATGAGCCTACCATCCGGCAGATGGCCGAACCTCGGTGCGGAGTGAAGGACGTGGGGAGCCACAGTGCCTGGGAAGAACACGTGGAAACTCTTTTCCTGGGAAGAGCTGGCAAAGCAAGGCGGGTGAAGCGATTCTTGCAGCAAGGTAAACAATGCCAGCACATTATTGTTTGTTCTGCTTGGAATTCAGCGACTTGGACTTGGTACACAGTACATTAAACAAAGTAATTCCTGGGTTGGCTGGCCTGTCATATGAGGAGACACTAAGTCTGTTAGGATTATGTTCACTGGAGTTTTGAAGAGTGAGAGGGGAATCTGATAGAAACTTGTAAAATTCTAACAGGGTTAGACAGGGTAGATTCAGAAAGAATGTTCCCAATGGCGAGGGAGCCCAGAATAGGGGATCATGGTTTGCGGATAAGGGGCAAACCTTTTAGAGGAGAAATTTCTTCACCCAGAGGGTGGTGAATGTGTGGAATTCACTCCCTCAGAATGTAATCGAGGCCAAAAAATTGTCTAACTTGAAGAAGCAATTAGGGGCTTCTGGGGCTAAAGGGATGTGGGAAGAAGGGGGATCAGGATGTTGAATTTGATCATTAGCCATGATCAAAAATGAATGGCGGAGCAGTCTCGAAGGGCCGAATGGCCAATTCTTGCTTCTGCTTTCTACGTTTCATTATCACTACTTAGCTCAGTTGGCTGGTTAGTGAGGCACCAACAGCTCCGGTTCAATCCCACACTGCCTGAGACTGTTCACGAAGCGCCCACCCCCCCCTCCGTCCTCAACCTCACCTCTCACCCGAGCTGAAATGGTCCTCGGGTTAAATTACCACCCGTTAACTCTCCCTCTCCAAAGGGAAGAGCAGCCTACGGTCACCTGGGACTATGGTGACTTTATCTATCGTTACTCTTTCTCCCCCCTCTCCCCCCCCACCCCACCCCATTTCCATTTATATTTCCGTTCCCAGAGAATGCTGCCCTTACTCACGGCAGCACATGCTCACTCTGTTACTGACAAGGTGCCGTGCTGTCTGCTCTGCCTCCGAGATAGATTCGACAGATCCTGCGACACTACTTTGAGAAACAATTGCAGAATTCTTCCCCAGTCCTGTTCTGAAGAAGGATCCATGACTCTAGAAGTGAACTTCTTGTTTCTCTCCTCATGGCAGACCTGCCCGAGTTCCTCTGTTCCTGTTTGAGCTCTTTCACAGTCCTGGACAATATTTCTCCCTCGAGTAACATCATTAAAAACGGATTATCTGCTCATTTGTCTTACTGTTGCCTGTGGGAGCTTCTTGTGTGACAATTGACTGCGCACCTTACAGTACTGAATCCACTGACAAATAATGTTCCTGGTTGTAACATACTTTGTGAGGTTTTAAGACTGTGTACATTCATTCTTCCATCAAACTAACTCTTTCTGTTGTTGCTTCCATGATTTTGAACTGGAATTATTGGAGAATTACTTGGTGAATCTTTTTTACAGGCTTATTAGCTTCTGTAACTGTGTGAATTGAATCGGTGACAGTCAAATAACTGAAGAGAGAGAGCCCCCCCCGTGAGATTCTGGAGTTTCTTACTTGGAGTTACAATCTCAGAGCAGGACGGGATGATTGGCGGGATAGGAAAAGGAAGGAATAGAGGCCGAGGGTTAGGAGAGAAGATAGGAAGTAAAGCGGTGTGGGGGGAGGGGGAGAAGGGAAAGTAGTGTGTGTGTGTGTGTGTGTGTGTGTGTGTGTGTGAGCATGGAGGGGGAAGTAGAGGAAGGAATGAAAGGATAAGAAGGGCAGCACGGTGGTATAGTAAACACTGCTGCCTCACAATGCCAGGGATCCAGGTTCGATTCCTTGCTTGGGTCAAAGTCTATGTGGAGTTTGCACATTCTCTCCATGTCTGCATGGGTTTCCTCTGATTTCTTTCCACGTTCTGAAAAACGTGCTGGTTAGATGCGTTGGCCCCAACATGTGCCAGACTCTGGCAACTAGGGGAATTTCACAGTAACTTCATTGCAGTGCTAATGTAAACCTTACTTCTGACTAAGGAACAAACTTATAAAGGAGGGGAAGGGAACATAGTGAGTGTGGGAGGAGGGATAAGGAGTATGAGTATAAGGGAGGAGAAAGGAAAGAAGTGAGAGTATAAGGAAGGGAGGAGGAAAGGAATTGGTAACGTGAAGGGTTGGAGGAGGGCAGAGAAAGATACTTGGAGATATGTGTGCCATTAATATACTTGTTGCTGCTATTGTGAACTTGAAGTATTGGTTTTGAAATAGATGCTCATAATGTGGTAAAACAGAATGATGGAATTGTGACAGTTTCACGTTTTGTTTATCCGCTTAGTGGAGATCTTATTTCTGGTCCCTCACTGAGTGCCATCCTGTGAGATTTCACACGAGGAAGCAGTTTGTTGCAGTGTTTCTGGGTTTTTGGTTGCTTTCTGCAGGTGAGTTGCATCAGCGGCCCGCGTCACATCACAATGTGACCATCAGCATCACCTCGTCATTCTCAGCCAGACAAGCTTAGTTACTATCCCCAGCCCCTCCACCCTGCCCCCGCCAACTCCAACCCACCCCACTGTCTGTGTGGAGTTTGCACATTCTCACAGTGTCTGCATGGGTTTCCTCTGGTTTCGCCTTTGTTGGAAAGATGTGTGGGTTAGATGCGTTGGCCATGCTAAATTGACCCTTAGTGTCCCGAGATGTGTAGGTTAAAGTGGGGTAAATATGTGGGCTTATGGAGATGGGGCCTAGGTGGAGTTGTGTCGGTACAGACTTGCTGGGCTGAATGGCCCACTACTGCACTGTAGGGATTCTGTGATTCTTATGAGGTAAGATTGAGCGGGTTGGGCCTGTACCCACTGGAGTTCAGAAGAATGAACAGCAATTTTGTTCAAGTGCAGAACATTCTACATTGTCAGTGTAGATACCGAGAAAATGTTTCCTCCTTTGGGGAATCTGTAATCGAGAGGCCCAGTTTTAAAATAAGGGATTAAGACAGAGGTGTGGAGGAACTGCTACTCTCAGAAGGTCATTAATCTTTGTCATTCTCTTCCAAAAGGGCATCGTTTACCGGGTGATTGAATTCAAGGCCAAGTTAGACTGAGTTTTGATTCACATGAGTGTCTGGAGTGGGAGGGGGGAAGGAACCAGAGCACCTGGGGGAAACCCACGCAGACATGGGGAGAATGTGCAAACTCCATACAGATAGCGACCCAAGCTGGGAACTGAACCCAGGTGCCTGGCGCTATGAGGCAGCAATGCTAAGCACTGTGTCCACCCAGAAATCTCAGTTGTAGGTTTTAGCTGAATCTCAATCAAGCCAGCAGTGGTTTAAGGATCCGTGCTGAGGAGAAATGTGGGGATTGTTTTCAAAATGTAACCCCATCCCATTACTGGTCACTCAAACTCCATATTTACACATCCTGGGCTTGTGATGTTTAATTCGTGTGGACATTGCTGGGGAGGCTATGATTTATTGCCTAGTCTTAGTTTATTAAAAAAACAATTCCTTTCTGAGTTACAAAGTCAGAGTGGACAAGGGAAGACCTTAATCCATCTCCTTTCTCAAAAAAAAAACAATTTGAATTCAAATAGAATCCAATTTGTAGAACCCACCCCATCAAGAGAGAAAGCTGCCACGCAGAGGCCTAATCTCAGGCTTAATCCTACGTTTGATATTAGCCAAAGTGCGGCCTATCCTTCACCACTGAGAATGGCAGAGGATTGTTTGAACGTGACGTGAAAGAACTAGAGCACGTTAGGGCCAAGTGCATTAGTGTGGGACTGGAGTCGCGTAGATGCCCAAACAGGGCTGAGGATGCCAGGTTTCCTACCCCTCAGCAAACCCATTCACCAAAACTTCTGCTGGTGTTCGTGCTTTTGCTGGTGGCCCACCCCCACCGTGGGCCTCCCGGTGGTGAGGGGTACATTAAACAAGGAAACCTCATTAACAATAGTGGGACAGTAAGATCCCACTGCCAGCGAGCAGCGCGTCACCTCCCAACCACCGTGAAACACACTGCGGAGAGAGAGGAAAATCCAACTCAGTGAGTTTTTTAAACTGAATTAAAATCCTGAAACCACTACTTAAGATTATAGCTCCAGGTTTCTGGATTACTAAAATAAAAGCAAAATACTGCTGATGCTGGAATCTGAAACAAAAACAGAAAGAGCTGGAAAGTCTCAGCAGGTTTGACAGCATCTGTGGAGAGAGAATAGAGCCAATGTTTCAATGAGTGACCCTTCATTAGAGGTGAATGCAGTAGAAAATTTGATGAGGTTTTTACTGTTGGTGTGAGAATGGGCAGGATGTGAATAATGGTAAACATGGCTTTGAAGGGTGCTTAAGGATTCAGGATGTATAAATGATCAGGCAAGAGTATTCTTTTCTTCTGTCCTTACATTTTTCTACCTTCTCTAAATCTTGCTTTCCATCTTTCCAACGCCCTGCCCCCCCCCCCCCCCCCCCCCCCCTCCACATGTTCTCCCCACTCCACTCTGTTGTACATCTCAGGTTGTTTTGGGGACCCGTGTTTGAGTCCCACCACAGCAACTGAAGGAATTTGAATTCAATATTTAAAAAAAAATCTGGAATTAAGAATCTACTGATGACCATGAAATGATTGTTGGAAAAACCCATCTGGTTCAATCTGCTTACCTTCTGATCTCTGAATGTGTCGCTATTGGCACCCTTCTCAGCCCTGATCATCACCATTTACATCCCCTTTGTCTTTTTGTCCCTGGCATCTTTGTCAATTCCCCCACCCCACCTTCACCCTAATGTATAAATCTCGTTCTATCTCCTAGTCAGCAATGACAAAGGATCATCCAGACTGGAAACATTGGCTCTATTCTCTCTCCACAGGTGCTGTCAGACCTGCTGAGATTTTCCAGCTCTTTCTGTTTTGTGTCTTCCAGATCAGTAATTCAGCAACGTCCCCACATCTACACTGCCATACTTTATTCGGTGAAACTATCTGGAAATATCTGTCTTGACAGCGATGGTCCTGAGCATGACGCTGAGTACTTTTTGTCAGGGTGACGTTGCAGCTCAGTGGCACAGCGGTTAGCACTGCTGCCTCACAGGACCTGAATTTGATTCCTGGCTTGGGTCATTCTCTGTGTGCAGTTTGCACGTTTTCCCTGTGTCTGTATGGGTTTCCTCTGGATGCTCCGGTTTCCTCCCACAGTCCAATGATGTGCGGGTTAGGTGGATTGGTGTGATAAATTGCCCCTTAGTGTCAGGGGGACTGGCTAGGGTAAATGCATGGAGTTAGAGGGATGGGATCTGGGTAGGATTATGGTTGATACAGACTTGATGGGCTGAATGGCCTCCTTCTGCACTGTAGGATTCTATGATTTTCATCACTGCTGGAAATGGTCAACAGGACCAAGAAGACATGGGAAAGATTTCTTTATATGTAGTTTGATCTATCCTGACCCGCAAATTACTAAACGGTTCCATCAGGGTGAATAGCGGATTTTTAATCCTTTCAAGTCTGCTTGTGTATCTGGTGATGAAACGGTTCAAACCAGCTTTTCACATCAGCTTTTCAACATTTGGCAAAAAATGAATGGCTGTCCCATCTCCGAGAGTTTCTCAATGCTGAGCTGCCGTGGATTCCATCCATTACGTGCTGCAGCTCAGCATAGCCTTCAGACCTGTTTGAGCCTGTACCTCCCTGAAGCATCTCTGCTTGCGGATCAAGCTCTGTTTTATGTTGGATCAGTGGGGCTGTAGTGCTCCTGTCCTGCAGGCATCTGCATTCTTCACCTTTTCACCTGAACAAAATCCATTTTGGAACAAAAATGTTTCAACTTCAGACAAGAGGACAGGAGAGAACACACAGGCTTCCTGTCGAGCACAGGAGCACCAGTCTGCCTTTCTCATTCCCATTCATTCCTATGAATTCTGCATTCTGTCGACATTCCCAGTCCTTCCTTTGTGTTGGGGTGCTGGATTTTCAACGTAGGTAGTAGTCATGACGTGGAGATGCTGGCGTTGGACTGGGGTGAACACAGTAAGAAGTCTGACGACTCCAGGTTTAAGTCCAACCGATTTATTCGATAGTAAACTCACAAGCTTTTGGGGGTTTGTCCCTTCGTCAGGCGAATGGAGAGTTAAATGTCAAATACATCGGTTGGACTTAAATCTGATGTTGTCAGACTTCTTACTGTTTTCAATGCAGAGTCAGAAATCCAGCATCCAGATGAATTCTGTGACTTGCTCCTGTGTCTGAACAGTGTCACAGTTATACTCCAGTTTTAAATGGTCTAATTGGCCAAAGTGGGGTGAATGGGGGTGGGGGGGGGAGGGGAAAGTGGTTTGGTGCCCAAATAGAACGGCCAATCTGCAGAAAGGAGCTGCCTGCACGTCAGTCATGTTGGGGGACAGCCGTTGTCTTGCGGAGTTAAGCTGGCAAACCCTGGGAAGAGGCGAACGTAAACTTACACGACAGATCAGGACTGCTGCTGTGCTTGTTGATCCTATTTGTTGAAATTTTGAGCACTGCAAAGAAAGTTATTTAGGCCCCTGGTGAATCCCAACAGCTGAGTACCAACACACACAAGACTGGGCAGATTCACTGGGAGGAAAAACATCCCATTCTGTTCTGCTCCAGCTTCCTTATAAAGTTCCCTAAAGGAGCTGTTAATTGTTGTCAGGCATCTTGCCCCCTCTCTTCCCTTCAGTCTCTCTGAAAATCTGTCTCGGAGTCATTAGCATCCCAACATGATCTCTGGGATTGTGATTTCCTTCCATAGTACTGCCCTGATGCCAAATCTAGCCTGTGGTATGTCCATGATTCCTTAACATTCCCATTCCTTCCTTTGTATCAGTAATTTGGTAGCAGTCCAAGGTAGCACACTGATTAGCACTGCTGCCTCACAGTGCCAAGGACCCCTGTTCAATTCCGCCCGGGATTGACTGTGTGGAGTTTGCACATTCTCCCCATGTCTGCATGGGACTCTTTTGGATGCTCCGGTTTCCTCCTCCAGTCTGAAAGACGTTTGGTGGATTGGCCATGCTAAATTGTCCCTTAGTGTTCAAAGATGTATACAGCAAGAAGTCACACAACGCCAGGTTAAAGTCCCACTCTGTGATTCCAAATAAACCTGTTGGCCTTTAACCTGGTGTTGAGATTTCTTACTGTACACTCCCCAGCCCATTGCCAGCACCCCTCTCAAGGGGGACTGTCAAGCTAAATCCTGAATTGATTGCTGTCCCAGCTGAGTTATTTTAACGATCTGCTGCAGACATTTTTTTCCATCCAAAGAAAAGCTTAGTTTCTAATTCCTAGACATGGTTTGGAATGCAATTAATCAGTCATTTTGGCAGAACCTCATTGTTAGGGGAATTAGCGGGATAAATGTGTGGGTTTACAGGGATTGGGCGGGTGGTGGGCCCGGGTAAGATGCTCTGCCAGAGAGTTGTTGATGTCTACTGAAATGTCTGAGAGATTCCTGAATTGTAAGAGCTGTCATTTTTCCAGAAGTGGATGTAAAAGCTCCTGTAGCTGTATAGAATGAAACGTAGAGGGTTCTGCTGGTCATAGGAACAGGAGTAGGCTATTGAGCCTGTTTACCTTGTTCTGCCATTTAATATAATCATGGCTGAATGGACACTTCAAACCCTTTTACCCACATCATACCTGTAACTCTGGCAGTTAACTGTCAGCCACCATCAACTAGTGCAATTCTGCCCAACCAAAACCAGAATCAGAGTAGCCAGTCAGCCATATTGTTTTCCAATCATGGTATCTTGCTGTGTGCAAACTGGTTGCTTATCTGCCAATAAAGGGTTGGTACAAAATGCTGACCTTGTCAGTGTTGCCTACATATAATCATAGAACCTTGTAGTGCCGAAAGAGGCCCTTCGGCCCATTGAGTCTGCACCAAACACAATCCCACCCAGGTCCTACCCCCATAACCCTACATATTATACCCACTAATCCCTCTAACCTACACATCCCTAGACACTAACAAGCAATTTCTTAGCATGGCTAATCAATCTAACCCACACAACCCAAAAATAAACATGACCTCGCTTCTGGAGTAATTCCATGGATATGAAATGCTTTGAAACATCACACAGATTCAGTCTGGGTGATAATTTTAATGTAACCATCTATTGGCTTGTTGAAGCATCAAGAAGGAATGGTTTATTTGAATTGATTTATATTGTCACATGTATTAGTATACAGTGAAAAGTATTGTTGTTTCCGCGTTATGCAGACAAAGCATACCAGACATAGGGAAGGCAAGGAGAGAGTGAAGAATGTAGTGTTACAGTCATAGCTCGGATGTACAGAAAAATCAACTTACTACAAGGGAGGTCCGTTCAAATATCTGATGGTAGCAGGGAACAAACTGTTCTTGAGTTGGTTGGTACGTGTCCTCAGACTTTTATACCCTTTTCCTGATGGAAGAAGGTGGAAGAGAGCCGTGCATAGGGTTCTTGTGTATGCTGGCTGTTTTTCTGAAGCAGTGCAGACAGAGCCAAGGGATGGGAGGCTGGTTTGCGTGATTGAGCTTAATTCACAACCTATTGTAGTTCCTTGTAGTCTTGGACAGAGCAGGAACCACACCAAGCTGTGATACAACCAGAAAGAATGCTTTCTATGCTGCATCTGTACAAGTCGCTGAGAGTCGTAGCTGAGATGCCAAATTGGCATTGCCTCCTGAGAAGATAGAGGCGTTAGTGTGCTTTCTTAACTACAGTGTCAGCATGGAGGGACCAGGACAGGTTGTTGGTGTTCTGGGCACCTAAAAACTTGAAACTTTGGACCATTTCTACTTTGTCCCCATTGCTGTAGATAGGGGCATACCCTCCACTACACTTCCTGAAGTCGATGACAATTTTTTTCATTTTGTTGACATTGAGGGTAAGATTATTGTCGCTGCACCAGTTCACCAGATTCTCTATTTCTCTTCTCTACTTGGTCTTGTCATTGTTTGAGATCTGATCCATAACGTTGGTGTCATCAACAAACTTGAAAATCAAGTTGGAGAGGTATTTTAACTAATATAAATTCAGGGTAATGGTAAGATCGAACATATAAAAAAAATCTTTTTTTCTCCTCCCTGTTCCAACTGAGGTTCCTCTCCATCCCAAGACCCATACCCTTGCTCCCGATTGGTTTGGCTTCCCATTGCTGCCTCTCCATAGGATCCGATTCTCTCATGTGACCAAGTGAGATTGTCCCCTTAAAGGGACCATGTTACCACAATTTCTCATTAGGAAACTGAAATGCTCAGTGAAATCGAATAAAATTGGATGGCTGAAACACTGCGTTAGGTTTCTCACTGGCAAATTATCTTGAAATGAAGAAAGAATTTGCATTTATATAGGACTTTTCAGAACTTTGTGGATAAGCCGGAGCACTTCTTTCAGCAATGAAGTACCTTTTGAAGCGTAGTGACTGTTATAATGTAAGAAAACATGATGGTTGTTTTGCGCACAGCAAGCTCCCACATACAGCCATTTGATAAATGACTCAAACTGTTGAATTTCAAGCAATACTTGGCAGTTAACTGTCAGCCACTATCAACTAGTGCATTCTCCACAGCCACACCAGTCAGCACTCCCTTCACAAACAATATAGATCTGTTGATTTTAAATGCTGACCTGGACACTGGGCAGGACTGTTTGAAGGAGCCTTGGTTGAACATCACATCAGGAAGATTCTGATACCATAGCACTCCCCGCCCCACGGTTAGAGTTAAAACTCAATAGCCGGAATGTTCCGGCTGTTCACGCCAGTGGGATTTTTCCATCCTGCTGCAGAGGTTTGTCTTGTTGCCAGAATCCCCGTCTTCGCTGCAGCGGGATGGGAAATTGCGTCCAATATTTCGAATGAGCTGCCAGTGAAAATGGGTCAGTGTAAAAGTTGTCAGTTTGAGGATAAATTCTGATATCTGGGGGGAGGAGATAATGTTAGCTCTTCGCTAAAATAAATGAGTCTGGCTGTCAGACCAGTAGGATTTTTGCTGGGTTATTGTTTGTGTTGTAAGGTGTCAGATAATGAAATCACGTCTTGCTTTGCCCTCAGCCTGTCTTGGAAATTCATCATTGAAAGAATGCAGAGTCTGTCAAAAATTACTCAGCCCATTTCAAGTAACTTGTCATTCGCCTCCACTCAGCAATAACTGAGCTTGACAGCTTTTATCTCCCAGCCATTCAGCTGTCAATTAGACTCGCAGCAAATTGACCCAATATTATTTCAACACTGCAGATAAATACCACACTCAGTCACTCCCAACAGGAAACATTGCAACATTTTGCTTTGCGTTAACTCCTGTTCTTTAACCCGTGACATGCCAAACCTTACCTCCTCTTCCCCGTTCTCACTTTGAAGAAAGAATACAGATGTACGTAGGGGGTCTTTCACATTTGCAATGTGCTAACACACTGCACCGTTGCTTTTGAAGTGGAGTTCCTGCTGTAATGTTAGCAAACGTGGTGATCTGCAATGTGGTGTTGTACCCTGATCGTATGTTTTTCTTTCTTTTTATTTGATTTTATTATTATCACATGTATTAGTACGCAGTGAAAAGTATTATTTTTTTTGCATGCTATACAAAGCATACCATTCATAGAGAAGGAAAGGAGAGAGTGCAGAATGTAGTATTACAGTCTTAGCTAGGGTGGAAAGAGAAGGGAACTAAACGTGAGGTCGGTCCATTCAAAGGTCTGACAGCAGCAGGGAAGAAGCTGTTCTTGAGTCAGTTGGCACATGTCCTCGGACTTTTGTATCTTTTTAAGGTGGAAGAGGGTGTGCTCGGGATGCATGGGGTCCTTAATTATGCTGGCTGCTTTGCCGAGGCAGTGGGGAGCACAGACAGTGTCAATGGATGGGAGGCCGGTTTGCATAATAGATTGGGCTTCATTTCGTGACCTTTGGTAGTTTCTTGGACAGAGCAGGAACCGTGAGGATAACACCTCGGCTCTTTTTCAAAATAGCTTCGTGGGGATTTTCGCATCCATCCAGGAGGACTTTGAATCTCTTTCTCAGTCAAAACACAGCAGCTTCAACATGCAGAGGGACCTTGGGATGCATGTCCATAGAACCTTGAAGACAGCAGGACGGGTAGATAAGGTGGTTAAGAAAGCAAGTGGGATACATTGACATTGAACATAAGAGCAGGGAGATTATGCTCGCGTTCAGAAGGAACAGGAATAGCTTCCTTCTACAGTGCAGAAGGAGGCCATTCAGCCCGTCAAGACCACAATCCCACCCAGGACCTAACCCCGTAATCCCATGTATTTACCTTAGCTAATTCCTCTGACGCAAAGGGGCAATTTAGCATGGCCAATCCACCTAACCTGCACATCTGTGGATTGAGGAAGGAAACAGGAGCAAACCCATGCTGACACAGGGAGAACTCCACAAATATGGTGATCCAAGCTGGGAATTGAACCGAGGTCCCTTGCATTGTGAGGCAGCAGTGTTAACCACTGTGCCATCATGCTGAGTTGAACAGAATGTTGGTTAGGTCACAGAGTGATGTAACTGCATGCAGTTCTGGTCACCTCATTATAGGAAGGATGCGATTGTATCCGAAAAGATGCAGAGACATTTCACTAAGATGTTTCCTGAGCTGGAACGTTGAAGAGAGGTTGGATAAGCTGGGGTTGCTTTCCATTTGTGCAGAGTAGGTTGAGGGCACGTGATCAACATTATGAGGGACATAGAATAAGACCAGAAATTCAACTGGACAAATCACATGAACACAGTGGTTGCAGGAGCAGATCAGAGGCTGGGAATACTGTGGGTGAGTAACTCACCTCCTGACTCTCATTTACAATGCACAAGTCAGGGATGTGATGGAATATTTCTCACTGGCCCGGATGAATGCAGCTCCAACGGCACTCAAGAAGCTAGACAACATCTAGGACAAATGCATGTTATAGAAACCCTACATTGCAGAAAGAGACCATTTGGCCCATCGAGTCTGCACCAAAGACAATCCCACCCAGGCCCTATCCCCATATTTACCCACTAATCCCTCTAACTTATCCCAGGACACTAAGGGGCAATTTAGCTTGGCCAATCCACCTAATCCGCACATCTTTGGACTGTGGGAGGGAACCCATGCAGACATGGGGAGAATGTGTAAACTCCACACAGGCAGTGACCCGAGCCGGGAATCGAATCCAGAGCTCTGAAGCTATGAAGCAACAGTGCTAACCACTGCTACTGTGCCACCTCAACTTGCTTGATTGGCACCACGTCCACTCCCTCCATCACTGATGTTCAGTCGCAGCAAGACGGACTGCACCAGAGATCCTTAGACAGCACCTTCCAAACCACGACCACTTCCAACTAGAAGGACAAGCGTAGCAGATACACTACCTGCAAATTCCCCTCCAAGTTCCCCACTTGGAAATATATCACCATTCCTTTGCAGGGCAAAATTCCTGGAATTTCCTCCCTAAACGCATTGTGGGTTAAACCCGCAGCACAGGGGGTGCAGCGATTCAAGAAGGCAGCTCACTACCACCTTCTCGAGGGCAATTAGGGATGGACAATAAAAACTGGCCCAGCCAGTGACACCCATGTCCCACAAATGAATTTAAAAAAAAAGGAATGGTAAGGGGCTAGAGATTTAGAAAGTCTGTAAGATAAAGTCTTTTCAACTGGAGAGTGGTGGAAATCTGGAATTTTTCGAGAGTATCCTAGCGCTTCACGTCGTTAGTGTACGCTTGACCTGGACCATTTGATGGGCAACACGACAGCTCAGTGACTATCGCTGTGCTGTGCAGATACATGGATTTGGGCCTGTGTCTGTGGGAGTTTGTGCATTCTCCCCGTGCTTGCGTGGGTTTTCTCCGGGTGCTCCGGTTTCCTCCCACATCCCAAAGATGTGCTCTTAGGCTAATTGGCAAAACAAATTCTCCCTAAATTGTCTCAAATTTGGTTTTTAATCCGTAGATCTATAAACATGGACAGGGATCACGGGTAGAGGTGGGAACATCTGGGTGGCGGCGCAGGCTCGTTGGGCCGAAGGCCTGTTTCCCATGCTGTTTTGTTCTTTGTTCTTGAAATGATAGGAACCCTCATCATATTTAAGGAGCATTTAGATGAGCACCATAGCATACAAGGGTCTGGACCAATTGCTGGAAAATGGGATTAGAATGGCTGGGTGCTTGATGGCTCGTGTAGACGCAATGAGCCGAAGGGCCTCTTTCTGTGAACCTTCCAGCTTCAGAGTCCAAGCGGAGAATCGTATCGCTGATCCAGGGCTGAGATGGTGTCTCCCTCTTCGTCCTCCTGCCTTTCCTCCAGCAATCCTTCCCAGCACCGCTTCCCAAGAGCATGCTGCCCTATTGCTGTCAAACTCATCCTGCCCGCTGCCCTTTATAAAAAGATCCTTTCCTGAGGTGTGGACGTTGCTGACAAGGCCAGAATTTGTACCCTATCTTTCATTGCCCATGACACAGACCCGAGTGGCTTACTGGGCCATTATCAGAGGGCAGTTAAGAATCAGTCACATTGCTGTGGGGGTCTGGAGGTCAGACAGGTAAGGATGATAATTTCCTTCCCTAAAGGACATTTCAGAATCAGATTTAATAACACTGTAACAGATGTTGTGGTACAACCCAGATTTTCTGGATTTAATTCTTGCCCCCAATTTATTCGGCGATAGTTTTCCCAAAGGGAATTTGATGTGGGTACGCCCACCTGATTTCCCCCCCCCACCCTGCCATCATGCACCACCTCCCCCCCTCATGCTCGCAGGGTCTGTTAAATTCCGCCTGCCGGAGATTACTGCAGCAGCTGCCAGGCCCGAGGGAGCCAGCAGGCAATCCGCACTGTTGTTACAGAAAACGTCAAAACCCATTAACTCTGGAGCTCTGGGAATTGCAGTCAGGAATCTAGGTGTCCAAGCATCCCTGGGAATTTTTGGAAAGGATGTTTGTGGTCACTGATTAGGAACAGCTCAGGAATCTCCTGAGTAAGCAGCTCATTTCCTAACCCAAAGAAAGCTGCAAGAAGCAAAGCCTTCTCCGGCAATCCTGCACTCAGTCCCACCATCGAGGCATTCTTTGAAAATGATACTCAGCTGATCCCATCGGTGCCGTAGTCAGCACTTATCCCAAATTGTTAACATTGTATGAAGTAACAGATTCCGTTTCAATCCGACTCCAACTCCATCCCCTCCTCCATGATCACCCATTCCCATTCCCCATCCCCCCCCCCCGACCACCCCGTCCCCCCCTCCTCCATGACACCCACTCCCTACTTCATCCCTCTCCTACACACCCCCTCTTCCATGACAACCCCCCCCCCCACCCTCTCCTCCATGACCACTCATAATTAGTCATTAAAAAGTAAGATTGGATAGTGTTAAACATATCAATACTTCTGAAATTTGACCATTAAATTGCTTATGAAGTGTTCACTTGGTCTTTCCCCACACCCTCCAAATTTTAATAAAGGTGTTACCTCACCCCTCTCCTACTTAACTCTCCACTCCCCTTCTCCATGACCGCCCGCTCCCCTTCTATGAAAACCTACACTTCTCCATCTCCACCTTCATCGCAACTTCTCCAACTACCCTTTCCAATCTTCGTCCTATGCAATGCCCTACTCCCTTCCCCACACCCTCACCTCCTCTGCAACTCACCACCCTTCCACTCCCAACCTTTTGCCTCAACCCACCCACTCACCTTGCCCACCTCCCTACTTAACTCCACCCCCCCAAATCCCCTTGCCCACACCCCTCCTCTGCAACACCTCCACTTCCCTTCCCCACCCTCCTTCTCATTTTCCTTCACTGCAACCCCCCCGGCCCCTCTCCTTCACAACCTGACCGCTCCACTCCCCTTTCTCTCCCCCCTGCCCCCTTGTTTGTGTTGACATTAGTTGCACAATAGGAAAGGTCAAAGATCATTGGCAGATCAGGCAAGAACTGAGGTTAATTGCTTCAATTTTCCTGGCATTGTGGAGACTCTGGGAATATTCAAAAGCGGGTGGGACCCAAATCTGGTAATCCTTCCCCCCCTGCCATTCCGATAGCTCCTATTTCCATTGGGAATATTCCTGCAATTCCAAATGCAGCAGGGCCTTTTGAACTCGGTGCTTACCCGAGACTGAAAATCCCGCCGTCCGGGGGCAGGGAAGGTTTACCCAGGCGGATACAGACGGGACAAGAAATTTGCTGACTCTCTCTGCCCAATTCGGGAGTGGAAATCCAGGTTCGCTGAGCCTTCATCATTTCCAAACATCCTCCCGAAAGGTTAAACCTGTTTATTGTTCACAGGCGTCACTAGATCTCCTGAATATTTCCAACATTTTCTGTTTTGAATTTCACATTTCCAGCATCCGCAGTTCTGGGGTTTTAGCCTGTGAGTCAGTTGGCTTTCACAGGCAATGGGATGGTCATTGAGGCAATTTATCAGATGGGTGAGGGAGCTTTTGGAGTAGGAGAGAATAAAAAGGCGTTGGGGATGTATGAGCCTCTGTAACTCCACACGTTTCCCATGGCTAATCCATCGAACCCACACACCTTTGGACACAAATGGTTCATTTAAATGGCCAATCCACCTAACCTGCACATCTTTGGACTGTGGGAAGAAACCCACACAGATCCGGTGTGAATGTGCTAACTCCACACAGACCCGAGGCTGGAATTGAACCTGGGTTCTCGGCGCTGTGAAGCAGCAGTGTTAACCACTGTGCCGCCGTGTTTTCTATCACTATCTTCTCAATGGCGCTGAGTAATGGGATATGTTACCAACAGCCTTCCCTATCCGAGAAATAGGTTGAACAGGAAGATAGCTGGCTCCGTTGATGGTGAGCACATCTGTCTAACGCAGTCCCCCTGCCCTGGGAAACACAAAGTTAGGGAAGCAAACGAAACAGCAGCCAATGAACACGAGAAACGTGTTTGTCTTTGAACTGGTTGTAACGCTGTGTATCCTCTCGAGGCAAATGAAAACTAATTTTTCGTGAGCAATGTGGATGTAGTACATTCTGCCTTATTTTTAAAGAGCATCAATATCGTTTATCATCAGTACCTGGGGAACCGTTTGTAACCAGTATAGATGAGTGCACTTGTGGATTGTTACAGCAAGTTTCTTCTTCCTTTTTCCTTTGATCCCTCAGCAACTTGGCAAATGGGGGTCAGAGTGTCAGTGTGTGATGTTATGACAGTCTCTGATACACACTGTCACTGAGGGGACCTCCTTCACTGGGAGTGAGAGGTTCCAGTATATGTCTTCATTTTACAAGGCACTGCATTACTTTGGGATGCTTAGCAAACCTGTCTCCGTTTCATCCTTCATCTCATTTCCAGCTTCACTATTTATTGCTTCATGGCTGTGACACCTTGTTTGTTGCAAATTTGTCCATAGAATTCCTATAGTGCAAAGAAGGTCTTTTATCCATCAGGCCTGCATTGACAGCAATCCCACCCAGGTCCTAATGCTGTAACCCCACGTGTTTACTCTACTAATCCCCTTGATGCTAAAGGACAATTTAACATGGCCAACATATCAAACCTGCACAGCTTTGGACTGTGGGAGGAAAGTGGCAGAGGAAACCCACGCAAACACTGAGAGAATGTGAACTCCAAACAGATGGTAACTCAAGGTCAGAATTGAATCCGGATCTCTGGCGTTGTGAGACAGCAGTGCTGAACACTGTGCCACCCAAAAGCTGGAGTGGAGATCTTATCAAAGATCCCTTTGATGTGGAGATGCTGGTGCTGGACTGGGGTAAACACAGTAAGAAGTCTCACAACACCAGGTTAAAGTCCAATAGGTTGATTTGATAGTAAACCCATAAGCTCTCAGGATTTGCCCCTTTGTCAGGTGAGTGGAGGGTTCTGATCTCAAATAGAGGCAACACGGTTTACAGAATACTGCCTAGAATGCTCTCCACTCACCTGATGAAGGGGCAAACCCTGAAAGCTTGTGGCTTACTATCAAATTAACTTGTTGGACTTTAACTTGGTGTTGTGAGATTCCTTACAAGGATCCCTTTACCAGTCCTGTACTGAGTCGTTGGAAGAGTTTACGAGGAACAGTCCAGCACTGGGGTTATCGACTGTTGTTGGACACATTACTGATGGTATTGCCACAGGAATGCTCACCTTCAACTACCCTGAGCCCACAGTCAGGCCACTGGTCACCAGAACAACCATATTAATGTGGTAACACCCACTGGGAAGCAAACAGACTTGATTGGATGATTCTCAAAGAGTTTCTCCTGCCTATCTCTAATATTTTTAGAACGGATTAACAAGTTTGTTCAAAGAAAACAAAAGAATATTAAATTTTCTCCAGTTACTGGAAGCAGTGTCCAGAAGATGAATGTTCAATTGACCTTGGAGAAATTGGCAACCCCATTCAGGTCCCAGGAGAGCCTGAGGGGGTTGTATTCCGGTTGTGATGTCAGATGACAGCTGGGATGATCCTGTCCAGTAGATTTATATTGTTTTGGAAGAACATAACCCTAGGTGGCTGAACGAGAGAGCCTGCAGGGAGTGATCACTCTGATTTACCTTCCTGCTGTCATTTTGCTTCTCCCTCAGCTTCCTCTACAAGCCACAGTGCATTTCTTATCGTTTCAAGAGTTCAAGTGTGTCTGGAATTACTGAAGGTTACCCACCTCGCTCCTTGGTGCAAAAGCCCAGGCTGAGCTTTTTATTCTTTGAGGTTGCTCTTAGGTGCTTTTAAGTTTTTCTTTGGTTGGGATAGTGCATGTCTAATTAACAAAAATAAGACATCTCTGATTTAGCCAGTGTTTGACAGCCAGCACGATGGCACATTGGGTTAGCTTTATGGTCTGTGTCTACCTTTTGCGACAGGAGGCCCCCAAGATAGGGAAAATTGATTTGCATTTTCCAGGATCCTTTCTGTTGATGTTAAGTGACAGGGGAAGATATATTGACAGGGGAAGATATATTGACGCGAGAACCGGTTGGAAAAGGGCCGCAGATTTCTCGGTGGTTTAGTGAAAAGCCCATCTTCTCGCATGCTTCTGAGATTGATTTTCCTGAATATCAGCCACTAAATGAAAACTAGCAGCACAGTGGTTGGTGCTGCCTCCTCACGCCAGAGAGATGGGTACGATTCCAGCTATGGGTGATTGCCTGTGTGGAGAATGCACATTCTCCCCCTATCCGTGTGGGTTTCCTCCAGGTTCCTCCCACAAGCGAGGTGCAGTATTTTCAGCAAGTAGAATGGAGAGTGATGTTGTTTTAATGACACAGCATTGGGCGACCCCAGGTTTTGCTGAGACAGGGTTTGTAGGGGTTGGAAAGAATCATGGCTCACACGTCACTGTGGAGCAGCCAGAGGATTGTGACTGATTTAGGAGGTTGTCCTAATCTGAGAATACTCCATAAGCCTTTCTGCTTTAGAGCTTTTATGAAGCCAAAAATAAGCCACGTATGGAGGCTGGTGCTGGGTCAATCTTGGAACTCCCTCCCTAACAGCGCTGTGGGTATACCTACACCTCAAGAATTGCAGCAGTTCAGGAAGGCAGCTCCTTCTCAAAGGGAACTAAGACCAGGAAGTAAATATTGGCCAACCAACAATGTTCACATCTCAAAAAATGAATTCTAAAATAAGTCGTCATGCAGTAATGATCACGTCTGTGGTTCCTTTCACTTTATCTGATCTACAATCTCCGTCAACCTGACTCCCAAACAACAGACAGCTACGCTGAGAGAAAAGTAACATTGAAGTTCTCAAGGCCCCTGCCCAAAGCAGCCCTTCACAGTTGATGCCTCACTGCCAATCTTCATTCACCAGGATCAACTGTGTGCCCACCCTCCCTGACAAACCCTAAAGACCCTGGTCCAGGAAACATCATGACTCGATTTTCAAGTTTGCTGATGACACCACGGTAATAGATTGGATCTCAGACGATGACAAGAGCACAGGAAAGAGATAGATTCTCTATGAGCTGGTGTGGCAACAATAATCTCTGCCTCAATGACAACAAAACAGAGGAGATTGTCATCGACTCCAGGAAGCGTAATGGAGAACAAGTTCCTGTCTACAATGAGGATGAAGTTGAAATGGCTGAGAACTTCAAGTTTTTTAGGTGTCCAGATCACCAACAACCTGTCCTGGACCACCCCCTGATGCTGACACTATAGTTAAGAAAGAACACCAATGCCCCTACTTTCTCCAAAGACTAAGGAAATTTGGCTTGTCACCTATGGGTTCTCACTAACTTTTACAGATGCAGTGTAGAAAGTATTCTTTCTGGTTGTATCACAGCTTGGTATGGCTCCTGCTCTGCCTGGGACCACAAACTGCAAAAGGTCATGAATGTAGCCCAATCCATCACACAAACCAGCCTCCCATCCATTGACACAGTCTCCACTTCCCGCTGCCTCGGCAAAGCAGCCGGCATAATTAAGGATCTACACACCCCGGACATTCTCTCTTCCACCTTTTCATCGGGAAAAGGTCACGTATCAACCGACTCAAGAAAGCTTCTTCCCTGCTGCCATCAGACTTGGGATGGACCTAGCTCACCATTAAGTTGATCTTTCTCTACACTGTAGCTATGACTGTAACAGTACATTTTGCACTCTCTCCTTTCCTTCTCTATGAATGCTATGCTTTGCCTGTATAGTGCGCAAGAAACAATACTTTTCACTGTATATCAATACGTATGACAAAAATAAATCAAATCGAAGGCTGTGTGGATATAAATGAGTTAGAGATGGTGAACCTTATTGAGCATAAGCGCAAGATCTTTGCAGATTGGAAATTCGCCACACCTTGGGAGAAAAGCAAGCATCCTGCAGGCTTGGAAAGGCAACAGTACAGCATAAACCCATGACAAAGAGTAGAAAGAACACTCAAACCCAACAATTTACGGGCACCAATGATATGTGATTTCTTCAGCATTGTTAAGACTATCTTTGGTCCTAACAGCAGATCCCATTGAGACTCAGTATAGAATGGAGACAAGAACACAATCGGGGCTCATCAGAGAACTTTTTTTGGAGAACTCGTCGACCGAGACTCTGGGAATTTTCCGGCCACGCTCACCCCAAGGCCGGAAAATCCCACCCAAGATCAACGGACCTTTGCGTAGTCTGTGTCCGGCCTGCTACAATTCCCGTGAAAAATTCCACCCTCTGTCTTCGACTTGAACATCCTCAACCCCGTTCCTCAATACCCCGTCCAGCTCAATATCCACCCGGAGCAAAGTCGAGCTGAGAAAAAAACAACAAAACCCTTGGGACAGATGGAATCACTGCTACAAATCTGAAGCTCAGCAGAGATATACTCCCCTCATTTCTGTACAACCTCATTTCTCTCATCTGAGCAGAAGAGCATTGGCTGGGGGATCTCGGGAACATTACAATGGCAACTATATTCGAGAAGGGAGAGAAGTCCAGTTGTAGTAAGTAGAGGGGAGTTTTCCTGCTATCGGCCACACAGATCAGTAAGGTATAATTTGGATGCTAGAGGGAGTTTTTTCACACAGAGGGTGGTGGGAGTATGGAATGCGCTGCCACGTAAAGTGGTGGAGGCAGGTACTCTGGAGTTATTTAAGAAATACTTAGATGGGCACATGAACAGAATGGGAATGGAGGGGTATAGAAAACTGATTTAAAATAGGGATCATGAGCCTTGGGAGTCCCTGGGAAGTGTGTAAATAGATGATGATATTGATGTACTTGTTTTTATCCTACAGGTGCTTTGGTCCACCTTGTTGTCTAACAAGGGGCATACATGCGATAGGTCGTGAGAGGGCTGCTCTTGGATTTTTTTTCGAGAGTATCCTAATGCTTCACGTCGTTAGTGTACGCTTGACCTGGACCATTTGATGGGCAACACGACAGCTCAGTGACTATCGCTGTGCTGTGCAGATACATGGATTTGGGCCTGTGTCTGTGGAAGTTTGCGCATTCTCCCCGTGCTTGCGTGGGTTTTCTCCGGGTGCTCCGGTTTCCTCCCACATCCCAAAGATGTGCTCTTAGGCTAATTGGCAAAACAAATTCTCCCTAAATTGTCTCAAATTTGGTTTTTAATCCATAGATCTATAAACATAGACAGGACTTGCGGGTAGAGGTGGGAACATCAGGGTGGCAGTGTGGGCTCGTTGGGCCAAAGGGCCTGTTTCCCATGCTGTTTTGCTCTTTGATCAGAAAAATCCCCCTCAACCACCTCTTCCTGATAGTTAGGGAATACTAATTCTCTGAGTAAGGGAACCAGTCAGTTCAGGAAATTGGGGGTTCAGTTGTCGATCTGTACTGATTAAGCAAAATTGTACAACTGATAGAGAGAGGAAAAATCAGGCGCGATTCCACGGGGTTTTCTGCATTTGCTGTGTGTGACATTGGATATTAATAGTGATTTCTTCCATGGTTAAGCTCATACCTCAATAGTGACCAATTGAGTAAATACAACAAATGGTTTAAACACACTGTCTCTTGTAGAGGATGGAGGTTCCTTTCTGCCACTGGTATCAAAACTGTCAAAGGGAAGTGTAACTCCAAGAAAATAACTATTTGTAGAGAATGTTTACCACTGACGCTCCACGTCTTTGTCCCAGTCGGGTTTTGCATTCTCCCCAGGTGTGTTCAGACTTGTCCTGCTGCCCAGCTCCTGCTCTCGAATCCATGAGATTTCTCAGACTTGGAAGTGCGGCCAGTCAGTCTGACTCTCCAGCCACCCTCACTGGCTTCAACCTGTCCTTGGCTCATGCCACTCACAACCCCTGGCTTTGCCCACATGCTTTCTCCCTGGTCTCATGTCCTCTGGCTCTGCCCCTCAGCTTGTCGAGGACATTTCTCCCTGCAGGGAGGTTCCTCTATTTGGTGCACTTCCCCAGCGTCGCCCCCTGCTGCTGGGGGACCCCCTCTACAGATCTGCGACAGCCCAAAAGTCTACCTTAAAACAAAGAGTAAGCAACACCATGAAAATCAACCAGGTTTCTCACTTTGAAGGGCGGCACAGTGGTTAGCACGGCTGCCTCACAGTAACAAAGACTTGGGTTTGACTCCCGCTTGGGTCACTCTGTGCAGACAGAGTCTGCACATTCTCCCTGTGTCTGCGTGGGTTTCCTCCAGGTGCTCCAGTTTCCTCCCACAGTCCAAAAGACGTGCTGGTTAGATGGACTGGCCATGCTAAATTTTCTCCCTGTGTATGCAAACAGGCGCTGGAGTGTGGCAACTAGAGGATTTTCATAGTAACTTCACTGCAGTGTTAACGTAAGGCCTACTTGTGATATTAATAGATTGTAGCAGCACATCTTGTAAGGTGTCCAAACAATTGCCTGAAAAGAAAATATTGGTGGGTGTTGGGCAATGCAGTGACTGAGTGACTTGTCCTGGGCTCCACTTTGCACCAATTGACGGCAGAATTCTCATTGTAGATGTTTGCAAAGGGGTGAATTGAGAAAGTTTCTTGGTTCCTGCAAATCACTGGTTAAGCAATACTGGAGGGGTCTTTGATTGGGAAAAGGCAAAAGGACCAGCCGGTCTCAATGACGCAATCTCACTCCTGGTTCAGTGGAGGTGAGGGGATCCTCTGAGGCAATGTTGAGGGAGTTTTATATTGCCTCATACACAGTTTGAACTGGGTGCTTGATGGGGCCAATGAGTTCTTATCCTCATCAGTGACATCTTCCCTCGTTTGCACGTTAAAAACTCAAGATCTGAAAATGCTCCTGGTCCCCTGTTGGGGAGGAGGGGGAGGTGGGATGTGGTCCGGATAAACACAATTTCAACAATTTACTTACAATTTCTCTGGGAATCTGTACAGTTTTAAAATTGGGCACCACACTAATTGTTTACTTGGCTTCCAGTAAAAGTGCAGGAACTGCCTTATCTTTAGGAGAGCTATCATAATTTCAGCTGGGAACTGTTCCACGCTGAGCTTCCAGGGAGCACTGCGGTCAGCATTCGCTCTTTTATTCACGCTGAAACTGGATAAGCGATACTGTTTTAACGGCCAATGAGTGAAAACTCCTGCCCTTGAAATACAACTGGATCTGTCGTCTCCCAGACGGAGAGAGGACTTCCTGTCACTTCGCGTTATCTTGGAAACATTTGCTGTGCGTTAGTTTTTAAGGATAAACTAGACAGATTCGAGATTAACAAGAGGGAATGAGAGGCTATTGGGGGTAAGCAGGAATGTGGAGTTGAAGTTACAATCAGACCAACCATGATCTTATTGAATGGGGTAACAGGGGCTTCGAGGGGCTGAGTGGCCTACTCCTGCTCCTAATTCCTCTGTGATCAATCACAGATTCATACATAGCCCAGAGTGCAGAAGTCTCATTAAGTCTGCACCGACACCAATCCCACCCACTCCCTATTCCCGTAACCCTACATATTTACCCCACTAATCTCTCTAGCTTACACATCCTGGGACACTAAGGGACAATTTATCATGGTCAATCCGCCTGACCCGCACACCTTTGGAGTGTGGTAGGAAACACCCGCAGACACAGGGAGAACGTGCAGACTCTACACAATGACCCGAGCCAGGATTTGAACCCAGGTCCCTGGTGCCGTGAGGCAGCAGTCAACCCTTACTTCCTTCCCTCCATCGGACAGCCCGGCTCCATTCAGAGTGAGGCGGGATGTGTTGAGGCGTGAAAACTGCAAGCTTAATGGGCCTGATTTTTAAAATGGCTGGGATTAAACCGGAGTTTCCCTTCTTTCTGGATCCAGTGGGTCCAGGTGGGATTTTCCCACGCATGGTGACAGAGGCAGCTCGCCATTGGCCAGCGGTGGGTCATGTAGTCTCGCTGTTATCAATGGGGTTTCCTGTTGAACATGCCCCCTAGTTGCTGGAGAAACTAGAAGATCCCGATGGTGTGAATGGCTGGAAAATTCCAGCCTCCGTTCCCTCTCAGAGAATTTAGCCCGGGATTTCGTCCTATGTGATGAGTTTGAAATGTTGATGGACTGCAGCAGAGACACACAAATGTCCCCAGGGACTGTGATTTGATTCCTATCCACTGACACTGTTAGAAAGTGTGGTTTAGGGTTGCTGCTATTAACAAGTCAGACACAACTGACGTTCTGATTCCTGATGCACTGAGTTTGAAATCATCTTCACAGAAAATGTTTCAAGGGGCAAAACATTCTTATAGCAGAGGAACTTCAGCAGAGAAGCGGACACCTCAAACTGTGCTGAGTTTGGAGTCCAGTTGAGTTAGATCCCGTCCCCTTCCTTGGCCTCTCTCTCCCCTGCCCCACATCCCTTCCCTGCCTGAAAATTGGGTGTGTCAAATAGTTTGCAGCTATCAATTCTGCAGGCTGATTTGAGTGATTAAGATGGTGATATTATCAATAATTTACACTTTATCCAATGGCCTATGCATATAAGCACTCAGATACAGCAAGTGATTAGAAAGGTAAGCAAAACAAATTCTCCCTAAATTGTCTCAAATTTGGTTTTTAATCCATAGATCTATAAACATAGACAGGGATCACGGGTAGAGGTGGGAACGTTGAAGTGGCGGCGTGGGCTCGTTGGGCCGAAGGACCTGTTTCCGTGCTGTTTTGTTCTTGGTTAGCCTTCATTGCAAGAGAGGTCGGGTACAAGAACACAGATGTCTTACTGTCACTGTGAAAGGCCTTGGTGAGACCACATCTGGAGTATTATGTGCAGTTTTGACCTTCCTATCATAGAACAATAGAATCTCTACAGTGCAGGAGAAGGCTATTTGGCCCATCTTATCCTTTCCTGTAACTCCACATACATTATCCAGCTAATCCCCTGAATCTACACATCTTGGGACACTAAGGGGCAACTTAGCATGGCCAATCCACCTAACCCACACATCTTTGGACCGTGGGAGGAAACCGGAGCACGTGAAGGAAACCCACACAGATAGGGGGAAAACATGCAAACTCCACACGGACAATGACCAAGGCCTGAATTGAACCCTGGTCCCTGCCACTGTGTGGCAGCGGTGCTAACCACTGTGCCACCCTTAGCTAAGAAAAGGTTGTACGTGCCATAGAGCGAGTGCAGCAATGATTCACAGGACAGATTCCTGGATGGCAGGATTGTAGTTTGAGGGGAGACTGGGCCTGTATTCCCTGGAAATTAGAAGAATGACAGGAGATCTCATTGAAATGTATAAAATTCTGACTGGGATGGACAGATTGGAAGCAGGCTGCTGTCCCTCCTTGGATGGAGGGTCTAGAACAAGGGGGTCACACTCTCAGGATCCTAGATAGGCCATCTAGGAAAATCTTCCTCACGCAGAGGGTGGTGAACCTGTGGAATTCTCAACCACAGAAACTTGTGGAGGGCAAGTCACTGAAAATAGATGGATTTCTAGACTCTAAAGGTGCCAAGGAGTATGGGGAGAGTGTGAGACTATGACCTTGAGGTAGGGGATCGGCCATGATCATAGCAAAGCAGGCTCAATGGGCAGAATGGTCTACTTCTTCCATTTTCTATGTTTCTAATACAAAATACAGAGAGAGTAGATAGAAACGGGTAATTTGCAGTGATTGTGAAGAAGGTGTATGATCAAAGGAAGTGATTTCAAACATAGAATAAGAAAACTTTATTGCACCGTTGGTAGTGTGGTGGCGATGGAATGGATGGCGTTAGTGATTGATGTAAGGAACAGACCATGTTGTTAACCTAGAGGTTCATTGCGGTGAACTCCGAGACACTGATATTGTTGTTTTCCATTGCAAAGGAATTACTTTCCCAAAGCCAGACCCCGTCAACATGAGGCATAAGCTGTAAATATTTGGAGAATGCTCATTAGGCCTACTGTTTGTTTTATATGTACATTTAGAACTTAGAAGCATAAAACATTACAGCATAGTGCAGGCCCTTCGGCCCTCTGTTGTGCCAAGCTATATCCAATCCCAAGATCAAGCTATCCCACTCCCTATCGCTCTGGTGTGCTTCATGTGCCTATCCAATAACCGCTTGAAGGTTCCTAAAGTGTCCGACTCCACTATCACAACAGGCAGTGCATTCCACATCCCAACCACTCTCTGCGTAAAGAATCTACCTCGGACATCCCTCCTATATCTCCCATCATGAACCTTATAATTATTTCCCGTAGTAACAGCTACATCCACCTGAGGAAATAGTCTCTGCACGTCCGCTTATCAATCCCTCTCATCATTGTATAAACCTCTATTAAGTCACCTCTCATCCTCCTCCGCTCCAAAGAAAAAAAGCCCCAGCTCCCTTAACCTTTCCTCATAAGACCTACCCTCCAAACCAGGCAGCATCCTGGTAAATCTCCTCTGCACTCCCTCCAATGCTTCCACATCCTTATAATGAGGCGACCAGAATTCAATACAGTATTCCAAATGTGGTCTCACCAAGGTCGGTACAGTTGCAGCATAACTCCATAGTTCTTAAACTCAAACCCCTCTGTTAATAAACCCTAACACACTATAAGCCTTCTTCAGGGCTCTGTCCACTAGAGTGGCAACCTTCAGAGATCTGTGGATATGAACCCCAAGATCTCTCTGTTTGTTCTACTTGTTCTTTGATGGGACTTGGGCATTGTTGGCAAGGCCAGCATTTGTCTCTATCCCTAATGCTCTATAACTGACTGGCTTCCTGAGCCATTTCAGAGAACAATTAAGAGTCAACCACATTGCTATGGTTCTGGAGTCACATGTAGGCCGGACCAGGTAAGGACAGTAGATTTCATTCCCTAAAGGACGTTGGGTTTTTACAACAATCAATGATAGTTTGCTGGTCACCGTTACTGAGATTTAACTTTTACATCCCAGATTTTATTCATTGAATTTCAATTCCATCAGCTGCCAAAGTGGGATTCGAACCTCATTAGTCTCGACCTCTGGATTACTATCCAGTGACATTACCATTAAGCTGCTACCGTCGCACCCAAATTTGTAGCAATGAATGACTCACTGTTAGCTGCAGGGATTGTTAGATAGAATGAGCTGTGTGGCTGGAGTGATATTTTAGGATATATCCTTCAAGGGGGTTATAGAGGAGAGTTGTAAAACACAGCGGCGTACGGGTGGGGTGGGGCATGGTTTGAGATGCGTATACTTTAATGAAAGGAGTATTCGCAATAAGGGGGAGGAACTTGCAGCTTGGACCAGTACCTGGAACTTCGATGTTGTGGCCATTTCAGAGACTTGGGTAGAGCAGGGACAGGAATGGATGTTGCAGGTTCCGGGGTACAAATGCTTTAGTCGGAGTAGAGAAGGGAGTAGAAGGGGGGGAGGAGTGGCGTTACTGGTCAAAGACTGTATCACGGTGATCGAAAAGAAGTTTGATGAGGACTTGTCTGTTGAGGTAGTATGGGCTGAGATTAGAAACAGGAGAGGAGAGGTCACCCTGTTTGGAGTCTTTTATAGATCTCCTAAAAGCTCTAGAGAGGTAGAGGAAAGGATTGCAAAGTCGATCCTGGACAGGAGTGAAAGTAATAGGGTAATTGTTATGGGGGACTTTAACTTTACTAATATTGATTGGAATAGCTATAGCTCTAGCTCGTTAAAGGGGTCAGTTTTCGTACAAAGTGTGCAGGAAGGTTTTTTGACTCAGTATGTAGATAGGCCAACTAGAGGTGAGGCTACATTGGATTTGGTGCTGGCAATGAGCCAGACCAGGTGTTAGGCTTGGAAGTTAGTGAACATTTTGGTGATAGTGACCACAATTCGGTTACGTTCACCTTAGTGATGGACAGGGATAGGCATGAAGCTGGGGGCTGTAGTTATAGCTGGGGGAAGGGTAATTATGAGGCCATCAGGAGAGAATTAGGGTGCCTAGATTGGACTAGGAAACTACAGGGACTGGGAACATCTGGAATGTGGAGCTTATTCAAGGAGCAGCTGCTGCGAGTCCTTGATAAGTATGTCCCTGTCAGGCAAGGAGGAAATGGTCGAGTAAGAGAACCTTGGTGTACGAAAAGAGTTGATTTGCTGGTTAAGAAGAAAAAGGAGGCTTATGTCAGGATGAGGCTTGAAGGCTCAGGTAGTGCAATGGATAGCTATAGATTAGCTAGGAAGGAGGTAAAAAGTGAATTGAGGAGAGCTAAGAGTGGACACGAGAAGATGTTGGCTGATAGGATTAAGGAGAATCCTAAAGCTTTCTTTCGATATGTTAAGAATAGAAGATTGGTTACGGCAAGATTAGGGCCAGTCATAGACAGCAGTGGGAAGTTGTGCGTGGAGCCTGAAGAGATTGGTGAGGCACTGAATAAATATTTCTCTTCGGTATTCACGCAGAGTGCTGGAAATGTAGCTGTGGAGCGCACTGAGGTACAGGGTTGCAAATTGGGGAGTATTGTAGTAGATAGGGAGGATGTGTTAGAAATTCTCGAGGGTTTGAAGTTGGATAAGTCCCCTGGGCCGGACGGGATTTACCCTAGGATTCTCTGGGAGGAAAGAGAGGAGATTGCAGAGCCTCTGGCTCTGATCTTCAGGTCCTCGTTGGTTACGGGTGTGGTTCCGGAGGACTGGAGGATAGCGAATGTGGTCCCATTGTTTAAGAAGGGAAGAGAGACCTTCCAGGGAATTATAGGCCAGTGAGTCTTACTTCTGTTGTGGGCAAGGTATTGGAGAGAATTATTAGGGAGAGGATTTATAGTTATTTAGAGAGAAATGAATTGATTGGGGATAGTCAGCATGGTTTCGTGAAGGGTAGGTCATGCCTTACTAACCTCATTGAGTTTTTTGAGAAAGTGACCAGAGAGGTGGATGGGGGTAAGGCGGTTGATGTAGTATATATGGACTTTAGTAAGGCTTTTGATAAGGTGGCCCATGGAAGACTTCTACAGAAAATGCAGATGTGTGGAATAGAGGGGGATTTAGCTAATTGGATTAGGAATTGGCTGGCAGATAGAAGACAGAGGGTGGTGGTTGATGGGAGATATTCATCGTGGAGTTCGGTGACGAGTGGTGGGCCTCAGGGGTCTGTTTTGGGGCCCCTGCTGTTTGTAATTTTTATAAATGATATGGATGAGGGTATTGAGGGATGGATCAGTAAATTTACAGATGACACTAAAGTCGGTGGAGTGGTAGATAGTGAAGAGGGGTGTTATAGTTTACAGAGTGACTTGGACAAGTTGCAGAGATGGGCCGAGAGGTGGCAAATGGAGTTTAATGTGGAAAAGTGTGAGGTAATGCACTTTGGCAGGAACAATAAATGTGTAGAGTATAGGGCTAAGGGTAGGGGTCTTAATAGTGTTGAGGAACAGAAGGATCTTGGTGTATGTGTCAATAGATCCCTGAAAGTAGGCAGTCAAGTGGATAAAGTTGTTAAGAAGGATTATGGAGTCTTAGCTTTTATTGGTAGGGGGATTGAATTTAGGAGACGCAGCATCATGTTGCAGCTGTACAAAACTCTAGTGCGGCCGCACTTGGAGTATTGTGTGCAGTTCTGGTCGCCACATTATAAGAAAGATGTGGAGGCATTGGAGAGGTACAGAGGAGGTTTACTAGGATGTTGCCTGGTATGGAGGGCAGGTCCTATGAAGAGAGGTTGAAGGATTTGAGGTTGTTTTCGTTAGAAGGAGGCGGCTAAGGGGGGATCTTATTGAAACATATAAGATAATTAGAGGTTTGGATAGGGTGGACAGTGATAGCCTTTTTCCTAGGATGGAAAAAGCTAGCACGAGGGGAAACAACTTTAAATTAAGGGGTATGAGTTATAGGACGGATATCAGAGGTAGGTTCTTTACTCAAAGAGTGATTAGGGAGTGGAGTGCCCTGCCTGCAGCTGTTGTAGATGCGCCAAGTTTGGTGGCGTTTAAGAGGTTAGTTGATAAGTATATGGATGAGAAGGGAATGGTTTAGTTAGAGGGGCATTGCTTTTTATTTTGGTCGGCACAACATCGAAGGCCGAAGGGCCTGTTCTGTGCTGTATTGTTCTATGTTCTAACATTTAATACTGACAGTTGTACATCTCCTAAGGGTTGTGTTTAGTACTGGACTATATGAATCTGTTTTTGGTGTTATTTTTCCATTACTGCAATCCAGTCAAATATAAGCTTAAAACCACCAAAAGGGCGTCACGGTGGCACAGAGGTTAACACTGCTTCCCCACAGTGCCAGAGTTCAATTCCAGCCTCGGATCACTGTCTACGTGGAGTTTGCACGTTTTCCCCGGGTGCTCCAGTTTCTTTCCACAGTCCAAAGATGCAGGTTGGTTGGCCATGCCAAATTGACCCTGGAGTCAGGAGAATTAGCAAGGTAAATATGTGGGAATAGGATCTGGGTGGGATTGTGGTCGGTGCTTCCAAAGGGCCAAATGGCCTCCTTCTGCACTGTAGGGATTCTATGAAAACCCAACCACGTGGATAAGAAAAAAGCTCTAACCTTTAGCCATTAGCCTCCACCATAGGCTGGGCCTAATTTCAATTCCCAGTTGGGGAGTATGATGATAAAAAATCTTACTGTGAATGCTACATCATTAACTATGTAAATCTGACCATCCTCCTCAATTCCTTATGCTCATCCTCACACAGAGACATCACCTACATGCCCCTGACCAGGGACATGTCACTTCTACGCCCTGACTGACCACAACCCATCCGTTACTTGATTCCTTTTTATCTTACCATGCAGGAGTAAGCAGATCTCTGAGGAGCAATATCAGAATCTGGGATTAAGCATCTCTGTTTCTACCTCAGCACCTCCATCCAAACCTTTGCTACCTCTAAACTTGACCATCTGCCTATCTTTTATCTGCTATCGCTCATCCAAACCTTATCCTAACACACAGCAAGTCCTGTTCGCCCATCTCTCCGATGCTCACGTGATCTTTTCTAGATCCCAGTCCATCAACACCATTCCTCAGTTCTCATCCTTGTGTTCAGATTCTTCCAAGGACATTGGAGGTGCCATCTTTGCAAGGAGATGTTAAATTGCCACTTTGTGTGTTTATCAAATGTGAGATCTTCGAGTTATTTTAAAGAACAGGGCAACTTTTACAGCAGTTCTGCCCCCTTTCATCCCTCAGCCAACTCCGCTGAGAGAAACTGTAGTGTAATGCCTAGCATACTTCGTGTGCAATGGTGCCCTCTAGCTGTCGTCAGCCGGCTTCTTGGCATGTATAGACTGTCCACTCGCCTTACTGGCGCGAATCACATTTTGCCTCTTTCTCTTTAAGTGGCATAAGGTTTGAATCTTTCACTGAAAAAGTGGATTCTGTTCTGTTTTCAAGCTCATTTGGCACTTAGGAATTTTTTCTAAGATTGCCCCCACAGGCTATTCCTGCTTTACAACAGTGTCTACATGTCAAGTTTTTAATTGGTTATAAAGTGCTTTGGGATGACCAGGGATGTAGAAAATTCTCTAGAAATTCAAATCTTTCTGTTCAAGGAAGGTCCAGACATGTCTTTCAAAGTGGGTGGAATCATTCTGGGAACTGGACAATGAGGGTTTGAGTGAACTTCACACTGAGCGTCTCTGGTTTTCCCTCTCGCCCTTGTAGGAGAGAAATGGTTCAAGCACCGGCTGACTTACAAGATCATAAACTGGCCCCGGTACCTGGAGCCGAGCCGGGTGAAGATGGCGGTGAAGACAGCCTTTGAACTGTGGAGCAACGTCTCGCCGCTGACCTTCTGGGAGGTGACTGACGGCCCTGCCGATATCCGCTTGGCGTTCTACCAGGGCGAGCACAACGATGGGATTGGCAATGCTTTCGATGGACCAGGTGCTGACTGCTGTCTCATCGTAAGATTTTTATTTAACACGCAGTCCTACTTGGTGTCCCGGGTTCAGCTCAGGGACCAGAGGGGGCGAGGAGGAGGAGGAAGCTTTGACACACTGAGCTTTTCATTGTCTGGAATACAATGCTTGAAAAGGTGAAGGAAGCTTCAGTAGTGATTATTAAAGGGCAATTGGGTATGTATGTTTGAAAAAAACAATGCAGGGCTATGGGTAAAGAGCAAAGGGGAGTGGGACTAGTTAGCTTGTTCAAAGAGCTAGCATAGACACAATGGGCTGAATGTCCAACAAGCTGATTCATTAGTTGCTTGACCAATATCATAACCCAAAACGGCATTGCTCAGTGGAGAAATTGACCCCTCTGTCTAAAAAGAGAGGAAAGGTAGTTCTATCCACTAATCTACTGAAAGCTCATATGTCAGACTCAGGAAATGGGATTCATCTGTGATGCCCATCATAGTCGAACAGCCTTCCCACACTCTCGGACAGGTCAGCAGATAAAGTTGAGGTGGGATGTAAATTGGCTGCTGGTCCCTATACCTGAACAAGGAGAAGGGTGGATAGAATTGGCTAAAACATCAATTCAGGCTCCAAGGGCTTGGAACCAAACTGGGTGAAAGGCTACATGCAGTTATGTAATATTTAAATCACTGAGATATTCAGCTAACCGTGTGGTTATGAAATGCTGTTTAACTCTTGCTAGTGGAGGGATGGGTTTGAGACGATATTACGATGATCATTTAAGAAGCCAGGATGCCCTCAGTAGACAGTTCCCTGAAGCTGGGGCCTTCACATCATAGGACAAATATTAAGGCTGTCAAGAGTTTATGCTGGTTTGTTCTGAGGCTGTCTGGCATGAGGAAATAGAATCATAGAACAGGATCGTTGAATCTCTGCTCCATGGACAGCACAATGGCACAGTGGTTAGCACCGCTGCCTCACAGCGCCAGGGACCTGGGTTCAATTCCGAGCTTGGATCACTGTCTATGTGGGTTTTCTCTGGGTGCTCCAGTTTCCTCCCACAGTCCAAAAGGTGTGTTGGTTAGATGCATTGGCCGTGCTAAATTCTCTCTGTGTAGCCGAACAGATGTTGGATTTTCACAGTAACTTCATTGCAGTGTTAATGTAAGCCTACTTGTGATGCTAATAAACAAACGTTACAGTGCAGAAGGAGGCCATTCGGCCCATCAAGGATGCACCGACAACATTTCCACCACTCCCCCGCCCCCCTCCCCTCCCACATCCCATTAACAGGCAGAAGTGAGATTTCCACTAAAATCTTACCCAGGTTCCAGCTGGGAATTGGGAAAGGCTGAGATCTAACTTAATCTCCATCCATCACTGGGAGATCTGACCCGATCCCCATCTGACACAGAAAAACCTGACCTGATTCCCAACTAACATTGAGTGATTTGACCAAATCCCATGCAAAGTAGAGAGACCTGAACCGATCCCCATCCAACACTCAGAGATCTGGCCAAATTCATATCCAACATTGCGATCTGACCCATTCCCTCCTTCCAAAACTGAGAAATCCGATCCAATCTGCATCCAACACTGAGACTGCTAACCTGATCCCCATTCAACACTGAAAGATCTGACCCGATCCCTATCCAGCACTGAGAGATCTAACCTGATCCCCATCCAACACTAAAACATTTGACACGATCCCCATCCAACACTGAGTGATCTGACCTGATCCCCATCCAACACTAAAACATTTGACACGATCCCCATCCAACACTGAGTGATCTGACCTGACCCCCATCCAACACTAAAACATTTGACACGATCCCCATCCAACACTGAGTGATCTGACCTGACCCCCATCCAACACGGAGTGACCTGACCCAACTTCATGTAGAGACCTGAACCGATCTCCACCCAGCACTGAGATCTGACCCGATCCCCCTTCGACACTGAGAGATCTGACCCGATCCCCATCTGGCACAGAGATCTGACCTGATTCCTATTCAGTACTGAGAGATCTGACCCACTCCCCGTCCAATGCTAATCTGGCCTGATCGCTATCCAACACTGAGAGATCTGACCCAATGTCCATCCAACACTGTTCTGACCTGATCCCATCCAATACCGAGAGATCGGATCCCATCCCATCTAACGCTGAAAGAACTGCCCTGAGTTCCAGCAGCTGGGAGTGTACACAAGGGTTAGCAGTTCAGTTGCCTCTATTTTCTCGGTGGTGTGTGTGGGTGATTTATTTACATGAGCAAACCCTCTAAATGTTTTTGCAATGGCTGTGACCACACTGAGCGCGAAAGAGATCGACTTGTGTGTGCATCTGTTGTGTGGTCTGGAGGCAACACTGGTCAGTTTGCATCAGAACTTTCTCTGGCTGGAAGTAAGTAACACAAAAAGATCTAACAGCTGGGGATGGACATTCTGCCTCAATTTCCCCATCCCAGCGCTAATCTGAGATAGGCTGTCAGTTTCCACCTAGGGCCACACAGAGCATCCTTGTGGAACCGTTGGAGCCAGTTCAATTACAGCCCTGGGTCACTGTCTTGTGTAGAGTTTGTACATTTTCTCTGTATGGATTTCCTCTGGATGCTCTGGTTTCCTCCCACAATGAAAAGATGTGTGGGTTAGGTTGATTGGCCATGCTAAATTGACCCTTAGTACCAGGAGATAGGGAGGGTAAATATGTGGGATTACTGGAATTGGGTGTAAGGGTGGGTGCAGTGTTCAGTGCAGGTTACTTGGACCAAATGGCCTCCTCCTGCACTGTAGGATTTTATGATTCCATATACGAATTCATTCCCTATGTCACATTCTCTAATGTACGTGTGAGAGTGTTTGCCTTCCGCCCCGCCCTTGAGTTACTATCTGTGCCTATTGCAGGAGGAGCCTTGGCCCATGCCTTCTTCCCCCGGAGAGGCGAAGCCCATTTTGACAATGACGAGAGGTGGTCTCTGAACCGTGGGAAAGGGAGGAACCTGTTCATCGTCACTGCGCACGAGATCGGTCACACCCTGGGCCTCGAGCATTCTCCTGTTAAAAATGCCTTGATGTCTCCATTTTACAAAAAGCTGGGCCGAGACTTCATCCTGAGCTGGGATGACAAGATGGCTATTCAGAATCTGTACGGTAAGCTCGGGGATGTGGGATGATGTACCTACTTCTTCTTCTATCTGTTTGAAAGTATTCAACACATGGCAGGTGAACCCATGCTTGGCTTCGGTTAGAAACCTGCGTGAAGAGATGAGATCGATAATGTACCGACGTGATTGCCAAGTCTATTCTTTTGACGGTTGCCTTTTTTTGGCAAAGCCAGTATTTAACGCTCATTAAGTAGTTAAATAGTGATGCCGCTAAAGCATTCTACCCAGGTGGAGTGGGCACTCCAACGGAGCTTTCTCAGTACCAGTTTGATACAAGCGAGTCGCTTCCTTAGCCATTGCAATGTCAGCCACATTGCTGTGGATCTGGAATCACGTGTAGGCCAGACCAGGTAAGGATGGCAGATTTCCTTCCCTGAAGGATATTAGTGAACCAAATGGTTTGGGTTTTCAATTATTTCATGATCATCATTCACGAGGTCAGCAATTTATTCCAGACTTACTAATTCATTAAATTTAAATTCCACAGCAGATTTGGGATTGAACTTGTGCATTAGTCCAGATTACTGGTCCAGTAATGTTCCTACTATGCTATTTCTTGCTCTATTCTCTCTTGGTGGTGCATCAAGGCAAACCTTTCTTGTCAGTCAGCTATTCCAGGACAGGTCACTGTGACGTGTTGTTGGGACTTCGAGCTTGAGGGGGCGCCAGCGCTCCAAGAGCTGCCTCCTGCTCCTAGCTCCAGTTTGGCTAAGATCAAGTGTTGTATTGACATGCTGTACTTGGTTGAAGTCATTTGGTTACATTTTAGCTGCTTTTGAAAAGCCTTTTGGTTAAGATGCAGATGAGATCAAGCCTCGGAGGAAGAGCTATACCTACTCCAATCTGCTTGGATCATGTAGATCAGGCCCAGGAGGTGAGAGCCTTGTGTTGTCAGCTTGGATTGGGAATGTCTCAACTTGTTGAGATGCTGAACTGGATTGAATTGGAATAAAAACAAACCAGTTATTAACATGTTTGGAAGAATTCGCCTTTTAAAGTGAATCACCTGATGAAGGAGCAGTGCTCCAAAAGCTCGTGATTTCAAACAAACCTGTTGGATTTGAATCTGGTGTTGGATTTGAACCTGGTGTTCTGAGACTTCTTACCGTGCCTACCCCAGTCGAACGCCGGCATCTGCACGTCATTATATCTGGACCAAGTTGTTCCTATTTTCAGCTAAACTGAATTAGCATTGCATTACATCAGGAATCAGTAATCAGCCCAGTACTGCTATGCACATCGAAATGGTTCAAATTGAAGGCTGATGATGCTTAACTTGCTTTCTTTCATCACGTTCTCCTTCCAGATGTAGTTTAATTTGGTTTGGCTTAATCTTTATGTTCATAATGACTGCCACTCCCCCCGTTGCAGCATACAGCTCGTACACGACCCCAAGACTTTAATCTCCATTCTGTTCGAAACATGGATTAGTGTGTGCACATGTGTATTGTGTGCGTGTACACATGTAAAATAATTTGAAATCGGGCTTACGTTTACCTTTTAAGTGATATTCTTTCTCCTATCCTCATAACTGAAGATAATATCGTGGATCTACTTTCCCCCATTCCATTGGGTGACACAGTGGTTAACACTCTGCCTCACAGCACCAAGGACCAGCTTGGGTCTGTGTGGAGTCAGCACATTCTCCTCCTGTCTGTGTGGGTTTCTTCCGGGTACTCCGGTTTCCTCCCACAGTCTGAAAGATGTGCCGGATAGGTGCGTTGGCCATGCTAAATTCTCCCTCAGCATATCCGAACATGCACCAGGGTGTGGTGGCTAGAGGATTTTCACAGTAACTTCATTGCAGTGTTAATGCAATCTTATTTATGACACTAATAAATAAACTTTAAATAAAGAAAGCAGTTCCATTTATAAAGTGCCCATATTGACTTCAAGATATCCTAAAGTGATCTTCAGCAAGTGAAGTGCTTTGGAAGCCTGTTCACTGCTGTAACGTAGGTAAACAAATTATTCCGGTACCCCTCTCGGCCTAACTCTTCCCAGAGTAACGCAGGGAATTTCTCTGAGATTTGGTGTGACTTCTCCTGCTGAAACAGCAGCTCAGTCACAGAAGCTGCAGAGAAAACTGCCAATGTCTGCCTTTTCTCTTGCAAATTTCTTCTGCGAGATTAGAAAACCAAGGAAATTCTACTCTGGATTTTCCTCATCCTATGGAGGAGTCCTTCGTGGTTTGTGTACAACAGAGTTTATTTTTTGGTTGCTTCACGTGGCAAAAATATTAGACCACATGAGGAGAAGTTCTTTCCCACCAGTTTTCCAATGAGTACAGCCAATAAGATGGCCAAAACTGGCTGAAAAATGTGTGAAATGCAGCTGATAATTGCATTTTGGGCTACGTACAACAGTGGCGTGTTAAACTACTGACAGCTGTGAAGACCTTGGTACAGAAACTGCTATTCATTCAACCAGAGACATTTAGAATTAAAACTGC
Source organism: Sphyrna mokarran (assembly GCA_024679065.1). NCBI lineage: Eukaryota > Metazoa > Chordata > Chondrichthyes > Carcharhiniformes > Carcharhinidae > Sphyrna > Sphyrna mokarran. Next base: position 40,797,470 of record JAGIQG010000022.1, read on the forward strand.
ACAAGCTGTTCAACGTAGATACTTTGTTATTTACTATTCTCTTGTAAGCAGACTCCCTCTGCTGGTATAAGTGTATATGGTAGCCTCAAGAGGACAAAGTGCACAGTGCAATTTTCAATACATTATAATCTTTAGGCCTGATGTCCATCTGTAATTGGTATGTTTGGTTAATGTTGACTGGGATAGTGATAAAAAGGACACAAGACTGATTGGAGAGGTAGAGAGACTTGCTGAGGATGAACAAGCAATGTGAAGTGGTGCCAGCTTGTAGAACAAAGAGAGTGCTGATCCTGTCTAGGCTAATTTAGTTAATCTGGTGTCCAATTTCTGAAGAAATTGAAGTGGATCAACAGGTGAATTTTAATTCCTGCCAGGGCTGCCTTCTGTTGTTCATGCCCACTGAATTGGCACCGGCTAAATTTGTAAAGATGTCCAAAGTTCCCTTTTGCCTGCCCTCCATCTGCTCCCCGGAATCTCACTCTGCGCATGTGGAAGGGCAAAAAGGCAGCAGATGACCTGGGTTGGAAAAGCTCAAACACCAATGCTGGCAAAAAAGTTTAGGAACATAGGAATTAGGAGCAGAAGTAGACAAAATTCAGCCCTTTGACCCCTTTGAATCATAAAAAACAAAACAGCACAGGAAACAGGCCCTTCAGCCCAACGGGCCCGCGCCGCCACCCCGATGTTCCCACCTCTACCTGCGATCCCTGTCCATGTTTATAGATCTATGGATTAAAAACCAAATTTGAGATAATTTAAGGAGAATTTGTTTTGCCAGTTAGCCTAAGAGCACATCTTTGGGATGTGGGAGGAAACCGGAGCACCCGGAGAAAACCCATGGCTGATCTCACCCTGGTCTCAAATCTTCACCTCCCCACCTTATATCCCCTTATCCCTTTTTTTTATTATACACATATCTATCTCCTTCCAGAGACTATTCAAGGATTCAGACTCCACTGCGCCAGGGGGCAGCGGGTTCCACAAATTCACCACCTTCTGCAAGAATAGCTCCTTCTCATCTCAGTTTTAAATTTACCGCCTCACAACCTGTGACCTCTTGTTCTACATTGCTCCATAAAGGGGAAACAGTTGGTGTACATTTGCTTTATCCATCCCTTTTAGTATTTTTATACCTCACTCGGATCCCCTCTCATCCTTCTGTACTGCAGCGAGTACAAGCACAAACTATTTAATCTCTCCTTGTACGTCAACTCTTTCATCCCTGGAATCAATCTGGGTGAAGTTTAATTCCGCTTGATTGGCTGGTAGAACGGATATAGAATCACAGAAAAATTTCAGCACAAACAGGCCCTTCAGCCCACAAGTTGTGCCAATCATATCTCTACCTACTAGACTTACCTATAACCCTCAATCCTATTAAGTCCCACGTATTCATCCAGAAGTCTCTTAAAAGACCCTAACAAATTTGCCTCTACCATCACCGACAGCAGCCGATTTCACTCACTCACCACCCTCTGAGTGGAAAACTTACTCCTGATATCTCCTCTGTACCTACTCCCCGGCGCCTTAAACCTGTGTCCTCTTGTGGCAACCATTTCAGTCCTGGGGAAAAGCCTCCGAGAGTCCACCTGATCAATACCTCTCATCATCTTATACACCTCTATGAGGTCCCCTCTCATCCTTTGTCTCTCTAAGGAGAAAAGATCGTGCTCACTCAACCTATCTTCATAAGGAATGTCACCCAATCCAGGTAACATCCTTATAAATCTCCTCTGCACCCTTTCAGTGGCTTCCACATCCTTCCTGTAATGAGGTGACCAGAAGTGAGCACAGTACTCCAAGTGGGGTCTGACCAGGGTCTTATACAGCTGCAGCATTATCTCCCGACTCCTAAACTCAATTTGGCACCGGGGGATTGCGTAACGGGGAAATCTCGGTACCATTATCCCCATGATGTTTAACTTCGACGGTGTTAGTGAGGAGAGTGTGGTCACATACTTTGGGGTGGTGGGTACTAAAGCTTCCCAATCCATATCCTTGGCATGTGCGTCAGAGTGGAAAATCTGAGCACAAATTACTGATGGTATTTACGGAACAATTATCTTTTACAAAAAAAAAACTGCAAGGCACCATCTGGATTGGCGTCTGTGAATAGGCTACTGTCTCTCCAGGAATTCCTGAGCTCAGCCACATTCCAGGAGATTAGAGTTAAATTGCTGCTGTATTACTGAATGAGATGGCAGATTAGACCGAGCTCCTGATAAGGCAGCTCAGTGCTGAGACTCCACTTGCTAATGATCCACGCATTGAGGGCCTTCTTGCAGAAGCTTCTCAAAGAAATAGGAACTGTCAGAAGCTAAAATTAGGCTCGTTGTTTACCCTTGTGTTTGTCACCCTCTCTTCAAGAGTTGTTTGGGAATCTGTGGAGACCCACTGCACTTTTAACACAAATGCGCATACGTTTAATTTCCCAATTCCTATTGCGGCCATTTTGGTTGGCAACAGGGTCAAAGCAGCACAAGGTTACACACCTTTCGTTCTCAGCTGTGGCTCAGTGGCCGCACTCCCTTCAAAGTCAGGAGGTCCAAAGACTTGAACACTCCACTGCAGTACTGAGGGGGTGCTACACTCTCAAGAGTGCTATCGTCTGGAGGAAACATTGAGCTGAGACCCCGGGCAGATTAGCAGCACTGTGGTTAGCACTACTGCCTCACAGCACCAGGGACCGAGGTTCGATTCCCAGTTTGGCTCCCTGTCTCTGTGGAGTCTGTACATTCTCCCCATGTTAATGTGGGGGTTTCCTCTGGGTGCTCCGGTTTCCTCCCACAGTCTGAAAGATGTGCTGGTTAGGGTGCACTGGCTGTGCTAGATTCTCCCTCAGTGTACCTGAGCAGGCGCCAGAGTCTGGCGATTCAGGGATTTTCACAGCAACTTCATTGCAGTGTTAATGTGTGAGACTGGGGGAAAAAAAAAACTAAAATTAAGAGCTGACCTCTCCGGTAATTTGAGAGATCCTGGTGTTTGAGGAAGAGCAAAGGAATTCTTCCTATTGACTGGGAAATACTTACCTCTCATCTAAAAGAAATTATCTGGTCATTTATCCCATTACTCTTTGTGGGAACTTCATGTGCATAATTTGGCACTTCATTTCCTATATGGCAATGAGTGGATAGGAGGAGTCGGTGGCACAGTGGGACTCACTAGATTAGTAACGTAGAGGCCCCAGGCTAATGTTCTGGGACGTGGGTTCAAATCCCACCTCTGCAGCCAGTAAAATTTAAATTCAATTCATAAAAATGTGAGATTGAAGTTATTATTGACTGTTGTAAAAACACATCTGGTTCACTAATGTCCTTCAGGGAAGGAAATCTGCCGTCCTTACCTGGTCTGATCTACATTCCAGATCAGTGTAGTAGCACAGTGGTTAGCACTGTTGCCTCACAGCGTCAGGGACCTGGGTTCAATTCCAGACTTGGAGTCACCGACTGTGTAAAGTTTGCACATTCTCCCCGTGTCTGTGCGGGTTTCCTCCCGCAATACAACGATGTGCGGGTTAGGTGGATTGGCCAGGTTAAATTGCCCCTTAATGTCAGGTGGACTAGCTAGAGTAAATGCATGGGATTATGAGGGGATAGGGCTTGGGTAGGATTGTGGTCGATGTAGACTCGATGGGCTGAATGGCCTCCTTCCGCACTGTAGGATTGAATGATTCCAGAGCCAACAGCAATGTGTAATTGACCTCTAAAATGACTGAGTCACAGATCTTATTTGCCTGTCACCTTCCTCCTTGTGACCCCTATGTTTCTTCGACAAGATGAATGACAGTGATCCTTTTAAAACGTGTAGATTTTCAGCAGGTTTGACAGGGTAGATGCTAGGAGGATGCCCCCCTTCATGGGGGAGTCTAGAACCGTGAGGTGCAGTTTAAAAATTAGGGGCCTCCCATTTGGGACAGAGATGAGGAGGAATGTCCTTCCTCAGAGGGTGAATTCTCCGCCGCGGAGCGCATTGGAGACTGGGGTCGCTGAATAAGCAGATTTCTGATTGCCAAGGGCGTTGGGGACAGACAGACAAGTGGAGTTAATCAGATCAATCACTATCTTCTTGAATAGCGGGCTCGATTGGCTGAATGACCTCCTCCAGCTCCTATTTCTTACAATCATTTCATGACCCTAATTCTCACCTACAAATCCTTGAGGTCACCTCAGCCTAACTCTGCAATCTCCTCCATACAATTTTCCGTAGAACCCCGACAGTACAGAAGGAGGTCATTCGGCCCATCGAATCTGCACCGACTCTCCGAAACAGCATCTTGCCCAGGCCCAGTTCCGCCCCCAACAGCCATAACCCTGTGCATCGGCTAATTCACCGAACTTTGGACAATGGGAGGGAACCAGAACACCCGGGCACGGGAAGAATGTGCAAACTCCACACAGACAATGACCTGAGGCCGGAATCGAACCCGGGTCCCTGATGCTGAGAAGCGGCGGTGCTACCCATTGTGCCACCACGCTGCCCGCCCCTCGCTTTTCCTTTCCTAGGGTTGGCCCCACGGCCCTTTGATGGGACGCAGAAGGAAAACGGTAAAACGGGGAGGAATACCGTTGTGATATTCATGCTCCCAGGTGCCCCTTGGATAATTTGTTATTTTTTTGAGAGCGGGTCTGGAAATGAAATTTAAAGGAAATTAAATGGAGAAAAGCTGCAGCATGCGACGATGCAGAGGGACCTGGGGGTCCTTGTGCACAAATCACAGTCTGTAGGTGCAGCAGGTGATTAAGAAGGCGAATGCAATGTTGGCCTCTCCAGCTAGCGGGATAGAATATCAAAGTAGGGAGGTTCTGTTGCAGCTGTACAGGGCACTGGTGAGGCCGCAGCTGGAGTACTGTGTGCAGTTTTGGTGGCAGCATTCGAGGAAGGATACATTGGCCTTGGAGGGGGTGCAGAGAAGGTTCACTAGGCTGATACCGGAGATGAGGGGGTTGGATTATGAGGAGAGACTGAATAGGTTAGGTTTGTACTCTTTGGAGTTTAGAAGGCTGAGAGGGGATCTTATAGAGACGTGTAAGATTATGAAGGGGATGGGTAGGGTAGAGATTGAGAGACTCTTCCTGCTTAGCAAAGATAGCAGGACTAGAGGGCACAGCCTCAAGATTAGGGGGTGGGCGCAGTTCAGATCAGAAGGAATTTCTTCACACAGAATGGTGAATCTTTGGAATTCTCTGCCTGTTGAGGTGGTGGAGGCTTCCTCACTGAATATATTTAAGTCAAAAGTGGATAGGTTTTTTGATTAATAAGGGAATTAAGGGTTACGGGGAGAAAGCGGGAAAGTGGAACTGAACCACTGCAGATCAGCCATGATCTTATTAATGATGGGGCAGGCTCGAGGGGCTGGACGGCCTACTCCTGCTCCTATTTCTTATGTTCTTTTGAAAGTAATTAGTAATTGGGGGTTTCAATATGATCTTCCCTATTCATTCACTCCAGCTTTTGAAAACCTCTTCAATGTCATGCTTTTAACTTTGCCTTCATTCCTAAAGCCTTCTTGCTTGGTGGGGGCTGTTCCTACTATATCTTTTTATGAGGCGGCCTGGGATTTTGTTTTTGCCTAAAAGGTGCTACATAAATGCGTGTTGGTGTCTGCACGGACATCTGTTGCTTCATTCTGTCGCACTTCCAGTCACCGGTGAGTGTTTGAGGTGTGGGGAAAGGCTCCCTTCTCTTCCCCATGCTTCCAAGTTTCAGCTCTTATCTTCTGGGGGATTTTCACAGTAGCTTCATTGCAGTGTTAATGTCAGCATACTTATGACACTGATAATTAAACTTAAACTTTCACCCTGAGCTCAGACAGAATGTTGTAAGTTTAAAGCAAGGCTGACCAGAGGGTGTTTTATTTAACCCGACTTTAGCGGAGCGGTTAACTTCCATCTTGTGGAGAAGATTTTTCTGGCAAAATTAGGAAGAGCTAAACTATAAACATCCTGATGAGAAATTAGCGGCGCTTTCTAGTGTAACGGATGCAATCTGGTTGAAGGCTGGAGGGGTCTGGCGCCTCTCAGCCTCTTTCCGTTTGGGACTGTATGGTATGGTCTTGTGTTGATGTTAAGACTGCCCAATCGCCATGATCTAAACAGGCCTCGGGACGTCAGCATGGTTCTGGTTCACTGAGAGTTTGGATAAACAGTTTTACATATTACAGTGGAATGCACTGAAAATTCTTTCATCATATGACCATTTGGAGAAAGGAGAGTGGACAGTATCAGGAAGATAAAGTCCACATGGACACGCTGACGGTAATCACAGAGTGGTTTTGGAATAAGCGACAAGCTGGGTTTACTTTTTAGCTCTTGGTAGATCTCTAATCCATTGGCTTTCTCTTGTGTTCACATTACCTCTTTTTGCTCTCTCTCTATCATTCTGGAAACATCTCTCTTCATATGTATATTACTTCTTTCAATCTTTCTGATCCTCTCAATCTCTCTTGCTGTGTCTCGTCTTCTGTCTCTGTCCAAATCTCTGCTGCTTTGCTTTTCTCTCTCTGTCTTTCTCTGACTCTCATACTCTCTTGCCTTTTCTTTCTCTGACTCTGTCTTCTTCTGTCTCTCTCTTTCTCTCCCTGGGTGGGGTTTTCCTGTCCCACATGGCAGACGGGACACGGGTTGCGCAAAGGTCTGTTGACCTCGGGCAGGAATTTCCAGCCTTGGCTGTGAGCGTGGCTGGAAAATCCCCTACATTGTCATTCTCTCTCCCCACCTGTCTGTCTATATTGCTCTTTCTCTTGGCCTTTCTCTTTCCCTGCCTTTCACTCTCCCTGTTTCTTTTGCTCTCTGTCTCCCTCTCTCTCTCTTCACCTGTCTTTCTCTCTCTCACTCTTTCATGTTCTATCTTTCTCTCTCTCTCCTACCTCTCTCTCTCTCTCTCTCTCTCTCTCTCTACAATTCCTCTGTTTTTCTTGCAATCCAAAACTATTTCTGCTCCTGTTCCCCTTGCAGGTCATACTTTGTACTTGGAATCATTTTCAGTGTGTCCTTCACAATTTTCCTTTTTCTAACCACAATGAGGCTTTTGTAGTACAGTGTGAAATGGTGAATGTGAAGGTAAACAAGTAGCAAACACACCCTGACAAATAAGTACACAGACACACCCTGACAGGTGTAGACACGGATACACCCTGACAAATATATATACACACAAACACACCTTCACAAATATATATACAGACGCACCCTGACAGGTATACATATAAATACATTCTCACAAATATACATACAGACACACCCTTGCCAGTGTACACACACATCCTCGTAGATATACACCCCCCCCCATACACTGATACAGACACACACACACACTGACACACAGATATAAACACCCAATGCGCGTGTGCACGCGCACACACACCCCAAAACACTGATCCATGCACGAACACACACAGACCCAAAACACTGACACACACACGCACACCTCTTGAAACACTGACACACAAAGACAGACGCGTGCACACACACACAGACACACTCAGTATATTGATAGTGATGTCATATTGGCTACAGGATTTAGACAACATTCAGATAATATTCCTCCTTTTAAATCTATCCATTGTTAAACATGGCAAAGAGTTAAGATCCAAAGAGGCATTTGAGTTTTGGAGAACTAAAATCAGTCTATTCAGTTTATTCCAATTGTCGACCAGTTTATTCTAATTGTTATCTGCCTCGTGCAGAGTGTGTACACAGATGGGGTGGAAATGGGGGGACAATTTATTAAAATATTGGGTTGACCACAACTTGGAAAGAAACCCACATAAAAACTGACACAATAGATAGTGACAGAGAGTTGTGAGACTGTTAAAGAATTTCAGGAGGAGGAGGGGGAACAGGCAGAGGTCACATTCCAAAAACACGAGTAGACACTTCAGAAATGTCATCGGAGACAATGTCTGTCCTTTTTCACACAGCCTCTGACCAATTCCAGTATTGGCAGGACCCGCAGTAAATAAACGCAAAACTGGGACTTGGTGTCTGGTCAGTTTAACCGCACTGCCTTCCCTACTGTTACTATGTCTAACAACCGGAGAGTGGAGGTAGGTATCTGGAGACGGGGAGTCAGTGATGGAGTCATCAGGACTACGTCTAGCCAGGGTCAGTAACCATAACCAACCTGAGGTTACGGTGACCAACCAGGGTCAGCACTGAGAAAATTCACAGCCCAAAGCTCTTCCAAGTTGACAAAAGGGAATCTTTATTTTCCCCCTACACAGAGACAACTGAGAGGGAGGCAAGTTGCCAACCCTAAACTGCCTGAGGCTAGGAATTCATGGCTGGGTCTCTGGGATACTTGAACCCTAGTCACGATCAGCCATGATTGTAATGGATGCCGGCAGAGGCTTGAAGAGCCGAATGGCCTCCTTCTCCTGTATTTCTATACGGCTTTGTAAACATAGAATGTAGAACATAGAACACTACAGCACAAACAGGCCCTTCGGCCCACAAGTTGTGCCGAACACATCAAAACCTACCCAGCCATAGACCTATCTATAACCCCCAATCCCATTGGATCCCATATACTCATCCAGAAGTCTTTTAAAAGACCCCAGCGAGTTCGCCTCGACCACCACCGACGGCAGCCGATTCCATTCACTCACCACCCTCTGAGTGAAAAACTTTCCCCTAGCATCCCCTCTGTACTTGCTTCCCTGCATCTTAAATCTGTGCCCTCTCGTCGCGACCATTTCAGCCCTGGGAAATAGTCTCTGAGAGTCCACCCTATCTATTCCTCTCAACATCTTGTAAACCTCTATCAGGTCGCCTCTCAACCTTCGTCTCTCCAGGGAGAACAGTCCCAGCTCCCTCAACCTGTCTTCATAAGGCATGCCTCCCAATCCAGGCAACATCCTTGTAAATCTCCTCTGCACCCTTTCAATAGCTTCCACGTCCTTCCTATAGTGAGGCGACCAGAACTGCGCACAGTACTCCAAGTGTGGTCTGACAAGGGTCCTATAAAGCTGCAGCATTACCTCCTGACTCCTGAACTCAATCCCTCGATGAATGAAGGCCAGTACACCGTAAGCTTTCTTAACCACATCCTCCACCTGGGAGGCCGATTTGAGAGTCTTATGGACCCGGACCCCAAGATCCCTCTGCTCTTCCACACAGCTAAGACTCCTACCTTTGATAGTGTACTCATTCATCCCGTTGGATCTGCCAAAATGGACCACAACACATTTATCCGCGTTGAAGTCCATCTGCCACTTCTCCGCCCAGTCTTGCATCCTGTCGATGTCATGCTGCAACTTCTGACATCCCTCCAGACCATCCACAACACCACCGACCTTCGTGTCATCGGCGAACTTACTCACCCATCCCTCCACTTCCTCATCCAGGTCATTTATGAAAATGACAAACAGCAAGGGCCCTAGAACAGATCCCTGGGGCACTCCACTGGTGACCGACCTCCATGCAGAAAAAGAGCCATCCACAACCACCCTCTGCCTTCTGCAGGCAAGCCAGTTCTGGATCCACAAGGCCAAAGCCCCTTGGATCCCATGGCCTCTCACCTTCTCAAGAAGTCTTGCATGTGGGACCTTGTCAAATGCCTTGCTGAAGTCCATGTACACCACATCCACTGCTCTTCTTTCGTCAATGTGTTCAGTCACATTTTCGAAGAACTCAATTAAGCTTGTAAGGCACGACCTGCCTTTTACAAAACCATGCTGACTATTTCTAATCAACCTAAACTTCTCCAAATGCTCGTAAATCTTGTCCCTCAGAAGCCTCTCCATCAGCTTACCAACCACTGAGGTCAGACTCACCGGTTGGTAATTTCCAGGACTATCCCTGTTCCCTTTCTTGAAAATAGGGACCACATCCGCAATCCTCAGGAACCTCTCCCGTCTCCATCGACGACGCAAAGATCATCGCCAGGGGCTCTGCAATGACATCCCTCACCTCCCACAATAACCTGGGGTACATCCCATCTGGTCCCGGAGACTTGTCTATCTTGATAGCATTTAAAAGTTCTAACACATCCGCTTCCTTAATATCTACATACTCAATCTTTTCAGTCTGCCGCAAACTTGTAGTGCATCCTCCCAGATCACTTTCCACCGTGAATACTGAGGCAAAGTACTCATTAAGCACCTCTGCCATTTCTTCCGGTTCCATACAGACTTTTCCCCCTTCACCTTTTATAGGTCCTATCCCTTCTCTTCTCATCCTTTTACTTTTCACATATTTGTAGAAGGCCTTGGGATTCTCCTTAATCCTACCAGCCAAGGCCTTCTCATGACCCCTTCTGGCTCTCCTAATTTCCTTTTTAAGCTCTCTTCTATAAGCCTTATACTTCTCTAGATCCCCAACATCTCCTAGCTCTTTGAACCTTTTATACACCTTTCTTTTCTTCCTGACTATGTTCATCACAGCCTTCGTGCACCACGGTTCCTGCGTCCTACCAAAACCTCCTTGTCTCACCGGAACGTTGTCGTGCAAAGCTCCAGACAAGCATTCCTTGAATATCTGCCACCTTCCTTCTGTGCTTTTCCCCAAGAACACCTCCTTCCAGTTTATTCGCCCCAACATCTGCCTGATGTCTTCATATTTCCCCTTATTCCAGACAAACACCTTCCTAGCCTGCCTGATCCTATCCTTTTCCAATGCAAGGGTGAAGGAGATAGAATTATGATCTCCATCCCCAAGATGCTCTCCTACCGAGAGATCCATCACTTGTCCTGGTTCATTAGCTAGTACCAGGTCCAGTACAGCCTCTCCTCTCGTAGGCTTGTCCACGTGCTGTGTCAGGAAACCCTCCTGAACACACCTAACAAACTCCTCCCCATCCAAACCCCTTACCCTTGGGATATTCCAGTCGATGTTTGGGAAATTGAAGTCTCCCATCACAACAACTCTGTTATTTCTACATCTCTCCAGTATCTGTTTCCCTATCTGCACCTCAACTTCCCTGTCACTATTGGGCGGCCTATAGAATACACCCAGCAACGTCACCGACCCTTTGCTATTCCTAACTTCCACCCACAGAGACTCCGTAGACATTCCCTCCTCGGTATCCACCTTCTCTGCAGCCATGACACTGTCCCTGATCAACAGTGCCACTCCACCACCTCTTTTGCCTCCCTCCCTGTCCTTCCTGAAGGATCTGAATCCCGGGACCTGAAGTACCCAGTCCTGTCCCTGAGACATCCAAGTCTCTGTAATGGCCACCACATCACAATTCCAAGCAGCAATCCACGCCCTAAAGTGCCATATAAATGCAGCACCTTTATTTCTTATCATGCTGCTGCCAGATATTGCTTGGTTCTTGGTGGAAGATTTAGCATAGAACAGTTGTGTTGTGCCCTCATTGTGCTGAGCTATGCCCAAACCCAAGATCCCATTCCCTATCATTCTGGTGTGCTCCATGTGCCTATCCAATAACTGTTTGAAAGTTCCTAAAGTGCCCGACTCCACTATCACAGCAGGCAGTGCATTCCACACCCCAATCACTCTCTGTGTGAAGAATCTACCTTGGACATCCCTCCCATATCTCCCTACATGAACCTTATAGTTAGGCCTCCCAGTAACAGCTACATCCACCTGAGGAAATGGTCTCTGTACATCCACTCTATCAATCCCCCTCATTATCTTATATTAGGGAGAGTCTTTTTGCTTTGTTTGTTGAGTTTTTATACCTGTGTGTGTACACCATCGGAAGAAACAATGGCTAAAATGAAGTGAGTCAGAACAGTTTCATTTGGCATGTGCGATATTCTTAGCCTTTCTGATAGCAGGGATTATAACTTGGTCTCCAATCTGTGCTGAATGAGTTGGTTAAAATCTCCCCCTCTCTCTGCATCCTCATCTATCACAATTTAACCCTCTGAATTCAGCTTCTCTGCCCTTTGGCCATTCACACTTTGCATTCTCTTTATGGGCTGCCATTAGCAGCTTTTCCCCTTGTGTCTCTGGCTCATCTTTCATTCCTTCTCCCTGTAGTATAAACGTCTCCCACTTCCAATGCCTTTTTAGCTTTGACAAAGGGTCATCGGGACTTGAAACGTCAGCTCTTTTCTCTCCTACCTATGATGCCAGATTTGGTAAAAATAATCATTCTTGGCTGATCTCTGTGATGGTACTAGTTAGGGATTAGGGTGTTATGTCCATCCAGACGCTGTAGATGCCTTACAGTGCATTGAGTTTGACTATCTAGCAGTGGAGATGATGGCATTGGATTGGGATGGTCACACTAAAAAGTCCCACAACACCAGGTTAAAGTCCAAGAGGTTTATTTGAAATCACGAGCTTTTGGAGCACTGTTCCTTCATCAGGTAAGTGGAGCTCACTCTCTACTTTCTTGAGTGGGCACCACTCACCTGATGAAGGAGCAGCACTCCAAAAGCTTGTGGTTCCAAATAAACCTGTTGGACTTTAACCTGGTGTTGTGGACTTCTTTCCCTGATAGAGTGACATACGTGGGCCCATCCCCACCGTATCCATTGGCCATGGCTCATCTATCTAACGTACACATCTTGGGACACTCAGGGGCAATTTGAAATGGTGAATCTACCTAACCTACAGATCGGTTGGTGTTCATCTTTCTTGCCTTCCCTATTTCTGAATGTCTTTTACTGTCTCCGTAATCCGGCCATCTGCTTCAATGCAGACCTGGATTTTGTTTGAATTGTTAATGATAGCACTTAGCCTCACAACCCTCCCTGTGTGTGATAGGAACTAGCCCCTGAACACCTCTGACATAAATCCTATAGATTTAATTTTCCATCTATGTCCTGTTTTCCTAAAGTCCTGCCCTATCATGTACATTGCTGTGAAAGTAGCAGCTAGGCCTGAATAACCATGATGTTGGTGTGGTACGGGGTGGGGGAATTGTCCCCCTGGAGCTGTGTGCCCAGCTTATCCGTCTTTGGAAATAAGGAGTTCCACTGTGGCTAGAGCCAGGGAGATAATCTCTGAGACTGGTAGTTAAGGCGCCAGTTGATCAAGTTTTCTCACCAAGCAGTTTATATGTTACGCAGACTCTGTCATGGTTGGTGTGGGATAATGGGGTGTTCCACTCACTGCCTTCCTTCATGCTCAATTCACAGAAACACAACCTGGAACGCCCCTGAGTTGAGTGTGGAATTTAAAAAAAAACCTCAAGAGAATTCTCTCTCTCTCTCACCACACACACTCGTGGGAGTTGACCCCCCCCCCTCCACCTCACCCCCCCTCCCTCCTTCCCCTTCCCCCCCCCCTCCCCCCTCCCTGCCCCCACCCCCCCTCCCTTTCCCCCTTTCCCCCCCCCCCCCCCCTCCCCTTTTTTTCCCCCCCTCCCCTTTCCCCCCCCTCCCCTTTCCCCCCCCCTTCCCCCCCCCCCCTTCCCCCCTCGCCCTTTCCCCCCCCTCTCCCCCCTCCATTTCCCCCCTCCCCCCCCCCCCCCCCCCCCCCCCCCCCTCCCCTTCCTCCCTCCCCTTCCCCCCCCCCTCCCTCCCTTCCCCCGCCCCCCCCCCTTCCCCCCCCCCTCCCCCCTTCCCCCCCCCCCCCCTTCCCCCCCCCTCCCCCCCTTCCCCCCCCCTCCCCCCCCCCTTCCCCCCCCCCCCCTCCCCCCCCTCCCCCCCTTCCCCCCTTCCCCCCCCCTCCCCCCCCCTTCCCCCCCCCCTCCCCCCCCCCTCCCCCCCTTCCCCCCTTCCCCCCGCCCCTCCCCCCCTTCCCCCCCTGTCCCCCTCCCCCCCCCCTTCCCCCCCCCTCCCCCTTCCCCCCCCCTCCCTCCCCCCCCCTCCTTCCCCCTTCCCCCCCCCCCCCTCCCCTCCTCCCTCCCCCTCCCCCCCCTTCCACCTTCCCCCCCTCCCCTCCTTCTCTCCCCCTCTCTCTCTCCCCCCCCCTCTCTCTCTTCTCTTCACCCCCCCCCCCTCCCTCCCCCCCCCCCTCCGCCCCCCCCCCCCTCCCTCCTCCCCCCCCCCGCTCCCTCCCCCCCCCCTCCTCACCCCCCCCTCCCTCCCTCCCCCCCCCCTCCCTCCCCCCCCCCTCCCTCCTCCCCCCCCCTCCCTCTCCCCCTCCCCCCCCTCTCTCTCCCCCCCCCCCCCTCCCTCTCCCCCCCCCCCTCCCCTCTCTCCCCCCTCTCCTCCCCCCCCCTCCCCCCCCCCCCTCCCCTCCCCCCCCCCCTCCAATTCCCCTTCCCCCTCTTCCCCCCCCCCCCCCCCTCCCCCTCCCCCCCTCCCTCCCCCCCCCTCCCCTCCTCACCCTTTCCCTCCCCCCCTCCCTCCCTCGCCCTCCCCCCCCTCCCCTTCCCCCCCTCCCTTCCCCTGTCCCCCCTTTTCCCCCCCCTCCCCCCCCCCCTCTCTCTCTTTCCCCCCCCCCTCTCTCTCTTCCCCCCCCCTCCCTCCGCCCCCCCCCCTCCCCCTCTCTCCCCCCCTCCCCTCCCCTCCTCCCCTCCTCCCCTCCTCCCCTCTCCCCTCTCCCCCCCCTTCCCCCCCCCCTTCCCCCCTCCCCCTCCCCCCCTTCCACCTCCCCCCTCTCCCCCCCTCTCTCTCCTCCCCCCTCTCCCCCTCCCACCCCTCCTCCCCTCCCTCCCCCTCCCCCCTCCCCTCCTCTCTCTCTCTCACCCCCTACCTCTCTCTCCCCCCCTCCCCTCTCTCCCCCCCTCCCTCTCTCTCCCCCCCTCCCTCTCTCTCTCTTCCCCCGTCTCCCCTCTCTCTCTCTTCCCCCCCCCTCTCTCTCTCTTCCCCCCCTCCTCTCTCTATTCCCCCCCCCCTCTCTCTCATCCCCCCCCCCTCCCTCTCCCCCCCCCCCGACAGAAGAAAGAAACGTATCCCCCCCCCTCCCCTCTCCCCCCCCCTCGCCTCTCCCCCCCCTCCCCTCTCCCCTCCCTCCTAACTCACCTCCTCCTCCCCCTCCTCCTCCCCTCCTCTCCCTCCTCCTCCCCTCCTCCTCCTCCCCTCCTCCTCCCCTCCTCCTCCCCCCTCCTCCCCCCTCCTCCCCCTCCCTTCTCCCCCCCTCCTCCCCCCCTTCCCCTTCCCCCCTCTTGTTTGTCTCTCACTCTCTCTCTGTGTTCTAGGGGAACCTCTCCATGTGCCGATGCTCCAGTTGCCGGATGAATTGTTAACGTCCTTTCAGGATCCAGCGGAACACACCAAGCACCAGCTCTCATTGGACAGCAGCCTGCCGCCTTCGTACTGCCGGACCCATTTCGACACCGTCACCCAGGGTAAGAGTTCAGCTTTTAAACCAGGCCGAGAATCCCTCAGCATTCCCACAGATCAGCTGAATATTGCTTCACATCTAAAACTGACTGGATATCTACAGTCTGTATTTGGATTAGGGGAATGTCTCTCTGTCCCACCACATCTCCTCTCAGTGTCTCCTGAGATTGCAATGGTTATGGGAGAGAAAAAGAATTGCCTTTATACAGAAACAAACATGTTGGGACTTGGGTTTGATTCCTCGCTTGGGTAGCTGTCTGAGTCAAGTCTGCACATTCTTCCTGTGTCTGTATAGGTTTCCGCTGGCTGCTCCAGTTTTCTCCCCCAAGCTGAGGATGTGTGGATTGGCCACACTAAATTGCCCCTTAGTGTTTCAAGATCGAGTGATTAATGGGGTAAATATGTGGGATTACAGCATAGGGCCCAGTAGGATGTCCTGTTGATTAGTCGGTGCAGTCTCAATGGGCCAAATGGCCTCCTTCATGTTGTAAATTCTATGAAGAAGATGCTGTACCCCTCCATGGAATGAGACAGCACTACACAGACATGTTCCAATAATACATCAAAAAGTTTGAAATAAGGGGACAGAGTAATTTGGTAACTAAGCACAGATGACTATATACATCTCTCTTCATCACTAGGAGACATTTAGTTATAAATATCTTGAGGGGAATCTCTATACAAGCATGGGGCACACATACAGACACCGAGTCTCACATATTGTAAGCACAAAGACACGTGTGCATAGCCAACAGATATAAACATGTGTCCCCACACGAACAGATGGCACACATGCCCACCTGTATGAAAAGTGATCAAACTGTCATCTAGTGGAAACAGGAGAAATGACAGAAGTGACCGAGATGGGAGGAGGTAGAGAGACAAGAACCATTGACAGGGTGAGTGTCAAAGATGAAGCATTAAAAGCTGGCAAAGCAAAGTGGGTCTAAACTGAAAGGCTTTTGAGTTTTCCCAGATATCAGAAAGGACACCTGGGTATCCTCAGGCTGGCATGGACCTCCATGGAAACACTGGCATAATAACATCAGCAACCACTTTACGTTGCATGTCTGGAACTCTGTGCCATTTGCATCCTCGTTCAATCGGTATCGCTCCTTCCCTCAGTCAGAAAACTGACGGTTCACATCCCACTCCAGAGACCTGAGCCTTTAACCTAGGCAAATACTGAGGGAGTGCCACATTGTCCTAGGTGCTGTCCTTCACGTGAGCTGTTAAACCAAGACTCTGTTTGCCTTCTCAAGTCAATGTGACAGCTCCCAAGGCAATATTCTAATTAAAGTTCTGGCCAATATTTATCCCTCAATCTGAAGAAAAAGAAAATCAGTTTGTTATCACATTGTGGGATCTTGCTGTGCATACATGAGCCACTCCACCCCAGAAGCACCTAATTGGTTGTAAAGTGTTTTGCAATGTTCTGGTGCTGTAGAAATACAAGCTTCTTTTCTTACTTGCTGCCAATAGCAGTCAAAATCCTCGGTTACTGGTGGGTACAGCTGTAGCATCCCCTTCGTACCTGAGCTGGGAATCTGAGCTCCTTAGGGAAGAACTTCAGAGACTCCTCCGAGCTGCAGTATTCTCAATATGCTTCTGCCTCCTCCCACCGACAGATTTAAAACGGAATATCTACATCTTCCGGGGAGCTGACTATTGGAAACTCTCAAGAGACGGGATTATTAAAGGACCTCTGTCGCTGCAGAAGAGCTGGCCAGAACTACCCCCAGCTATTGAGGCAGCGGCCGTGTCGGATAAGGAAGGGAAATTCTACTTCTTCCGAGGTAAAGGGATTCTAATACAACCAAACCTGTTATTAAATCGTTCTGGAGTGACGTTTTGATTGCCGAGTTATTGCTAGATGTCCCCTGATCACAGTTAATGCTCATTCTGACCATTGGTGACCATCAGCCAGCCTGGTCTGGATCTTCTTCACGGTGACCTACTGATAATGTCACTTGACTACTAATCCAGGCGCCTAGGCTGAGGGTACGTGGGTTCAAATTCAATTAATGAATCTGGATTACAAAAGTACTTTCAATAACTTTGACCATGGCAAAAATCATTCATTGTTTTAAAAATCCACCTGGTTCACTAATGTCCCTTTAGGGAATGAAATCTTACCTAGTCTGGCCTACATCTGACTCCAGTTTCACAGCAATGTGGTTGTCTCTTAACTGCCCTCTAAGACGGGCAGCCAAACGTGCAAGGGCAATTAGGGATGGGCAACCAATTCGCCAGCGATGCCCAATCCCATCGAAAGAATGAAGGGATTAAAAAAAAACGTCCCTTCCGGTCTTCTCCACACCAGGGACATGGGCTTTCCCTTGGCACCTTTGACACAAATTCACCACCTTATCCTCCTCCAGCCTCTGTTCTTCCAAATCCTCCTCCACCTCCAACCTCCTCCTCACAGAGGCCCTCTCCTCATCCTCCACTGTTCCTTGTCTCTACTGCCCTCCTCATAGAGGCCCTCACCTCTGCCTCCAGCTCTCCACAACCAGTGGGTCAGCCAAGACTATGGGCGGGATTTTATGGTCCTACGCGCCCCAAGACTAAATTCGAGGACCTTTGCATGGTCCACCGCACGTTCTGTCCCACCCAACACGATTCCCCTATGTGTGTCAGTGAGCACAGGAGTTTGACACAGGGCAGGGTACGGACAGCAGGAGTTTGTAACCAGTAAGTGAGCAGGTCAGAAGTCCCACAACATTTGGTTAAAGTTCAACAGGTTTATTTGGAATTTGGGACATTGATTCAGTGACCTGAAGGAGCAACGTGACATAATGGGGTTGGCACGGTAGCACAATGGCTAGCATTGCTGCCTCACAGCTCCAGGGACTGGGGTTTGATTCCTGGCTTGGGACACTGTCCTTTCAACATCCACCTTGTTGAGGCCTTTCAAGATGGGGCACTGTAGAATTTGCACATTCCCCCTGTGTCTGCATGGGTTTTCTCCTGTTTCCTCCCATAATCCAAAGATGTGCCGGTTAAGTGGATTGGCCATGCTAAATTCTCTGTGTCCAGGATACATAGGTTAGAGGGATTAGTGAGGTTGTGGGGATTGGGCCTGGGATGGGATTGTGGGCAGTACTGTTTCAATGGGCCTCCTTCTGGACTGTAGAATTCTGTGATTTCTACGCCAAACAGATCAGCCATGATCTTGTTGAATGGCAGGCACAGTCTTGAAGGGCCGAGGGCCTACTCCTGCTCCGAGGCTGTATTTTCCTAAGATTAATTTAACGAATCCCTTTCTGTTAACCAGGGGGCCGTTGCTGGAGGTACACAGAGAACCGGCTGGACAAGGGCTTCCCAGTGAAGGTGAAGGACATGGGCCTACCTCGGCACCCAGATGCAGCCTTCTACTTCCACCCACTGAGTCACGTGGTGATCTTCAAAGGGTCAAAGTACTACGTGTTAAATGAAGACCTGATGCAGGTGGAGCAGTACTACCCCAGAACGCTCAGTGATTGGAAAGGGGTCCCGGTTGGCATCAACGGAGTCTTCACCTGGAACGAGAAGTGGACGTATTTCTTCAAGGATGAGACGTTTTGGAAATTTGACAATAGCAGACTGAAGGTGCTACATCAGGGCAAGTGGGCAGAGGAACTGGAGTGGGCAGGCTGTCAGCGCAGGCACAGCAGAGATAATAGACATGAACAGACGTGACCCCCAGCGCCACGTAACACCATCAGAACTTAAAGTGCAATTGTCTTCTGAATGCCTTCCCGCTCTCACTTTCAGGAAAATGAAGTGTCCAGCCTGTTATTCTTGTGGAAATTGATGCCTGGAGCTCTCATTTCAAAGCAGAGAGAGAAACAGGGAGAAAACAAGGAGAGGATACAGAAGAAAAGGATAATGTTTCTAGTACCTGAATCACAGAGCTAATGAACTGAATACTTCAGTCATATAGACATAAAATAACCCAAATCACAGAGGTAGAGTACCTGATCTCCCTAGCGCAGGAATAGTATACAATACTTCAAAACAGGCATTTAATAGACAGTGCCTCACACACAATGAGTTTCCCATAACCAACAAGGGAAGGGGGCACTCAGTACAACACGTACCTCCCTCTGCCATTCTGTGTTAACCCAATATTATTACAATGATGCAGTATTTCCCTGAGTTTTGTTTTTGCCTGCCTGGATGACATTCTGTAACTGCAAGGCTAAAAAGATAAAATCTTTTTATTTGCTTCCTTCCATCTCACTGAGGAGGTTTCAGAGCCTACAACTCGGAAAACTCTGCTCACGTTTTTAACAGCTGAGACAGTCTGCAGCACATTCTAAAACAGGTCGGTGTGTAGAGTGCCCCGTACACAGCGGTCAGTGTGTGTTACCAAAAGAACAAAGAATAGTACAGTACAGGAACAATCTGTTCAGCCCTCCAAGCCTGTGCCGATCACGTTGTCTTATCTCGACCAACCGTTTACATCCCTCTATTCCCTGTCATATCCCAATCCAGGTAAGTCTTAAATATCACTAACCTATCTGCCTCAACCACCTGACTTGGCAGCGCATTCCAGGCCCCACCACCCTCTGTGTAAAAAAAACTTCCCCTGCACATCTGCACTGAACCTTTCTACCCCCCCATCATCTTGACCCCTCGTAATGGTCATTTCTGTCCTGGGAAAAAGCTTCCAACTGTTCATCCTATCCATACCCCTCAAAATTTTAATTATCTATCAGGTTGTCTCTCAGCCTTGGCCTTTAAAGGGAGAACAATACTACTTTATTCAACCTCTTCCGATAGCTACTACCCGCCAAACCCAGGCAACATCCTGGTAAACCTTTTCCATACTCTCTCCAAAGCCTCTGCGTCCTTCTGGTAGTGTAGTGACCAGAATTGGACACAGTATTCCAAATGTAGCCTCACCAACGTCTTATATAACGAACATAATTTGCCAACTTTTCTACTCGAAACCCCATCCGATGAAGGCAAGCATGCCACACGCTTTCTTCACCACCTTTTCTATGCGTGCTGCCACTTTTCAGAAGTGCACACCCAGATCTCTCTCTGTGTCTATGCTCCTGATGGTTCTGCCATTTATTTTCTAGCTCCCACCTGAATTGGATCTACCAAAATACATTACCTCGCATTTGCCCACGTTAAATTCCATCTGCCCAGTTTTCCAGCCTCTCTCTATTCTGCTGTATTCTCTGACAATCTTTATCACTATCCAGCAATCTCAGTATCATCTGCAAACTTGCTAATCAGATCAGCTACATTTTCTTCCAAGTCATTTATTTATATTATGTATATATATATATTGCAAACAATAGATGTCCAAGTGCTGATCCTTGCAGAACACTACTAGTTACAGACCTCCATTCAGAAAAATACCTTTCCATCGCTAATCCTCTGTCTTCTATGGCCAAGCCAGTTCTGAATCTATCTAGCTAGTTCACCCCTAATTCCATATGCTTTTTTGCCTGCCATGAAAGACCTTGTCAAATGCTTCGCTAAAATCCGCAGCCCTTCCCCCGTCAACCGTTTTTGTTACCTCCTCAAAAAAGTTCAATTAAATTAATGAGATATGACCTCTTCATACAAAACCATTCAGTTCCAAACGTGTATAGATCCTATCTCTAAGAATCCCCTCCAACACTTGCACTATCACTGACTTCGAGCTCACTGATCTATAATTACCTGGGTTATCCCGAGCAACATTGGCCACAGGTCCCAGAGGATTGGAGGATAGCCAATGAGGAAACAAAGATTTCTGTTCGACCTAACAATTTCATCTGTGTCCCTCAGTGACCCAGGATAGATGCCATCTGGCCCTGGGTATTTGTCTACCTTATTGCTTTTTAATACACCTAACACTTCCTGTCTTATCTCAAGTGCAGTGTGTAGATTACACTATCTGAACATATATATTTATAAAATGGACAGGGACCAAGACAGAGAATGATGGGATACTATGGTTTCAGCATTAATCTGAATGCTAAACCCTCTAGAAACAATTCACTTCCTGCTGGTGTGAGATTGCACCACCTCATTGGTCCCTGTTGGCTTCCTGGATTGGATGTCATGTGAGGATATTAAATCACATTGTGACTAGGCCCTTCTATAATATCAATTACCAGCCCCCAATGCTTACCAAGGGAAAAATTGCAAATAATGTTATGAATCGAACCAGCATGGTGGCACAGCGATTGCCTCATAGCGCCAGAGATCTGGGTTCAATTCCAGGCTTGGATCACTGTCTGGATGGACTTTGCACACTCTCCCCGTATCTACATGGGTTTCCTCCAGCTGCTCCAGCAGAATGGTTAGGCCATTCTAAATTCTCCCTCAGTGTACCCGAACAGGTGCAGGAGTGTGGTGACTCAGGGATTTTCACAGTAACTGTATTTCAGTGCTAATGTAAACCCACTTGTGACTAATCAATTTTAAACTGTAAGAACAAAGAACAACAACACAGCATGGGAAACAGGCCCTTTGGCCCAATGAGCCCGTGCCGCCATTTTAACGTTCCTACTTCCACCTATGAGTCTTGTTTATGTTTATGGAAATCTGCATTGGAACCAAATTGTGGAGACAATTTAGGGACAATTTGTTTTGCCAATCAGCCTAAGAGCACATCTTTGGGGTGTGGGAGGAAAGCGGAGCACCTGGAGAAAACCCACGCAAGCACGGGGAGAATGCACAAACTCCCACAGATACCGGCCCTAATCCCTGTATCTGCACAGCAAAAGTGATAGTCACTAAGCTGTCGCGTTGCCCATCAACAGGTCCACTGAAGGTGTCAGTACAGGTGGAGAATGTGATAAAGAAAGCGTATGGTATGTTAGCCTTCAAAGGAAGGGGTACAGAATACAAGAGTAGGAGTCTGATGTTGCAAGTGTATAGAACGTTGGTTAGGCCTCACTTGGAGTACTGCGTCCAGTTCTGGTCACCGTACTACCGGAAGGACGTGGAGGCCCTGGAGAGAGTGCAGAGGAGATTTACCAGGATGCTGCCTGGTATGGAAGGGCTGTCTTACGAGGAAAGATTGAATGCACTGGGGTTGTTTTCCCTTGAAAGACGTCGGTTGAGAGGGGATCTATTAGAGGTATATAAAATTATGAGGGGTATAAATAGAGTAAATGGTGGTAAGCTTTTTCCACCATTAGATTCGGATAGAACGAGGGGTCACGGCCTTAGGGTGAGGGGGGCTATGTATCCCCATCCCACATCCCAAAAACGTGCTCTTAGGCTGATTGGGTAACAAATTGTCCCTATATTGGTCTCTATATGTCATTAAGACGTTAGGACGGCGGCGCGGGCTCGTTGGGCCGAAGGGCTTGTTTCCCGTGCTGTGTTGTTCTTTGTTCTTTAGTGTACACTTACGATGTGAAGTACTAGGCTAGTCTCGAAAAATCCAGGAGCAGCCCTCTCACAACCCATCGCGTATATGCCCCTTGTTGGGCAACAAGGCGGACCTAAGTACCTGTAGGATAAAAGAGAAATATATCAATAACATGCACAACTTATACAATTCCCAGGAATGTCCCAAGGCTCATGATTCCTATTTAAATCAGACTACTATATCCCTCCATCCCTATTCTGCTCACGTGTCTATCTAAGTGTCTCTTAAATAACTCCAGAGTGCCTGCCTCCACCACCTTACTTGGCAGCCCATTCCATATCCCCACCACCCTCTGTGTGAAAAACCTCCCTTTAACATCCAAATTATACCTTGCTCCTCTCACCCTAAGCTTGTGACCCTTTGTGATATTTGAATCCATCTTAGGAAAAAGCTTAGCCCTGTTTACTCTGTTTATACCCTTCATAATCTTGTACACCTCTATTACATCTCCTCTCAGCCTACGTCTTTCTAAAGAAAACAGCCCCAATTTGCCTAACCTCTCCTTGTAACTCAGACCTTCCATACCAGCAGCATCCTGGTAAACCTCCTCTGCACTCTCTCCAGGGTCTTTACATCCTTCTGGTAGTAAGGTGACCAGAACTGGACACAGTATTCCAAATGAGGTCTAACCAAACGTTTTATACAACTGCAATGTTAAAGGCCAGCTCTCGTACTCTATACCCCTTCCTATAAAGGCTAGCATTTAATTTCACCATTGCCATTATTTCAGAGACATACCTCAAAGTGAGAGGGGACTCCTATTAGCTTGTGAAGCTAGTGCGGGAGATGTGTGAATCTATCTGAATATTCCAGTGGATCAGAACACTGGGCATATCTCACCCTGCCTATGGCTGGCTTTTCTTTTACCAGATTAATAATGGCGAGTATCCTTAATACCAATAGATGCCATAATCTCCCTGCAATTTCTGGCCCATTGCGATATTTTTCACAGATGGCCAGTGTAAAGAATGTTAGAATCCTTATAGTGCAGAAGGAGGAAATTCAGCCCATCGAATCTATACCGACCACATTTCCACCCAAGCTCTATTCCCTCATTTACCTTGCTATTCCCCTGACACTGGGAGGAATTTAGTATTGTCAATCAACCTAACCCACTTTGCAGTGTGGAGGGAAACCCACACAAACATGGGGAGAATGTACAAACTCCACACAGACAGTGATCCAAGGCTGGAATGGAACCTGGGTCCCTGGTGCTGGGAGGCAGCAATACTAACTGCCATTATACCACCTAGAGCTTTGGACCAGGTCTATACTTGTGACTGATAGACTTTTGACAAGGGAATCAAAGGTTATCTACCTCTGAGAGAATTCCAAAGATTTACAACCCTCAGAGAAAAGAATTTGCCTCATGTCTGTCTTAAATAGTGACCCCTTATTATTAGATAGTGACCTATAGTTCTGGATTCTCCCTCAAAGGGTGACATCCCCTCAGGATCTTATACGTTTCAATAAAGTCATCCCTCAATCTTCCAAATCTTCAATGAACACAATCCTCAACAGATATTCTCTCCTCCTCCCTCCCTCCAGCCCCATCTCTGGTATCACATTGGGAAAAGGAATGTTACTGGGATTTCATTGACTGTGTTTCTTGAGTCAAGAGGGTAAAGCTGTAAGATTGTCAGTGGTAATGTCTGAGTCCTTTCGAAACAAAGCATTGTTTGATTTATTGTCACGTGTATTGGGATGCAGTGGAAAAGTATTGTTTCCCACACATTATACAGACAAAACGTATTGTTAATAAAAGACTGGGGAGAAGACCCAAATACCTGTATCTGCAATAGCAACAGTGATAGTCACTGAGCTGTCGTGTTGCCTGTCAACTGGTCCAGTCCAAGTGTACACTAACGACGTGAAACACTAGGCTACTCACGAAAAATCCAAGAGCAGCCCTCTCACGACCCATCACGTGTGTGCTCCTTGTTGGACAACAAGGCTGTCCAAAGTACCTGTAGGATAAAAGATAAATACATCAGAACGCGATTCAGAATGCAATGTTACAATCATAGCCAAGGTGAAGAGAAAGATCAGCTTAATATATGGCAGGTCCTTTCACAAGTCTAATGGCAGCAGGGAAGAAA
Source organism: Sphyrna mokarran (assembly GCA_024679065.1). Taxonomy (NCBI): domain Eukaryota; kingdom Metazoa; phylum Chordata; class Chondrichthyes; order Carcharhiniformes; family Carcharhinidae; genus Sphyrna; species Sphyrna mokarran. The sequence goes on from JAGIQG010000022.1 coordinate 40,822,086, forward strand.
CTTTTCTCGAGTCGGTAGATACGTGATTTGAGACTTCTGTATCTTTTTCCCAACAGAAGTTGGAAGACCCGGGATGAGTGGGGTCCTTTATTATCATACAATCCTTACAGTTCAGAAAGAGACCATTGAACTTATCAAGTCTGCACAAATTTACCCAGGCTTTTTCCTGTAACCCCACACATTTACCCTGCTAGTCCCCCTGACCCAGAGGGGGCAATTTACCATGGCTAATCAAGTTAACCCACCTATCTTTAGAGTGGAGGAGGAAACCAGAGCACGCAGACACGGGGAGAACGTGCAAACTCCACAGACAGTGACCTGAGGCCAGAATTGAACCGGGTCACTGGCACTGTAAGGCAGCAGTGCTGAGCACTGTGCCATTATGTTAGCTGCTTTTTTGAGGCTGTGGGAAGTGTAGATGGCAATCAGTGGATTGGGAGGCTGGTTGTGTGATGGACTGGGCTTCATTCACAATTCTTTGTAGTTTCTCGCTCTTGGTCAAAGCGGGAGCCATTCCAAACTGTGATGCAAAAGCTTGCTTTCTATGGGCATCTGTAAAAATTGGTGAGAATTGTGGTGTACAAGCTGAGTTTCCTTAACCTCCGAAGAAAGTAGAGGCATAGGGGAGTGTGCTTTCTTAACTATAGCGTCAGTGAGAACCAGGACAGGTTGGTAGTGATCTGGACACCTGGAAACTTGAGGCTGTCAACCTTTTCCACTTCATCACTGTTGATGTACATGGGGACATATAATCCTCTGCACTTCCTGAAGTTGATGACCTTTGTTTTACTGACATTATTAGGAAATCCCAAGGCACAGGATGGGAAAACAAAGTCGCATTTTCTTTAAGCTCATTGATAATTGTTTTAAATGCATTATCCTGCACCCTGTCACTGGGGACCTTTTAAACTGCTTTTTACTTTGTACAAAACAAAGATCAAAGAACAAAACAGCACGGGAAACAGGCCCTACGGCCCAACGAGCCCGTGCCGCCACCCCGATGTCCCCACCTCTACCCATGATCCCTGTCCATGTTTATAGATCTATGGATTAAAAACCAAATTTGAGACAATTTAGGGAGAATTTGTTTTGCCAATTAGCCTAAGAGCACATCTTTGGGATGTGGGAGGAAACCGGAGCACCCGGAGAAAACCCACGCAAGCACGGGGAGAATGCGCAAACTCCCACAGACACAGGCCCAAATCCATGTATCTGCACAGCACAGCTATAGTCACTGAGCTGCCGTGTTGCCCATCAAATGGTCCAGGTCAAGCGTACACTAACTTTTTTTTTAATTATTTAGGTGACAGTTTAATGGCAATATTCTCAGCTGGTGACAAAGCCCCAAGTCAATCTGTCATAGAATCGCTCCTTACTTGTCCACACTCTCTGTTACCTCCTGTGTGTTGCCAGGGAGACGTCAATCTTGGTTGGATATGTTCCTGGCGGTTTCATCATAAGACCTTCCACCTCTACCGCTCCCCCCCATCGCCACCCAACACCGCCCACACCCCCCTCCCACCACACCCCTCCCATAACGATCCTGCCACTGGTCACTGAGCATGTCAATCTTTACAGGGCTTGGCCTTCCAACAGAGAGCAAACAGCCTCATTGTTAGCTGGTAGGAACGGACAAATACTAACGAGCAAAAGTGTGCAAATAGAACGGAGGCAAGAAAGCACATTTCTTTTAATGCTGTAAGAATTTTTCCCCAGGTTTTCTTGCAGTGGTGTTAATTCCAGGAGACCTGAGGGCAATCGGAGAGTTGGCAACCCTGTGATACGTACTGTAACGTTGTTTTAGTCACGTGGAATTTTTACTCAACCTTTGTCTTGAGGAGTTTGAGCATTTGCATTAATCGTTTTGAGCTGCAATTAAATGAAAGCCTTCTTTTAAAAAGAGTGTGATTTCATCCCTTCCTTAGACACTGGAGCCAGCCTCCAACCCAAAAACACACCCAAACCGTTCGATCCACGAATTAGTCACATACGGCCTTCTCCTGAACTTATCTTTAACGCCTGCACTGGGAGGTGCTGCCATAATATCACTGGACACATCATCCAGAGGCCCAGAGAAAATGGCATGGCAGGACCAGGATTCAAATCGCATGGCAGACGGTGGAATTTAAATTCAATTTGTCAATCGGGAACAAAAACCAAAAACACTTAACAAATCTCAGCAGGTCTGACAGCATCTGTGGGGAGGGAGTAGAGCCAATGTTTCAAATCTCACATGAAGGGTCATCCAGACTCTAAACGTTGGCTGTGTACTTTTTCCACACGTACTATCATCATCATAGAATCATCATAGAACCCTACAGTACAGAAAGAGACCCTTCTGCCCATCGAGTCTGCACCAAATACAATCCCACCCACTGTCAATTGTCATTAAACACTGCCTGGTTTACTAATGTCACTGTCCTTACCTGATTCCAGATCAAGCAATGTGGTTGATTCAACTGCCCTGTGAAATGGCTGAGCAAGCCACCTAGTATCAAAGTCTAGTAGGAATGAAACTAGACAGTGACCTAGGTGCCAGAACCAACAATGGCTGGGCCAGCCCTATCAACACAGCAAAGTCCTCCTTCCAAACATCTGGAGGCTAGTCAAGCTAGCCTAGACAAGTCTGACATACTTACCAAATAATAAGTTACAATGTCCAACACCAATTCCAACTCTGTGTATATTGGCAGGACAGACCCAGCAGTGCTGGTGACACAGTGGTATAGAATCAGGAGGGACTTATCCTGAAAGTCCTCAAACATTGACTTTAGTCTGCATGAAATCTCATGGCACCTGCTCTAATATGGACAAAAACACCTCCTGCTCTTTACCACCCCAACCAAATACCTAAAAATGAGCTGTCTACCCAGTAAAGCTCCAACACAGGACCACTGACAAGCTGAAGCAGCAAGTAATGGACAGAGCTAATGGTTACCGGATTAGAACTCAGCTCTGCAGTCCTGCCACTCCCAATCATAAATGGTAGTGAACAACTCAATGGAGGAGGAGACTCCACAAATATCTCATCCTCAATAATAGAGGAGCCCAGTATATCTGTACAAATGATAAGGCTGAAGCACTCAGAGCTATGTTCAACCAGAAGTGTTGAGCGAATGATCCATCTTAGCCTCCTCCTGAGGTCACCAGCAAATACCAATGCCAATTTTAGCTATTTTGATTCACTCTCCATGATATCAAGGAACGCCTGTACATACGAGATATTCAACAAGGACCCGCACACTGACTTTCACTTGGGTTCTGCTCGATCTCATTGCAGCCTTAACTCAAATGTGAGGTGAGGTGAGGTGGGCTTCCCTTGACAAAATTTGACCAAGTGCGGAAACAAAGAATCCAAAGAAAATTAAAGTGAATGGGAATCAGGGAGAAAACTTTTCATTGGTTGGTGTCATACCTTTTTAAAGTTTAAAGTTTATTTATTGGTGCACTGGGAGGTAGCAGTACTAACCACTGTGCCATCACTATTGTCACACAACTATTGTGGCAGTGTTAGCAACAATATCTGTGTATCAGAAGGTTCCATGTTCAAGTCCTACTCTAGTGAGCGAGTACAAAACACTGACATTGCAATGCGGTCCTGAGAGAGTGCTTCAATGCCAGAAGTGCTGCCCTTCCAGTGCGAGGTTAAACCAATTTCCCAGCCTATAATTTTGTGTGTTGAGCTTGGGAAATGCAGGTTGGGACCTGCATTTCTCGAATTCGGAAACCCAAAACCTATCACTCCTGCTCACATGAGGCATGTTTTCATCTCTTGGAAGATATAGACAGGCAGGTTCTGGGTATAGCATCAGAGGAGTGTGGGTGCCAAGATGATTGGGTTAAATGGCCTGCCATTGTTCACTACGATCCAGCTCTACAACATAGTTCTTGTGACCTCTAGCCCTTACTCAGTCAAGCATTTATAATAAGCCTAAGCTATCAAAACAAACACAGGAAAATTTCAACAATGAGGGCCATTGAAACTCAAACACCAGATGGCATTTTAAAGTTCTTTTAAAGCAAATTGCATGAAAATCAATAGAGTGGATTTGGTGGATTTTCCAGTTGTGCTCACCCCAAGACCGGAAAATCCCGCACAAAGTCAATGCGTCTTTGTATGGTCCTGTCCTGTTCTCCACAATCCCCGTGGTGAGTGAGATGGGAAAATTCCACCCTTACTCTTATTTACTTTCAAAAACTGTATAATTTTATTCAATACTAAAAATTTCTGAACATTTAAATTCCAATGCAAAATATAACAGGTGAATTTCCCAGCACATCTTTCTATAGTTTTGAATGCATAATGTCATTTTTTTTCCATTGGCAAAAGTACTGTAATGCATGGTGGTCAATTTACATTTGTAGAGCAGGGCCCTAGGATGATTGGCTACATTAAAAACTCGTTCCACTCTAACATCAAGTAGCAACATAAAAATGTATCAAAACATCTCAAATTTACCAATCAGAACATTCATGACCTCTCAGCTGGCTTTTCTCACTGATCAAAACCTTTCAAAACCATGGGATCACTCACCTGATGAAGGGGCAGAGGCCCAAAAGCTAGTGGCGCTTGCTCCAAATAAACCTGTTGGACTTTTACCTGGTGTTGTGAGACTTCTCACTGAGAGAAAAGAGAGCCAATGTTTTGAGTCTGGATGACCCTTCATCAGAGCTAAGAACAAAGAAAAACAGTCAAGATTTAAACAATGAGATGTGTGTAAATATATCTCATTGGGGATGGGGGGTGGTGTTGAGGGTTGGGGGTGTGTAATTGGACAAAGGAAACATAAATGGTGACAAAGAAATAGCAGACAAAAGATACAGATAGTTAAGGAACATGCCAATGTAACAGTTGCCTTGAGGTGGAGGTTGTGGCGGTGGGGAAGGGTGCAGGGAGGGTTGGTGACCTTCCTGTTGTTGCCATTTCAACGCAACGCTCTGCTTTCCTGACCACATGTCAATCCTTGGCTTTTTGCAATGTTCTAGCGAACCCCAACACAAACTGGAGAAACAGCACCTCCCCTTCCGATTGGGCACTTCACAGCCTTCCAGGCGGAACGTTGAGTTAGAGCATCGATTAGTCCCTGTCCACCTTCACCCCCGTTTCCATTCATTTTACTCCATTTCTTCTTTTCATCTCACTCAGCCTATTTTTAATCACCGTTCGCTCTCACTTCCATTTTTCCCCTTCTCCGTTCTCGCTCTCCCGCTTGCCTTCAAACACCCTCCCCCCAGCACCACCCTCACCCACCCACCCATCCACCACTACCTTCAGGGCAACTCTGTAAACTACCATGAATTGTCTCTCTTTCTCCAGGGACTTGGTACATCCAGACACATTAGGTTTCTCTCATTCCCTGGCCACGTTCAGGCTTCAAATCTATTGTTGACACTGTTTACTTTGTGAGAACATTGTGAAATGTCCGGGGCGGGGGGTGGTGTTGGAAAGAAAAAGCAGCTTTTCAGAAGCTGACTTGGTCAAGGTGATAAGAGTGTTTTGAATCACCACAATGAGTCAATTCACTGCAGCCATCCTTGAGAAAATAAAATAAAAGGTCCAACTTTGCAGGGACTGAAGACATAAGGTGCTGACTGACAGGAGGAAGTGGGGAAGTGTTGACAGCTGACCCTTCAACGGGCAAACAGGGGTTGAGGCCCAGTCAATGAGAAGCCTCTCTTGAAAAGTCAATGATAATCAGGCATCATTAGAATGAAGGGGAAGCTTTCGACATTCAGAAGGAGCTCAGTCTATAAGGGGTGGTTTCTGATTTCTGTCATTTCCCCTTTACTTTAACACAGTCATGAAGCCGCTTTGTTAGATGTTGAGAGTAATTTCTTCAGAATGTACTTATAGCTGCAACAGCTGACGATCGTTTCACGTTGATATGTTAAATGGTTTCTTTTCTCACGCTGCGGTTTAAAATGATGAGAAAGGGTCGAGTAGAAATGCATGGAGTAGACACTTGTTGAGGTGGAGAGACGCAAGGAATGAACACGGGGGAGGTTTGTCTAGCCGCTGGGTTAACATCAGGAAGGTCCTCGTTCAACTATCGGACTGGGTTGGCAGGGGAATCAATCCGGAATGGGTCATCTGAGTTTGGACCGTGACCCTCATCTATCAAGGCTGAGAGGGGGGAGGGGGTCCTGCCAGGGACAGCTGGCTAAATCCTTCTCACTGGGAATCTGTGCCAAAATCTATTCAAGGAATGACAATCTCCCTCTCAGCAACTCAAATGTGAATATTGGCCATGTGTAGAGCAAGAACAAAGAACAAAACAACACGGGAAACAGGCCCTTCGGCCCAACAAGCCCATGCCGCCACCCCGACGTTCCCACCTCTACACGTGATCCCTGTCCATGTTTATAGATCTGTGGATTAAAAACCAAATTTGAGACAATTTAGGGAGAACTTGTTTTGCCAATTAGCCTAAGAGCACATCTTTGGGATGTGGGAGGAAACCGGAGCACCCGGAGAAAACCCACGCAAGCACGGGGAGAATGCGCAAACTCCCACAGACACAGGCCAAATCCATGTATCTGCACAGCACAGCGATAGTCACTGAGCTGTCGTGTTGCCCATCAAATGGTCCAGGTCAAGCGTACACTAATGACGTGAAGCACTAGGATACTCTCGAAAAAAAATCCAAGAGCAGCTCTCTCACGACCCATCGCGTGTATGTCCCTCGTTAGACATCAAGGTAGACCAAAGCACTGTAGGATAAAAACAACGTCCACACAGACAGTCTCGGTATCGGAGGAGCTACCAATGGTGGTAAACATGTTGCAATCATTAGTAAACATCTCCACTTCTCACCTTATGATGAAGGAACATGGAAACTAGGAGCAGAAGTAGGCCATTCAGCCCCTCAGGGCTGCCTGTCATTCAAATGGATCATGGTTCATTATCAACCTCTTACACCATTTTTCCCATATTCCTTATTTGGATGCAAACCAGAATTCTCCAGTCTCGCTTGCCCTACTACCAGCCACAACGGAGAATTTGGAACTCGGCCAAATCTTCATTCACTGCAGGAGGACTGGAGCCATGGGCGAGGTTGGAGAGTGCTGGCCTAAATGTCTCCTCGTTCTAGACCCAGCAGCCCAGAGAAACACCCTACCCACGTCTCCCCTGTCACACCCAGACATTTTGGACATTTCAACTCGATAACCTCTCATTCTTCAAAACTTTAAAGAATACAGACCCAGTTTTCTCAATTTCTCTCAAAAGACAATCCCACCAAGCTAGGGATCTGTTTGGTGAACCTCTATGGAAAATACATCCTTCCACAGAGACCAAAACTGTGCATAATACTCCAGATGTGGTCCCACTGAAGTATGCAGCAAGACACCTCCACTGCTGTGCTCAAACCCTCTTGCGATGAAGACCAATATTCTATTGAGCTTCATTGTTGCTCGTTGTGCCAATGAGCTTTCAGTGACTCATGAAAAAAAAAGACATACCAGGTCCCTTTGGGCATCAACACTTCTCAACCTCTCATTACTTAAGAAATATTTTACCTTTCTATGTTTCCTATCAAAGTGAATAACTTGAAATGGCAACACAGTGATTTGCTCTCACAAGTGCCAGGGATCTGGGTTCGATTCCTGGCTTGGGTCACTGTCTGTGTGGAGTCCGCACCTCCTTCCCGTGTCTGCATGGGTTTCTTCTGAGTGCTCTGATTTCCTCCCACAGTTGGAACAATGTGTTGGTTAATTGCATTGGACATGCTAAATTCTCCCTTAGCTGGTAGAGTTTTAATGCAAGTCTACTTGTGACATGAATGAAAAAACTTTAATTTTGGTAACATCTCCCGTAAGTTGGCAGTCATTGCATTTTACAGCTTCTTACGTTTGCAACGTGTCTCATAGTTTTTCTCTGCTTCTCTCAGACTTGAGATTAAAGCATAAGCCATAGGTGGCATGGTGGTACAGTGACCCGAGTTAGATTCTAGCCTCTGTCTGTGTGGAATTTGCACATTCTCCCCATGTCTACGTGGGTTTCCTCCAGTTGCTCTGGTTTCCTCCCACACTCCAAAGATGTGCAAGTTAGTTGGATTGGCTGTGCTAAATTGCCCCTTAGTGTCGGGGGATTAGCAGGCTAAATACATGGAGTTATGGGGATAGGGCCTAGCTGGGACTTTGATCAGTGCAGACTTGAGGGGCCAAACAGCCTCTTTTTTTCACTGTAGGGATTCTACAATTCAATCCTATGATTCTATATTGCTATCATATGTTTCAACTGACCCAGGCACTGAGGAGGACAGCTCAGAGTTCTGCTAAGGTCAGGCTGGTGGTGGAAGGTGGCATTGCTCTTGGTTGTGACGCACTTCATGGTTGCCACATGGCAGAGGCACAACGGGGCTGACAGAGCTAATATACATAGAACCAGCGGCTGGGGGAAAGGACCAAGGGGAGAAGGACTTTGCGGTGATCCGCAGGAGTCTGAGGTGAAAATCAACAGGTCAATGAAACAATGTGAAGGGTTTCTTTGAGGCAAAGATTGGTCTTTGCAATTTTTAACATTGCTTGTGTTGTTCATATATCAGAAATGGGAAAATTGGAAGTATTTCGACAGACATGAGAAGGGGTCAAAAGGACAGTTTAGTTCTACATATTTAATCTCGATTTCCCCATAAACCAGCAATTTCATTTGAATAGATCAGCATTAATTTGAAGCGACCACAGGATTTTTCGTGGGCTTTCCCTTCATTGTAATACAGCAGGGAAGCCACAAGAGGGGGTGATTGGATTAAACCAGCCCAGAACCATGAATATAGAAATATCGGAACAGAAGGCCATTCGGCCCTTCCAGCCCCTTCCCTCCTTCAAGTGAAGCTTAGCTCATCTTCAGCTCAATCCCATTTACCCATCTTTGCTCTATAACTCTTCGTTCCCTTGTCTGACAGAACTTTGTCGACATCAAAGTAAATTACAGTGGGTGCTGGATCGGAATCAAAAACAGGACTTGTTGGAAAATCTGGGGGGAGAGAGCTAGCGTTCCAAATTGGGATGATGCTTCGTCCGCCCTGATGAAGCGATATCGAGACTTGTAACGTTAGCTCGGAACGAGCCGAGTCTTGAAAACATCAAGTGGTCCCACGACATCATTTATTTATTTTTATCATTTATTACTGTCGTAAGTAGACTTACATTAACACTGCAATGAAGTTACTGTGAAAATCCCCTAGCAGCCAGAGGAAGCAGGTACACTGCAGGAGAATTTAGCACAGCCAATGCACCTAACGGCACGTCTTTCAGATCATAGGAGAAACCGGAGCATCCAGAGGAAACCCACACAGACACTGGGAGAACACGCAGACTCTGCACTCAAGCTGGGAACCCGAACACGGATCCCTGGTGCAGTGAGGCAGCAATGCTAACTGGGGTAGCATGACGACACAGTGATTAGCACTGCTGCCTCACTGCACCAGGGACCGGAGTTTGGTTCCCAGCTTGGGTGACTGTCTGGTGAGATGTACGCTGCTCATTGTACGTGGGGTATTCTACACTCTGGTTATTGTGCACGAGGCACTCCACACACTGATCATTGTGTATGGGGTATATAGGTGACGGTACGGTGGCACAGTGGTTAGAACTGCTGCCTCACAGCGCCGGTGATCGATTCCCGCCTTGGGTCATTGCACGTTCTCTGTAGGTTTCTTCAGGGTGCTCTGGATTCTCCCGCCGCCTGAAAGATGTGCTGGTTAGGTGCTTTGGCCATGCTAAATTCTCTCTCAGTGATACCGAACAGGCACCAGAGTGCGGCAGCTAAGAGATTTTCTCAGTAACTTCCTTGCAGTGTTAATGTAAGCCTACTTGTGACACTAATACATGATCTTTAATGAAAAGTTGTGTCACCATGCTTCTTGGCAGGAGACAATTTCAGATTGTCACAATCCTTTATCTGATTTCATTTCTGAACAGTCTCACTCTAATTATTAATTCTGAGGGATTTTGTCCCCTTGAAGGCCAAACTCCAGGGGCATCCATCAGTCTTAGACTGTGATCTTACACCTCCATCTTTTTAAAGTTAATTTATTAATCACAAGTTACATGTACACTGCAATGAAGTTACTGCGAAATTCCCTTAGTCACCACAGTCTGGCACCTGTTCAGGTAATGCACCTAACCAGAATGCATTACAGAACCTTTCAGAGTGTGGGAGGAAACCCACGCAGACACAGGGAGAATGTGCAAACTCCACACAGACAGTGACCTAAGCCAGGAATCGAACACAGGTCCCTGGTGCTGTGAAGCAGTAGTGCTAACCACTGTACCGCACAATTAAGCTCTTTCTTAAAATATCCCACACGTGTATTGTCCCGATGCAAACTCCACCCATCCCCTTCCCCACATCCTTTCCCTCCCACACCAGGCCAGCCATCTTTTACTCTTAAAGTTGCTACATTTTGTTGCGATCTCTCACAGGGACACTTCAATCTCTCTCTCTCTTTGGTTCTGATGAGGATCAAAAGGTCTCAAAACATTAAGGCTGAATTCCCTCCTCGGAAGCCCGATCTTTCCCCAGAGTGCTGAGAAAAGAGAGAGAGAGAAGGAGAGGAAAATCTCTGTCCATGCCTCTGTGCTGCAGATCAGAAATCTGTCTGAGGAGGTCGGTGCCTCCCAAGGAGAAAGAATCTGAAAAGCTTACACGGCCTACACACCCTCACAGAGAGGCAAGAGCACAGTCCGCAATTGACATTACATAGAACGTACAGTACAGGCCCTTCGGCCCTCGATGTTGTGCTGAGCTTTGTCTGAAACCAAGATCAAGCTATCCCACTCCCTATCACTCTGGTGTGCTCCATGTGCCTATCCAATAACCACTTGAAAGTTCCTAAAGTGTCCGACTCCACTATTATGCAGGCAGTGCATTCCACACTCCAACCAATCTCTGAGTGAAGAATCCACCTCGAACATCCCTCCTATATCTTCCACCTTAAGAGTTATGCTCCCTACTAACAGCTAAATCTATCCAAGGAAATAGTTTCTGTACATCCACTCTATCAATCCCTCTCATCATCTTATAAACCTACTGGCACAACGATTTAAGGAAAAAATTTCTAATAAAGTCTTGCTAAAGTCTGTTGCTGTAAATAGTATAGTCATTAAATTTTCAGCACGGTGGTTAGCTCCCCCACCTGCCTGCCTGCTAAGATTCCTGTGGCTGGTGGGATGAGAGACTGCATGTCAAATACTGTACGCAGTTTTGGTCCCCTTATTTATGGAAGGATGTAAGTGCATTGGAAGTGTTTCAGAGGAGGTTTACTAGATCGATATCTGGAATGGATGGGTTGTTTTATGAGAAAATATTGGACAGGATGTTTTTTCACTGGAGTCTGGAAGAGCGAGGGGGAGAATTGATCCTGAACTGTCTTGCTGAGGACGTGAAGAGAATGTTTCCTCTTGTGGGTGAGCCCAGAATGAGTGGACATTGTTTTAAAATTAAATTAGGAGGATTTTTATTTCTCAGAGGGTTGGGCGACTTTGGAACTCTGCCTCAGAAAGTCAGCTGAGTGAGTATTTATAAAGTGGGGAGATAGACAGGTTGTTGTTGACAAAGGAATCAAAGTTTATCAGGAGTAGATGGGAATGTAGAACTTGAACACAAACATGATTATAGAATGACAGAGCAGACTCGAAGGGCTGAATAATTTACTCCTTACGTTAGTAGGTCATTCCCCTGACGTAAATTGGTGCCCCACTCAATACGATGGGGAATTGGTGGAATTCCCAGCGGTCTCGAATCAGGGGGTTACACCCACATGCCAATCATTTGCCCATTTTGTCAATATTTATTTTCTGTCAATCTGATAAGTCTGCAGCTAGGAACAGGGTTTTGGCAGTCAGATCCCAGGAAAATTGTGGGATTGCTGCAGTCAAAGAAACTGTTGGAAGTGTGCACAGGGGTGTGAATATGGGTGCTGGGCTGTTCTCAAACACTATTTTGGCCGCAATGGATCAACATTTAAACTGGAGAGGGGGAAGCAGAAACAGCACTCAAGCATTGATTCAATGCAATTCTCATGAAGTTTCAGATCCAGAATTCAATAACTGCTTCCAATGAAGCTATGGCTGACTCACAGCAGCAGGTTTCACAATGGTTCAGGGATCGAATCCTCTCCAAACTCCTCTCAGCAGTGTGTGAACATTTAAAAGCTGAGTATGATTTTAAGATGCTTCCAGATTCTCAGCCGTAGCTTGCTTCACCCAGCCACTGTTAGGAAAATGACTCCTCACAAAATTGCCGTGCAGTCTCTTTAGAGAGCTCTAGCAGGTAAATGAACTGTCCGCCAGCCCTTGGATCATTTGGGGTGGCACGGTAGCACAGTGGGTTAGCACTGCTGCTTCACAGCTCCAGGGTCCCGGGTTCGATTCCCGGCTCGGGTCACTGTCTGTGTGGTGTTTGCACGTTCTCCTTGTGTCTGTGTGGGTTTCCCCTGGGTACTCCGGTTTCCTCCCACAGCCCAAAGATGTGTGGGTTAGGTTGATTGGCTATGCTAAGAAATTACCCCTTAGTGTCCAGGGATGCATAGGTTAGAGGGATTAGTGGGTATAATATGTAGGGATGTGGGGGTAGGGCCCGGGTGGGATTGTGTTCGGTGCAGACTCAAATGGGCTGAAGGGCCTTTTTCTGCACTGTAATGCTCTATGATTCTATGATCTTCTGCATGGCTGTTCCAAGTGTTTGCTTCCAGTACTTTACCAAGATGGCATCTTGCAATAAACAAGGGTAAAAGCAACATTGCAGCTTAAGTCACCACCTGTGCCATCCAGAGGCTTCTTGGCCCCTCCGGGGAAAGTTGCCTCTTCAACCCTAAAGCTTTCGAACTATCCTTCATGCGCAATAAACGCAGCGGGTGCAATCTTACTGATTGCCATACTCACGCTGCAGCAAGGTTGGAGCCAAAACTCCGTTCACTGCAGCAGAATGAGAAAATCCCACTGGTGTGACTGGGGGTAACATTCTGGCCAACATTTTAACAACTTACAACAAGCATAGGTTTTCAATTTTTGATGCAACTCATTTTGAAGAAACAGAAATGTCTCAGCAAGAAGAATATAGAAAACATGTTCAAAATTATCCCAATTTTCTTTAATTCTTTACTGGGATGAGGGCATTTGCTGGCTAAGCCAGCATTTATTGCCCATCCCTAACTGCCCCTTGAGAAGGTGATGGTGAGCTATTCTTAAATAGTTGCAGTCTGCCTGGTGTAGGTACACCCACGGTGCTGTTAGTGAGGGAGTTCTAGGACTTTGACCCATGCACTGCAAGGAACTACAAAACTTTGTGAATGTAGCCCAATCCATCATACAAAGCAGCCTCCCATCCATTAACTCTGTCCACACTTCCCGCTGCCTCGGCAAAACAGCCAGCATAATTCAGGATCCCACGCACCCAGACGTTCTCTCTTCACTTCCTTCCTTTGGGTAAAAGTCTGGGGTCACATACCAACCGACTCAAGAACAGCTTCTTCCCTGCTGCCACCAGACTTCTGAATGGACTTACATTATGTTGATCTTTCTCTACACCCTAGCTATGACTGTAACACTACACTCTCTCGTTTCCTTCTCTCTAAATGATATATTTTGTCTGTATAGCACGATACTTTTCACTATATGTTAATCCATGTGACAATAATAAATCAAATCAAAATATTGCATTCTGCCTTGCTCAATTTTACCGATGTTTATAACCAGTATGATTACAGGAAATGTGAATAGCTTGGGAACAGCTGAGATTTGTTTGGGTACAAGAATTGATAGATGGGACTGAGAGGGGGGAAATTTGGACTAGCTTGACTATGGGTGGTATTTTATGTCCTCGCTTGACCTGAGACCAGAAAATCCTGCCTGAGGTCAACAAACCTTCCCATTGTCCACCCCTCGCCTGCTCTGATTCCCATGCAGAGCGGTAGAATTCTGGGGAATACCTTTTGTTACTAAATTATACCTTATTCATAAAATATCTGAAAGAATGTTACAAACATCTCAAAATGACCCATCACACAAAATGCAATAACATTCACCACACAGATCGTGTTGCACTTTGAGGTATTCCAATACAGACAAAGAACTTTAGACATATTCCCAAATGCTCATTACAAATGGTGCTCAGGTATTTAATTTGATCAAGTTGCACTGAGAGGTGCTTCAATACAATTGTGATATCTGTGATATTCACTGTATGCATTTATTACGAGTCATAAAACCTGAGGGAGTTCAGTACAATTCCCCTCCCCTCAGTTCACTATGGCTGAAAGGTCTTATACAGCGACCTTCCTCACTGTGCCTCAGTGAGGGCACAACCTGTCTATGTTTTAACATTTTTTTACTCCATATTTAAAATTACAAAGACTAGGATGAATGAGCCTTTATTCTATCTGCTTCCTTGCTCAAAAAAAATTCAAATTCTAATTCACGGCCCCTACAAGAGAGAGACAAACAAGATCCAATGATAAGAACAGGCATTGCAATCTCAGGCTTGATCCTACACTTGATCTTAGCCAAAATTTACATGTATTGCGTACACTTGTCACTGGGATAAACTCTATTGTCTAGGCTTGCCATTTGCTTTATGCCCTGATTATAACATGTCTCTTTACAGTCCACAGTTTGTGCTTGGCACACTGAGACTAAGCGTTCCTTCAGCCAGGAATCACTGGAAACTAGACTTGACCCGCCTGTGAGCTGTGACCTCTATGAATGGGACCAAGGGGAGGAGTGCAACATCCTAACATTGCAACGTCTGGGGTGAAAGGGGAAAGGTCAACTATTTGGCCTGTGGCAGTCTGCCTTGGAATGCTCCATTCTACATTGACCCCGAGTCACGGGCAACAGCCTGAACACAGAACTCAGGTCAGTCAATCTGATTCCCCACGTAGCGAGGCACACTCACACTGAGCTCGGTACAATACTGACACATTGTTTGAGCTGAGCTCAGCTGGGGGCAGACAGTAATGAAGCACTTAGTGATCTCCATGCCTTCCGGGAAAGTGGGGTGGGGAGGGCACTTTACAAAGAGTGAGGGGTGTGGGGCACCCCTACTCAGCAGGCACTCTGGAGTTATTTGAGAAATACTTAGATGGGCACATGAACATAATGGGAATGGAGGGGTATAGAAAACTGATTTAAAATAGGGATCAAGAGCCTTGGGAGTCCCTGGGAAGTGTGTCAATAGATGATGATATTGATGTACTTGTTTTTGTCCTGCGGGTGCTTTGGTCCACCTTGTTGTCTAACGAGGGGCATACACGCAATGGGTCGTGAGAGGACTGCTCTTGGATTTTTTTCAAGAGGTGCTTCGCATCGTTGATGTGCACTTGACCTGGGCCATTTGATGGGTAACACGACAGCTCAGTGACTGTCGCTGTGCTGTGCAGATACATGGATTTGGGCCTGTGTCTGTGGGAGTTTGCGCATTCTCCCCGTGCTTGTATGGGTTTTCTCCAGGTGCTCCGGTTTCCTCCCACATCCCAAAGATGTGCTCTTAGGCTCTAAATGCCCTAAATTGTCGCAAATTTGGTTTTTAATCCATAGATCTATAAACATAGACAGGGATCACGTGTAGAGGTGGGAGCATCGGGGTGGTGGCGCAGGCTCGTTGGGCCGAAGGGCCTGTTTCCCGTGCTGTTTTGTTCTTTGTTCTCCTTGCTGATGCGAACACAGAACTGTACACTGAGTTGTTCAGCTATTAAATTCATTCTTCAATTCTGACATTACGTGACTCTCTGTTCTATTTAAAATGATTACCAAATGATTAACCAATTAAGTAAAGTAGCCAGTGTCAGCTTGGATAAAATAATTAGTTTAAAGGCTGCAAACAGAGAGCTGCAGATATTTTGCAGACTAAAAGTGGGTGAGGGGGGGTTCCCCCAAGGTCAGTCCCAGGACTGCTGTATTTTTTGAATAAAATGTCAAAATTTGTCCATGATTACCAAACTGGGAGGTGTGACACACAGCGAGGATGATGCCAATTGATTGCAGCACAACACAGAGAGACTCACAGATCAAGCGGCGGAATTCAATAAAGAGGCGATTCAATTTGATAGAAGTGATGGGGAGAGTAAATACGGAGTTAATAACCTGGTGTCGTGAACTCCCCGCCCCATTCATTCATAAATTGAGGCACTGAGAGCAAAAGCAGGGACATTTAACTGAACCTTCTGAAGCTGGGCCATAACTGAAATATTGCGTCTATATTTTGGGAAGGATTTTTTTGATTTTTGGTTCGATTTATTATTGTCACGTGTTAGTATACAATAAAGAATACTGTTTCTTGTGTGCTATACCGAAAAAAATGCATACCATTCATAGAGAAGGAAACGAGAGTAAGAATGTAGTCAAAGCTAGGGTGTGGAGAAAGACCAACTTAACGCAAGATAGGTCCATCCAGAAGTCTGACGGCAGCAGGGGAGAAGCTGTTTTTGAGGCGATTAGTATGTGACCTCACACTTTTGTATCTTTTTCCCAGTGGAAGATGATGGACGAGAATATGTCCGGGGTGACTGGGGTCATTGACTATGCCGGTTGCTTTGCTGAGGCAGTGGGAAGTATAGACAGAGTCAATGGATGGGAGGCTGGTTTGAGTGATGGATTGGGCTACATTCACAATCTTCTGTAGTTCCTTATAGTTTTGGGCAGAGCAGGAGCCCATACCCAAGCTGTGAATACAACCAGAAAGAATGTTTTCTAAGGTGCATCTGTAAATGTTGGTGTGAGTTGTAGCAGACATGCCAAATTTCCTTAGCCCCCTTAGAAAGTAGAGGCATTGGTAGGCTTTCTTAACTATTGTGTTAGCATAGCAGGACCAGGACAGTTTGTTAGTGATTTGGACACCTACAAACTTGAAGCTTTCGACTATTTCCGTCTTGTCTCCGTTGATGCAGACAGGAGCATGCCCTCCATTACGCTTCCTGAGGTTGATGACTATCTCTTTCATTCTGTTGACATTGAGGGAGAGATTATTGTCATTGCACCAGTTCACCAGCTTCTCTGAGATTTACCAGAATGGTTCCAGAGATTTTGATTACAGGGCTGGGGTTGGAGCGAAGGATATCGAGGGCACTTTGGATAGAGGTGAACAAGACATATGACATTAGTGGATGGTACAGGGATGAGGAGACATAGATTTAAGGTTTTTGAAGAGATGTAGTGGGGAATGTGAGGGAGAACTATTTTTCACGTAGTGCGTGTTAATGACCTGGAACAGACTTGCTTACGATTGCTGAAATGGATATAATCAATCATTTCAAAAGGAAGTTGGATGGGTGCTCGAGCAATAGGTTGCAGGGATAGAGCAGGACAATGGGGCTTGACTACACTGATCTACAGAGAGCTGGCATAGACTACTGGGCCTTTACAAGGGCAATTAGGGATGGATAACAAACACTGGCCTTGCCAGTGATGCCCCACATCCCATGAGAGAATAAAAAGAAGAATGGTCTTCAGTTCCATAATGTCTCTGGGAGAAAAGAGCTTGACAGGCTCGATGGAGAGAATCCATTTTGCTCTGGTGGAGGGAACCCAGAACAAAAACTTTTAAATTGGAGCTAGCTCCTTCAGGAGTACCTTGTCACATTAGATTGTAACAACCCCTTGTCAAGTGGCACAGTAGCCCAGCGCTTAGCGCTGCTGCCTCACAGCACCGGGAACCCGGGTTCAGTTCCTGGTTGGGTCACTGCATGTGTGGAATTTTCTCCCAATGTCTGTGTGGGTTTCCTCCAGTTTCCTCCCATTGTCCAAAGATGTGCGGGTTAGGTTGATTGGCCATGTTAAATTGCCACTTCATGTCAGG
Source organism: Sphyrna mokarran (assembly GCA_024679065.1). NCBI lineage: Eukaryota > Metazoa > Chordata > Chondrichthyes > Carcharhiniformes > Carcharhinidae > Sphyrna > Sphyrna mokarran. The sequence goes on from JAGIQG010000022.1 coordinate 40,839,883, forward strand.
GGGATTAGCAGGGTAAATATGGGGGGGGGGGGGGGCTACAGGCACGGGGGCTGGGTGTAATTGTGGGCTGAATGGCCTCCTTCTGTACTGTAAAGATTCAGTGATTCTAAGCTTAGTTGGGAGAGGGATTGAAAATTCCAAAACTGAAATTAGTAGATATTTATACATAAAGGTGAGAGATTGGAACCAGAATGATTACAATAAGTAGAGATGAGCCACGATGTCATTGAATGATACAGCAGGCTTTAGGGGCAGAATGGCCTCCTCCAGTTATTTACAACTCTCAAAAAAATTGACATTCGAAAGTCCTTGACCTTTGGCCAATTTGTTTGGCAGAAACAAGAGAGGATAAACGGCTATACAAACTCTTTAAAACTGGCAGGACGAGCTGTTAAAACAGTGGAAACATCTTTGGTTTTTATTAACAGAAGCGTCTAAGAGAAAAGCAATAAAGGAATGCTAAACCTTTAGAAATCATTGGTTTGGCCTTAGCTGGAAGATTGTATCAAATTCTATCAAATTAAGAAGAAAGTTTACTGAATATGTGCAGGAGATTTACTTGTCTGGAACCAGGGATCTCCATTAACCAGAGAGGACAGAGAAAACCTCATGATAGAAAAAGTTTTGCTAAAGTTGATGTGATTGCTCCTTTACAGAACCACTTCAACTTTAACATCTTCAAGCAGTCGACTTGACTCAAAAACTTGAATCAATCGAACCTTACAAGCGGAAAGACAATTGACAAAGACAATCTGTGCTGCGCGTCATTACGTCACTGTCCTGTGGCATCAGAGAAAACGGAAGCACTTAACAATAATGAATTTTGTCTGAAGTCAGTCTCTCCCACCCCAACAACTGGTCATCTATAATTCCAGAGTTGCCAGGGAGCTGGGAGGTGATAATGTAGATTTACCATGATTATAATGGCACTTCACAATCAATGGGAATTACTCCAGACTGACTCATCTGGACATGAGATCATGAGTAAAGTAGGGCCCAGTTCTGTAAGGATGTGCTCCGTACCAGGATGAAGAGAGCAGATTAACACAGGGCTAACATTTCCACTTCCATCTATTCCTCCCCATCCAACAGCAAACTTGCAGTATTGTATACTCTAACATTGTAAAACACACCGAGGCATTTGACAGGTACGCAGTCAGATAAAATTGAGGCAAACAGCTTCAGGAGCTATTAGGACAAGGGAATAAATACTGGGTGAAAGAGGTAGGCTTTAACAATTGTATCAGAGAGAAAGAGATGGAGATGGAGACATTTAGGGGGAGAATTCAAGATCTTAGGGTGCTCAGACAGCTGAAGGTAGGAGGTAGGCGAGATGGTGGGCATTGAGAGGTGAGTGATAGCGTGTGCCATGCATTGAGAGGTGAGGGATAAGGCTGGTGGGGAATTGAGGATAGACATGTGTAATGAGAGTGTTGGGCATTGAGGGATGAACAATGAGAGTGTGGTGCATTGAAGAATGAGAGGTGAGGGTTTTGGGTATTGAGGGGTGAGGCTGGTGGGTATTGAAGGGTGAGGCTGATGGGGCAGTGGGATCGGAAGGTGTATGCACTGACCTTGACCATTCCTGTGAGGTCATTAAACTTAGTATGGCACACCAGACTTCTTGACTTGATCTCCACGGTTACCTCCATGGTTACCAGGTGCCGTTCCCTTCGCAGTGTCTGCCTTGAGGGCCCCCTGGTAATTAGAAATGCTAATAGATTGCTATTGTTTATCACGAGGGAAATGAAGTAGAGAGGTTATGCTTCAGTTACACAAGTGCGACCAAGTCTGCAGTATCGTGTACTGTCTGGTTTCCTTATTTAAGGAGGGATGTAAGTGCGTTAGAGGCAGTTTGGAGAAAGTTTATCTAATATCAGGAATGGGCAGGTTGAGGAAAGGTCGGACAGGTTACTTTAGAAGTTGGAATTTTGGAAAAGTAAGAGGCAATTTGATTGACATATAAATTCTTGAGGAGCCTTGACAGGTAGATGTGACAGCAAAGAGGTTCCAGAAACACATAAATTTGCCCTTGTGCTTTACCAGTGCCTGAGGTTAATGAAAGGCCTTGGTAATTGATAATTGCATCCCTTTAATATAATTCCGTTTCCCTCCAAAGTCTAAAGCTACCTTTACCTTCCCACGAGGCTTGCAGCGAGCTGGGAATCTATTGTTTGGTCTCACCGCTGAAATTATTATGGACTGGTTTTCCCAGAAGGCCCTCAGCTGAAAGTCAGACAACAAAGAGAGAAGCCTGTCAGCCCAGACACGCTTACAGATTCACCGATAGAGGCGGAGGGAGAGAATGTGACGATTGAGTAACCGTGACTGAGGCTCCAGAGAGGAAATGTTAAGCAGCTCAGTGTGATGGGAATATTCAGGTTGGTCTCCGTAATTAAGCTTTTGCTCACCCCTGTGTGCAGTGGGTTAGGGGTGTCCTTCCAACCCAAGTGCGCAGACCCACAACCTCATCCACCCACCCAGCCACTGGTTAACAAGTTAAAAACAAAGTCTAGTAAAATGGGAGAAAATCCCCTTGGGACAACCCTGCTGTAACAATATTGTGGTTGGTAATCTTTGTAACTTTCTCTGACAATTCCCCGTTCTCCCTGTATCTGTGTGGATTTCTTTTGGGTGCTCCGGTTTTCTCTCTCAACCCAAAGATGCGTAGGTTAGGTTGATTGGCCATGCTAACTTGACCCTGAGTGTCAGGAGGATTAGCAGGGTAACTACAGGGAGTGGGAGGGGGGAAGAGGTGATGGAGGGTGTTATGGGGATAGGCTCAAGTGGGACCCATGTCAGTGTAGCCTCCTTCTGCATTGTAGATAGTCTACGATTCTAACTGATCCCCTTCCTTGCTGACAGCTTTTAGAACATGATTTATGGGATTTATTGATGGCGAGGTCAACATTTATTACCCATTCCGAGTTGCCCTTCAGAAGGTGACGGTGGGCTGTTTTCTTGTGGTCCCTGTGTTGTGAGTATACCCACTGTTGGGGAGGGAATTCTAGGATTTTGACCCTATGACTTTGAAGAAACGGCGAGATATTTCCAAGTCAGGATGGTGAGTGACTTGGAGAGAAACCTCTAGCTGGTGGTGTTCCCAGGTATTTTTCTGCTCTTGTCAATGCAGTGATTATGGGTTTGGAAGGAGCTGTCTAAAGAACCTCAGTGAGCTCGTGCTGTGTGTCTTGTAGATGGTATACACAGCTGCCACTGTGCGTTGGCAGTGGAGGGAGTGAATGTTTGTGAAAAGGTGGGGTTGAGTTTCTTAAGTTTTGTTGGAGTTGCACTCATCCAGGCAAGTGGAGAGTATTCCATCACACTCTTGACTTGTGTTTTGTAGATAGTGGACAGGCTTTGGGGAATCAGGAGGTAAGTTAACCTCTGACCTGCTCTTGTAGCCAAAGTGTAGTCAAATTCAATTTCTGGTTAATGTTAACCACTAGGATGTTGATAGTTGAGGATTCGGTGATGGTAAAGCCATTGAATGTTAGGGAGAGATGGTTAGGTCCTTTCCTGTTGGAGATGATCATTCCCTGGCATTTGTGTAGCGTGAAGGTTATTGCTGCTTGTCAGCTCAATCCTGGATATTGTCCAGACATGGACTGCTTCAGTGCCTGAGGAGTTGGGAATGGTGCTGAACATTGTGCATTCATCGGCAAACATCCTTATTTCTGACCTTATGATAGAAGGAAGATCATTGATGAAGCAGCTGAGGGCGGTTGAGTCTAGATACTACCCTAAAGAATTCCTGCAGTGAATTCCAACAACCTCCAACAATCTTCCTTTGTCCTGGGTATAATTCCAACCAACAGTGTTTTAACCCTAATTCCCACTGACTCCAGTTTTGCGCGGGCTCATTGATGCTGCAGTCAGTGAAATGTGGCTTTGAGTTAAGAGCAGCTACTCTCTGACATTCAGCTGTTTTGTCCATGGTTGAACCAAGGCTGTAACGAGGATGCAAACAAAACTGAAACCGAGCATCTGTGAATACATTCAAATGAGGCTTTCTTTTTCAGATAACACCTGACTCTCTGAATTCACACTAAATTGCCCCTTAATGTCCAAAGACGTGCAGGCTAGGTGGATTAGCCATGGTAAATGAGCATGGTAATGGGAATAGGCCTGGGAGGAGGGTGGTGGAGACGATAAGATTTTTTTTCAGACAGTTGGTGCAGAATGATGGGCTGAATGGCCTCCTTCTGAACTGTAAGGATTCTGTGGTTCTATATTAATGGCCTTTTCTCAGTTATCTTAAGGTTCCTTTCACAAACAGTTCCCTGGATAATTCCACACTCTTTTCCCCAGAAAAATTCAAAGCACAATAGCAAACATTTCTTGGTTTAAAAATGATGGGAAGGAGTTGAGAGGTGTTGGGAAGGGAAGGAAGGTCAGGGTAGTTTGGGATGGCAGCAAACAGAGCAAAAGGGCAAGATTCTGTGTTGGGGATGACCCAGAATGTGTTGCAATTCCTGTTATTACGATCCATCCCAGGTGAGGTTCCCGAACCCTAACCCTAACCCCTCAATTTGTCACTGTTTGCAGGGATATCCCCAGATTTTTACAATTCCAACTGAACTGGCTCTTGTCTTTATTTACCTGGTCACCACAGGATTTAATCCCTATTTGCAAATACTTTTCCCAGGCCCAATGTGTTAAAATGAGCCAATTTAACCAGGTTTTCTGTGAGTTAAAGATACTGTGATTGTTTGAACTACTACTGGCAAGAAAATGGTAAGACAGAAGCGTACACTTCCATACAGATTAGAATTGAGTTCAAAGTAAGTAATTATAAAAAGGCATTATGGAACATCCTTGACTTGCAAGTGATAGAGAATTTAGTATTGTCGCCAATGTGATTTAAGATTGCAGTAGAGTTAGTTCAGCAAACAAAAAGTCTATTTTGGACTCCAATGTTTGTTGGAAAAGTTTCCCATTTCTCTATTCAGCTGTGGTCTTTTGCTGACTGGTCTGACTTCCATAGTCAGAGAGAGAGATTGCTGCAAAACGGCGGTTTACAAGGGTACCATGAAGTTTCTTGCTAGCTTTTACTTTACAAACTTCTAGCACAGGTTTTCACAGAACACACATACACGATGGACAACTGGGGCAGCTTTTCAACAGGATCTTAACTCAATCTTTGATATGCCAAGTGGAAAGGCAAATCCATAGAAATGTGCCTAGGCATTATAGAGGAAATCTCTTGATCAGATGGCCTATTGTCTCTACAGGAGATGATAATTAGTTTCTAGACGCTTAGAAAGCACCTCGTCTGGTAACAGGGTGGGGTTCTATTTTCTCTTAAAGAATCACCCTGCAGCAATTTATCCAGTGTCTTCTAAGTCCATTAAAAAAAACTCGGATTTTACTTGAAATCCAAGATTTCCAGGTGTAATTTGGTATTTCTTTCCCTTCATTGTTATGGCACTACCGTCAGGGATCTGGCAGGGGGAGATCTTCTTTCATATGACATGGTTCAGACTCCTACCAGGCAGGGAAGAGGGGAAGGATTTTGTTGCATTACACTGAAGCTTTGAATAGGCTTAAAAGAATTTCACCCTTCTGTCAGATTAATTCAGCTCTAAAAACTAGTCAAGCATTCAGTAGTCCTCATCTCTGCTGCTTCTGCTAACCCTCCAAGTGATCTCTGCATCCCTCAATCCTGGCAATTCATTGCTCCTTTAATGGGAGCCACAACTATTACAGTTCAAAGGGCTGGAAATCCCTCCCTAAACCTCTTTACCTCTCTCTCTTCATCTAGAAGACCCTTTGTTAAAACCTCTCTCTTGGACTGAACATTTATTCACCTTTCCCAATGTCCCCTTCCATGGCTCAGTGCTAAATTCTAATGAGAAGTATCTTGGGCCTTTTTAATGGGTTATAGGTGCTATATCAACACAAATTGTTGTTACTCTTCTTGTCCTCTATGCGGCATTTATCAGCATTAGATGCAGGAATCCCTTATCGCCATCACTGCTGGCAAGCAAGTGACTTGAAATTCATTATATAATGTGTATTCCTTGTTGGAGTGATACCTTAAGATATCTACCCATCTGGGTACGGAGTTGATGATGGGGGTTGAAGATGTTGGCTTTGACCTTCCTAATGTAGTTGGAAGAAATTGATACTCATTCGGAATAAGCAATCGGATGTAGAGATGAGATCGAGGGTGGGGGGTAGGGTGCTGTGTAGGAGAGTAGGTTTTGGGTATCTGCCAATGGGGGTAGCACAGTGGTTAAGCACTGCCGCTTCACAGCACCAGGGAGCGGGGTTCAATTCCCAGCCTCTGCTTCCGTGGAATCTGCGAGTTCTTCCAGTGTCTGCTTTGGTTTCCTCTGGGTGTTCCAGTTTCCTTCCCCAGTCCAAAAGACATGCTGGTAAGATACACTGATCCGAACAGGCGCAACTAGGGGAATCTCAGTTATTTTATTGCCATGTAAGCTCTATTTGTGACACTAATACGTAAACTTTACAAATCTTTTTAACCATGTCATGTTGGGGAAGCAGTGCTAGAATAGTATTGTCACTGGGCTGGTAATCCAGAGCCCCAGGGTGATGCTCTAGGGTCCTGGGCTCGAATCCCACCATGGCAGAAATTTCAATTCAATAAACATCTGGAATTAGAAGTCTGCTGACTCTTGCTGTGGTTGAGTTTGTCCTGCAGTGATACAGAGAGGAAGAGTGTACGTAGCAGTGTTGACATTTCAGATAGTGAAGACAGGCGTGGGGTTTGGGTGGGAGCTGGAGAATGAGGAGCATAGCAGCAAGTTGGAGTGAGGGGTTATCATTGTGATTGGGGAGCAGAGAGGGAGGAGGCCCTCCAAACAGGTATTGGAAAGGCCGAAGTGGCTGAGTGAGAGATGAAGGTGGAGGTGGGAGGGGTGTGTGAGGATCTCTGAAAATCTGACCACCATCCCCCACAGTCACTGCAGAATGAATGCTGGGGAGCTGTTTATCTGGACTTCCCCTGTGATTGGGGCGATTAAGTGGAGCTGTGAATCAGAGGGAGGCCTCCCTGACCCACAGAGTGATTCTTGTGGCCATAAAAACTTTTATCAACGAGGCTCAAAATTCGATCAGAACTTACATCGGGACCACCGGCATGATTCACGTCATTGTCCACACTGGAATTAACACTTGGCTAGATAGAACATAGAACAGTACAGCACAGGAACAGGCCCTTCATTTCCTGTTGTATCAACCAAGACACCAAGTTAAACTCATCCTTCTGCTCACCCTTCATCCATATCCCTCCATCCCTTCCTTCGGTAATTCTGGTAAGATCGTTCCCAATGACCATTAGAGGAAATGGAGAGGCACGACGAGAGAGACGCCGGCCGCACGGCGAGAGAGACACTGAAACTATTGAGGTTTAGATAGGGTGGACAGTGATAGCCTTTTTCCTAGGATGGAGAAAGCTAGCACGAGGGGACACAGCTTTAAATTAAGGGGTGATAGTATAGGATGGATATCAGAGGTAGGTTCTTTACCCAAAGGGTGGTTCGGGAGTGGAATGCCCTGCCTGCAGCAGTTGTAGATGCGCCAAGTTTGGTGGCGTTTAAGAGGTTAGTTGATAAGTATATGGAAGAGAAGGGAATGGTTTAGTTTGGAGGGGCATTGCTTTTTATATTGGTCGGTGCAACATCGAAGGCCGAAGGGCCTGTTCTGTGCTGTAATGTTCTATGTTCTATGACAGTACAGGGGAAAGAGAGGGGGGGAGGGAGGAGGGTGAGGAAAACACGGAAGAGGGGGGGAGAGAACTGGCAGGGAAGGGGGGAGGTTGGGGCTTTGAAGGGAAGTGGGGGGGAAGAGGGAGGGAGGAGGAGGGGTGAGAGTGGGGTGGGGGGGGAAAAGGGAGGGTGAGAGTGGTGTGGGGGGGGGAAGAGGGAGGGGTGAGAGTGGGTGGGGGGGGAAGAGGGGGGGTGAGAGTGGGGGGGGGGAAGAGGGGGGTTGAGAGTGGGTGGGGGGGGAAGAGGGAGGGGTGGAGAGTGGGGTGGGGGGAAGAGGGAGGGGTGAGAGTGGGGTGGGGGGAAGAGGGAGGGGTGAGAGTGGGGTGGGGGGGGAGAGGGAGGGGTGAGAGGGGAGGGGAAGAGGGAGGGGTGAGAGGGGGTGGGGGGGAAGAGGGAGGGGTGAGAGGATGGGAGAGAGGGGGTGAGAGTGGGGTGGGGGGGAAGAGGGAGGGGTGAGAGTGGGGTGGGGTGGGGGGAAAGAGGGGAGGGTGAGAGTGGGGTGGGGGGGGAAGAGGGAGGGGTGAGAGTAGGGTGGGGGGGAAGAGGGAGGACTGAGAGTGGTGTGGGAGGGGGGGGAAGAGGGAGGGTGAGAGTGGGGTGGGGGTGGAAGAGGGAGGGGTGAGATGGGGTGGGGTGGGGGGGGAAGAGGGAGGGTGAGAGTGGGGTGGGGGGGGAAGAGGGGGGTGAGAGTGGGGTGGGGGGTGGAAGGGAGGGGAGGAGGGTGAGAGTGGGGTGGGAGGGTGAGAGTGGTGTGGGGGGGGGAAGAGGGGAGGGGTGAGAGTGGGGTGGGGGGGGGGGAAGAGGGAGGGGTGAGAGTGGGGGGGGGGAGGAGGAGAGGTTGGAAACGCTGTGTTGTGTGCAGTCAGACCGGGCAGCCAGGGGTTAAGCTGGGAGGAGGGGGAGGGACGCCTTTCCCGTCGCTAGGCAGAGAGATCGGGAGGAAACACAAGTGTGTGAGTGTAAACACCGCGTCCGGGAGGTCCCTTCTTACAGAAGCTCTGCCCCAACCCCAGTCCCCAGGAGCAGAGCCCGGGGGAAAAGTTTGAACAAAGTTTGCGATTAGGGCAGGGAGCGGCTCCCGGGTCCATGTACCCGAGCCAAGGGCACGTCCACACACCCGGCTGGGATTATGCTGTGATTGTGGTGCCCTTGCCCCGGGCATGGCCAACCCTCACAACATCCAGTCAGCCACCGCGAAGAGCATCCGGCCCTTTAAATCCAGCGAGGAGTACCTGTTCGCCATGAAGGAGGACCTGGCAGAGTGGCTGAATGAGTTGTACGGCCTGGGAATGGCCCTGGAGGGCTTCATGGAGGCGCTGGAGACGGGCTGGGTGCTGTGCCAACACGCCAACAACGTGACCAGGGTGGCACGGGACTTCTGCCGGGACTACCCCCAGCTGCTGGCCAAACTCAAGCTGCCCCACAGCGGGGTCACCTACACCAGCACTGCCCAGCCTGGCACCTTCCAGGCCAGGGACAATGTCTCCAACTTCATCCAGTGGTGCCGCAAGGAGCTGGAGATTAAAGGTGAGCTGGAGCACCCTCTCACTGACTTGACACTATTCTCTTGTAGAAGGAAGGATTACTGTTAAAAGTTTTCTTTTTTAAAGTTTGTGTATTACTGTCACAAAAGCCAGCCCTCAGTAATGGTGACCAAGAAGCTGTCATGGATTGTTGGGGCTACACAGTAGCACTGCTGCCTCACAGTCCCAGGGACCTGGCTCCGATTCCCAGCTCGGGTCACTGTCTGTGTGGAGTTTGCACGTTCTCCCCGTGTCTGCGTGGGTTTCCTCTGGCTGCTTCGGTTTCCTCCCATGGCCCAAAGGTCTGCTTAGTGAGGGGGGGTAGGTGCATTTGCCATGCCCCTTAGCATCGGGGGATTAGTGGGGTAAATACACGGGGCTGTGAGGGTAGGACCTCGAGGGATTGCAGTCGGTCCAGACCTGATAGGCCGAATGGCCTCCCTCTGTATTTGATGAAATAGACTTACATTCGCAATGAAGTAAATCCCCTGGATGCCACATTCTGGTGCCTGTTTGGGTACACTGAGGAAGGATTTAGCCAATGCAAGTCATTAGCACGTCTTTCGGACTGTGGGAGGGAACTGGAGCACCTGGAGGAAACCCACGCAGACACGGGGAGAACATGCAGCCTCCACACAGACAGTGACCCAAGTGGGGAATTGAACCCGGGTCCCTAGCGCTATGAAGCAGCAGTGCTAGCCACCCTGCCATCCTCTCAAATGTTAACTCTGTTTCTCTCTCCACAGATGCTGCCAGACCTGCTGAGTTTTTCCAGCACTTTCTGTTCTTCATTTCAGATTTCCAGCATCCGCAGCATTTTGTTTTTATTTGAGTGGCCTGGGTTAAGATGGGAGTTGCTGTTTGCCTGCCTTGTGAAAGGACCTTTCTTCCCAATTCCCTCTTTTTCATCTGTCCTGTGACCTTGTTAGGCTACAGTGCTGTGCCAATGATCACTCGTTGCTTCAGCCGAGTCGCTCGCTATTCCTTAGCTGTGAGTGTTGGCAGACTATTTGACTGTGGTGGGCATCACCAAGATATGGTTCTTTCCTTTAGGTTCCATTCACTTTCACCAAAAAAAATCTTCAATTTTCAATGAAAGAACATCCGCCGGAAATGTTAATCCTACCCACTCGTCTACACGGATGTGTCCTGAGCCCCCAACTCTTTCCGAAGATATCCGCATTTAATTTTAGTGGTTTGGTTATGATTAAAGAAAGACAAAAAAAAACATTGCATTTATGTAGCGTCTTTCACACCCTGGATCATCCCAGAGTGTTTCAGAGCCAATAAGGTACTCTTGGAGTGTGGTTATGTAAATAACACAGCAGCCAGTTTGCACACAGCAAACTCCACAAACAATAGTGTAATAAATGACCACATAAACTGTTCCTAAATGCAGGCTGATGGGTAAATCTCGGCTAGGAACAGCAGGGATAACTCCCCTCTGTTTAACTTTGAAATAATCACGTAACTGTGTAAATCATCCTCGTCCTCCCCTCTTGTAGGGAGGGCAATAACCTAGTGGTATTATCGCTAGACTATTAATCCAGAAAGTCAGCTAATGGTTCTGGGGACCACGGTTTGAATCCCACCAAGGCAGATGGTAGAATTTTAATTTAATAAAAAATATCTGGAATTAAGAACCTACTGATGGCTGTAAAACCATTGTCGATGGTTGGAAAAACCCATCTCGTTCATTCATGTTCTTTAGGGAAGGAAATCTGCTGTCCTTACCTGGTCTGGCCTACACGTGACTCCAGATACACAGCAATGTGGGTTGATTCTCAACTACTGTCTGAAATAACCCAGCAAGCCACTCAGTTCAAGGGCACTAAGGATGGCCAATAAATGTTATTCAGTAACTGGTGCTTATGTCCTATGAATGACTAAAAACAAAACTTATTTTTATGGAACTTAATAGGATTGAGGGTTATAGGTAAGCCTAGTAGGTAGGGAAAATGAAGGGGCTGGATAGAGTAGAGGTAGAAAGATTCTTCCTGCTTAGAAAGGAAAACAGAACTGAAGGGCACAGTCTCCAAATAAGGGGGGGGGGGGTGCAGTTTAGAACAGAGTTGAGGAGGAACTTCTTCATTCAAAGGGTGGTGAATTTCTGGAATTCTCTGCCCATTGAATTGATGGAGGCTACCTCGTTGAATATGTTTAAGTCATGGGTGGATAGATTTCTGATCGATAAGGGAATTAAGGGTTATGGGGAGAAAGCGGGAAAGTGGAACTGATCCACTTCAGATCAGCCATGATCTTATTGAATGGCGGGGCAGGCTCGAGGGGTTGGATGGCTGACTTCTGCTCCTATTTCTTATGTTCTTGTGTTATGATCGGTGCAACTTGTGGGCCGAAGGGCCTGTTTGTGGTTTTTCTATTTTCTATGTAGCACTCAGTGTAATAAACTGCTCAGCGAGGCTTTACAGCAGCATTGTAAAGGTGATTGTGACTGGGTTGGATGATCACAAACTTGGTGCAAGACGGAGATTTTGAGGGTTATTTTTGGAGACAGGGTCTGATGTCTCATCTGAAAGGTGGTACTCCCAATAGTGCCACGCTCTCTCAGCCTGCTTCAGAGAGCACACTGCAATGGTACAGCACCAGAAAGAATAAAACCTTTTTCAATTCCCTGCCCTCCAAAGGCATCTCCTGCCCAAAGAACCACAACCTTGGGCACAGTCAGGGCAAGGAAGTAGGTCCCAATTTCCACCCCAGCCAGAGTGGGGATTGAAACCTGTGGCACACCAGCCACCTGGCCTGGCAAGGAGTTCTAGTTTCTGTATGCATTGTGGCTTGGAGATGGGTAGCGATGGTAGGGGCATCACATGGCTAATCCCTCAGTCGTTAGCAACAGGGAAGGGTTTACAAATTGAGATTCTCAACCTGTTTGGCCATGTTACGAGCAGCACATTCCTTGCCCATCCAGGCCTGGAGTGGGATTTGAATCCAGAGTCCCATTCTACACGTTGCATCCACAAGACCTCCCTTACAAAGTACGAGTTACAAATTAAAGAAACAACTGTAGCTGTGCTTTTGAACATTAGCAACATAGCAAATAGGAGCAGCAGCAGGCCATTCAGCCCATCGAGCCTGCTGTGCTATTTAAATAGATTATGGCTGATGTTCTATTCAATTCCATTTTCCCATACTATCCCCATATCTCTTGATGTGATCAGTGTCCAGAAACTTATCCAGAACACATTCAATGACTGAACATTGGAACAGAGAATCCCAAATATTCTGAAACTGTCTGCAGGCTCACCTGCCAGGGCAAGCATCCTGTCTATATTTGCTCAGCTACAGCCTTAGTATCCTGGGATAGATCAGCAACCTCGTGACTAATTCAAGCAAACAATGTCCGTTTCTGTCTGTGCCAGTTGCTGTTGATTTTTGCCAGTGTTTTTGAGAGTTTGTTTGCCTTGGGGCAGAGAGGAGTATGTAAAAGAGGCACTTCTGTTGTCAGTGTTAACTTGCAAGGTTACACAATGATTTCTGTGAAACCGTAGGATCTTTATGAGGTAGAAGTAGGCCATTCAGCCCATCAAGTCTGCACCGACTCTACGAAAGAACATCTTTGCCCTTTGTTATCCCACACATCCCCCTAGCCCTGCACACTTATCATGGTTAATTCATCTAACTGGCACATCATTGGACTGTGAGAAGCACCCAGAGGAAACCCACGCAAACACGGGTGAACATGCAGACTTCACACAGACAGCGACCCAAGGCCGGGAATCGAACCTGGGTCCCTGGTACTGTGAGGCAGCAGTGCTAACCACTGTGCAATCCTCATTGAAATGACTGAGAATGATGGACCATTATATAAAGATCAGCACAGTCACGGGGAAGATGGTTAAGTCCACAGATAACCATGGGGAACAAGTTGCATAAGGTTTAATATTAGTAAAACCTTCCTCGACTCTTTGAAGGAGTGAATTATCAAACAAAGTTGGACGCTGTGCAACGTAAAGAAATACAGGATGGATGACGTGAAGCATGGCCAAAGAAATAAATTTTGGTCTTAAAGAAGCGAGAGGTGGCGAGGTTTAGAGAGGAAATTCCAGAGCGTAGGACCTAGGCAGCTAAAGACACGGCCACATGTGTGGAAAAGTTGAAAATCAGAGATGCTCGAAAGGTCAGAATTGGATGGTTGTAGAGAGTTTATAGCAACAGGGAGAGTGACGCTATGCAAAAGACAAGATTTTTCCAATCTTCTCATTGCTGGCATGCTGTGTAGGTGAGAGCAGAGGCTGGAGAGCACTTGATGCGAGTTAGGGTACATTCGGCAGGGATTTGGATGAGCTCAGGCTGCTTTCCAGAGAGTGCATAGAGAGAGGCCAGGGGAGCACTGGGATGGTCAGAACTGGTGGTAGCAAAGGCACAGATGTAAACTTCAGCAGAATCAGGTGGTGTTATCAACGTGAAAATAGGTGATCTTGATGAAGGTGAGGCTACTGTAATATCCTACCTATGTTAGGGGTTGTGGATTATAAACAAAAATAAGACGTGGTTTGTATGTGGAGATTCAAAGTAACGATCAGAACGTTTATTGAAAAGCTACTCTTTGCACAGAACAGAATTGAAACTAAACAGCAGTCTATGAAACACCCCAATGTCATTACTATTCTTTGGTTCTTAAAGTAATCATGGAGCTACTTAAATATATAACAGATGTGGAATCAGAAATTTAGCTCAAAAATGATGCTAATGCTGCAAGCAGCCTGGAAAAGGGTCCAGAGAGTTGGATGGACTCAGTGAGTATTAAATACAGTTTTCAGTGGGGAAAGGGACAGTAGGTTGGGTTTTTCCCACTGGCAGCATCACCCAAAGCACCCCCCCAACCCTCTCCCCAGCAGTGGGGTGAGTGAGCCATGCAAAACGCCATAGATTTTGGCAGCACTGAAAGGTCCTTCCAGAAGCCAATAGCAAGCCACCTCCACCTTGGGAAATGCCGCCATGGGGAAAATCCTGGCCAATGACTTTAGTTTTCCCAATGTTTGCTTGGAGGAAATTGCTGCCCGTCCAATAATGGATTAACAGCATGACAAAAAAAAAAATTGCATTTACATAGCAATTTAACAGAGAAGTGTTCCAAGGTGCCTCACACGAATGCTATCGATGATAAATCTAAACATTGTTTGCTGAAGGCACACAGTGTCCAGTTGGAAACTGTAGAAAAAGGCCTGAATCGGATGAACGGGGTTTTCGGAGATCTTTATAAATGGAAGAGGCCACAGAGATGAGGAAAGGAAAAGGCCACAGGATTATCTGTACACGAAGATAAGAATTTAAAATGCCATGTTTCTGATTTCCCTATATCCCTGTGAAATGTGCCTTCAAGCAGAAGTTGCTGCTGATTGAATCTTTAATGGTTTACTTTAGCAAATGTCCAATTCATTCTGTGTTTCTTTACGTTTAAAGCTCATTTATTGGTGTCACAAAGTAGGCTTACATTAACACTGCAATGAAGTTACTATTCCAATTTTATTTGCAAACAGAAGGGCAACTTAGGAAAATCCCCCTTCGTAAATACAAAGCGACAGACAGCCTTGTTATTTTTGAAAGCAATAACAAAGGTTTTTGTCCTTACAATTACCCTGTTGAATTACAGGAAGGGTAGTTTTGTCCCCATGCATTCCGGCACCTGTTTGGGTACACTGAGGGAGAATTTAGCACGGTCGGTGCATCTAACCAGCATGTCTTTTGGACTGTGGGAGAAAACAGGAGCGCTTGGAGGAAACTCACGCAGACTCGGTAACAACGTGTAGACTCCACACAGACAATGACCCAAGCCGGGAATTGAACCCAGGTCTCTGGCAGTGTGAGACTGCAGTGCTAACCATTGTGCCAGCCACCATGTTTGACATCCCCCAGTTGATTTTCCGCGAGGAGACATAGCTTTAAGTTGAGGGGTGATAAATGTAGGACGGATGTCAGAGGTAGCTTCTTTACTCAGAGGGTGCTAAGAGTGTGGAACTGCCTGCAGTGCAGGCAGTGTACCACTGCCTGCAGTGGTAGTGGACTTGCCAACTTTAAGGGCGTTTAAATGGTCAGTGGATAGGTATGTGGATAATATTGGAATAGTTTAGGTTAGAGGATCATTAGATTGGTTCCACTGATCGGCGCAACATCGAGGGCCAAAGGGCCTGTACTGCGCTGTAATGTTCTACCCCTGTCACAGCACTGAAACAGCACCCTGTATGACTGTGACCATGGAAAATTAGCCCTCATCATCTTCTTGTCCGCAGCCTTTAATGCATTGGGCCCGTACATCGTCTGTCGATATCTTCCTTTTAAAATTCCTCCTGATTCCTGTAAACAATCTCCAGCTGTATACACCGTCCACCTATCTCTGCACCCCTCTAATTTTAACCTCCCATCCACTACTGGTGACTGTGCCTTTAGCTGCCTCGTGTCTAAGATGCAGAGTTCTCTCCCTATAAAAGTCTTTGTCTCTCTCTACTTCTTCCTCTTAGATCCACATTAAAACCCATTTTTTTTGGCCAAACTTTCAATCATCAACCCTAAAGTCCCCTTGGTGTCAAATTTCATTTGATGATCCTTCGAAGCGCCTTGGGATGATTCCCTATTTCCAGGGTCGGCACAGGGATACAGTGGTCAGTGCTGTTCCAGGGTTTGGATTCCAGCCTTGGGATCACTGTGTGGGGCTTGCACATTCTCTCCGTATCTGTGTGAATTCCCTCCAGTTTCTTCCGGAGATGTGTAGTTTAGATGGATTAGGAAATGTGAGAGGTTACGGCAATGGGGGGAGGGCCTGGGTAAGATATTCTGTCAAAGAGTTGGTGCAGACTCGATGGGCTGAATAACCTTTTTCTGCACAGTAAAGTTTCTTTGATTCCATACTATGATCCTATTTCCAAGGCGCTATGTAAATGCACATTGTTGTTATTTGTTAAGGCCGATAAGTTTATTGTTCTATATCTAACCCAAAAGCTGAGCCAGTGAAGTGTGTTCATTCAGCACCATATTCCATGGAGGGGGGAACTGCCCTTCCTGTAATTCAGCAGGGCAATTGTAAGGACAGAAACCTTTGTTATTGCTTTCAAAAATAATAATGCTGTTTGCTGCTTTTAAAGTGACTTTATATTTACAAAGGGCGATTTTCCCAAGTTGCCCTTCTGTTTGCAAATGAAACTGGGAACAGTGATTTCAGCACAACGTGTGCCATTGTAAGAGAGAAAAAATTTGGGAATCTTCAAGTCATAGCCAGTCATTTAAAGCTTCTGGATAGCTACAAAAAGCAAATGGATTGTTTGTTTTGTCCGAAGGAGGCTGGGATACAAAGAGGAAGGAAGTTCCGCTCCACTTGTTCAGAGCTTCGGTCAACCCCGGGTGCTGTAAACTCAGATTTGGGCTCTGGAGAGGGTGCATTGTAGATTCAGTGGAATAATCAGAGTGTGATAACGTGAGGACGATTTCAACAAAAATGGTTGGTATTTCCTAGAGACTGAAAGATTGAGGGATGGTTTAATCGAGATGTTCAAAGATTAAGACTGTAGATACGTGAAAGCAAGTTCTCTTGTTAAAGGCTTTGTAATAGCATGGCACATCTCTGGTATCAAGACATTCAGGCCCAGTTAGGAACAAAATATATTTATTGAATAATAGTAACTATTTACAGGATTTTGCAGCCTCAGGCTGTGTTGGAGGAGGCTGCTCCAGTCCATACATGCTTACTGCATGGCTTCCACACGTATCCTGCCCCAGTGGAAAGAACTCCACTGTCTGGAATGATCACCTCGCTCTCGGTCCCCTTTGGCTGCTCAAGCTAGGTGACCTTCTCTTGTGTTAAAGAGACAGGGACAAATATCATGAACAAGGGAACAGAATCCTCCTAAGCTACAAATCTTTGGACACTAAGAGGCAATTTAGCGTAGCCAATCCACCTAACCTGCACATCTTTGGATACTAAGAAGCAATTTAGCATGGCCAATCCATCTAACCTGCGCATCTTTGGATGCTAAAGGGCAAGTTAGCAAATCAATCCACCTAACCTACACATCTTTGGACACTAAGAGGCAATTTAGCATGACTAATCCCCCTATCCTAATCTAAGACACAATTTAGCATGGCCAACCCACCTAACCTGCACATCTTTGGATACTAAAGAACAATTTAGCATTGCCAATCCACTTAACCTCCGCATCTTTGAATGCTAAAGGGCAATTTAGCATGGCCAATCCACTTAACCTTCGCATCTTTGAATGCTAAAGGGCAATTTAGCATGGCCAATCCACTTAACCTCCGCATCTTTGAATGCTAAAGGGCAATTTAGCATGGCCAATCCACCTAACCTCCACATCTTTGGTCATGCTAAATTGCCCTTTGGCATCCAATCTCCGTATCCTATTCTAAGACACAATTTAGCATGGCCAATCCACCTAACTTACACATCTTTGGACACTAAGAGGTAATTTAGCATGGCCAATCCACTTAACCTGCACATTGTTGGACTATGGAAGGAAGCCAGATCATCCGGAGGAAACCCACAACAGACACGGGGAGAAGGTGCAAACTATACACAACTATACACCCAAGGCCGGAATTGAACGCGAGTTCCTGGCGCTGTGAGGCAGCAATGCGAACCACTGTCCTGCCATACCGCCCCACTGTGCCACCGTTCCCTACCACCAACAACAGCTACCCATCTGGCAGCAGCAGATCAATTAAAATATTGAAAGCTTCAGTTAGTGCCTACTGAGCTTCTTCAGTGAAACACAAGGAATTCAGCGTCAGAAATGACAGCAGCTGTGAAAGTTGTCTGCTGCAGCTAACAGAGATTCAGGTCAGCAAAGAACGGAATGGCTGGAGACAGGAGAGCGACATTCCAGTGATCCAATACATCAGAACCAAAGGAAGAAGAACAAACATTCATCCTGCAGTGAGAAATGTGAAAGAATTCACAAATGGAGAATATTCAGAAATATGCGCAGTGGTTAGCACTGCTGCCTCACAGCTCCAGGGACCTGGGTTCATAGGATCACAAAACCTACAGTGCAGAAAGAGGCCCTTCGGCCCATCAAGTCTGCACCAAACACAACCCCACCCAGGCTCTACCCCCATATCCCTACACATAAGACCCACTAATCCATCTAACTGACACACCCCCGGACACTAAGGGGCAATTTCTTAGTACGGCCGATCAACTTAACCCGCACATCTTTGGACTGTGGGTGGAAACCAGAGCACTCGGAGGAAACCCACGCAGACATGAGGAGAATGTCTGCCGGAGTTTGCACAGTGACCTGAGCTGGCAATCAAACCCAGGAGCCTGGAGCTCTGAAGCAGGAGTGCTAACCACTGTGCTGCCAACAGTGGGTTCAATTCCAGCCTTGGGTCACTGTCTATGTGGAGTTTGCACTCCCTCACCGTGTCTACGTGGGTTTCCTCCGGGTATTCCAGTTTCCTCCCACAGTCCAAAGATGTGCAAGTTAGGCGAATTGGCCATGCTAAGTTGCCTCTTATTATCGGGAGGATTATCAGGATAAATACATGGGATTATGAGATAAGGCCTGGGTGGGACTGTTCCTGGTGCAGTCTTGATGGGCTGAATGGCCTCTTTCTGCACTGTTGGGACTCTATGATTCTGTAAATGATGAACAAAGGGTCAGAGAAGGACCTAAAGTAACAGTAGCCAGCGAAGAAAAAGAATAAAAGGGCAGCAAGACCAAGTTGGGCTGAAGGGCCTGTTTCCATGCTGTAAATCTTCATGACTCTATACAGACCAGAATGTTAAATTAGTATTTTTATAACATTGTACAGCAGTGAGAGAGCAAGTGAGGAAATGCAGACAAGAAAATGAGAACGAGTCTAAGGTAATATAATAAATCATTGCTGTCCCAGTGAAGGCAACGAGAAATTACTGAGTGTCATGTTCTCCCGTACGCCAGTGAAGCTCTGGTTATAACTGACTTTAGCATAAACCAGCTGGGAGCCTGCGACAAATGAAAAACGCTTAAAACAAGCGAATCTTGGAGAGGAGTGAGAGAACCAGGGCAACAAATATGAGAAATAATAATTGACTCCCTCACAAATCACTGGGGTACAGGGGAGATATTATAGCTCGTTGCCTCTGAGCCAATGGCTTCAGGTTCAAATCCCAGCTCGGGGTTAGATGACCAGGGAAGGTTCCATGAACAGACTGTGCCACAGGGCACGCTGCTGACTTGAGCAGATTCAGGCTTTATGTCACTCTCTATCCCTACACTGTTTAGAACTGATGCCCGCATTAAAATCTCCAGTCAATTATTGCAGTGTGGAGAGATTTTATTAAAGGTAGTTTGACTTTATCTTGTCAGGTTACTGTCCACGTGTTCCTGGCTTGTAAGGAACAAGCAATTTCTGGTCTCATTGTACCTGATGAGTTCATGCTTCTGTGTGAAGTTATTATTGAAAGCACATGCTGTGTATCAAAAGGTTATGATTGATTATATTGGTCAACTGCTTCCTAGTTCCGACCATCAAGCAGAAAGTAATGAGGAGCATTGACCTCTTGTTATATCCGCATCATTTCCCACACAATTAATTAGGCCATGTCGTCCCTCAGGGACTGTGGTGCTAATTAAACCAGAGGGAGTGGCACTAGGACTCTCAGCAAGGAGATGTCCTTTTTAACTCGATATGCATCATCCTGTTATTTTCTGGAACTCGCTCATTCCTGAACTCTCAACTGCGAAGCTTTATCAGTGTCAGCCCTGGCCCAGTTAGACCACAATACCGTAAGATATAAGAGCAGAATTAGGCCATTCAGCCCATTGAGTCTGCTCTGAGATTCAATCACGACTGACAAGTTTTTCAACCCCCCGTTCTCCCACCTTTTCTCCGTAACTTTGAACTTGTTACCAATCAAGAACCTATTGATCTCAGTCTTAAAAACATTCAAGAAATACATTCTTAAATACATTCAATGGCTTCCACATCCTTCTGTGGTAATGAATTCTACACATTCACCACCCTCTGGCTGAAAAAAATTCCTCCTGATCTCAATCAGTAGCACAAACGTCTCCATATCACAAGGATTCAAGTTGGGTTATCGTCACGTTGCTGTTTGTGGGAGATTGCTGAGTTCCAGTTGGCTGCTGTGTTACTCACAATGCAACAGTGACTAGAACAAAGAACAGCAGAGCACAGGAAACAGGCCCTTCGGCCCTACAATCCCATGCCACCCATCTTCACAGTCAGTGAGTACCTTATTCAAGTCTTATGTCAATCGTCAACACTTTTTGACTACTTCTAGTGGAACACCATAATAAAGGGTGTGGAAATTTAGGGAATTATACGTGCGCCAGATTAAGGGAGATCCAATTCAGGGACAATTTATTGACACCAATAAGCCTAAAAAGCACGTTTTTTTGGGATGTGGGAGGAAACCGGACTACACTTAAACTACGCCATTGGCTGTGGTTGTACAAAGAACAAAGAACAAAGAGCAACACAGCACGGGAACAGGCCCTTCGGCCCAGCGAGCCCGCGCCGCCATCCTAACGTCTTAATGACATATCCATGACTTTAGGCTATGCCTATTGTGGAAGATTCCCATATAGGGACAATTTGTTCCCCAATCAGCTTAAGAGCACATTTTTGGGATGTAGGAGGAAACCGGAGCACCCGGAGAAAACCCACGCAACCACGGGGAGAACGCGCAAACTCCCGCAGACACAGGCCCAAATCCATGTGTCTGCACAGCAACAGTTGTGAAAAGCATTATATAAATGCAAGCCTTCCTTATCACAAACAAATTAAAAACTCAAAGTGCGGGAGGTACTCAACAGGTTTGGCAGCATCTGTGGAGAGAGAATCAGTGCTAATATTTCGGGTCGCTGACCTTTCATCAGACATGGGCAACACGGTGTTTTGAGAGAGAAAGTGAGATCTTTTGGTCCATTGTGTCTGTGTGCCAGCTATCAAGTACCTAATATTCGAATTCCATTTTCCAGTACTTGATCCATAGCCTCATACGCTGTGGCATTTCAAATGCTCGTCTCTAACATCTTCCAGTTTTAATTGAAAAGTTATCAACCTGAAATATTTGGCATGGGATTTTCCGTCCCCCATCCTCGTGGTGTGTTTTCCAGTGGCAGACACCAGCTCATCACTGGCTGCTGGAATGATCTTCCACTGAGATCTGTGGCATTTTGTACAGTTTGACTGCCCTGCCAATGGAAAACCTGGCGGGATAGAACAAAAAAATCCCATCCGAGAGCCAAATGGCCTCCTGTAACCATTTCTCAACCAACAGTAAGAGTTTTATTCCTCATTCAGGAAGAAATCTCCTCAGCGTCTCTTTATATGCCTCCCTTTTATATTCCTGCATGCATTACAGGAAATTCAAGGATAGAAATAGCTGGCAGGAAAAGATTAATCATGACCTGGGAAAACATGAAACAGTAACTGAGACAGTAATGAGAAAGAACTAAATGCACTTTTCCTGTTTACCAAGTCTGGATGGGCAGGGGATAACAAATCGCAAGCAGTAACGGGGATAGTTTACAATTTATCTTTAGTATTGTTGAAAAGAGATGTGCTGTTAAAGCTTTTTAATCTTACACTCATCAGGATAATTTGCAAGAATACCAAATATAAAAGAACAATAGTTTGTACCACATGGGAACACAGTACTGATTGGTTGGCTAGCAGACTCTGACTGCAAGAGGTGTTGCCGCGGAGAATACATCAGTCAACTGATGACACTCAATTTAAGATCATCAGTTGGGCTCGTAGTGTGGCTCACTGAACTCTTGCTAGAAGCAACATATATTCACACTCAGAGTGCTAATCTTTTGCACAGAGAGAAGACATGAATAAACATTGCACCTTTTTCAATGATAACCATTCTCTGGTTCATTCCTCAGGGCAATAAATTGGCCAGAGATAACCTAGCTTGGTTTCAATTTAAACAAAGCTTGGCAGTTAACAGTCAATTATCTGGTGCATTCACCATAGCAACACCCCTCCCTATCAGAGTCCAGTTGATAACCAGTTTTCTCTTCTCGTGTAGTATAAATTATTGTTCTCTCTACATTTGATAGTCTTGCAAATTGTCCTGATGAGTGCAGGATGAAAAAATTTGACATGTGTCTTCTTTCAGTAATATTCAAATTCTGTACTACCAAACCACTCATTGCATCTTAGGCTAATCGGTGCATTGTTCACGAAGAGATGATTTAAAAATTGGAAGAAAGGATTGTTGGCTTTGCAAATATTTTAATACCATCACTAACACATATAGGGAAGACAGTGATATAGTGGTATTATCACTAGATCAGTAATCCAGAGACCCAGGAAAATGCTCTTGGGGCCAGGGTTCAAATCGCACCATGGAAGATGGTAACATTTGAATTCAACAAAAATCTGGAATTAAAAGTCTAATGATGACCAAATTTTTAAAACTTATATTTGTGCACACATGTATATAGTGTAATACTGGATTATAGTACTGGTAAATACAGGTTGTCAGTGTATAGCACTGGAGTACAGTACGGATAGATAAATGACTCACTGTATAACATTGGATACAGTGCAGACGGAGACAGGACTGTCACTGTACAAAACAGTCCTGGTGGATATTGATTTGTTGCTGTATAACATTGGATACAGTCCAGATGGGTATATGTGGTTACATGTCTGTAACTACATAATATTAAGATAAAGTATGGGCAGGCACAAGTCTATCATTGTTTGATATGAAGGTACAGAATTGGTGGATACTGGTCTGTCAGTATATAATATTAGGATACACTATAGGAGGATACAGGTCTGTCACTGTATAATGTAAGGATACAATATTGGTGGATACAGATTTATCTGTATAATGTTGGGATCTGGTATTGACAGGAACACATCTGATAATGTATAACTGGGATTTAGTAGTGGTATAATACTGGCATAGATTACTGCTGGGAACATGTCTGTCGTATAAAATACATGACACGGTATTGTTTGTCAATGTAGTATTAATCACAGAGTTTGGCATTCACCTTGTTAAGGGAACAACTTTTGGCTGGACAGGTTCTTGTAGGTTAGTAGCATCATACAATAAACCAGTTTGAACCTAAAAGAATAGTCTGGATTGATTCTTCTACTACAGCCACTTATTGTGAGTAACAATGTTGAATTATAGTCTGTATTAATACTGAGATATAGTACAGGCAAACGTAGCTCTGTCACTTATATAGAACACCAGGATATACAGTACTGGTGGGTATAGATCTGACTGTTTAACTCTAGGAATTGGTGCTGGTGAATAAAGGCCATTTTATTCACCAATACTGAATTAAGGAATTCAACATCCCTTCTGAATCCCTTGTTCAGGAATGATAAGGATTCAGATCTCGCATTATCCTGATGTGGGATAATCAGGATAATCCTGATATGGGATTCAGTTCTGTAATAATGTGGGATTTAGGTCTACCACTGTATAATATTGGTGCACACAAGCCTATTACTGGTGCTGAGATCAGTCTCAGTAGAGGGGAGTGAGAATGTCAGTCAATTGACTATGGCTCAGATTTCTCTTTCTGTAATGTATTGTAACCAATCCAATCCATACGATAGACATTTACTGTTTAATTTCTGCTCTGAAATGTGCCTGCTATTATGTTGTGGTACAGCACAATGATTAGATTATAGGTCCTGGTTATTACACATGTTAATCCTAACTGAATAATCTCTATTAATATTGCCCCTTTAACGGGAGACATATTGGTGCATTGATTACTTGTGACATGAATTTCTCATTCGTCAAGGTTGATTGAAAAGTAGTCATTAGAAAAAAAATCTACTTTGAAAAGCTCCTATATTTAGATCACTTCCAAAAACCCTGAAGGCGCTGATGTGATTGTGCAACTCTGTGATCACTGTCAGAGCAAACAGAAAGCTAAACAGCCCAGCAATACCCTCTTAATCTTCCCCCCCCGTCACTGCAGTGCTGAGTCTTACAGCAGGAAAGACAATGGAGGGATGGAGCAGTCTCTCATCCTTTACCACCTGGGCAGAGCTGAGGAAGGAGAACCTGGCAGGGAGCAACTGGTGACCGAGACAATTCCCCATCTCTGACCTTTCCTCCGACTGATCTAAAGGAGAGGAAATTTAAGTGCTGCCCACGTAACGTGATGTTCCCCGTTCAGTTCTCCTTACCCTGCACCTTACAGACAGCGCTTAACGATCAGATGCTGAGTACAGTGTTTAATGGCTCAACTGTTCTGCATTTGATTATGAGAGTCTGTTTGCAATTGATGCTCAATAGGTTTGATTGATTGAACCTGGGCGTGGACTCAGAAAAGTGAGCAAAAGTGGAGAAAGTGCTGAAAGTTGGAGCTGAGGCATGGAGTGGGCCTAGTAAAGCACTGTGAATAAATAAAACCTGTTCCAGACATATGGTGGGATCTTTCGGATCATGCCACTTCCCCCACCCACCCCAGCTGGTGGGATTTACTGGTGCCACCACAGTCAGTGGGCTTCTGGCTAACTTGCTCTATGGAGGGATCTATTGCAGTGGGACTGGAAAATCCCAGCCATAGAAACCAGTGTCATCTGTGTGTAGCTCCAAAATAGAACATTTATAACACAGAGATCAATGATTAACAGAGTGGAGCAGGTCCCAGAAGGGAGAGGGGTAGGTAACAGGGGAAGTGTTTTGTGACTGTAGGTAAGTGAACGTGCGTAAAGGCAGTAATGCAAAACGCAATTCTAAAATGTAGATTAATTAGTGAAGTTTATAGCCTTCTTCAATTGCCGTTCAATGTCTGGTACTTCTGTGTTACCAGAGGTTAGAAAACTGCTTGTTTAACCACACTGCAGAAGATGGCCGAGGTGAACAGGCAACAAATGGAGTTAACTCTCAATGATAACATCATTTACGATCACATAGATAGTCATGAAGAGGGTACTTGTTTCTGGGATAAATATACAGAAGAACTAGTGACAACAAAAGCAAGCAATGCTTGATAGAACTGTGGGACAGAGTAAAGGATCCTCCCTAGCATCCTGGTCAATATCTATTCCTCAAATGCTGAAAGAGTTTATCTGGTCATTACTTCATTGCTGTTTGTGGGATCTTTCTGTGTAGAGATTGGTTGCTACATTTAAAATGTTGCAATTGCCTCAAAAACTTTTGATTGTCTGTAAACCACTTTGGGGGCATGCTGAATCTGTGAAAGGTGCTGTATAAATGCAAGTGTTTCTTTGGAACAGAGATTCCCTGAAATGCCCCACCAGAACTTGAGTTGGAAGATTGTCAGAAGCTTTAGGAAAAGGTCTCAGTGGTCAAATTTTTCAGGTTCCTGATGGTCCTCTGCCAAAGTTACGTTGGATATCACCCTCGGCCCCCTCTGGAAATCCAACACCCATGGTGTGTCAAGGTCATATTGTAAAGTAACGCACCAGGATTGAACATGGCATTATTTTTGATTGAATTCCTGTCATCTCATAGGATCACCTTGGGCACTCATTTTATGGTGATGTCATTATACAGATAGAGACTTGCTCTAAGGCAATTTTTGGGAATGCTGCAGCAGATTGCGATGGCTTTGTACTGGCAGTTTCCCACATACTGAGTGTCTGATATCTATTTACTCAGAGTGGACATTGACCTTGGAGAGGCCACTCTCCTCCCACAGGAATAAGGAAAGTATAGAACCACACGTGCCATCAAATCTTTTCAGCTCAAGGAGGTCCTTTCATTTGCAGTTTCATTGCAAACTGGTGTGTAGCCCTGACCCTGAATAGGCTGGTATACAACTCTGACATTCATATATGGTATACAGCCTTGATATTGATATTGAATTACTGCTGTAGAACCCCGACATTGAATAGGCTGGTGTATAGATCTGATACTGAATAACTGGTAATTACCCTAACAGTGTACAGTCCTGACACTGAAAAGGCTGGCGTACAACCCGAGCCTTGTAAAGTGTTGCCTTGTCATTGATTTGCTGTCGAACAAGGAAATGGCTCTAAATCACAGCCTGGAGAGAAATCCACAGCCAAGAAAAAGTTTAAGTGACTGTTCAGTGTCACTTGGAACAGAAAACCTGAACAAGGCCACAGTTGAGTCATTGAGACTAGTTGCAAAAGGTCATTGGCTCACATACGGGTCAATTGCCTTCTGAAATTAGGGAGTGGCTATAATGTTTTGTGCTCCTATGGAGTTATTTTCACCTTTGTTTTCATCCCTGTCTTAATTTTATCAATTCTGGTTGGTTATATTCCTGGACATATAGTTATATACTTTGCAGCCTTCCCAACAGTACTGCTATTCGTAGCTTCACACATCTAAACTCTTGTTAACTTATAATTCAGGTCAGAAACTCCAAAGCCCGCCGAGATCATATGTTTTACACTTTGAATTTGGCTAGGATAAGCATGATGTGTTTCACTTCAGGTAGGATCCAAAAAACCCAATATGGAGCTTTTACCAAACAAAGTTTATTTAATACTAAAGTTAATGTGCATGGAAAGAAAATTAGCAATAACTTTTAGCAATTGCAAACTAAAATACAATAACAAAGATAATGTATAACCTTTAACAAATATATCTAAAATGTTCCAATCAAACAAAAACTTACCATTGACAAAAACCCTTCCACAGGTTTAACACAGCAAAGATTAATGCTCATGTGATACTGAAACTGAGTCCTTTGGTTGAATGCTGCAGTTCTCTGGAGGCACACACAGACAGGCTTAGAGTCAGAACAGCTTCCCAGAATACCAGGGAGAGATTCTAGTTGAGCCATCAACAGCAAATTTGCTACCCCAGGAAGGCAAAAAACCTTGCTTTCAGCTAAACAGCAGAATTTCCAAAACCAGGGAGAGAGAAAAAAAAACACTTCTTTTCAGCCTAATGTCCTTTCTAAAACTAAATTGCTGCCAGCCAAAACAGAAAATGAAACCTTAAATTCACTCGGAAGGAAAAGTATCTGTCCAAAACACATGACCTTCCTCCTAACAATGCAGGGTCGTAAAAGATCCCAGAATAAAAATAAACTAACCCCATTTATGTAGCAATAAAAGGACTTCTACAGACAACTCGGCAACACTGAGATCTGCAGAGAACATGATCTTTTTAAAAAAATCTCTTGAATATACACTATCACATAACTCATATCTTTCTAAAAATCATCCATTTCTACAGGGATCATTTCAACTTCCAGTAGCTGACCAGAAGAATAACAGAACAAAGTTTCACATTTTAGGACTTTTACTATAACAAACCAAAAGCAACATTGTGTAAACATTATTAGAGTAGACACTTTATGCACTAAATTACAGAAAAGATAGTTCCAATTAATTCCCAAAACAAAAAAAAAAATTCCCTTCATCTCAGTTATAGAATCATAGAGATTTACAGCATGGAAACAGGCCCTTTGGCCCAACTTGCCCATGTTGCCCAGTTTTGATGTCCTGGGACATCAATGCAGGTGTTCCTCAGAGTATCCTAGGTCCAAACATCTTCTTCTGCTTCATCAATGACCTTCTTTCCAACATCAGATCAGAAGTGGGGATGTTCACTGAGAACTGCACAAAATTCAGCATCATTCACAATTCCTCAGGTACTGTAGCAGTACGTGTCCAAACGCAACAAGTCCTGGACAATATCATCAAGACAATGATCATCTCCAACACGAGATAATCTAAACATCACCCATTTACGCTTAATTGCATTCCCTTCACTGACTCCTCACTAACAACATCCTGGGGCTTACCGTTGACCAGAAACTGAACTGGACTAGTCAGGTAAATTTCCTCATCTCCAAATTAAATGGGAGACTTCTAACTCTTAAACTGTGACCATGGTTCTGGTCTCTTCCACAAGTGGAAATATCCTCATTAGCCTACAAGTAAGTAACATATTGAATCCCCTCAGCGTCTTATGAGTGGGATTATCTGGCCGTGCTCGCCTTGAAGCTGGAAAATCCCGGTCAATGGATCTTTCCGTGATCCGCTTCTCACTGCTATGATTCCCATGATAGATGGGATGGGAGAATTCACCTTATGTTTTATTAAGTGTATCTCTCATTCTAAGCTCCAATGGATATAGGCCAACCTGTTCAATCTTTCTTCATAAGACAACCCTTCAACCCAGCAGTAAGATGAATGAACCTTCTCAGAACTGTTTCTAATGTAATTATATTCTTTTACAAGTAAGAAGATCAAAACTGTACACAAAACTCTAGATGTGGTAGCACCAAGGCCTCATACAGCTACAGTAAAACCTTTCTCCTTTTAAATTCCATCACTGTTGCAATAACTACCAACATTTCATTTATCTTGCTAAATATTCTATTTAGTTATCATACTTAAATCAGGCGCCAGCAGAAAATCCAGAACTGAAATGAAGACCAGAGTGTTGTTCCCATCGCGAGCTAACTGAATCTTTTCTGTAATATTCTTGTGGGGAATGAGGAAGGGAAGTGATCTCCATTCCCGTCCCCATCTCCCACCACCAATTCCTCAAGGATTAGCCTTTGATTTCCCTCCTGCCAATCCCATCCTCTCCCTTTAACCCAGCAGTGGGCAACCTGTGGCCCACCTGGGTTGTGAGTGTAGCCCATGAGACATTTTGTTGACCGTTGCCCACAGGCAGGGTTGTCACACCCCACTGATTACCGACCACATAGCTTCTCCTACCGGTTTGACAGAAGTGATTCACAGTAAAGCGAGGGCGAGTGAAATGGTTACTCACAACATCAACTGTGAGAGTCGTGCACTCTCTTTGTGTTAAAGTGTATTTCTCTTGTTTTTACCACTTGAAGTCGATGTTGGTTCTGTTAATATATAAATGATATAACTTATGAAATGTTCAGTGTGTATTAAATGTGTTTAATCTTATTTATGGGGTCATGATTAGTGAACAAGGCCGATTTCAATCCTATGGCCCACTGAGTTTTAAAGATTAAAATTTTAAGTTTAACGTTTATTTCTTGGTATCACAAGTAGGCTTACATTAACACTGCAATGAAGTTACTGTGAAAATCCTCTAGTCAACACACACTGGCAACTGTTCAGGTGCACTGAGGGAGAATTTAGCACGGCAACGCACTTAACCAGACTGTGGGAGGAAACCGGAGCACCTGGAGGAAACCCATGCAGACATGGGGAGAACATGCAGTCTCCAACAGACAGTCACGCAAGCCGGGAATCCCTGGCACTGTGAGGCAGCAATGCTAACCACTGTGCCACCAAGCCACTCACGTGGCCCATTCACTAGCCCATGTTATCCATCGTTGCTTTAACCCATCTTCCCCTCACCAACTGTTGATCTGCAACCAACTTGAACAGAATCTACTCCTTTTATCATCTTATAAGCCTCAACTTGATTGCCCCAACCCCTTACCAGTCTAGGCTTCTGAAAAGTGATTAATATTGACATAAGGGTAACTAATACATTTCCTTATCCATTCGTCCAAAAGAAAAACTTTCTAGATAACAGTTCTACAAGCCAACACAAGGGGGAGCTGAAACATCAGCCTGCAGCTGTGAGTGACTGAGGCATGGTGCACTGATCTTCCATCACAGTTCTCCAAACATCTGGGATTGCCCACGTCCTTCCAGTTTGTTTACAGCTGCAACCTCACATCTGGATTGGAAAGTCATAGGTTGCTATGTTTGAGAACAAAACCTGACACTCCAGCTGAGGAAACTCAGCACAACCGGAGGTGCCGTCCTTCAAATGAGGTTTTAACTCCGAGGCCCGTCTACCCTCTCAGATAGTCAAAGATCCCAGATTATGAAGAAAACAGGGGGCGTTCACCTCCCCACAATATTTATTCCTAATCAACTTTGCTACAACAGATTGTATGGTGCTTTTGCGCATCGAGGTCTGTGGGATCTTGCTGTGCATGGATAGACTGTCCCGTTTTCTTCAGACCTTGGGCGTCCAAAGATTTTTCTTCATTTGGCTGCAGAGTGGCCAGCCAAATGAAGCGACCCTGAGTAGCAAGGGGACTAGCTAGGGTGAAGGCATGGGGTTACAGGAATAGGGCCTGGGTGGGCTTGTGGCCAGTGCAGACTTGATGGGCTGAATGGCCTCTTTCTGCAGTGAGGGATTCAATGATTCTAAAGATTGAGTGCTTTGTGGGGAGGGCAGGGGTTGGTGGCAGGGGCAGAGGGAAGGGCATGATATGGGGATGGGCAGGATTTGGTAGTAACCTGAGCTCACAGAAGGCCCTACATCAAGCCTTTCCTTTCTTGCTACGCTGCCACCCTTGCTTGTTTCCCTAGTTCTCTGACTGCCTGGGTCTGACGGTGGAATGCGTTCCCATTGCAGACGTGCTGATGTTCGAGACAGAGGACCTAGTCCTAAGGAAGAACGAGAAGAACTTTGTGCTGTGCCTGCTGGAGGTGGCAAGGAGAGCCTCCAAGTTTGGCATGTTGGCTCCAGTCCTCATTCAGATGGAGGAAGAGATTGAGGAGGAAATCCGTGAGGAGTTGGACTTACCGCCAGAGCCGATCCCTCCCAAACCCAAACCACAGAAGGAGCTGTGTGATTTCAAAAACTTGGACAAAATGGTGAGTAGGCCCGGGGCCTGTGCTCTCCATCTCTCCTTCACAATATCCTACAGGAGACCAGTCAGCCCACTGTATCTATACTAACACTCTTACAAAGAGCTATTAAATCAATCCACTCTCCCTGTAGCCTCGCTTTTTCATGCATGTTTTCAATTCCCTTTTTTAAAATATCTAATTATTTGCCGGAATTCCGCCAGCCTGTCTGCCACGGATTCGGAGCGGGCGAGGGGCCGGCAAAGGAAATGTCCGTTGATCTCGGTTGGAATCTCTGGTCTTGCTCGAGGGAGGCCGTAACATCCCGTTCATTGACTCTGTCCATGTGAAATATAGTAACAACACCAGCTTAAAGTCCAAAAGATTTATTTGGTAGCAAAAGCCACTAGCTTTCGGAGTGCTTCTCCTTCGTCAGGTGAGTGGGATTTCAGTTCACAAACAGGGCATATAAAGACACAAACTCAGTTTACAAAATAATGGTTGGGATGCAAGACTTTGCAGGTAATCTAGTCTCAAAGGTACAGACAATGTGAGTGGAGAGAGGGTTAAGCACAGGTTAAAGAGGTGTGTATCATCTCTAGCCAGGACAGTTAGTGAGATTTTGCAAGCCTAGGCAAGTTGAGAGGGTAAATGCATGGGGTTATGGATATGGGTAGACTAGTAGTCAGTGCAGACTCGAGAGGCCGAATGGCCGCCTACTGCACTGTAGGGTTCAATGATTCTAAAGATTGAGTGCTTTGCGAGGGGGTGGGGATTAGTGGCAAGGGCAAAGGGAGGGGATGTGGTATGACCCCATGTATTTACCCACACGACTTGTGTGGGCTTGCAAAATCTCAGTAACATCTTGAACTGGAGACACATCCTTTAACCTGTGCTTAACCCTCTCTCCACTCACATTGTCTGTACCTTTAAAGACTTGATTACCTGTAAAGTCTCGCATTCCAACCATTATCTTGTAAATTGAGTTTGTGTCTTTATATTCCCTGTTTGTAAACAGAAGTTCCACTCACTTGATGAAGGAGCAGCACTCCAAAAGCTAGTGGCTTTTGCTATCAAATAAACCTGTTGGATTTTAACCTGGTGTTGTGAGACTTCTTACTTTTACCCCAGTCCAACGCTGGAATCTCCACATCATCATGTGAAATATTCCAGATCACAAAACTTCTCCTCATTTTCCACCCAGTTTGTTTAACTCAACTACCGTCAGAGAAATGATGCACAAGAATGTGCCCAGGGATGAAGGGCTTGAGTTATGTGAATAGATTGGGGAGGCACTGTGGTCAGCCATTGGTTATTTTTCTCTTCAGATATTTATCCAATTCTTACTGAAAGCCGTGATTGAGCCTGCCTCCCCTCAGACCGCATGTTCCAAATCCACTCGCTGCGCACAAACATTTTGCTTCATTGTCGCCATTGCTTCTTTTGCCAATTACCCTAAATCTTTGCCCTCTGATTCAGGATCTTTTCCCGCAGTGGGAACAGTTTCTCCATATCTAATCCGTCAGACACCTCCTGATGTTGAAAACTCCTTCAAATCTCCTCTCAACCTTCTCTTCTCCAAGAAGAACATCTTCGTATAATCTCTGAACTGTAGGAGGCGGCCATTTGGCCCATCAAGCCTGCACCAATTCTCTGGCACAGCATCTTATCCAGCCTCACCCCTTCCCCAACCCCGCTCTATCTCTGCAACATGCATGGGACACTAAGGGCAATTTACCATAGCTAATGCCCCCCCAACCTACACATCTTGAGACACGCAATTTAATGTGGCCAATCCGCCTAACTTACACATTTTTGGAGTGTGGGAGGAAGCCAGAGTGCTCGTAAGGAAACCCACGCAGATATGGGGAGAATGTGCAGACTCCACACAGTCACCCGAGACTGGAATTAAACCCAGGTCCCTGGCGCTGTGAGGGAGCAGTGCCACCATGCTACCCAATCATGGCACTGGGGT
The DNA here is from genome assembly GCA_024679065.1 of Sphyrna mokarran. NCBI lineage: Eukaryota > Metazoa > Chordata > Chondrichthyes > Carcharhiniformes > Carcharhinidae > Sphyrna > Sphyrna mokarran. Next base: position 40,872,618 of record JAGIQG010000022.1, read on the forward strand.
TGCCGGCTGTGAGTGAGAGGGGCAGGCAGGTATCCATCAGTAGGTCATTTCCCCCTTTCCAGTGCCAGGCCCCAAGTCGAGCACCACGTGCCCTTGAATGAGTGACCCCCACCTCTGTCCCCCACTGAGAGCCTACACGTAGTCACTTCTCTGCTGGGCTAATACCAGTGAAGGCAGGATGAGGCCTTACTTGGCTATTAATTGCCCACTTAAGGGAGAATTAACATCCTGAGGGGAAGGCCATCCCAAGCCTTCTCACCCCAGGCCTACTTGGGAAGGCAGTAGGGTGCCTACCCCACACCTTCCTGTCTGCCTCTACACCGGTCACCAACGGGGCAGTAAATTCCACTCGAAGGGCGGGATTTTGCAACCTGGTTTGTCCCAAAACCGTAAAATCCCGCCCAAGGCCAACGGCCTTTCCCTGGCCCGCTCCAATTTCCGTGCTGGAGAGGGTAGTGGGGGTAAAATTCCAGCCTAAGACTCTGAACTGGGGGCGTGATTGTGGGTAGCCAACTCCTGAGTGCCACAGATTCCAGCTCCACTCCAGAGACAACAGAATCCAGGCCCCACACTCCAGTGTTGGGATTTGTTCTTTAGCAAGGAGATGTTAAATTGAGGCTCTCTCTGGCTGTGAAAGGTCAGTGGATTTATTTGGCGAAGAGCAAGGTAAGATAATTGGTCATTTATTTCGTGGTTTTATGTGGAAGCTTGCTTGCCACACAAATTTTGGCTGCTGTAGTTTTTACTGACCGCGCTTGGGAAATTAGTGAAATGTTCTGGGATTGTATTTAATAGTACGTTGTCTTGTAACCACACAGGTACGTCACCTTGTGAGCCGCTGCACCTGTCCTGACCAGTTTCCCATGGTCAAAGTTTCTGAAGGGAAGTACAAAGTGGGAGACTCCAATACTTTAATTTTTGTCAGGGTGAGTGGCAGCCATTTTCTGATTATTAAAAGGCCACTTTGTTCATCTCTACAAACTCAGTTTGCCCGGTATTCCGGCTTAGTTAGAAATAGAATCCCCGACAGTACAGAGAGAGGCCATTTGGTCCATCAAATCTGCACTGACCACAATCTCACCTAGGCCTTACTCCCATATCCCTACATATTTACCCACCAAACCCTCTAACCTTTGCAACTCAGAAAATTAAGGACAATTTTAGCTTGGCCAATCCATCTAACCCACACATCTTTGGACTGTGGGAGGAAACCGGAGCACCCGGAGGAAACCCACGCCGACACAAAGAGACTGTGCAAACTCCACACAGTGACCCGAGCCGGGAATCAAGCTCACCCTCTCTCCCCCCCACCCCCAGCCCTCAAAAGGAATTTACAATGACAACAGGTTTGTGAAAGCTATCATTCTTCTGAACACGCTAGTGGAGGGGGATGGAGCAGCTGATATAGAGTAGATCAAAGAACAGTTTTCAATCTAAAACTATCAAGGGACTTCGTTGCCATCTCTGGACTTGAGGATCGTTCATAGGTTGTAGCTCTTGTGTTTATAATGGATGTGTCTGGAGAAAGGTTATAATGTTGGGTTTGAGGGAAGGTCCCTTGGGTTAGAGACAGTACTGACAAGGCCTCAATTTACTACCTCTGCGTAGCCTTGAGACTGAGTAAGAATTTAGCAACACCAATTTTAAATCCAACCGATTTATTTGATAGTAAAATTGCGAGCTTTCAACACTCTGTGACTTCGTCAGGCAAATGCAGGCAAATGAACACTGCATTTGCCTGACGAAGACACAGAGTGTTGAAAGCTCACAATTTTACTATCAAATAAATCGGTTGGATTTAAAATTGGTGTTGCTAGATTCTTACTGAGTTCTTACCACCCCAGTCCAACGCCGGCATCTTTACATCATAGCCCTGAGACACCAAGGGGCAATTTAACATGGCCAATCCACCTAACCGGCACATCTTTGGACTGTGGGGAGGAAGCCAGAGCACCCAGAAAAACCCACGCAGACATGGGGAGAATGTGCCGACTCCACATAGTCACCCAAGGCTGGAATCAAACTCGAATTCCTGGCGCTGAGAGGGAGCAGTGCTAACCACTGCAATACAAAGAACAATACAGAAAGAGGTTCTTCGACCCATCAAGCCTGTTCTGATTCCTAATCCTTACTCAGACCCACTACTTGCTGCCCAAACTCAGTTTCGATCCCTCTGTTTGGATCCTGTTCTTCTGTCGACCAAGATATACCTTGAATGTTGTTAACGTGCCTGCTTTCACTGGAAGTGCGCCCACTCTCTGTGTAAAATCCTTTTCCTGCAGAAGGTAGTGGGTTTGTGCCTAGGTGATATTTCTTATACAGTTGAGTGGCATTCCAGGCTAATTCAGTGGGCAATTAAGCATCAGCCATATTTACTGGATCAGGAGTCGCAGATGAGACAGATGAGGCAAGGATGTCTCCCCAAAAAGATAATGCTGGATTTTCCCCGAAAAGATAGTTAGTGAACCTACTGGATTTTTATGACAACCCAGCTTTGATATCTGTTTTTATTTCCAGGTATTTTAAAACTGAATTTAAATTCTCAAAGTACCACAGTGGATTGGAATCTCAGAATTATTAGTTCAGTAACTCAGTTTATTCAGTCCAAAGATGTGCGGGTTAGGGTGGATTGGCCATGCTAAATTGTCCTGTAGCATCAGGGGGACTGGCTAGGATAAATGCATGGGGTTATGGGGATGGGACACGGGTTTGATTGTGGTTGGTACACACTTAATGGGCCAAATGGCCTCCTTCAGCACTGTAGGGATTCTGTGAACATAATGGCCCAGAACCTCTGGTCTCCATATTCCAGAGGTACCCCTCAGAGGTTCGCTCACAAGGATGTTTATCCAGGATGTTTGGACATTCAGTGGAGCACAACTCTGCTCACTTGTACAAAGTAATCTAGCCCAATGTTTCAGCTCTAACCTGGCTTTACAAGCACCAAGCTTTTGTGAAACCGCAAAACTCTTGTGCAGTAGTTGAAGTTTTGGGACTGCAATTTTCCCACCCGCTATGGGAATCGAAGCGGGCAGGGGACGGGCCATACACAGATCCGTAGACCTCGGGTGGGATTTTCTGGAGCGTGCTGGGAAAATCCCGTTCCTGATGACCCCAAGTTATCTAACCTGATAGTTACCCAAGTTGGATGGATTAAAACCAGTTCACGATACTAGTGACCCTCCAACTCTCTGGAGCCCTTGGCTACACCCTCTTTACCACCCAACACTCTCTTTGCACACCCTGCCTACCATCTGGAAACCGCGACTGACACCCTCTCCCCACCCCAGACTAAGTGCCCAAAACCTGATTATACCCCGACTACCCGATTAGCCACCATCCCCCCCCTCCCGTCCCGCAACTACTTCACCACCCCCCATCTCACACAACCGGACTACCCTCTGCATTCCCGTTCCCCAAATGCTCTCCCAACCACCACCCCTCCCCCCCACGACTTTTCCCCAACCCCACCCTTTAACTACCCTTCAAATCTCTCAACTACCCTCCCAAGCACTGATTACCCCCCTGCAATTCCAGCCCTGGCCACCCCAACCTGCACCCCTTGATTGCACTCTGGCTACTCCCCCAATCCTCACCTCCCTGCCCCTGACTAAATCCCAGCCCAACTACATCCCCATCCACCCTAATGGCTCCACCTCACCCCACCCGATCTGCGTGTCTTTGCACGCTTGCCTTCTATCACTTGTCCAAGTGGCTTTCAAAATAAAAGGGAAACTTAAACTTACCAGTTAGAGCAATTAGTGCCATGAGGAGGGGAAAAGGCTCGGCTTCTACACAATGAGGGAATGGTTCTAAAGCAGTTACACTCTGTGTTTCCCAGGTTAGAGTGAGAAATACAGAGCTCGAGTGTTAGATAGGCACAAAGGAGCATTGATTGGCAGTCCTCAAAAGGTTCAGTTCCATAATGATAGCATTATTGTTCATCAAAACCATAATAACCTGTATGTGGACGTGTGATCACAATGTGAAATATATACATTCCTATATATCAACTCCCACTTGACCGTCAGCCCGATGCTGCCAACTCTCTATTGGTGCTCACAACACTTCCATTTACAATTCTGATCCTTGCTTTCAAATCACCAACTCTCTCTAACTTTTGCCTGCCCCCACTTTCTTGATGAACTGGGAGAGGTAGAAGTTAAAAGTAGCGATTAGCTTTCCAGTTTGAACCATTCACAGGAGCACGGTGGTGAGTGTTGCTGCCTCTCAGCCCTGGGTTAGATCCCCAGCTTGGGTCACTGTCTGCGTGGAGCCTGCACATTCACGCCGTGTCTGCATGGGTTTCCTACGGATGCTCCTGTTTCCTCCCACAGTCGGGGGAAGATGCATTGGTGGTGCTAAATTCTCCCTCAGCGCACCAAAACAGGTACCTAGACTGGGGGATTTTCACAGTAACTTCATTGCAGTGTTAACGTAAGCTTGCTTGTGACAATAATAAATGAACTTTTTAATTCGCACCCAACACTGTGACAAACATCCGCAAATAGCATTTTAACATCAGTACTCAAATGTGCTGACTTCCTGGCAGGAAGGAAGCCTTTGGTTCATGTTAACGGGCCGGAATTCTCCGACCATACCCGTGACTGGGACTCTGCAGTCCGATTACGGTGAACAGTGATTTGACTGAGCACTAAATTTTCCGATCTTACTTGTAGCAGCGATGGGAATTGAATGGTCAAAGAATGCAGCCAACATTCTTCTGTAGAAAACAGCTAGGTTGCAGATTCCCTGCTTTAACGCAGTCTCAGTTATCACTATTACCTCTCTTCATTCCATCAAGGTATTATTTATGCGTCAAAAATGGTTCCAAAATTTAAAGAGTGAAATTCTGTACCTGACTCCCACGCATTTGAGTTTTACACAGATTGATTCAGACTCTGAAAACGGTTTGTTCTAAATCTGAAGTTCAAATTATAAAGGCTCTCTGTTGGTCTCGTTTGAAGAGACAAATTGCTGACACTTTCTGCTTTTGTTATTTTTGTAGATTTTGAGGAATCATGTGATGGTGCGAGTGGGTGGGGGATGGGACACCCTGGAGCATTACCTGGATAAACATGACCCCTGCCGCTGCACATCGCTCAGTAAGTGTCCATTGCTCAGGCTAAAGAGATGGGGAAGGATGCAGCTCTGAGGTACAGCAACAGGAATATGTGACATAGGAAGCCAGTGTAGGCCACTGGAACCTACTTCACCATTTGATCACAACCACTCTGCGTGTGCTCCAACCACCACGACTGTCTGGGGAAGAGAATTCCACAAAACTAACAGCTGAGTGAAAAAGATTCTCCTCACTTCTGTGCCTTAAACTATGTTATTATTTGGCTATAAATTCATAGAACAGTACAGCATAGTACAGGCCCTTCGGCCCTCGATGTTGTGCCGAGCTATGTCCAATCCCAAGATCAAGCTATCCCACTCCCTATCATTCTGGTGTGCTTCATGTGCCTACCCAATGACCGCTTGAAAATTCCTAAAGTGTCCGATTCCACTATCGCAGCAGGCAGTGTATTTCCACACCCCAACCACTCTCTGAGTGAAGAATCTACCTCAGACATCCCTCCGATATCTCCCACCATGAACCTTATAGTTATGTCCCCTAGTAACAGCTACATCCACTTGAGGAAATAGGCTCTGGACGTCCACTCTGTGCATCCCCCTCATCATCTTATAAATCTCTATTAAGTCGCCTCTCATCCACCTCTGCTCTAAAGAGAAAAGCCCCAGCTTCCTTAACTTTTCCTCATAAGACCCACCCTCCAAACCAGGCAGCATTCAAGCTCTTTCCAAACATTCCAGTTTAACGTGAAAAGAAGAACAGGATGATTTGATTCTTAATTCTCTTAACAATCTTTTTTTATTTAACATTTTATGTACCAAACTCAAACCTACAATGGTTGCAACACTTTAGATCTTAATTGAATGTTAACTCTTTAATGATACATTAACTCTTCTCTTCTATCTGCAGTGATGGAAGTTGAAGTGGGACCTGATAGAAGTCTACAAAATTATGAAGTGGATAGTCAGAAGATTTTTTCCCGGGGTGGAAGAGTCAGTTATTAGGGAACATAGGTTTAAGGTGCGGGGGGCAAGGAGATATATGGAGTGAGTTTTGCTTTTACACAGAGGGTGATGGGTGCCTGGAACTCGCTGCCAGGGAAGGTAATGGAAGCAGATACAGTAGCAAAGCTTATGGTGTATATTTGGACAAATACAAGAATAGGATGACAATGAAGGGATATGGTCCCCAGAAGGTAGGGGGTTTTAGTTTGCATGGGCAGCATGGTCAGTGCAGGCTTGGAGGGCCATGGGGCCTCTTGCTGTGCTGTAATTTTAGAACATAGAACATAGAATATTACAGCACAGAACAGGCCCTTCGGCCTTCGATGTTGTGCCGACCAAAATAAAAAGCAATGCCCCTCCAAACTAAACCATTCCCTTCTCTTCCATATACTTATCAATTAACCTCTTAAACGCCACCAAACTTGGCGCATCTACAACAGCTGCAGGCAGGGCATTCCACTCCCTAATCACTCTTTGAGTAAAGAACCTACCTCTGATATCCGTCCTATAACTCATACCCCTTAATTTAAAGCTGTGTCCCCTCGTGCTAGCTTTCTCCATCCTAGGAAAAAGGCTATCACTGTCCACCCTATCTAAACCTCTAATCATCTTATATGCTTCAATAAGATCCCCTCTTAGCCGCCTCCTTTCTAACGAAAACAACCTCAAATCCTTCAACCTCTCTTCATAGGACCTGCCCTCCATACCAGGCAACATCCTGGTAAACCTCCTCTGTACCCTCTCCAATGCCTCCACATCTTTCTTATAATGTGGCGACCAGAACTGCACACAATACTCCAAGTGCGGCCGCACTAGAGTTTTGTACAGTTGCAACATGATGCTGCGGCTCCTAAATTCAATCCCCCTACCAATAAAAGCTAAGACTCCATATGCCTTCTTAACAACTTTATCCACTTGACTGCCTACTTTCAGGGATCTATTGACACATACACCAAGATCCTTCTGTTCCTCAACACTATTAAGAGCCCTACCATTAGCCCTATACTCTACACATTTATTGTTCCTGCCAAAGTGCATTACCTCACACTTTTCCACATTAAACTCCATTTGCCACCTCTCGGCCCAGCTCTGCAACTTGTCCAAGTCACTTTGTTTTCTTTGTTAACTGAGCATTAACTCGAGTTCTTTAACTGAAAATAGCTATTATCCAGTTTAGAATGAATTGGACAGGCATGTTCCTGATGTAAAATCTATCCTCATGTTTGTGTCCAAAAGTGTTCTTTGGTGGGGGAAGGGCAATACCTCTTCTTGCAATGGCTGATCTCTAGAGTTATCGCCGCAAAAAGAAAAAAAAGGCTCAAATACGTCTCTTTTATCCACAAATTCTTTCAACTTTCCAGGAGACTCTCTTAATGGTGTAAACCAAAAACCAATCACGTTGCTCGACCAGCCAGTGGAATCACTTGTAAACAGCTCAGTGACACTCACCTAAGTTTGCACAAGAGGCAATTTTGCTTTTTTTCCCCTAAGTGCTTGAACTTTTTGGGCATGTTTTCAGGTCTCTTCCCCCCCAAAATGCACACTCTGCCTACAAAATTGAGCAACCCTGTTGCGCATTGTGGAAGGCTGTGGATGGGGCCCGAAAGCTTGCAGAGGGAGCTAGTGCGCATGTGTCGGGCCTCTGATATTGTGCATCACATCATCAGTAGCAGGGAACCGACAGAAGAGAGAGAACTGTTAGGCCCATGCTAGTGCAGACAGCTTGAAGCAGCTCCCCTCCCTTGCAATCATGGGGGCCTGCAACCTTAGATAAAACCCCCACCATCCCCTGTCGCCCCAGGCAGATTGCAGACACCCCTCCCCCACCAATCGGGGACCTGTTGCCCTCCTTCCCCAATCTCTGTAGAGTGGCAATGGACCCCCTCTCCCTCCCTTCTCCCCAACCGATCCCTGCAGACCAGCATTGGGGCCTGTCCTCCATAAGCCTAGCTCCCCATTAGCCGCTTCCTCCATTAGATCTGCCCCGACATTAACCCTTTCCCACCCCACACTGGCCCCATACCACTCGCTACTCACCGCATTTGTCCTGCACCCCTCAACCATTAGCCCCACCTTTTGGCACTACCTAGTGGGCATTGCCCAGGTGCCAGACTGGCACTGCCCAAGGGGCAACACCCCTTGCCTTTGATATCCCTTTGGGGGGGCTTCAATGGCCTCTGGTTCCATTGGCGAGCCAAGTTGACTGCCCCCTCTCCCCATTCACGGGGAACATGTCTATTCCTGGCTGATGCGAACCTTTCCCAGCCAGATCATAAAGCGGGTGGGGGGGATCTCGGACAATTGAGCGCCAGGCTCACTAAGCAGATAGGTTACAATAAATTCACATGCAATAACTGGCCCGTGTGATGTTTTAGGCATCTGACACTCGGGTATTTAACGAATCAGTTGTCGAGGATTGCACATAGCCGATGATAGATTTCCAGTAATTGAATCACAGTCTCAATTCCTCCCAGCTCACAAGCAGGCGTCCAGATTCAGCAGCCCGCACAGGTCCACTCCCCCAGTCCACGAGATCAAGGCCCGCCTGCCCCCGAGGAGCGACCAGGCAAACAAGCCGCAGACGGCCCTCATTCTGTCCAGATCGCAAAGCCCCATGCCTCCCGTGGAGTGGAGGCTCAACACGCCGTCTGCTGCGAGGAGTCGCAGTGCCGTCCGACCCCCGTCGCCGGATGTTCACGCCGCCTCCGGAGGGAATTCAGCCAGCAGGGCACCCCGAAACAAGTCCGAGCCACGGCAGCTGTTTCAAACCAGGTAGGGGCAGTTTAGCATCGCTCTTCCCCCTGAGAAAGCTTCATCAAATAGCAATAACATTCTACTAAGATATAGGAGCAGAAGTGGCCCATCGAGTCTGCTTCGCCATTCAATGAGATCATGACAGATCTAATGTAATCCTCAACCTCTACCTTCCTGCTTTAATCCTCGATTCCCTTACTGATGAATAATCTACCAGTCTTGGACATACTTAATGAGCCAGTCTCTACAGTCCTCTGTGATAAAGAATTGCACAGGTTCACTGCCCTCAGAGAGAAGAAACTCCTCCCCATCTCTGTCTTAAATGGGCAACTCCTCCCCGTTACTGAGATCATTCCCTCTGGCTCCAGACTCTTCCACAAGAGGAAACAACCTCTCAGCATCTACCCCGTCAAACCCCCTGAGAATCCAACATGCCTCAATAAGGTTGCCTCTCATGCTTCCAATGAGTACATACTCAACCTACTCAACCTCTCCTCATAATAAAATCCCTCCATACCCAAGATCAATCTCGTGAACCTTCTCTGGGAGGCCTCCGATGCCGGTATATCTTTCCTTAGACAAGGGAACCAACACTTTTGTGTAGTATTCCAACCCTGGTCTATATTTATACCTATTGATGTATTTAACAGAAAACATCACCGCAATCTGTTTGCAAAAATCTTTTACATCTTTGGAACATCTCAAAATACGTAACAGCCAATGATGGGTAATCACAATTGATTGGTGAATCTGTGGCGGCCAGTTGCTGACAGCAGTGTTCTACCAACGGGAATGAAACAATATAGCCTCAAATCCATATGGCCAGTTTAAAAGGGTCCCTTCGTTATTAAGGGCATCAAAATAAGCAGATAAGGCTCAGCAAACAGTAATTAGACCATTGATTGAAACAACAGCTTGTCTGGTTTACGAACAGCCGTACAAGGATTGATAGCAGAAGCAGGCCATTCAGCCCCTCAATGCTACTCCGCCATTCATAGCTGATCTGATTGTGGTCTCGACTCCACATTAGGCCGACCCACAATAATCTTTCATTCCCTTTTAGTCAAGAATCTGTCTTAACTCAGCTTTAGGATTATTTGTTGACCTTGCCAAGAAGCATTAGCTCAAGGATAAATATTCATCAGGAAATTGGGAGCATTGCAACCAATGAAACTTAAATATAAAAATCCCATTGGGCTACTTCTGTCCCTCGAGAAAGGGGTTGGGGCAAGGGGAGAGGGAGGTGGGAAGGTTGGAATTTAATAGAGATGTAAAGATTTGGGCAAAGTTAAAGGGGTGAATAGTGAAAATTTATTCCCACTTGGTAGTAAATCGGTGACAAGGGGATAGGGAAGTTAGCATCACCAGTGGAAGCACAAAAGCAAGATTTCTTTCTTAAAAAAGTGGGGGCACAGTCTCCATCGCAGAAAGAAAGTTCATTTGTTCCTATAGGTTTTACCTGAGATGGGTGTGTTACAGTCTAACACATCTCTAATAAACATCCAATTTGAACATCAGGATTTATTTTTATTAATTTATGGGACTTGGATGTCATTGCCTGGGCCAGCATTTATTGCACAGTATTAATTGCCCTTGTTGGCAGGGTATTTAAAAATCAGCCATATTGCTATGGGTCTGGAGTCACATATAGCCCAGAGCAGGTGAGGAGGGCAGATTTCCTTCCCATTCATTAGTGAACCAAATAGATATTTTACAACAATAATTTCACAGTTGCCGTTAGACTTTTAAATACAGATTTACAACAAAAATTAATTCAGATTCCACCACCGAACCCAGGTGGCCCTAAGCATTACTCCAGGTTTCTGGATTATCAGTCCAGGGACAATGCCGCTACACCACAACGTCCCACAGATAGAAGACCATAAGATATACGAGCAAAATTAGGCCAGACCCATTGAGTCTGCTCCACCATTCAGTCATGGCTGATAAGTTTCTCAACCCCATTCTACCATCTACTGTGGTCCCGTTACCAATCAGAACCTGTCCATCTCTGTCTTAAAAGACACTCAATGACCTCAACTCCACAGCCTTCTAATGCAATGAATTCCATCAATTCACCATTCTCTGGCTGAACATATTTCTTCTCATCTCAGTTCTAAAGGGTTGTCCCTTTACTCTGAGGCTGTGCCCTCAGACCCTAATCTCTCCTATTCTTGGGTACATCTTCCCCCACATCCACTCCTTCAGTATTCTGTAAGTTTCAGAGTGATCCCTTTCTCACATGGGAGATTTTCAATTCCATGTGGCAATTATGAATATCTGAATCAATATCTATGTGTAGAACATCATCATTAATGTGATCACACCTTAATGAAATACAAGGAACTGATTGAAGCTACTTGGAATCCTGATATTGTTTGAAATCAGGGCTTTTTTAAGTTGGTTAAATGAACGCAATTATCAGATTGGGTGAAAATCACAGTCATTCGATTTTTTTTTCCCCTGTCATGACAAAATCATTTTTGGTTCAAAAGAGCAGCAGTTTAAGCAGTGCTTTTGTATTTGACCCTGATGGTAATGGCCATTCTTGGCATCTGCCCGTGATAAGCTTAAAAATGTCTAAGTGTATTTATTAATGTCACAAGTAGTCTTCCATAAACACAGCAATGACGTTACCGTGACAATCCCCTAGTTGCCACAGATACTCAGAAAACTTAACATGGTCAATTCACCTAACCAGCACGTCTTTCAGACTGTGGGAGGAAACCAGAGCACCCGGAGGAAACCCACACAGATATGAGGAGAATGTGCAGACTTTGCACAGACAGTGACCCAAGCTGGGAATTGAACCCAGGTCCCTGGCGCAGTGAGGCAGCAGTGCTAACCAATGTGCCACTATGCCACTTGGAGCTTAGCAACGTGAGTGCTGGGCACTGTATTAAAATTCACAATGAATAATCCCAAGCAGCTTTTAAAACCACAGATATTTAAAAGAACATTGGATATACTTGTGTGAAAGAAAAATACGAAGTTGTGCGGAGAAGGAGTGGGGATTTAGGATCTGATGGAAGATGAGAGATGGTGTGGTGCTAATATTATTGGGCTAGGAATCCAGAGGCTCAGGCTAGTGCTATGGGAACATGGGATTAAATCCTATTATAATGGAATTTTAAATTCAGTTTTTAAAATCTGGAATAGAAAAACTAAAAACAATCACGATTGAGATTAAAATCCCATCCATTTCAGGGGAGGAAGGCTGTCCTCCTGACCTGATCTGGTGACTCCAGATTCACCGTAATGCCACCAACCCAAACTGCCCTCTGAAATGGTCCAAGTGAGCCATCTGGTTGAAGGGCAATGAGGGATGGGCAATAAATGCTGCCCTTGCCAGTGACACCCACATCCCATGAAAGAATAAAAGTTTAAAAATAACACGGACGCAGAATTGGCACAACTTTGACAGAATGGAACTCCTGGATTGAAGCTTCTATGGTCACATTTTCCAGCTGGACCTGGCTAATGGAGGGACTGAAGCAACATAGAACATAACAGCGCACTACAGGCCCTTCGACCCTCGATGTTGCGCCGACCAGCGGAACCAATCTAACGGCCCTCCAACCTAAACTATTCCAATATTATCCATCTGCCTATCCATTGACCATTTGATCGCCCTTATAGTTGGAGAGTCCACAACTGTTATGGGCAGGGCATTCCACGCCCTTACTACCCTCTGAGTAAAGAGAAAATGCCAGAAGCATTTGGTAAGTCAAGCCCTGTGCATCTGGAGAAAACAATACTCCCACTTTTCATAGAATGCCAACAGCGTAGGAGAATGCCATTCGAGTCTGCATCAACAACAATCCCAGCCAGGCCCTGTCCCAGTAACCCACATATTTACCCCACTCATTCCTCCAACATCTCACCACACTAAGAGGCAATTTAGCATGGCCAATTAACCTAACCCACACATTTTTGGAGTGTGGGAGGAAACTGGAGGAACCCCATGCAAGCACTTGAAGAACAGAGCCCAGACAGTCAGTCACCCAAGCCAGGAGTTGAATCCAGGTCCCTGGAGCTGTGAAGCAGCAGTACTAATCACTGTGCTGTCACTTTTGATGATGGGTTAACTTTGAAATGTTAACTTGTCGCTCCTTCCTCATACGTTGTGTCCTACCTGATGAGTCTCTAAAACTTCCTACATTTCCTGCATCTATTGTACCTCATTTATTATTTCTCAAGGGAGCGACATAGGAGGAGAATGGAATGGGGGATAAACGGCTGAAGGTGATGTGTTATAGGCTAAACTGGACAGGCTGAATGGATCTTGCAGTTCTGAAAATCTCTCTTCTTGACCAAGCTTCAGTTCACTCTTCCTGAAGTCACTCAGCTATTCCTGGATTGAGTGGGGTGTGTTGATGGGTTTTGTCACCCGCTGTCCCTCTATTTTGAGGTTGACATCGACTCGGAGTGATCTGCCTTGGGTCATCATGTGACTGAGTAGGACGATTCTCAGCCCTGGGCTCAGTGGACAGGATGTTCCGTGAGAGAATGGGATTGGAGTGAAGGATTTACTTCCTTTTGCATTCTTCTCTGTCTCACCGTTAAGAGGTTGGGTCACAAAGCGTGATGCAACTTGATCCACAACTTGTTGCCATTTTGAACAATTCATGGAAAGCTCATTGTGGGGGAGGGGGGAAATCTCTGTTGGGATTATCCCAAGCCCATCCTCCACCATCACCCCCCAACCAGAGTTCCATCTGAGCCTGCGCCCCCTCTCCCCTTAGAATCATAGAACCCTACAGTGCAGAAAGAGGCCCTTCAGCACATTGAGTCTGCACTGAACACAATCCCACCCAGACCCTACCTACCCCCATATCCCTACGTATTACACCCACTAATCCCTCTAAGGTACGCATTTCTAGACACTAAGGGGCAATTTCTTAGCATGACCAATCAACCTAACCTGCACATTTTGGACTGAGAGGAAACCCATGCGGACATGAGGAGAATGTGCAAATTCCACACAGACAGTGACCCAAGCCGGGAATCAAACCCAGGACCCCGGAGCTGTGAAACTGCAGTGTTAACCACTGTGCTACCATGCCACGGATGCCAGTGGAAGTCCAGCAAGATGCTGCAGACTGTCCAACGACTGCAGGTCAGAAGGACGGTGGAGGGAGAGCAGAAATTGAGGTAAGTTGGGGGTGTGCTCTGCTGAGGGGGGGGGCGCCTACCTCCCAGAGGGGATCTGATTGTTGGATTTGTGTGTGTGTGGGGGGGGGGGTCGCGAGACTGCATTCCAGAGGGGTGTTTGATGGTAGGGAGCAGTGGGGGGAGGTTTTGCCAGGGTGGTTAGTGAGGGGCCTGCGAAAGGTGTTCGAGAAGGATGGGCTTTGGAGGTTCCCCTGCAGAATAGAAATCGGCCTCAGATTTTTATTCCGCAGGTTGATAACAGCGCGGATCCAGAAGGGACAGTAAAATGATATTTGGCGGTCGAGGTAAAAAAAAAAAAAATCAATTTAAATGCATGGACCTGCACCCAAAATCGAGTGTTGGTAAAGGTGCGATCTGCTTGGATTCGGGTGCAGGTCGCATTACAAGCCCGACGCCCGAATTTACCGTGATTTCACACCCGGAAGTTGGCGTGAATTTTTGGTAAAATCGGGCCCTTTGAACGAGAGGTAGATGTGTGCGGCCCCAAGCTGCTGGAATCCCAATTGTATACAAAGACTGTTTGGCCCATTGAGTCTGTACCCACCAAAACCCCACACAGGCTCTATTCCCGTAAGCCCACACATTTACCCTGCTAATGCCCCGACACTAGAGTCAATTTAACATGGCCAGTCAACCTAACCTGCACATCTTTGGACTGGAGGAGGAAACGGGAGCACCAGGAGGAAACCCACTCAGACACAGTGAGAATGTGTAAACTCCACACAGTGGTTAGCACTACTGCTTCACATTGCCAGGGTTCAATTCCAGCCTTGGGTGACTGTGTGGAGTTTGCATGTTCTCCCCGTGTCTGCATGGGTTTGCTCCGGTTTCCTCCTACAATCCAAAGATAGATGGGGGAGGCAAACGGCCTCATATTATTGTTAGACTATCAGTCCTGAAACTCAGCAATTGTTCCGGAGACCCGGGTTCGAATCCCACCATGGCAAATGGTAGATTTTGAATTCAATAAAAAAAAAAATCTGGAATTAAGAATCTACTGATGACCATGAAACTATTGTCAATTGTCTGAAATAAACCATCTAATTGACTATGTCCTTAAGAGAAGGAAATATACTGTCCTTAGCTGGTTGCAATTACACGTGACTCCAGAGCCACAACAACGTGGTTGACTTTCAACTGCCCTCTGAAGAAGGGCAACTTGGGCTGGGCAATAAATGTTGGTCAGCCAGCGATACCTATGTTTCACAAATGAATATCAAAATAAGATGTGCAAGTTGGATGGACTGGCCATAGTAAATGTGCAGGATAGGGTGGAAGTATGAGTCCGGGTGGGTTGCTCTTTCAGAGAGTCAGTGCAGATTCAATGGGCTGAATGGTTTTCTCCTGCACCGTGGGGATTCTGTGGCTCACATCTGGCTATCTGCATTGCTGTCCTATCTTGGGAGAGGAAAACTCACAACCAAACCTGATCTTTTCACCTGAAGCATGTGCGCTTGTGTTGCGAAGGAGTTAGATCACTGAGTTACAATATGGAACAGTAATCCTAACTGTAAACCTGTCCCCATTTCCTTCCCCCCCACCCTCGCAGACCGAACATTATAACTGAACCTTGCAGAGCCAATTTTCACATTTCACCTTTTCATTTTTGAATTGGCCCCCATTCCCAGTAATGTGCTCCAAGGTAACCTGAGCAAGACTTCCCTATAAAGAAACCAGCCCATCATCGTTTGATCCTTCTCCAGGCAAGTTCCTGCATTTCAGGGCAAACCTACAAAAATCAATGTTATCATGATCAGATAGATGACAACACAAGACTCTCCTCTCTCCTGGTTACTTCTCCTTTCATCCTTTCTCATTCTCTCTATCAATGTTTCCAGACATTTCCCATCAATTCAACCCTTCCTTTGTACATAACCTTGAAATGAACGTCCTTGAAAACAACTCGAGTTCATTTGTAGGACATGTGTACCATGAGTATATTGTTTCAAACGTACAGTGTAGGTATTTCCACCACCCTCTTTATTAAGGACAATGGGGGATGAGCAATAAATTCCAATTGGTCCAAAACAGTCTCCTGTGCATAAAATGCTTTTCAATTCCTCAGCTCTGTCCGCCTCATTAAAATGCACAGATTTGCCCCTGAATGTTTTCCGTGAAGCTTTATGTGATTTGATTTACAAGCGATATGGTGTAAGTGAACAGCTTGTTTCCCACCTCTATGAACAAGGCTAGCTAACAGTTGTTATTCATCCAAATGGATTGCTCCATTTAATTGCTGATTATTTGATACAAGAGTCCAACCTGCCAGGGGCATTAATCTGTCCTCGGTGAATCTGCCTGTGAAACAAAGAGGCAGTTTGTTGTTCAAATTAGCTTTGTGTTCCACATCATCTCTTTCTGTCCTACCTCTGACTAAAAGGAGAATCTCATTCACAGACTGCATTTGCTCTGTATCTATTTGTCCATTCCAATGGTGAATATTTGTGTTAGATTGGTTGGCTGCTGTCCTAGACTGGAACTCCCAGAGAAATCCCTGCAACTAAGTTTTAAGGTTTATTTATTAATGTAACAAGTAGGCTTACATTAATACTGCAATGAAGTTACTGCGACAATCCCCTAGTTGCGTATTTGTGTACACTGGAGGAAGAATTTAGCGTGGCCAATGCAGCGAGTTTGGAACCCCGGACTTGTTCTAACTGTTAATTATGTATATAATGGATGAGATGGCTAATAAAGAATAAAACAGCACGGGAAACAGGCCCTTCGGCCCAACGAGCCCGCGCCACCACCCCGATGTTCCCGCTTCTACCCATGATCACTGTCTATGTTTATAGATATATGCATAGGAACCAAATTTGAGACAATTTAGGGAGAATTTGTTCTGCCAATCAGCCTAAGAGCACATCTTTGGGATGTGGGAGGAAATCGGAGCACCCGGAGAAAACCCACGCAAGCACAGGGAGAATGCGCAAACTCCCACAGACACAGGCCCAAATCCATGTATCTGCACAGCACAGCGATAGTCACAGAGCTGTCGTGTTGCCCATCAACTGGTCCAGGTCAAGCATACACTCTAAGATTTTGATCAGCCATTTGTCTTGAGTCTCTACAATCTCTCATAACTCCAATTTTAAATTATGAGTTATTGCCCACGAACAGTCGTTCCATTTGAACACTGAAATGAACGGAGGAGTTTAAGGTCTGAGAGGCTTCCTGAGCTCAGGCAGTTTGTGTATTGTTGGTGGGTTTGGCACCATAACTGACATTGATGGATACTCACTGTCTCATGGGGAAGGGTGGGGGAACTAAGATGCACTATTGAGCTGCTGTTTCAGGAGAGAATGGGGAGCTCTGGTTCAGGATTCCGCTAACGTAGAAGTCATTTCTACCAGTTGCCTGACGCCCTTTGGCTGGATTGTCCCACAATTTTGCCCAGCTGCTTCACCGAGGATGCCAGAGGGGGAGTGCAGGGGAATGGGTATCATCAACTCACCAAACCGGCCTCTGTTCACTCGATCAGTTGTAGAGGTGCCGGTGTTAGACTGGGGTAAACACAGTAAGAAGTCTCACAACACAGGTTAGAATCCAACAGGTTTATTTGATAGTAATCCCACGAGCTTTCGGAAATGGTGTTCCTTCGTCAGGTGTGTGGAAGGTTCTGATCAGAGAAAGACATACAAAGACACACACAGTTTACAGAATCCTGATTAGAATGCACGTCTTTGCAGCTAACCTGCTACTCAAGTCTTAACGATGCAGACAATGAGAGTAGAGATGTCTGTACCTTTAAGACTTGAATAGCAGGTTAGCTGTGAAGATTTGCATTCTAAATTGGTATTCTGTAAACTGTGTGTGACTTTATATGCCCTTCTCTGATCAGAACCTTCCACATATCTGACAAAGGGACTCTATTTCTGAAAGCTTGTGGGATTACTATCAAATAAACCTGTCGGACTTTAACCTGGTGTTGTGAGACTTCTCACTCGATCAGATCACAGGGGCACCAAGGCACTTGTGTAAATGCTGCACTAGCATGTCAACCTTGGGTTGGAGTGAAGCTGAAACTACAATCAGGATCCAAAGTGCCACCAACTGTGCAACCCCTGCATTTGACTATTATCACATTATTAGTAATGATTGTTAGTGTATCATTGGTGCTAATTGTAATGCAATTTAACTAGAACTGTAAATTGTTGGACTCTTCATAAATCAGTATGAGAATACAGGAATTCCATTTGCTCTGAACCTCTACCCTTCATAGGGGACTCTGTAACCAGTCAGGAAACGCAGTGTTAAAATCCCACCCAGCATCACCGGCAGTTATTACATTGATAGAAATTAGAAATGTACCTGGGCTCACTTTTGGACTCTGAGTTGGCACAACACAACCAGGAGACAAAGCCAAAACTGGGCCACAATCCTTATTTGAATGACTTCACCAAAGTGCTAGTTCCTGACACACCCCTGCCTATTTGAATTATCAGACTGCTTACATTTTTTTTTCATGGGACATTCAAAGGTCAGCATTTGTTGTCCACACCTAATTGCCCCCTGAGAAGGTGGTGGCGAGCTGTCTTCTTGAGCCTCCGCAGTCCCTGTCACGTAGGTACACCCACAGTGCTGCTCGGAAGTGATTTTGACCCAGTGACAGTGAAATATGGAATGGCACAGGAATGGCAAAATAAATCCAAGTCAGGATGAAGTATGATGGAATTTGCAAGTGGTGGCGTTCCCATGTATCTGCTTCTTCTAGATGGTCGAGGGTTGGAAGGTGATGTTGAAGGTATTGCTGTAATGCATCTTGTATTTGGTAAGCATGGCTGCCTTTGGTGATGAAGGGAGCAAACGCTCACCGTGGTGGATGGGGTGCCAATTAAGCAGGCTGCTTTGTCTTGGGATGGTGTCAAGCTTCGAGTGTTTGGAGTCACACTGAGCAGGCAAGATATTCTCTCACACTCCTGACCAAGGCCTTGTGTATGGTAGACAAGCTTTGGAGGTGAGTCACTCACTGTAGAATTTCCAGTCTCTGATCTTTATCTAACTGGTCCAGCTCAGTTTCTGATGACCCTCACTGTGTTGCTAGTGGGGATGCAGTGATGGTAATGCCATTGAATGTCTTCGACAAATGGTTACATTCTCACATGTTGATAATGATCATTTTCTAATACTTGAGTGGTGATATTGTTACTTACCACTCATCAGCCTGAGTTTAGATATTAACCACATCTAGCTGCATATTTGCATGGACTGCTTCAGTATCTGAGGAGTTGCGAATGATATGGAATAGTATGTGATCAATAGGGAATGTGCTCGCTTCTGACCTTAAGAGGGAAGTAGCTGAAGGTTGGGCCTGGGACACTAACCCTGAGGAACTCCTGCACTGATGTCCTGGGACTGAGATAATTGGCCTCCAATAACCACAGCCAATTTCCTATGTGCCAGCTATGACTCCAACCAGTGGAAAGTTTCCCTTCTACATTCTAGTTTGGCTCCTTGTTGTCACACTAGATCAAACATGGCTTTGATATCAAGGACTGTCATTCTCACCTCACCTCTATCTTGGGTCCAGCTTTTTTGTCCATGTTTGGACTAAGGCTGGGATAAGGTCAGGAGCCAAGAGGCCCTGGCGGAACCTAAAAAGAGCAATATTGAGCAGACTATTGCTGAGTATGTGTTGCTAGATAGTAACACTTTCTGTTACTCTGCTGATGGTTAAGAGACAAATGATGCAGTAATTGGAGGTGTTGAATTTGTCCTGTTTTTTGTGGCCAGCACACCCGCAGGTGATTCTCCACATTGTTGGGGAGATGCCAGTGACGTAACCACATTGGACGTGACCCAAAGCCAGGTCACTGGAAGAGGTGATGGAGCAGCTGGCTGGGTAAGGCTATAAGTGTGGTGGGAAGAAAGGTTCTTCTGTTGATCCCAAGACATCACTGCAGGAGATCCTCAGGGAAGTCTCTTCAGCCCAACCATTTTCACCTCTTCATCTATGACCTTCATTTCATCATAAGGTCAGAAATGTGGACGTTCGCTGCACAATTTTCATCATTCACAACTTCTCGGATATTGAAGCAGTCCATATCCAATTGCAGCAAGACCTGGACAATCTCCAGGTTTGGGCTGATTAGTGGCAAGTAACATTCACACCACACACATCCCAAGCAATGACCATCTCCAACAAGAGAGAATCAAAGCATCATCCCTTGACATTCAATGGAATTTTCACTGCTCAATCACCCACCATACTCAATCCTGGATCTTCTTGTTGACAGGAAACTGATCTGGACTAGCCAGATCAGAGGCTGGAAATTCTGTGGTGAGTAACTCACTCTCTCACTTCCCAGAGTTTGTCCAACATTTACAAGGCGTAAATCAGCAGTGGAATACTCTCCACTTGCCCGGATGAGTGCAACTCCAAAAACACTCAAGCTTCTCAGTGTTATCCAAGAGAAAGCTTGAATGGTTCACCAACCTCCTTAAAACATTCACTCCCTCCATCACAAAAATGCAGTGGCCAAACTGTGCATCATCTGGAAGATGCACCTCAATAACTTACCAAGGATCCTTCAAATACTACCTTCCGAACCATTCCTTCAGTGTCATTGGAAGAACTCCTTCTCTAACAGCACTGTGGATGTACCCACACACTACTGAGTGCAGCAGTTCAAGAAGGCAGCTCACCAATGCCTTCTAAAAGGGGAGCCAAGGATGGGAAGCAGATACTGGCCTAGCCAGCGATGCCCACATTCTGTGAAAGAATTATAAAACCTGCCATTTCTGTCATGTCTATTTCTGATCTGGGTGCCATATTTATACAGTGCACCATGCTGTGGAACTCTTCCTTCTCTCTGACTACAACAGTTACTGACATACTTACTTCCCAAAAAAAATTCACTGGTGGCTGGAGACGTCACTGAAAAACCCCAACTGGAGCCAACCACAACACCAACTCTGTTGGTAGCATAGTGGTTAACACTGCTGCCTCACAGCACCAGGGACTTGGGTTCAGTTCCAGCCTCAGCGCACTGTGTGGCATTTACACATTCTCTCTGTGTCTGTGTGGGTTTCCACCGGGTGCTCCAATTTCGTCCCACAGTCCAAAGATTTACAGATTAGGTTGATTGGCCATGTTGAATTGACTCTTAGTGTCAGGATAAATTAGTAAGGTGATTATGGGGATAAGACCTGGGTGGGTGTGTTTCTGGTACAGACTCAATGGGCTGAATGGCCTCCTTCTGCATGGGAAGATTCTAAGGTGCCTCCTACGGTCATCGATTATGATGGAGGGGCCTTTGATTAGAATTTAGGCGGTCACCCAGAATGCCTGCAGAACTGCCCTCACCAATATGGCCCTCACCTCTAACACTGGCTCAGGCCCAATAAGGATCATCGTTGGCCGAAATTGTCCTTTTTGCCAACCCTTTTCTTTCCTATCAGGAAAGCAGGAATTTGGAAGACAGGTTTCTATCCCAAATTCTTAGTCAGTTATCTCAGCTGTTTACAAGGGGAAAAAAGTATTTTTTTTCACCTTATTAATCAAAATGTTTTTGGTTTAATTTAGGCAGAAGGATCGGCTGTCTACTCCTTCTAACCAGATGTCTGTCAATGTTGGCAGCAGCAGGGCCAACTCCAACACTACCACAGCGGCTAGGACAGGGAGAGAGAGGAGCAGGACTTTGCCAGTATCTTCCAAACCATGTCCTGTAGCTCAGGAGAACAAACACTCCATTGTCTCTTCAACGGACAGCAAGAAAGTACCAAAGCAATTTATTGTCCCTCAGCAGTCTGATAATAGGTTGAACCGGACTTGGACTAACACCCAATTGGTGGAGTCCAAAATGGACCAAAGTAACTCGCACGAGAGCAAACAGAGCATCAGTAGTTTTTCACAGACGCACAGACCTACTTCAGAAACGACCCCCCGAACCGCCAAAGGATCTGCAAGGAGTTATTCACCTGTGCCTAGCCGAGCGAGCAAGCTCTCAGTGGCTCAGGAGACTGAGAAAAAGAGCGAGAAGGGTCAAGTAACTCACCGACCTCTTCGCCCAGCTGGCACCTGGCAAGAATCGAAATGTAGCAGCAAACCCCTCGCAGACGGAGCAAGGAAAGGGACTCAACAAAAAAGTCCAATTCGATCGCGGACCCCAGACCCTTACAGCATAAATAACAACAACAACAAAGGCACCAGCACCGACAAGAAGGAGCTGTGTTTATTCACACCGCCACCCATTAACCCAGCGCAGGAGTCAGAACTATACAAAAGTCTTGAGGATGAAATTGCATCCAATATGAAAGCTCTGGAGGTGCATCTAGGTGAGGACATTGTAGAGGACAGTGTCGTCAATGCATTTGCCCCCGTGTCTGGTCTGCCCAGTTCTTCAAAATGGAAGGAGTTTAAAGGACTTGACTCTCCCAGTTCCTCCAAGTGTTCAGTTTCCTCCTTCCCAGGTGCACCCAGTTATTTTGGGAACATCAGTAGGCCTTGCAGCTGCAGTAAGGTGGCTTCAGCCCAGCCAATCACAACAAACAGCAGCAGTTTCAATGCTGTTCTTGCTGAACTGGTCGGCGGAACACCAAAGCTCAACCGTGTGGACATCGAGAACTGGATAGCAAAGAGCCCGCCTCAAATGGTGTTCGCCGATTCTAACGCCGATCTACAGACAGCGGCTTTGAGAACCATCGAAAGCAGCAAACTGTTTTCTGACAGAGCTGAAGTACAAAGTGCACCACGTTCTGGTTCAATGTCTCTTCAGTTCAACCAAGAAAACAGTGGCTTCAAGGGCACAAGTCCAGATAGCGCGGAGAGTGCTGTAATGCTTGCTCACAACGCTCTGGAGGTCAATTCCAAATCCACAAATGAAGCATCCGATACCAATTCATCCTCGGAATGGCCAGATCCACCCCCTGCTCTCCAGACTACCAGAGTTCAACAAGAAAGGCAAAAACGGTCGCTAAAGAAACCGGAGAGAGTCCCTTCCATCTACAAGCTGAAGCTTCGGCCCAAAATACGCCCCAGAAGGGACAACAGGCCCGAGAAGAAGCCGTCGAAAATTCCCACTCCCTTATCCTACAGGGCGGCAGACAAGACGTTGAAAGGGATGACAAAAGCTGGAAGCTCCCACAAATCCCTCAAAGCCAACAGCAAGACTTCAAAGCCTAAGGTTCAGGGAAAACCAAACCCAACTTTATATTTCAGCAGACCCGAGGAAGACTTGGGAGAAGACCCTTGGCCTCCTCAGCAGAGAGGCCGGACTGCAGTAGCACAGCGAGCCATCACAGAGGACACTCAGAGAAAGGAAGATGAAGAATCTTGGGTTTAAGAGCTTAGGGAAGGAAAAAAAAAAATCTTTATAAGTATCTCAAGCTCAAGCAATTTTGTTGGCCATCAATATTTTTGTGTGGGCTGATCTTTAGTTTAACACAAACACCTCAAATCCCAGTACTTAACAGCTTGGCAAAGAGAGAGAGAAAAAAAAAAATCGGCCTGAAAAAACGTACTTGTCATTTTGAAAGGAAACAAGTTTTCTGATGAAGTTAAATGTGATGATAATTGCATAAAGCAAGGTACAAGAAAACAAGAACCACAAAAATTGCACTATTTAACGCTAATTATACCTAATCACTGGAGAAGTTCGAGGTCAATGTGGGGGAACTATTAGAAACCATAAAAGGGCATTGAATGAGAGACCTTTTCTGGTTATGAGTTGACATGTTTATTTATTATTTTATACCATGATCAGTTTAGGATGCTTACATTAACGTGTTGGCTCCCAAAAATAATTGTTTACAAATTTTGATTTTTAAAAAAATGGTTTACAAGTAATAGCACGAATGATTACAATGAACTGATGTTGCCTGTTTTATAGACATAGATAGCATTTCCTTTGTCTTGCGTTATCAGATCATCTCTGATACTTTTCCTTCCCACATTGTTGGATACTAAATCCCTAATTTATCCTCCAGTGTTCACACTTCAGTAAGGATCTGATGAAGCCTGAGGCCTGGTCCTTCATCTGACACCCTGATCCCTCGCCTGCCCCGACTTGCCAGGAAGTGGGGGCCAGGGCATTCAGGACACGAGGGTTGGTAAGCGAGTAATTTTTAATTAATCAAGTCATTTGGGGGTGATGCCAAGAAATACTTTAGGTTCCCTGCAGTGCAGGAGGAGGCCATTCAGCCTGTCGAGCCTGCACCAACAACAATCCCACCCAGACCTTAATGCCATAACCTCTACCTCTTCAGACAATTCTTCACATTCCTCCCAAAAAAATTTGTTGCAGTTTGGAGGGGAGACAGTGGTATTGTCACAGAACGAGTAATCCAGAAGACACAGGGTAATGATGTGGGGATCCGGGTTCAAATCTCATCGAGGTGGATGGGGAAGGCAGTGACGTAGTGGTATTATTGCTGGACTTGTAATCCAGAGACACAGGGTAACATCCCACTGAGGCAGATGGGGGAGGCAGTGGTATTGTCGCTGGATTAGTAATTCAGAGGCCTAAGTTAATGTTATGGGGATTTGGGTTCAAATTCCCCCATGGGAATGAAAAAAATCTGGAATCAAAAGTTTAATAATGACCATGAAACCATCATCTATTATCATAAAAACTCATCTGGTTCACTAATATCCTTTAGGAAATCTGCCATCCTTATCCTGTCTGGTCTACACGTGACTCCAGACCACAACAATGTGGTTGGCTGTTAATTACCCTTAAATCAGTTGAGGACAATTAGGAATGGGCAACATGAACAGAATGGAATCGATTTTTGTTAGGCAGGCATACAAAGGGTTATAGAAAGGACTTATAATGTATGATAATTGATTAGCAGCATCACCCAGGAGTGCTAAATATTCTCTTCCGAATTTCCAATAATCCCACGATATACAGACAAAAGGAGATTATACCAAGGCTGTGCATTAACAAGTCCTGGGATAATGGATACAGTAAATGGAAGAACGATCTCTTGTGCTCTGTGTGCCAATTTTATTAATACATTTTGCTCTATCATCCTCGATTGGAAAATAGTCGAGGTTTCACAATTCACATTGACTATTTCTTGGTAAAATGTTTTGTCAGTTCACTGACCTCCCATTCCCACTTGTGCACCAGAAACTTCCAATTCTACAGTATCTAAATTTTAACGAGCTGTTACTTTTGTGAGGTGCCTTCGATTTTTTTTTTGCCGTTAGTTTTTATTTGGAAGAAGAATAGACAATCATAATATTTTCAATAAAGAGATTTTTCACTGACGTATTTGTGCGATTTAATGGGGTGTGAACTAATGATCCGTGACAGCTTTTCCGTTACAAATTCTTGTGTTGTATTTAGAACGAGCACTCCCTGTTTAAACCTGTCATGCTTAACAGTGCCCTCCTGCCAAGTGTAGCCTTTCAAAGATATTATACGTGAAAGTTCCACGCGCCAAGGGACCATATCTCGAACACCATACATACATCAGCTGAAGACCTGTCATTTTTCTTAATCAAACATCCCATTCACTAAACGATTGAAGCAAAGACAGTCTGTTTTTGGGAAGTAACAATAAGCAAAGGGAAGGCATCACAGTACCGAGAAATCAAATGATTTTTTGTTTATTCTTAAGGTCAATCTTCTTGGAGATCCTTTCTACTTGGAGCCCACAATTTGCAGTATCGATGGTAGCCATGATGTGGAGATGCTGGTGTTGGACTGAGTCAAAGCACAATAAGAAGTCTCACGACATCAGGTTGAAGTCCAATAGGTTTATTTGGTAGCACAAGCCACTAGCTTTTGGAGCACTGCTCCTTCATCAGGTGAATTGCTCACCTGATGAAGGAGCAGTGCTCCGAAAGCTTGAGGCTTGTGATACCAAATAAACCTATTGGACTTCAACCTGATGTCGTGAGACTTCTTACTGTGCTTGACTCAGTCCAACACCGGCATCTCCACATCATTCTTAAAGTTACCAGTCACTAATAGATAAGTTTAAAAAAAAAGTTAACTCACCCCAAAATATTTGTGAAATTTGAGCAATTTTTCATTTATTGTCACATGTATTAACAGTGAAAAATATTGTATCTTGTGCACTATACAGACAAACCATACCATTTACATAGAAGGAAATGAGAGAGTGCAGAATGTAATGATACAGTCGTAGCTAAGGTGTAGAGAAAGATTAGCTTAATGCAGGGTAGATCCATTCAGAAGTCTGACAGCAGCAGGGAAGAAACTGTCCTTAAGACGGTTGATACGTGACCTCAGACTTTTGTATCTTTTTCCTGACGGAAGAAGGTGAAGAGAGAGAACGTCTGGGATGTGAGAGGTCCTTAATTATGCTGGCTGCTTTGCCAAGGCAGTGAGAAGTGTAGACAGAGTCAACGGATGGGAGGCTGGTTTGCAGGATGGATTGGGCTACATTCACAACCTTTTATAGTTCCTTGCAGGATCCATACCAAGCTGTGATACAACCAGAAAGAATGCTTTCTATGATGCATCTGTAAACGTTGGTGAGGGTCGTAGCTGACATGCCAAATTTCCTTATCTTCTTCGAAAGTAAAGAAGTCTAACATTTCATTAAATATTCTGAATAAAGTAACATATAATAAAGGTAGTATTATATGTAAATAAACATTAAGATAAAGTCACAAATATAAAAATGGTAACATGTATTACATTTATGTATATATGTACAAGTCATATAGAAAATAGTATTAAAAAATATGCTTTATATATGTAGGTGGCATGGTAAAAGTGATTAGCACTGTTGCCTTACAGTGCCAGAGAGCTGCGTTCAGTTCCAGTCTTGGGTGACTGCAGAGTCTGTACGTCCTCCCCATGTGTCTGTAGGTTTTCTCCAGGTGCTCCGGTTTTCTCCCACAGTCCAAAGATGTGCAGGTTACATGGATTTGTCATGCTAAATTATCCCTTGGTGTCCCAAGATGTGTAGATTAAATGGATTAGCCATGGTAAACGTGTGGGTTATGGGGAGAGGGCCTGGGTAAATTACTCTGTCAGAAGGCTGAAGGGCCTGTCGTACTGTAATGTTTTAGATTTGATACATATAGGCTGATTGGCCTCTTTTGCACTGTAGGGATATGAAGTTATGATACTAAGCAGTCTCCTTTGAAAAATAGAGTTAAGAAACTAGGGTAGAATTGCTTTCTGAGATAGATACAGTTGTCTGCACAGTATTGTAAATTCCTGGAAAATGGTCTTTTGATTGAAGAGGCCTGCTGTGAGAAGCCTTTCGCTCAATTTGGCTGGGCATAGTTTCAATACTGGATGAGTCTTTGATTCTAAAATTTCCCTGGATCCTCCTGGTGTAGCTGTAGTCCACATCAGTCAAGGTTGGCTTCTCCTTTTTCTTGGTTCAACCCACCACTTGTACATTCTGGTGCGCATTCCTTGCTCTCTTCCTTACTTGAACCTGTGCTTCTTCGGAGAAAGAAGTCCAACAGGTTTATTTGGCATCAGAAGCTTTCGAGTGCTCATCCGGTGAGTGGAGAGTTGGGTGTATATAGATGACTCAATTGCAAGATAATGGTTGAAATGTGAGTCTTTATAGATAATCAAGTCTTTACACGTACAGATAATGCAGATAGAGAGAGGTTTAATCACAGGTTAGAGAGATGTGAATTGTCTCAAGCCAGGACAGTTAATAAGATTTTGCAAGTCTAGGCCAAATAGTGGAAGTTACATGCAGTGTGACATGATCCCAAGATTCCTTCTTCAGAGACTTATACAAACCCACTCCCAATGCTTCCTCTTGGCTATTCTTCACTTTCACTCACTCTCCTGGCAGAATAGTGTGAAGTCGTAGACAATTCAGCTCATTAACAGTTGGCAGGTCCTGAAGTGAATGTGTAGATTGATAGGGTTGTTGAGTTCTGTACAATGGGAAAGTGTTGTTAACTCCCATGGAGGCAGTGGGGATGGGAGCCAGAATTTCACTTTGTTAGAGAAATAGCATTAAAAAAAAAAGCAGATGAGTTATAATACACTTGGATAGAACCCTGGTTAGACCACGTTAGGAGCATTGCACACAGTTCTGGTGTCTGTAGAGTTACAAGATTGTAGATTGGAGAAGGAACAAGAAAAGATTTACAAGAATGGATCCAGAACTAAGGATGGGATTTTATGACCTCACTCAGACAATATTGTAAAATCCCTCCCGAGATTAATGGAGATTTCTGTTCTGCAAGCCTCACCTGCCCTGATTCTAAGGCGAATGAGAGGTGAAATTCTGACCTAAAAGCGTCTCCATCTATCACCCGGTGTGAAAATCTGACATTCCATTTATCATGTACTCATTGTGTGCAGGTTTGCTTTACTTTATTTGATCTTTAAGTACAAGTGATGATGTCCATTGCCCGTCTCTCGCTGACCTGAAGTAGTGATACAATCATAATAGCGGAAGGGCTGAACAGAACTCAAAGTTGGATTTACACAAGCAATCAGGTTGAAAGGTAGAATAGAATCATACAATACCATTGGTTACGGTTAGGGTTAATCGTGCCAAAGCCAGCTCCTTGAAAGAACTATCCAATTAGTTCCACCCATGCTACTCCTTATCCATAGCACTGCAAATTTCACTCCCTTGAAGGGATTTTCTGCACCCCACCCCCCACACTCCCTCTTCCCCATCCCCACCATGGCATGTTTCACACTGGGGGGGGGGGGGGGGGGGGAGGGGGGGGAGAGGCAGTACATCCTTGGCCAGCTACCACCGCCATTGTCAAGGTTTCCCATTCTATGCATCCCCTACTATGAGAAGCTGAGATCTTGCCAGAAAAAGGCCCAAGTATTGATTCAATTCCTTTTCAGGAAGTTATTTTGGAGAGAGAGTGTCCTTGCTCTCTTTTGGATCCCATTAATAATCACACTTTATGCTTGGAAAGATGAGAACTCTTTCTGTTTGATACTTGCCCATTTTGCTTTGTACAAAACCTGGACCAGACTGAACTAGTTCTATTGTACATCACATCACTTTAGTGTGGCCCCGGAATGCCGATACACAACAATTAGGTCTAGCTTTTTATAGATAATACAATAATATATTTCAGGTTTAACTCAGATCACAGAATACTACAGTGCAGAAGTGACCCTTTGGCCCATTGAATCTGCACCAATGCCTGAAAGGCCCTGACCTGCCCACCTAATCCCATTTACCAGCACTTGACTCAGTCTTGAATATCATGGCATGTCAAGTACTCATCCAGGTACTTCTTAAAGGATGTGAGACTTTCCGCCTTCACCACCCTCCCAGGCTGTGCATTCCAAACCGTCACAAGTGCAAGGTATTTGAATTTTCTTCCAGCAACCTTGCAAAGAGTGAATTCCCCAATCAAAATACCTTGCTACATAAGAAATTTTCTCCTAAGCTACCGCCAATTCTTATTCTGTGGGCCATGGGTACTGACTCTCCCACCAGTGGGAACCATACAAGTGAATTTCCATATAAATATATGCAAGGTGATACATTTTGGTAAGAGGAATATGGAGGCTACATAACTGCTTGGAAATATGAGAGTACAAATGGGATATAAGCTAGGGATCGCAGGTAGACAAATCACTAAAAGTAGCAAAATAGATGAATAAGGACAAAAAAAAATGAATCAAAGCACTGAGTTACACTTCCATAGAGAAATAGCATTAAAAAGCAGAGAAGTAATGATAAACTTGTACAGAACCCTGGTTAGACCATGTTAGGAGCATTGCACACAGTTCTGATCTCTGTCCGATCACAAGATCGTAGATTGGGGAAGGAACAAGAAAGGATTTACAAGATCAGATCCAGAACTATGGGTGGAATTTTATGACCTTGCTTAGACAAGATTGTAAAATCCCTCCTGGAGCAAATGAGGATTTCTGTTCTGAGATCCTCGCTGTCCCGATTCCAGAACGGGCGAGATGGTAAAACTCCGGCCTAAGTGTCCCCATCTAACAAGAGAGAATGAACAGACTGAGGGAGTGCTGCGCTGTTGGAAGTGCCATTTTTCAGATGAGATGTTAAATCTACCTATTATGGTGGATGTAAAAGATTCCATGACACTTTGAAGAAAAGCAGGGGAGTTATCCCTCTCTTCCTGGGCATATTTATCCCTCAAACAGATTATCTAGTCATCATCATATTGCAGTTTGTGGGAGCTTGCAGTGCACAAATTTGCTGCCACATTTCCTACAGTAGTGACCAAACTGTACTTCAAGTGATTATAAAGTGCTTTGAGATGTCGCTAACATTAAAAGTGCACAGGTCATTGTTGTTTCTTTGTTGCTATACAGTGTCTTATACCCTGTTTTTTTTTAGCTACCCCTTCTCTGTTTTCTTTTGCTTCATTCCCAGTCTCTGTCCCCCACACCCTTCTCCAGAGTAGGGATTGGGTCACAGCCCATTTTCAGGTGATTGTATGCCCCATCGGGGGCGGGGGCGGGGGCGGGGGGCTTGAGCCCAACCAGAAATTAGCCCCTGAACCACATTAGAATGTTGTGCTCAAGTTATGGGTAATGCTTCCAAAGGCAAATCCGACTGTTCGTGCCTCAACTCCAGTTAAAGATTCTAAGCTGCTCAATGAAGCCATTAATGGCAAGGGACTGAGAATGGCCCATTGCTTGTTTTAGAGGTTGCCCTGGGTGCCCACAAATCTACCTTTACCAATATGGTGGTCCCAAGTGTCCTTGCACTCTTCTGAATCCCTGATCTTGTTAATAATCACACTTGGAAAGGTGAGGAACCTTTCTGTTTCATTAAAGCAGAAGTGAATAAGGGAGATTTTAGTAAAAGGTGTTGAAATAAAATACTTGTACAAAACAAGGACTAGTTTTAACTAGTTCTGTAGTACATCTCATGACTAATGCAACCCTCAAATGTGGTCCCAGGAACGCTGAGACATAACAATTAGTTCCTAACTCATTAGAGATAATACAACAGGATATAATGCTTAACTCAGATTGAATTGCCTCATTGCTGGTATCGTTCTGGCAAATGTTCACTGCACTTCCTCCAGGGGCTTAATATTCTTCCTAGTGTCTGGTACTCTAATCTGGACACAATACTTCAGTTGATCTCTAACTAGTGTTTTATTTACTGTGAATAGTTTTCAATCTCACACTGCCTTATAATTCGTCTCACATTTAACTTGTTCTATTTCATAATAATGAGACCTTTCAGATTCAAGGCAAATAATAAAGTGGAATGATTTAAGAAGTAATTGACTGGAAATTATTCACAAAGAACTGGTAATCTTCACATTAAAATTCTTTATTCATTGTTACTCCCCGCTGCTTTCCCTGCTGTACTGTGCTTATCAACCTGTAGCTGCCTCTGAGCAGATGAGGCTTGTGAGGGGGAAGATATTCAGCCAAGGGGTGCATCAGGAGCTGTGCTCAGCCAGCAGAACCTGGATCAACGCAGGCTCAAAACTTGTTTTCATTTAGTGGCTTACGTCATTTTGGGCAGTCAGCGACATGGGAGCTATTAGCCCGAGGGAAAGGGAGGTGGCATTGTGTTGGGGACAGAAGAAGGAGCTCTAAAGTCTGTAAGATCCATAGAATTCGTACAAAATTGCATACTCTATTTAAGTAACAGAACTTTTCTGTGTGACTATTGTGTGAGGGAGACAAATGATAGAAAGAATATACAAATGTATCCATATTGAGGCAGTCAGGTCAGGAAATAGCAGCACTATAAAAGACACACAATGCCCTGAATCTGGATTAAGCATGATATATTGCTGTATTATATGTAAATATCCAAAAAAGCTAGGACCTCATTCTTACGTCTCAGAGTTCCTGGGGCCACATCTCAGGGTTGCACTAGAGTGCAGAAGGAGGCCATTTGACCCATCAGGTCTGCACTGACTGTCCACACTCAACCAGTCCCCCTGCCCCACCCCATCTCTGTAACCCTGCACATTTACCATGGCTTATCCACCTAACTTGTGTATCTTGGGACACTGAGGGGCAATTTACCATGGCCTATCCATCCTAGCCTGTTCACATTTTGATAGGAGGAGGAAACTGGAAAGCAACATAGCTACAGAGAGAATATGCAAACTCTACACGAACAGTCCATGAGTTAAGATAAGATAGACCAAGAGATACAGGAGCAGAATTAGGCCACTTATCCTATTGAGTCTGCTCTGCCATTCATTCAATCGTAGCTGATATCCAAGTCACCCAAGGCTGGGATAAAACTGGATTCTCCAGTGCTGTGAGGCTGCTAACTACTGTGCCACTGCACTGTCCATTAATTAATCAAATTAATTCAGCTGGACATTAAATAATATGACCAAAATCACAGCAGAATAATTATTTTAAAAATTCAATGGGGTCTTTTAAGAAAAGGGAGTAAAAGTGAGAGAAATCAGGCCAATGGGAGCTCCTTGGGGATTGCCATCTCTTCCTGCTGTTAGGGTGGGAGACCAGAACCCTGAAGTAAATTATGAACACAGTAAGAAGTCTGACAACACCAAGTTTAAGTCCAACCAATTTATTTGACTTAAACCTGGTGTTGTCAGACTTCTTACTGTGTTTAACCCAGTCCAACACCAGCATCTCTACATCATGACTACTATCAACACCGTAAATTATGAAAGCCAGACTAGACCCCAACAATTTTTCTATTTTGACATGAATATGACAAAAAGATGCATTGCCTCAGGGGTAACACCGCTAACAAATTAACAATCAAAACAAACATTATTCATAACAGAGTTTAACAGAGCAACATAAAACAGTTTAAATACATATTGAGCAATCTTTAAGCATGAAAAAAATCAACTCAACCACTATCTTTTCACCATTTAGTTCCAATTAAGCAACATTTCTCTAACAGACTTAAATCCACTTTAAAAAATATTTAGCAAATCTAAATATATTTGTTCTGACCTGGATTAACAGCTTTGAAGCCCCCAGAGATTTTGTATAGTGAGAGAGAGAACTGCTGATAGGCTGTAATCTTTACCCAGCCCTCTCCAGCAACTGAATTCAGAGAGCTGTTTTCCTAGCTCCTCCCATTTCTAATATCACATGACTAGATAGTCCCATATATCCAACTCACCTTTCCATTGCTTTCATCAAGAAAACACTACAAGGGTCCTTTACTTAGGTAAACAAAAGCTCACTAAGCTTTCTGCTAAATAAACATTCACACGGCTAACGTGAGTAACTACCTTGCTTTCCATCATATGCTGTATTTTCTTCCAGACAAATTGACTGCTCAAAACAAAACACTACAGTTTAAGGGTGACCCCCCTTCAAAATAAATATATTAATAGCACAGTATCTTCACACTTCTATGGCATACCCTAGCTCCCATGACTTCTCCCCTGCATTTCACAGAATCCTACAGTGCTGATTGAGGCTATTCAGCCCATCGAGTTTGCACCAACCACAATCCCACCTAGGCCCTATTTCCTTTACTCTTTCTGAGAATTAGTTCCCGCTCTATTGAATGGAGTGACCCAGACCCACTGTTAACTTCTCCCTGCTAATTGCCAATGGCACAGAGGGAAAGAAGGAATATCCATCAGGACTGGGCCTTTCCCTACTGATATTTGAACTTGGTAGGTAAGGAAGGAAGGATTAACGCCACCCGTGACATTCATGGAGAAGAAAACTGGGAGAAATATAAATGGGTTGCCAATTGGCTGATAGTATTTTATACGATCTCTCAAAGATTCTCATGGCCCTGCTGTTTAAAAGATATTGAATATAACATTTACCCCAATAAAGCCAAGCAAATTTAATTTCTACATTTTCACAAGAAAATGTCATAAGATCATAGAATCCTTAAGGTGCAAAAGGAGGCCATTCAGCCCATCAAGTCTGCACCAACTGCAATCCCATCCTGGCCCTATCCTTGTAATCCCACATATTTATCCTGCTAATCCTTGACACTTGCCAATCCTTTGGAGTGCAGGAGGAAATTGGGTCACCCAGAGGAAATTCCTAGACATGGGGAGAATGTGCAAACTCCACATGGCCAGTGACCCAAGGTGGAATTGAATCTGGGTCCCTGGCATTCTGAGGCAGCACTGTGTCACCGTGCCACTGCTCGATGCTGGAGGTTGGGGAAATACGTTTTTCTTTATTCTGCTACAAGATGTGGGTGGCATTTGTTACCCATCCCTAAATACCCTTGAACCAAGTGGCTTGCTGGGCCATTTCAGAGGGCAGCTGAACTTCAGTACGGAGTCACATATAGGCCAGGATCAGCCAGGACAACAGATTTCCTTCCCTGAAGTGCATTAGTGAACCAGATGGGTTTTTATCATGATTGATGATGGTTGCAATTACTCAGACTAGTTTTAACCAAATTTAAATTCCACCATGGTGGGATCTGAACCCAGGTCTCATTAGCCTGAACCCCTGGATTACCAGTCCAGTGACATTACCATTATGGCATTCTCTCCCCTCAGATCAGCGCAGCTTCTACCAGTGCAGCTGACTGAATGATGCTGATATATTCTGGTACTTAAATACATTTAACAGGATCTTGGATCCCAAAAGGAAGAATCTTTATGGCAAAGAGAAATAATTAAACTATAAGTATTGCTTAGTGGGGAGATATTTCTAAGAGCTCGTAGAATGTATAGTGCAGAATGAGACAATTTAGCCCATCAAGACTGCATTGACAACAATCCCACCCAGGTCCTGTCCTATTCCTGTAATCCCACACATTTATTGTCCTAATCCCCCTGGCATTAAGAGGCAATTTATCATGGCCGGTCAACCTAACTGTACACATTTGGAGGAAACTGAAGCATCCAGAGCGAACCCATGTAGACACAGGGAGAATGTGCAAACTCCACACAATTACCCAAGGCTAGAATTGAACCCAGGTCCCTGGTACTGTGAGGCAGCAGTGCTAACCACTGTGCCACCGTGCTTCTCTGCTAATGAATAGCCAGTGTTGGAAGACACACTGACCGGATCCCCACCTACTGTACCTTCCTATATAATCCTGAGGTAAGAATCATTGCAGATTACTGCTGTTGACATAGAGAAAAAGCAGGATCCAAGGCAAACAACAATGCATCAATAAATGTAACAATACCAAGAAATCATTTCAAGTCAGTATTCTAATCGCAGGAACAAAATGGCTCTTGTATATAGATTGAGTTTCACTCAATGAATTGAATCTAATTCATTTCATCCTGTCTGCAGCTCATCTCTGGGCATTCATTATTCAATATATAAATCATGTGAATCCATAATTAGATTCTGACTTACTGCCAAGTTTTTGAATGTTGCTGAAAAGAGAGACGTATTGCCAAATGTCAAACTTCAAACAATGACAGCAATTTACACTTCAGGAGAAACAGGTCAGTTGGCAAAGTTGATTGGCCATTGCGATGGAGAAAGCAATAGGGAACTATATGTTCCTCAATATCCTGGGAAAGAGATACAAGGCTTGAATATATTCCTTTTGTTTGCAGAAAACAGATCTCTGTATAGCACTTTTAGCAAACATCAATGAAGTCACAATACAGGTGCAAAATTGGCTGTTAGTGTAGCTATTAGCACAATCAGCATTGTTCAGCAAGTTCTGCCTGATCACAGAATCACATCTAACAGATATTTTGTTATGAGTTTTGCAAGTGTAGGCTAGATGAGTCCAGCCTGTAGGTCAGAGGCTGGGAATGCTGCAGAGAATAACTCACTTCCTGAGTCCCCAAAGTCTGCCCACCATCCACAAGGCACAAGTCAGGAGTGTGAGTGAGTTTCTAGATGTCTGTGGCTCCAACAACATTCAAGAAACTTAACACCATCCAGGACAAAGCAGCCTGCTTGATTGGCACCAATTAACACTTTAAACATTCACTCTCTCAATAACTGATGCACAGTGGCAGCAGTGCGTACCAGGTACAAGATGCACTGCAGCCAAGATTCCATCGACAGCACCTTTCGAACTCATGATCTTCACCACTTGAAAGGACAAGAGCAGTAGACACATTAGGCTCCCTCCCAAGTCACTCATCATCCTGACTTGGAAATATTCCTTCACTATTGCTGGGTCAAAGTCCTGGAATTCCTTCCCAGCTGCACTGTGGGTGTATGTACACCACACAGACCACAGTGGTTCAAGCAGACAATTCATCATCACCTTCTCAAGGATAGTAAATACATTGCCTTAGCCTGCAACACCCACGCCCAGTGAGGGAACTAATGAGTGACTGAAGAAATGTGCTGTTTGATTTGATCGGTCAATTTGCTGAGACATACAGCCCTGTGTACCTGACATTGCACCAGCATAATTCTGACAGGACACTGCTCAGTTGTCTGGTAAGCAGAATGTCTTTGTAGATTGACAAGAGCTTTCTGTTAGTGGAAAGTACCAGTCACATAGACACTGCATAATGGTAGCAAGAAATGGCTTTCTTAATCTGTTGTTCAAATTTTGGAAGATGAAATAAACACACCATTATTGTTCTATCAGTTTGTTGTATGGTAGAGAGCATTCCCATGAGGAGTAAATATCTGTTCCAGCAGCCAAATGTCTGCTTTACAATCCTCCTGCTATTTGAATCCATTTTCCTGGGAATCCCTGAATGATGTCGAGATGGGGCATGGTGGTGTACCACCCCTGAAGAACCAATCCTTCAGCCTGTTATCACTCTGACAATATCGGAGAATCTATCATCATCCTGGGCTGTGGAAAGCACAGTAACTTCCTGGAATGTATGAACTTGCGTGCACAATTCTTTAGTGGTAATCATTTATGGTATGCTTTCCTATTGAGTGTTGTTAGGCAGTGTTGCAAAGCTGGGTAGAGTAATTGTAGATTGGGAGGTAAGAAGTCAGAATTTGATGTTTGTAAAGTTGAACAAATTGTAAAAAGCATTGGATGGCCACTTTAACAGGTGGTGCTTTCTTTCTGTGCTTAGAGAGTTGAAAATAATGCAAGTTCCCTAGAGAGACCAAACTAAAGCATTTGTATCAAAACGCAGTTTTTACCAAGACAATAGGCTTTTGAATTTAGCCAATCATTTTAAATCAGGCACTTAGATACTAAGAACCTATTAAATTTAAATTGGTGTAGAAAGAGAAACAACAATTCATCATTCTCATTGGAAATGGACATTTGCCCTTCCCCGAATCCTAAGCACCGCTCACCCAAAAGTTATAGGTAGAATCGCCATTTTCACAATGTAAAGTGTAACTACCCATTGATACAAACAACCTGAAAATGCTTCAAATAAAACTGCTCATTTAAACCAGCAGTACAACAACAGTCTACAGTAAGAGTCAACAATTTTATGGTGCCAATTTCTTCCTAAACTTTCTGCCACTTACAATAATTGATATTGGGATCAGGTCTCTCTGAAACTGTTGCAATTTTATAGACATCAGAGGTCTTTCTACAATGCAGTGCTCCCAGCGGAGAGGGAAACTCTCCAACTCTGCAACTCGAGAAGTCACAGGTATTCAACACTTCTGCAATTTCCTGATGTCCTTTGTTCTTGAGTCCCATTCCATGCTAGGAACATTAAAATATCATTAAACAATAACCGGACAATCTGATTTTGTTCAAAGCAAATATTGCAGAAGCAAGGGGATTTTGAAATGAAAACAGAAAGTGCTCTGTAGGTCTGGCAGTATCTGTGGAGAGAGAAACAGAGTTAACATTTTAAGTTCAGCATCTAATTTTGGTTTTGTTGAAGAATAAATGTAGATCAGGTTACGGGGAGAGTTTCTTAAATGGTGATATTGGACCTTTTGGGGGCATTTTCCCATCCCACCCATTACGATTCCTGAGGCAGACCATGCAAAAGTCTACTGATCTTGAGTGGGATTTTTTTGGTTTTGGAATGAGCAAGGCCAGATAATCCCACCTTATATGTCATCTTCAGGGTCGTTTGAAACATTGAAGATTCTGAGGCAGCTTGACCATGTCAATGCCAAGAAAATGAAACATCTTCTGGTGTCTGAGTGGTTACATCCCAGGAATTTCCCAGGAAAATGCGCTGGGGGATTTCTTGGAAGTCCCAGTGCAAGGACTTGGTGGGAATTGCTCAGGAAGTTCCAACTTCCATTTAACAGTTACCCTGTCCTTGCAACCCTCTGAAAATCTAACTTAGAGTTGGAGATTGCGGTCGATTCTGATTCCCTTACCCAGGGAAACTTAGAAGGAATAAAACCAGTACTAACTCCCTGGGTACTGACCCACTGGATTCTATAACAACCCTTTGCCCAACACTTCAACCATCTGATTACCCTTACCATTACTATCAACGGAGACTCTTGATCACCTAACTACAACTCACCCCTAACAACATCCCCAACCCGACCTGATCACCATCATCCCTAACCTACTACTCCCCTGATAACTTCACTAGAGTTAGTTTATTAATTACAAATAGGCTTACATTAATAGTTCAATGAAGTTACTGTGAAAATCCCCTACAAGCGGCACCTCATGACTGATGTCCCCAACTGCTCATCACCCCTCCAATACCCAATCCTAGTCCTTGACCACCAGTTCATCCCTGTATCCCTCAGTTAAAACCCCCAGTGACTACTACTCACATCCCCAACCTACGCTACTGCTCCAGCTACTTACCTTATACACTTACCTTCTCTCCGAGCCTGTCAATGCGCACTTGGGATATTTAAAGTGACGGGAATATAGCAGCCAGTGCTGTTAAAGTGGATGTGGTCTGGCTTGTCTCCCACATTACGTGGAAAGGAGTCCAGGAGCAGGTACTCCCCACATTTCTCAGGATAAAGGGCTGACCATTTTTGGATTGAGAAGAGGAGAAATTGCTTGTTGTGAATCTTTGGAATTCTCCGCCGAGAACTTTGTGGTTGTCCCATCGTTGAATATATTTAAGGCTGGGACAGAAAGATTTTTGATCTCTTAGGGAATCAGAGGATATGGTGAGCAGAGGATTGAAGCCCAACATCAGCCATGATTGTTCTGAATGGTGGACAGGCTCATTTTCCCTTCTCTTGCTCTTATTTCTTGTGTCTGTTGGGAACTTGATCTAACCTCTTGTCCATGTGACTCTCTCACTACAGCACCTACATACCGGACTAAATCATTTTGTTGTGCGAACAACATCCCTCCTCTCTCCACACCTGTCCTCACCCCAACCTGAAAGATAGGATGGGGAGAGAAATGAAGTCGGTGGTTAGGGAATACCATTTATTGTGGGTGCTAAAATCAATGGGTGGGATTTTTGGGCTGTTCACGCCAGTGGGGTCTTCCAGTCCCGCTGACAGTATACCTCTGCCACGGGTTTCAGTAGCGAACAGTGCATTCACCAGGAAATCCCAATGACAACAGTGGGACTGGAAGATTCCACCGCTGCTAATGGGGTAGGCTACCTCCCGCCTCTGTGAATCGCACAGTGGGCTGTGCAATAAATCCCATCCAGTGGGTTTGATGTTCCTGAGATTGAACTCGAGGAAATCTAACCAGATGGAAAACCCCCAAAGCACTGATAGAACAACATCTCCAAAAACTCCAGCCAGCCTTGCCTGAGAAGAACTGAAGATTCCTTTAAGCATCACTGGAATGAGCCACTTCCTGAATCTGGTGCCTGCTTGACCCTGTTTCAGGCAGAGAAACACACATAGAATCCTTACAGTGCAGAAGAAGACCATTCAGCCCATTGAGTCTACACAGACTCTCTGACAGAGCATCTTACCCATCCCCACTTCTTTACCCCACTAACTACCCACCCCAAGGTACTCATCTTGGGACACTGAGGGGCAATTTAAACAATCAATCCACCTAATCAGCACGTCTTTCAGATTGTGGGAGGAAACGGAGTACCAGGAGGAAACCCACGCAGACACGGGGAGAACGTGCAAACTCCAAACAGACGGTGACTCGAGATTGGAATTGAATCCGGGTCCCTGGCACTATGAGGCAGCAGTGCTAACCACTGTGCCACAACAAATGGTAAGTTAATGCGAATACCATCTGCTTAATTCTACTTCTTCCAACAAGCATATTTGAGTACAAACAGAAAACAAAGCAATACAGAAAATGTGCACTCCCTCCAATCCCTCACAGACTGAAAGATGTACTGATTATGTGCATGCTAAATTCTCCCTCAGTGTACCCGAACAGGCACCGGAGTGTGGCGGCGAGGAGATTTTCATAGTAACTTCATTGCAGTGTTAATTTGAGTCTACTTGTAACACTAATAAGTAAACTTCAAATTTGGAAATTTACATTTACATTATGTAATTCTTATTCCATATCAATCATACCCCCAGAGCCATCCTCAGTCAGCCACTGCAGAAAAGGGGGAAGGTACACTCAAGGATTCACAGAAAGTTTATTCCTCAACATGTTTCATCATCTTTGCTCTCATTTTTAGGTGCTGACACCTTTAACCTCGAACTTTGTGTCTACGCTCAGAAACATGCATTCATATCACACCTAAAAGATATCAGCATGTTCCAAAGTGCTTTCCAGCCAATTCCGCATCTTTGAACTGCAGTCGTTGTTGAAATGTAGGGAATTCAGGTTTCCAGATGTACAAGGAACCCAAGGACAGCAGGTGGAATTGTCAGAGGATATGGGACAACACCAACTGGAATCAAAAGTAAAATTCTGTGGAGGCTGGAAATCTGAAACAAAACAGAAAATGCTGGAAAACTCAATGTGTCTCAGCATCTGTGGGGAGAGAAACAGAGTTAAAGTTTCAAGTCTGTTTGCCTCTTCTTCAGAGCTAAACAGAGGGATAAATGTGATAGATTTTGTACTGTTTAAGAGGGAGCAAAGCAGAAGTTCAAGGATAGCTGGCAGCTAGGACAGATTTGATAACGATGTTTTTTGGGCACATGACAAAGAGTGTTAATGGCAGTGTTAAAGACTAAAGAAGGTGCTAATAGTGGCAAAAGGATCAGATGCGTTAATAGGAGAACAAATGTCAGTGGAAGCAAAACTTTCAGAGTAAGCGGCATCCCTGTAGAGGAGGGGAACATTGGGGCAACAAAAGCAGGGAATTAAAAGAGGAGCCTAGCTGGAAGAGAGTGTTCATAGTCTGAGGTTGTTCAAGTCAATGTCGACTCCTGAAAGCGGAGAAGTGCCTAATTGGAAGATAAATGAGCTGTCCCTCTTCCCTTTGTGTATTGAGGAGCCTCTAACCCTTCTCACTCTCCACCTTTTGCACCCTCACTCTCTTGTCATGTTGAGGTGTCTCTCAATCACTCACTTTTACCTCTTTCCATACTGAATTGCCCCTTCCTCTCTCTCTCTATCCATTTTCCCCCTCCCTCCCCATGTTTTACAACCTCTTTCTTTCTCCCATTTCTTATTGTGTATCCCCCTCATTCTCTCACTCTTTTTCTCCATGTTAAGCGACCTCTCTATACTTTGTTCCCACCATGTTTTGTAGACTCTCTCTCTCTCTGTTATCAAATTAAAAAGGTTGCAGGTTGCTTTAAAATGTGTTCACATGATTTGATGGCAATGTTATTAGGGTGTTGCAGGCTGTTTGCACTCAGTGCAGTACAGAGCATAGCTTAATAAAACCTGTTGCGTGTTAGTTTGAATCTACATATACAAACTGTAGCTTTTTCTTTTTGTTTAAAACACACCACCGGTAACAAAGTTTGAACCTTACAGTCTCTCGCTATTTTGAATGGCCTTTTTCTCCCCCTCCATCCAGCCTATTTCTCTTTCTCTCCATCCTTTGCAGCCTCTCTCTATCTCTCTCACTGTATTGAACAAACTCTCTCTTTCAGCCTCTCTCTTAGCTCAATTCTCTTGCAATGAGCTGGATCTAGATCACGATTAAACTCATCCATTTTGGTGTCTCTTCTGAAACCTGCTTGAAAAAATACTCAGAATTGCACGCGGAATTATTGTAAATAAAGTTTATTTCAGTCTATTACAGCATTTTGTGGGTGAGGGTATGTATCAGTCAGTGTTTAAATAATAATTTGTGGGAGAATCAAGAGATTGCCTTTTATGCCGGGTTAATTAATAATTGCACAGAATGTTCATTAATCATCAGAATGAGCACTGTTGAAATAAAAATTCAATCGCTGATTAGAAATCTGTAGTTCACTGTCAATCAGAACAAGTTGAAATATTGCCGAGATTTTCTCTTATTCATTCAGGGGATGTGGGCATCACTGGCTGGGCCAGCATTTATTGCCCATCCCTAATTGCCTTTGAATTGAGTGGCTTTGCCAGGCTGCAATTGGCACCAGACTTTCTTTTCAGCCCCAGCATACTGTGGATGCTTGAGTCCGGACGACAGAGTGGAGTCAGGATGACAAGGGAGGGAGGGAACCATGAACGAGGCAACTAGTGCACGACACTTACGTATTCGGTACACCCCAATCTCTTTGCCAGCATTCGTTTGCTCCAAAGCAGTAGCTGGTAACCAAAAACTTTGGGTCAAAATCCATGTTTATTATCCTCCCTCCCACCCTCCCCATTCACATTTGTAACGATGGGAAGCTCCACTTATCCTGTAAGACGTGATGACTTCTAAGCCCATTAGGCAAGTGCTGTGCCTAATCCATTTCCATCGACTTCTCCATTCAAGAGGACCAGATTGATTCTTGTACAAAAATGGACCCATTTAGGAAATAGTCTGTTACAACTAGCTGTAGCTCAGTCAGTCGCACTTTTCGCCTCTTGAGTCAGAAGGTTATTTTTGGTTCAAACCCCACTCAGGGCACGGAACTCCAGGTTGGCACTTTGGTCTCATTCTGAGGGTGTGCTGCACTGTCAGAGGTGCTGTGTTTCAGATGAGATGTTACAGCTCATCTGTCCTCTCTTGTGGCTGTGAAAGATCCCATGCCACTATTTTGTAGGCACTTCCTTTGTGTCTTGGCCAATATTTATTCCTCAAACAACATCACAACAAATAGATTATCTGGTCATTATCACATTCCTTATTGTGGAAACTGGCCACCGCGTTTCCTACATTACTGCAGTGACTACACTTAATAATTGGCTAGAAAGTGCTTTGAGATAGTTGGGGAATGTGAAAGGCACTATATAAATTTAAGTCTTTTTTTTGTCAGCATTGGGTGTGAGATAGGAACACCGAGTGTGGTATTTACTCTGACTAGCCTTCAGGGGATTCAAATAGTGGAAAGTAACCTCTTTGATAGGATGTTTCAGACTGCTTCAGGGCACTTTACAGACATTGGAATACTTTGGAAGAATAAATTTTGTTTATTTGTTCATGTCATAAATAAGGGTATATTAACACTGCAATGAAGTTACTGTGAAAATCTCCTAGTCGCCACACTCTGGCACCTGTTTGGGTACACTGAGGGAGAATTCGGCCTGGCCAATGCACTTAACCAGCAGACTGTGGGAGGAAAGTGGAGCACCTGGGGGAAACCCACGC
Source organism: Sphyrna mokarran (assembly GCA_024679065.1). NCBI lineage: Eukaryota > Metazoa > Chordata > Chondrichthyes > Carcharhiniformes > Carcharhinidae > Sphyrna > Sphyrna mokarran. The sequence continues at coordinate 40,915,909 of JAGIQG010000022.1, forward strand.
CGACACTGGGAGAACATGCAGACTCTGCACAGACAGTGACCCAAACCAGGAATTGAACCCTGGTCCCTGGCGCTGTGAAGTAGCAATGCTAACCCCTACACCACTGTGCATTGCAGCAATATGCAGCAGTCAAATTACACATGGCAAACTCCTCCAGACGGTGGCGAGAGGCTGATTAGATAATTAGAAATAGGAGTTTTTCACTGTTCAGGATTCATCCAGCTGATTCAATACAACACTGGAAAGTATGGGGAGGCCTTTCAGCTCTTTGAACTTGCTCCTATATCGAATAACACCATAGTTAATCCACTTTGCCTTTCTGCTTCCAATAACCCTTGTCTATAGAAAATCCACCTAACTCCATCTTGAGAAATTTCAATAAGGCAGCCTCCACTGGTTCACAGACTAACAAACCCTCGGGAGAAAAGATTTCTCCTCATCTTCATCTTAAATGGTAGACGCATTATTCTTAAACTGTGTCCCCGGAAGAGAAACCATACAATGCGAGAGCCATATAGGCTCAATAGTAGGCCCATTATTTAGCAGCTAATTAGCCAGTCTATATGGGATAACCCCTTAGCCAGTATAGCTATCACTCCAATATTCAGCAGAAGCCATCCCATTTATTGATTAAAAATTGATGGTGAAGAGGTTAGAGATCTCCAACCTTGCCACAGATGGCAGTGGGTGGTGCAGTAGCACAGTGGTTAGCACGGCTGCTTCACAGCTCGAGGGACCTGGGTTCGATTCCAGGCTTGGGTCACTGTTTGTGTGGAATTTATACATTCTCCTTGTGTTTGTGTGAGTTTCTTCCAGGTGCTCTGGTTTCCTCCCACAGTCCAAAGATGTGCGGGTTAGATTGATTGGCCAGGCTAAAATTGTCCCTTAGTGTCCTGAGATGCGTAGATTAGTGGGTAAAATATGGAGGGATATGAGGATAGTCCTGGGTGGGATTGAGGTCAGTGCAGACTCGATGGGCTGAGCGTCGTCTTTCTGTACTGTAGGATTTCTATGATTATGATTGAAACTCAAGCATAAAGTAAGGTGGGTCCAAATTTACTCTGCGGTTGCTATGGGAAACTGGTCGATCTGGAGGTTCAGAGGTGAAAGGGTTAAAATATAACTGATCTGTCTGGTTTTATTGAACACAGGATAAAATTTGTGTTAATGTTATTAAGCCTCTCTGCATTGCAGTTTAGGGTTGGAACTATAATTAAATCTATTCCTATGTATGACTTTCCTCTACCCTCCAGTCTTTTAAGCAACTATCTTGTAACGTACGAGCCTCCTATGCCTGTCTGAAATCAAAGAGACTCCTTCCTTCATTGGATGATGCTGGATTGTCAGCCAAAGTCCTTCCCCACCACCCTCCCTAACTTTCAATAAATTTACATATGGTAAAAAGAAATGTTCAAAGAGAAATCACCGCCAATATGCATGCACCAATCTCTAATGTTGATAGGTTGGCGTATGCGCAATGGCTCCCTCAGCACTCTGCTGCCTGGCCTCTCCAGCCCTCTGAGTTTCAGGAGGAATCGCTCTGGGGCACTCTGTGATGCACCAAGTGTCGGAGATACACTCTGGCAATCACACTGAAACACCAGCGGGAGTTACTCCCATTTGACTGCAAACTGGCGACTTGGAATTTTTTTTGGGAGAATCCCGGCCATGGTTTTTAGTTCCCATGCCCTAGCCCAGTGACAATTTATGAAATGTTAAGTATGTGGCGCAACTGTGTTGTTCACTCAGGGGAGTGTTGTCACTCAAACCTACTGCTCAAAAGCATTTCATTGATGGATTAGAGGACTAAAAATTGCGGGACTGAATGTCGGGATTCTGGCATTAGTGCTGAGTATTCTGGTAACAAGCAGTGTGCCAGTCAGTGTCAGCAAGTGAAAGAGGTCCTGATCTCAGCCCAAGCTTCTGGTGAAGGATCCAAAAACTGTTTCCCCCTTTTCCGATGCTGTCTTAGATGTTGAGCATTTCCACAGTTTTCTGCATTTATTCCACTGACAATCAACCAGAGTGGGGGTGGGATTTCAGAGAGACAAGGAGACTTTCACATCTCAGGACTCTAAGTTAGCTTTGAATTCAAATATCTAAGGATCAGACTGGGATGAATCCTCTCAGTTATCAGAGGGAAATCATTGCTAAAGAAAACATCGAATCGTTGATTGGCAAGTAGAGGTGTTAGCACCTTTTTTTAAAGCGTATTTATTCATGGACAGCAGAGGGGGGGCACGGTAGCACAGTGGTTAGCACTACTGCTTCACAGCTCCAGGGTCCTGGGTTCGATTCCCGGCTCGGCTCACTGTCGGTGTGGAGTTTGCACATTCTCCTCGTGTCTGCATGGGATTTCCTCTGGGTACTCCAGTTTCCTCCCACAGTCCAAAGATGTGCGGGTTAGGTTGATTGGCTGTGCTAAGAAATTGCCCCTCAGTGTCCAAGGATGCCTAGGTTAGAGGGATTAGTGGGTATAATATGGGGGTAGAGGCTGGGTGGGATTGTGTTCGGTGCAGACTCAATGGATCGAAGGGCCTCTCCCTGCACTGTAGGATTCTATGTTGACATCACTGGCTGGGCCAACATTTATTGCCCATCCCTAACTGCCCTCCATTTCAGAAGGCGTTTGAGAGTCAACCACATTGCTCTGCTATAGAGTCACAAGGAGGCCAGACCAGACAGGGAAGGCAGATTTCCTTCCCTAAAGTACATTAGTGAACCAGATTAGTTTTTCCTGGCAATTGACAATGGTTTCATGAACATCAGTAGGTTTTTAAGTCCTGATTTTTATTGAATTCAAATTGCACCATCTGCCAAGGTGGATTTTGAACCTTGGTCCCCTGGGGATTACTAGTTCAGTAACAATATCACAACACTATTGCTTCCCCTTGAATGATGGAGATGTTGGGAGGAGGCAGGTTTGGCAGTTTCCTAAAGCCCTGATTAGAAGCTAGAAATGTTCTCTCCATAACCATTGGGTGTAAAGCTCTTTGGGTAAAGCTCTTTGGAGAACACTGTTGTAATACAGGAAAAGTGGAAATCAATTTATGCACAGCAGGATTGCACAAACAGCAATGTCAGGTTGAGTGATATTACTTGAGGGATTAATGTTGGCCACTATAGTTATGGGAAGATGTCCACACTATTTCGAATTATTAAGAGCTTTCACGTGCATGAGTGGGGCTGGCAGAGTTCCATCACGGATTTCATTCAAGAGACAATGCAGCATTTCCCCAGTACTGCACCTGAGCTCCAGCCTAGATTGTGCTCAGCCCTCTGGAGTAGGAGTCGAATGCTGAATCAGTGCTACCCCCTGCCTGAGCTGGCCCCAGGAGCGAATGCAACTCAGTAACACCCAACACGCTTTCTTTGAAGACTTTTGGATTGATTATTGCTGAAGAAACTCATAGGAAACTTATTACAAAACAAATAAAAGATGATTCGACAAGAGCGATAAGGGGGTGGGGTAAACTTTGCAACTCAGCACAAGTGGTGCAGAGTTCTGCGTGGCTGAAGGACAAGGATCAGGCAAGATTAGAAGAACACGATCGTCATCCGGGCACGCTGACCAGAGGCCAATACGTGTGGCCGGTCCAAAGTGCGGCGTTAAAATCCACCTGTAAATACTGAATCCAGGCCCCCTTTGTAGACACTGACACACCCCGTGAGTCCTGACAGAAGAGAACAAGTCACATCACACTACAGCGGTTCCGCCGCAGAGCTCCCTGAAAACGTATAGCGGCATGCACATGCCTGCAGCGCACACACCCGATGCTCTTTAGAAGTTCATTGAACAGCATGAGGATGTGCCAGTTGTACTTGGCCGAGCACTCGATGTAGCCGCATTTCCACGTCTTTTTCACAAGGTTGGAAACGTTCCGCCTGGGAATGACGCGGCCTCGCTGCAAGTCTCGCTTGTTGCCGACGATGATGATCGGGATTTCGTTGGTTCCAATCATCCTGGGCGGAGAGAGAGAGGTCAAAGGAAACAGGCGATGAGCACAGGGTTTAAAGCACAGAAACAACAGTAACAGCCAATGTGTACCATCTGCAAGACGCACTGCAGGAATTCACCAAGGTTCCTGGGACAGCACCTTCCAATTCCACAATCATCTAGAAGGGAAAGAGCAGCAGATACCTGGGAGCACCAGCCCCGCAAATTCCCCTCCAAGTCACTCACCACTCTGGCTTGGAAATGTATCACTGTTCTTTCACTGGGTTAAAATCCAGGTACCCCCACCCTAACAGCACAGTGGGTGTACCTATACCTCAGGGACTGCAATGCTTCAAGAAGGCAGCTCATCACATTTTCTCAAGGGCAATTATAGATGCGCAATAATGCTGGCCCAGTTAGCAATGCCCACATCCCAGAAATGAACTTAAAATTTACTATTATTGTCACAAACAGGCTTACATTAACACTGCAATGAAGTTACTGTGAAAATCACCTAGTTTCCACATGCCGACGCCTGTTCGGGCACACTGTGGGAGAATTTAACATGGCCAATGCGCCCAACCAGCACGTCTTTCAGACTGTGGGAGAAAACTGGAGCACCCAGAGGAAACCCACGCAGAAACAGGGAGAACATGCACACACAGTGAGCCAAACCAGGAATCGAACCTGGGTTCCTGGTGCTGTGAGGCAGCAGTACTAACCACTCTGCCACCCAAATGAATAAAGAAAAAAAAACAGGCCATTCTGCCCAACCATTCTATCCCAGTGTTTATGTTCTACATGAGCTTCCTCCCATTCTATTTTGTCCAACTCAATCATTATAGTTGCCCATTTCTTTCTCCCTCATCCAACTTAATATCTCCTCTTGAATGCATCTGTACTATTCACCTCAAATATTCCTTGCAGTAACAAATTCCTGATTCTCGCCCTTCTCTAAATAAAGATATTTTTAAAGACTCACTTTAGTAGTACAGGATTACCTGGTTTGAATTCGAACAACAGCTGGATAATTAACTGTTTCTTCTGCATCCATCATGACAACCCCTTAACCAGCTGTCAATCAATTAGTACTCTCATTTCATGCAGTATAAATTGTTGTTCGTTTTCCTGTTGATAGTCTTGTATTCGGACAGATTGCAAAGCCAACACCTCAGGTCACTGCATAGGCTTCGTGGAAAGTTATAACCTCTCAATTCTTAGAAATTTAATCTCTCAAAGAACAAAGAACAACACAGCACGGGAAACAGGCCCTTCGGCCCAACGAGCCCGTGCTGCCATTTTAACATTTCTTCTACCTATGACCTTTGTCTACACATATTGGACTCCACAATAAAGGAACCATAACCAGATTGAGGGATGACAAATTTCGGCACAATTTGTTAATACCAATCAGCCTAAGAGCACGTTTTTGGGGTGTGGGAGAAAACCCGTGCAAGCATGGGGAGAATGTGCAAACTCCCACAGACACAGGCCCAAATCCATGTATCTGCACAATGACAGTCACTGAGCTGTCATGTTGCCCGTCAGATGGTCCAGTTTAAGCATACACTAACGACGTGAAGCACTAGGCAACTCTCGAAGCAACATCCAAGAGCAGTCCTCGCACGACCCACTGCGTGTATGCCCCTTGTTGAACAACAAGGCGGACCCAATCACCTGTAGGATTAAAAAAAAATCAATAAACATGCACAACTTATACAGACATTCATGGAATCTCAGAAGTAAGACAAGTGAGCCAAAAAATATGTTGGAAGGTCTATAGGACCTTTTCAAAGCTACTAGTTGGGTGTAAAAAGCAATCAATAAGGCGAATGTCACTGGGGAAGTGCTGGATTATATAAAGGGGGGAAGTTTATGTGTCAACTTCCAAGCTTTGCTCAGATCCCATTCTGGGTTTACACACACACTTCTGTGCACCACATCTCCAGTTAGGTATACTGGCTTGGAGATGGTGTTTAATCGAGATTCCTGCTCCTGATATTGTGCCAGCACATCTCCAAAGTGTAGACAAGATTCTGGCATTGGTGTAGTGCAGATTCACCACAATACTATGAGGGATTAAGTTGTGAGGATGGGTTGTATGAACTTGTATTCTGAGTGCAGAAGATTGCGACAGAGCAGGGGTAATCAGATTGACATATAGAATCATTGAATCGATACAGTGCAGACAGAGGCCATTTGGCCCATTGAATCTGCACCGACTCTCTGAAACAGCATTGCACCCAGGCCCTATCCCCACATACTGATTCTGCTAAGCAACCCCACCCCCCTTCAATTTACACATCTTTGGACACTAAGGTGCAATTTATCATGGCCAATCCACCTACCTTACACATACATTTTTGGAGTGCGGGAGGAAACCAGAGCACCCAGAGGAAACCCACGCAGACATAGGAAGAACATGCAAACACCCAGGGCCAGAATTGAACCCCAAGTCCCTGGTGCTGTGAGGCAGCAGTGTTAACCACTGTGCCACTGTGTTTAAAATATTAAATGGGTGTGATAGGATAGATATAGAGAAGATCCTACCTCTGGGTAGAAATTCATGAATGAGGGGATATAATCCAGAAATTCTGGACTAGCCATTTGGGAATTCCCTCTTCAAAAAGCAGTTTATGCTGGAATAATCAGAGCTTTGAAGTTTAGATTGGTAGATATTTGTTAGATGAAGATACAAGGTCAATGGAACTAAGGCAGCTAAATCTAACTACAGCCATATGGGCAGGTTTAGCCCAGAGCATTGCATGTAGTGAGGATGAAGAATTATAGATTCTCAAATTATTTAAAGTGGCAACGTGGGTTAGCGGAGCACTGAGATTCATTTCTAGATAAATACAAATTATTATATACAAATATATAATAATCTACACTTGGGAATGAGTTACGTGCTGGAATCAAATCAAGAGACTCAGACATAGCAGCTAGACAGAATAGTAAATACCTCGGGAGGGAGTTACAGGCTGCAGTTACTCAGCTACACCTGTAGATGGTGCTGAGAGAGGGTCTTCATTGTTAGTGTGGCACAACTTCTGTTAGAATCAGTGGTCAAGATCTTTCTGTCTCTATATAGTTGTACCCTGGACGATACTCTACCAAACACCTCAGAATTCCCCGTCTAAGGACTCTTGAGATTGCCATGGATGTTGAAAATTCCAAGGGGCAATTCTCCTGTACCCAGAACCTGCTAATCAGGTCTCCAACTGACTTACAGTTGGAGACTTTGGACAGTTCCGACTCAGTTCCCTGGATAGTTACCCAGGAAACATTAGACAGGAAAGAAGCACGTCTAATTCCTGGTTAAGTATACAACCCTCCACCCCTGATCCCCAACCGTGCCCACTCACACGAAGAAGAGCTGTTTAAATGGCCCAGCTTTTCACCATGTTACTGAATTGAGATTTATCAGAATAGAATCATAAGGGAATTTTCCCATCTGGCCCGCCCCAAAACCAGAGAGGGCAGGGGGCGGACGATGCAAAGATCTGTTGACCTCGGGAAGGGGGGGGGATTTTCCGGTTTTGGGGTGAGCGTGACAGGAAAATCCCACCTATAGAATCATAAAATCTCCTACAATGCAGAAGCAGACCATTCAGCCCATCTGCGTTGACTCTTTGAAAGAACACCTTACCCAGACTGTATCTCTGTAACCCTACCTATTTACCCCACTAATCTCCCTAACCCACACTTCTTTGAGACAGTAAGAGTCAATTTAGCAGGGCCAATCCACTGTAGGAGTGTGGGAGCAAACCAGCCCACCCAGAGGAAATGCATGCAAACACAGGGAGAACGTGCAGACTCCACATAGTCACCCAAGGCTGGAATCCTCCTGGGGTCCCTGGCACTGTGAGGCCACCGTATCACAGCTGGGCGTGTGGCTTGGCTTTCCACAGTGACCTGGCACTGAGAGGAAGAACAGTTAGTCTCCACGTTTCTGAGGAGGCCTGGTTCAGAGGTCCAGGCCAGAAATGCAGAGCCTCACCTTGGGGTTAAAGAAATAGAGTAACAACCTGAGGATTACTGCCACTCGAGGGAAGATTAAATCCAGCTAAGATACTCAAATTCTACCCTTTCCTTTCAAACTGCTCAAGGCATTTCCTGAAAATTGCCCCTGCTGCCTTATTCTTGATTTGTAATTGAAGTTTCAAATTTCTAAAACAAAGGTAAATATTTAAAAAAAAAGTCTGGTTTACTCTTCAACATGATTACATATATTCACAGATGTCTTTTGCACCCGCTTGGTGAAAGTGCAGTTGAGTGAAACTTTAGCCATTGAAAAATTCCAATACTGACATGAACAATAATCCCAGGATCTCAAATAGTTGTTATGTGAATTAATGGCTGGAAGTAACAAGAATTCTGTACACATAGAGAAAAGGCATTGTCCATCAGTTGGAGGAATGGTCAGCTATGAAAGTGATGGAACAGTTGACATTCATCCACAAACCCAATGGCAGCCTGGGTTGGAATGAAGATATCCTGTGTCCCACCCATTGCTGAGAGGGAAGAGGATGAGAGACTCCGTAAATATATCAGTTCATGCAGTCTCATGGTGGCTGAAGCAGGAATGCACTACACTAGAAAAATAGAAAGTTACCACATTGGTTAATACCCTACACATTTAAGTGCCAGAATGTTATATATTTAACTGGTTGTATGATTGCTTTAAGAGCTGATCACTTGAATTGATGGCGATGTCATTAGGCTGATGTTTGGTTTCAGCTTCTGTCCTGTGCAGAAAACATCTCTCCCAATAAACATAATTGATGAGATTTCCTGGCTGTGTTCACCCTCAAACCTGAAAATTCTGCCCAAAATCTATGGACCTTTGCATGGACTGCCCCTTGCCCATTATGACGCCATCTGGTGGCAGGAGGGGAAAACTCCCCCTTATTGCATTGAATATATGTGTGAAAACCACATCTTTTTCTTTTTGTTTAAAACCCACATTCCCTAACATACTTTGGACATTATCCAGGGATATTTTCCATGAGTGGTAGGGAGGAGGATGCACCATGTGTGGGATGCTGAATATCTTCATTCCAACTCAGGCTGCCATTGGGTTAATGGATGAATGTTAATTTAGATTACCAAGACTCCAATTAGGTCAACAGGTTAATCAGAGCCGGAAGCTGGGAAAAGCATTAGTCACAATTTAAATAGAACACCGAGCATGATTTCCCCTCTGCTGAAAGAGGATTAACACCTCTGGCCTTCATAATGTTTAATATAAATACATGCCCATATATATGTTACTTTTTATTTATTAGTGTCACAAATTACATGAACACTGCAATGAAGTTACTGTGAAAATCCTCTAGTTGGGTACATTGAGGGAGAATTTAGCTTGGCCAATGTACCTAACTAGCACGTCTTTCAGGCAAGAAACTGGAGCAGCCGGAGGAAACCCACACAGACATGGGGAGAACATGCAGACTCCACACAGACAATGACCCAGGGATCTAACTGAACTCGGGATCTGGCACTGTGAGGCAGCAGTGCCAAACAGTGTGACACCATTGCGTTCATGCTGAGCCATTCTGCCCCAGCAGTGTCCGCCTATCCCGGTCCCAGTTTCAGCAGCATTAGGGGCCTGGCCACTCTCCCTAACGGAATGGCAGACATGGACGTAGCCAGTTATGGGAAGATCACTGGGAATATTGTGCCAGAATGTTGGGAATTGAGGGCTAGGTGTCCTCATTTAGTTCCAAAAGCGGGTGAACTGAGGTAGTATTAAAATCCAGACCTCCAACTCTAAGGAAACTCTGAGACATAAGCAGATCAGGAAGAGTGATTAGCAGTGATTGTGCTGTCTTTTTTTTGTACAGCAGTTGGAAGCAGGAAAAGCAAGAAGAGTACAGCAACATGAGCAAGAAACAGAAAGGATCTATCTTTGGATTCAATGGTATAATGCCACTGGGGATTGATTAGTGCAAGAAAGGTTACCCGAGACTGAATACAGACAAAAGTCCAATCAACGGCTTCAGATAGTTTAAATATAGAGTGATCAAACCACAAACTAGGATCTAATTGAACTTTATTTGCTTCCCTTGATAATCCTCTGAGTGCCACACTGTAAGAAATCATTACCAACTCAAATAATGACTCATCTTTTAAGTTTTAATCAGATACCCAGTTAACTGAATGGAGTAACAATCAAGAAACAAAAGATAACTCCTACCTGGGAAATGGCTGTGAACCAATAATCAAATTCCTCATACTTTCCATAGCTTGCGTTTCATAATAAACGCCACAAAAATTAGCTGCCCAATCAATTTATTAACGCAGTTTGCATCCACCGTTTAGTTCAGGTGATTGTACACAGCTGGAATTAGTACTTATAATAAATCAAACGTATTTAAAACAAGGTTAGACTGGCAAAATACTGCGTATGTTGGAAATCTAAAAAAGAAAAGAAAATGCTGGAAAGACTCAGCACACCTGGTAGTGTCTGTGGAGAGAGAAATAGAGTTAATATTGGGGGGAGTTTTCCTATGCCAACCACCACAGGAGTCGTAGCGGGTGAGGGTGGGGTCAGACAATGCAAAGATCCATTGACCTCGAGTGGGATTTTCTTTTTTAGGAGGGAGCGTAGCTGGAAAATCCACCCATTGAATCCAATTTGATCTCAGAATCAAGCTGGACTCAAAATGTTGAACCATAGAATAGAGTATCTCCTGTGCAGAAGGAGCCATTCAGCCCATTGAGTTTGAACCGACTTTCCAAAGAGCATCTTACCTAGGCCCAGCTCCCTGCCCTATCCCCGTGACGTTGCACATTTACCTTGACTAATCCACCTAATCTATACACCTTTGGACTGTGGGAGGAAACCAGAGGAAACTCCGCTTCTCTCTCTTCATACATGTTGCCAGACCTGATGAGTTTTTCCAGCATTTCTGTTTTAATTTTGCATTTAAAAAGAGGTACTGCACCTATTAAATGTACGAATAAAATTTGGTTTATTGAATTTTAAATGTTGCCCCATTCGGGTATTGCTCCAATTAAATTGGTTCTTCAATCTGAAGCCCTGGGTTTGACCTGAGATTTACATCTGGATCTGAGATAGGGGGTTGACTCTTAACTACTTCTGAAATAGCTGAGCAAACCATTCCGTCCAAGGGCAATTAGACATAGATTAGCAAATTCTGGCACTTCTAGTGACACCCACACTCCCAAGGAAAAAAACTGTTTACAAAACAAATAACTGGGGATAAGGCCCCCATAACTGGGGTCTCGGTCATCTCAATTGATGCTGTCCAAGTGCAATTAGTCCTACTCCCCACTACTCTGGGACATGTCCCTGGGTAACATCAGAACTATGTTCTGTTTTTCCCTAGCACCTGGAGAATACCTGTGTGAAGGAACATCTCACAGAAGTTAAAGCTATTACTCTGTGCTGGGTACAATTTCTGGACTGGGCTGCAATGAATGAAAGCACGATCCCAAATAAATATTCTGAATCAACAATGCTCGGAGTGAAGTATTCAGTGGCGGTTAACAGTGTTTGACATTTGTGACAGGATTGGTCAAAGCTAGTACGTATGCAGAGAACAAAAGGTGACCTCACCAAGTCTTGTTAAAATGAGAATGGGTACGTTGAGTGATCAAAGCATTTTAGGGATTAATGAGCTTTTACAAATCTGTTAACTTTTTGTACTCCAATGGTTTATTGTATTATCTGAACTCTTCAGTCAGATTACATTCTTGGATTTTTTTTTCTACCACAAGGTAACTATTACACTTGCTCAACGGAAAAGATTATAATACATCTCATTATTCAACTATCTTTTTAGAATACAAACTTCACACAAAGGCTTACGGAAACCTCTGTTCCCATACAGCCACTAAAGCTAGGTTGATTGAAAATCTCAAAACCAGATCTAAGGCATGCAAATGGAGTGAAGATACAGATCAGCTGTGATTTCGTTGAACACTTGACAGATTTGAAGCACTGAAATGGCCTCATTCTGTTCCTATCTTGCTTTTGGTATAGATAAGACCAGAACATGCATGGAATCAGATATTCAGTTCAACACTGGTTTAAAATCTAGTATCCCTTCGAGACTGCAGCTTATTCAAACTGGTTGTTGAGGATGATAGATAGGATTGTCCCAGGGCCTGTTCCTGCTTTGGCCAGGCCTCTAGTGAGGTTGCATTATCAGATTACCTGCTCCAGAGAAATTCCCAGGATATGTAGGATGCAAGTTCACAGATGAAAAATATTTATGGTTGATTTGATTTGATTTATTATTGTCACATGTATTCACATAGTGAAAATGATTGTTTCTTGTGCGTTATACATATAAAGAGAAGGAATGGAGAGAATGCAGAATGTAGTGTTACAGTCATAGCTAGGATGTAAAGAAAGACCCACTTAATGCAAGGTATTTTCATTCAAAAGTCTAATGGCAGCTGGGAAGAAGCTGTTCTTGAGTTGATTGATATGTGACCTCAGACTTTTGTACCTTTTTCCTGACGGAAGAAAGTGGAAGAGAGAATGCTCTTTGGCAATTCATGCAGATTGTAGATCTTACAAATTGTCGGAATTTTTTTTTAAAAGAAAAGCTACAGACCATCCACAACAGTGGGTGGCGATGGCCCAGTGGCAAGGAGCAGTGCTCTGAAAGCTCCTGGTTCCAATTAAATCTGTTTGGCTTTAGCCTGGTGTTCTGAGACTTCTTACTAGTAGTATTATCACTAGACTATGAATCTAGAATTTCAGCTAACATTCTGGGGACTCGGGTTCGAATCCCGCCACAGCAGATGGGTAAAATTTGAATTCAATAAAAAATATCTGGAATTAGAAATGCTACAGATGAAACCATTGTCAATTGTTGGGAAAGGTTCACTAATGTCCTTCAGTGAAAGAAATCTGCCATACTTACTCAGTCTGGCTTATATGTGACTCCAGATCGACAGCAACGTGGTTGATTCTCAGCTGCCCTCTGAATGAGGGCAACTAGGGATGGGCAATAAATGTTGGCCAGCCAGCGATGCCCATGTCTCACAAATGAATAAAAACAGATGGATTTCCTGTCAAAGGATATTGAACTTGCAATGAAATGGGAAGGCTAATAATCAAGTACATGGGAATTTTAGTAGGCCATTCAGCCCCTCTATTTCATGCTTTATATTTGTACCTCAGGGATTACAATTATGAGTAATACAACATACTTACCTCACAGAAACAGTCAGTTCAGCTCAATCAGTGGACGGCGGCGCGGGCTCGTTGGGCGAAGGGCCTGTTTCCCGTGCTGTGTTGTTCTTTGTTCTTTGTTCAGTCCATGTTAGTGTTTGTGCTCCACATAAGCCATCTCCAATGCCTCTTCATCTAACCCCATTGAAATATTCTGTCATTCTTTGTCTCTCAGTTATCTAGCTTTCTTTTGAAAGTATGAATGTTATTTGCTTCAATTATTCCTATGGATTTATTAGCAATTAAGTTACTCTTATGGCCGTTAGATCTCCTCTTGCCTGCAAGTGGAAATATCTGCTCTAAATTTACCCTACCAAACCCTTACATAGTCTTGAAGACACCAGTTAGGTCATCAATTCTTTTCCAGAGAGCAGAACTCTCTAGTTTGATCCTTGCCAATAGATATAGCCTCTCTTTTCTGGGGTCAGAGTCAAAGCATCTTTGCTAGTACCTTTCTCTTCTTCTCACAGCTGTCCATAATGCTCCAAGTTAGGTCTAACCAAGGTTGTTCTATCCCAGATAGCCAAGTGGTAAGCATAGAACTGCAGTCTAATCTTTACACATGTCATGAATATGCATCTCCAAACCCAACAACCATATATTCAGTCTGCTCCTATAAATCAGAATCCAACTGAATCCCAATTAATACCCACTGCCCAGATACAATTAAAGAATTAATTAACTACACAATCAATAGAAGTTTTGTACAAGTTTGACAGAACTTTCAATTCTCTCTATAGAAGTAAATCCAAGTGCTTAGTTTGCTATTTTTATAACCCTATGGGCGGAATTCTCCGGCCACGCTGGTTTAAAAGCTGGAAATTCCTACCTGACTGTCAATGGGCCTTCACATTGCTCACAACACCCCCGCAACAATTTCAGTGGTGGGCGGGGTGGGAGAATTCCAGCTGTAATCTATGTATCAGTCTCCCCGGTCTCTCCATTCTCCAACATGTTTAGACATTTAGTTTACACAGATTGTGCTCTCCTTCTTCCTGCAAAAATGCTTTTTGTCATTGTCCATGAATGTTTAATAACTTGTTTACATAGACATGCAAATCTCTTTCAGAGTTCCTCATTTCTCATCATTTAAAAAAATCCCAATTTGGTCTTTGTTTACAAACTGTCATGGTGACTATTTATAGATTTATTTGAAATAGAGATGTGTTATGTGTATATATTGAAAAGAACACTTTCAATAAACTAAGGACATTGGGCTACAGCAGCTATGTTGCATTTGCACATGACACAAGCTGCTTTATGGAGACAGAATCCAGAGTTCTCAGAGACAGTGGCTAAGGTAAGCCCAGGTTGGAACGAGAGAACTTGACCCACCTCTTGGGTTAACATATACTGGATTTGAACTCACAGTCAGAGAGACTGCCTTATTCCTATCTATCTTTTTCTCTCAAACCTTTCCCATAGCTGAGCTGTTTGTGAATCAGGAACCCAGCAGAAGACCTCAATGTGCAAACTAAAAGTTCTTACAATGGGGGTTGTGAATCAACACTGTCTTCAAGAGGAAAAGAAATCAACCAACAATGACCACCACAGGTCATTTACTCCAGTAAGATATCCTAATACCAGCAGATACAATGGGAAGTGACCCTTCAGCCATAAGAAAGTTTCTGAACAATCCATGCATTTATGCATTTAAGCCAGAATACTTTACCTTTTACTTGGTTTTTTCAGACCTGATATTTTGCAGAATTTTCCTTATCCTTTGCATGCTTGTAGGGGTTTGCTACATGTTGTGTGGGTTGTTTTTGCATTAATTGAACATATTTAAATAATTTTGTAAATAATGTCTACATGTTAACACAAGTGTGTTTTAGCAATAAAATTATCACCTCACTTGTTAACTTAAGGAACTTAGCTTACACTGAGCCTCATAGACTTGAATTGACAAAGTCACTTTTTTTTGGTTATAATTCAAATATTGTTATAACCAGCCCAGTGGGACAAAGACAGAGGACAACTTGGGTGACTGTGCGCAGAATTTACACATTCTTCTTGTGTCTGCATGGGTTTTCTCTGGGTGCTCTGGTTTCCTCCCATAGTCCAAAGATGTGCAGGTTAGCTGGATTGACCGTGCTAAATTGACCCTTAATGTTTCAAGGTGTGGAGGTTAGGTTGGTAAGCCATTGTAAATATGCTGGTTAAGGGGTAAGATGGAGGGGAGGGCTCTTTTGGTTAGTAGTGCAGACCTGATGGGCTGAATGACCTCTTTTTGCACTGTAGAGATTCTACGGTACTTGAGGTTCTGGAAGCAAGCCTGCATGTCCAAGAACAACATTAAAATATGAATAACATTGCAAGATATTTTATTGGGTAGGCACATTAAATTGCAATAAATCTTTCTGTGAATTAATGGCTGCTATTTTCCAACTAGATATCAGGCTTCTGATATAGGATATTTAATAAGACATTTTTGAATGCAGCTGGCAGAGGGAAACACGTAACAGCAAGGGAACTAGACTTTGCCTAAAATCCATCAGTAGGCAGAGAATTTGGTATTTACTTCCCTATTTGAGGAACCAAACCATATTTTCTTTGCAGAGATTTTATTGTACCCTGACTGGAGAGATGTCCACAAAATCTGCAGTAAATGATGGTGAATCAATCTTCATAAACTTCTGATCCTTTTCTTTCACGGACCAAAAAGGGAATCGCGGGCCTGCGATGCTTCAAGACCTCATCCTGAAGAAAGTGATGTGACAGTGAAGTTTTGCATTTTTATGAATGAAGTGCATGCTGCCTCTTTATAATCATCATGTGTGTGTGTCTGGATGCTGCCAATGCCTCTACTTTCTCAGGAGACTAAGGAAATTTGGCACTTCCGCAATGACTCTCACCAACCTTTACAGGTGCATATAAAAAACATTCTTTCTGGTTGCATCACAGCTTGATATGGGTTCTGTTCCACCCAGGATGGCAAGGAACTACAAAAGGTTGTGAATGTTAGCCCAATCCATCATGCAAACCGACCTCCCATCCAATGACTCTGTCCATACTTCCCATTGCCTCGGCAAAACATCCAACATAATTAAGGACTGCTCGCACCCTGAACATTCTCTCTTCCACCTTCTTCCATTGTGAAAAAGATACAAAAGTCTGAAGTCACGTACCAACCAACTCAAGAACAGCTTCTTCCCTATTGCCATCAGACCTTTGCATTAAGTTGATCTTTCTTTACGCCCTAGCTATGATTGTAACACTATATTCTGCACTCTCTTATTTCCTTCTTTATGGATGGTGTGCTCTGTCGGTATAGTGCAGAAGAAACAATATTCTTCACTGTATGTTAATACACGCGACAATAATCAAATTAAAATCAAAATCAAATTTGGGTGTCGAGTAATAAACATCTTCCCTTTTTAAACAACACTGCTAGGAAACCTGTAGTTTGTCTGTTCAGCACTCATGGGGTTAAAACAAATCCATCAGTCAAAAAGTTGGAAAGGAGACAACTCCCCACCCCCACCGCCTGAAGCCTCCCCGTCCAAAACAAAATGAGCTCTCACACTCCCACATCAGTTGCCATCTGTCAATGTTTGCCCACACACTGTCCTTTTGTGACTTTTGTGTTCTCGTGAGACATTTACTGTACTCCCCAATTAATTGTCATCTGCAGAATTGAAAGCTCTTTGCTCCCACATAGTTCAGCTAATTGAAAAAGCATCCTTTTAACCTCCTGATCAGTTGACCAGATGGCATTCATTCTCTAAGTTTGAAATGCTGGCTAGCTCCATAAGGATCAATTAATATTGCCACCACCCAAAACAATTAGAGCCTAGTGTAAGAAAGCGGAGAAATTATAGGCTTTTTTTTGCATTCACAGGATGTAGGCGTCACTGGCTGGGCTAGCATTGATTATCCATCCCTAATTGCACATCAGTTAAGTGTCTCACTTGGACCATTTCTAAGGGTGGGGTTTAGAGTCAATCATATTGCTGTGGATCTGGAGTCACGTTTAGGTTGGACCAGGTAAGAATGGCAGATTTCCTCCGCTCAAGGATAACAATGAATCTGATGAGTTTTTACAACAATCCAAAAATGGTCTCATAATCAACAGCAGACTTTTAATTCCAGATCTTTAAATTGAATTCAAATCTGCTATAATCAAACCCAGATCCTTACGCTGGGTCTCCAGCCCAGAGACAAACCATTATATCAGCACCTCTCCACTGAGGTGAATAAGGTGGAGTTTTAAACTGAAGGTTTTGCCCTGTTTAGCACAGGACGCCAACTTGACAAAAGAATTGAAGCCTGGGCTCGGAAATAGCCAATCAGGGGATTGTAAGCAGCGAATGGTGCTTAAATTACCAATTCGTGTTCACTATGCTAGTTAGTACGTGTCCAAATCTCCTTCCCTAATAGCTATCAGTTGATTCAGAGTAAACCATTATTGCAGAAGATTTTGAGTGCTTTTTGAAAGTTTTTCACTTTTAGCTCCTCATTCGCTGTTGGGGGGTTTGAAGAGAACTTGAAACACATCAGAAGACTTTCCAGAATATCATCAAAACTTCACCAACACTCTCGTCAACATTTATTCCAGACAATCTCTAGTTACTTCACCACAACAAGCAAGTGTTGGGCTATTCAACTTCATTGAAGTCCCAAGGAGAAAAGACAATGCTTGGCAATCAGCATCTTGCAAGAGGGTGGCCTCTCTTTGTCTGTAGGAGAGTGTGAGGTTGAGCAGAGGAAACCAGCTTCTGGAGGAGAGAGAGGGCAAGGTAAACGCCTTGATCCTCCACCTTCTATTGGTTTCAGGACATCCCTTCCTCCGCAGGATGTCTGGAACTGTGTCCCAAGAAATGGAATGCCCTTTCCCTCGGTGCCTGAGCCATCCCGAAACCTGATTTTTGATTTGATATATTTTTGTCACATGTATTAGCATACAGTGAAAAGTATTGTTTCTTGTACACTAATACAGACAAGGCACCATGTTCATAGAGAAGTAATTGAGAGAGAGCAGAATATAGTGTTATAATCATAGCTAGGATGTAGAGAGAGGTCAACTTAGTGCAAGATCGGTCCATTCAAAAGTCTGATCACAGCAGGGAAGAAGCTGTTCTCAAATCGGTTGGGACATATTGTCAGGCTTTTGTCTCTTTTCCCTGACAGAAGAAGGTGGAAGAGAGTATATCCGGGGTGCTGGCTTCTTTTCGGAGGCAGTGGGAAAGGTAGACTGTGTCAATGGGTGGGAAACTGGTTTGTCTGATGGACTGGGCTTCGTTCATGACTCTTTGTAGTTTCTTTGTGATCTTGGGCAGAGCAGGAGCCCATACCAGGCTGTGATACAATCAGAAAGAATGCTTTCTAAGGGGCATCTGTAAAAGTTGGTGAGAGTCGTAGTGGACATGCCAAATTTCCTTAGTCTTCTGAGAAAGTAGAGGTGTAGGTGGGCTTTCTTAACTATAGTGTCATCATGGAGGGATTGGGACAAGTTGTTAGCGATCTGGACACTTAAAAACATGAATCTCTTGATCATTTCTACTTTGACTTGCTGCTGTGTCAGATGGAACATCCTACATCTTCAATGGAAGTGTGTGCCTGTAGCCCAACATCTCTGCTTCACAAAATCTGTGTCTAATCAGTTCGAGTACAAAACCTGTAAATGTCTGTTTCAGCTCCTCCAGGTAAATTGCAGTGATCAGCAATGAGATCCAAAAACCAGACACCAAATCCAGGCTTTCAAACCAGCACTTAATTGGCTGTCATTTTCACCTTTTCACCAAAGTAACCCTCACCTGAACACAAGGATCAATCAAAAGTCGCGAGGATTTATAAGTTCAAACAAGATCTTGTACCTCCTTGTAAAAATGAAGCAGCAGCAACTCAGGTTTTCAAGGAGTAAAAGTGTTAATGATGATGAGTTTTCCTCTGAAGATATAATGGGGAACTTTCTTTTCCTTCCTGCTATGGGCATCATCGCGGGCAAGGGGGGGTCAGACTATGCAAAGGTCTGTTGACCTTGGGTAGAGTTTTCTGGTTTTGGGGTGAAGATGGCCAGGAAATCCCACCCACACTCTTTACCCAATTACATTCAACAAATTTCTTTGTTTGTTCAGTCTCCTGAGTACTTCATTACTTGTTACTTCTTTTGTTCAGCTGATCCTTTCATTAAAACTGATATGCCTCATTATGTACATGCAACTGGGAGTTCAGAAGAATTATCTCAGCAGAGGGTTCTGCTTTGGCAAGTGCAGAGAATGATTGATTTGCAGAATGGACATCTTTAACTGGTCCTTGCTCTCTGTCTCAATGTTGCTTTGAACACCCTGGAGAGATATGGCGTGTTTTAAGCTTTTGCTATTGGTAGGTTAATGGTCTGTCTGATTGACACTTTAATGGGGTTGCAAGAACAGCAGCTTTTTTAAACAAAAGATTTGAGATTGGACTTGGAGCATCTACACACATACCAATCTTACTACAGGGTTTAGTGGCTCTGTACAGAGTGTGTACTGGGTGAATGGGCACAACTGAGACATGTGCTGGCATCGGTACATGGGAGTAGGCTGTATAGGGCACATGAGATGGCATGCAAGGTATAATAGGCTTTAGAGAGTGGATACTGAGGGGCTTCCACTTTCAATACAACAGGGATGTAGTTTCAGTGAAAGAAGAAGGGGCTTCTATCCAGCTCATTTCAGCACTCAGCCACCTTAACAGCTACGGGGGCCTGATTCTCACATTCCCCATCAGAGTGGAAATTGCTCCATTTGGGGCCTTTCTCCCAAAGTGATCTAGCGAATCGGGATATTTGCCCTGAGTCCAGCTATTGTACTCGATAGGAAAAATCCATACATTATAATTTACACTCTGCCTCAAAGCAGGCCAGTTCTCCAGGTCTCTGTACCCCAAGACAGTCTTTTCATTTCCCAACTACATCCTTCTTTTTCCTCGAAATTGTCCCTCCATAATGCTCCTTACTAGTCTAATTCCTTTGACATTGCGCTCGACTCAATTTTTGCCTTTTCGACTCTGCCTTTTCCTACTCACATTCAGCAAATGTCTTTGCTCATTCCTTCGCCGCATCACTTATGGTTACTTTTTTGTCCTCCTAATCCTTCCACTTTCCTCAAATTACTTCCTGCATAATTTCAACGCCACTTGTTAGGGTCCATCCGGAAATCATTTCCTCATGTCCATGGCAACAATCTTTCACAGCAAATCTCTCAGACCCCGTGAGTCAAAATATAACTTCATTCACATATCCTCTTGCACAGAGGGTCACAGAATGGGATCATGAACCACTGACAAATGATGTGCAAACTATAAATTGTACAAGACACCACCAAACCCTCACTGGGTTATACAAGCAGGCTATAAGATAAAACAGAGGGCCCACACTAAGCTCCAAGAGAAAGAACTGTGGGCAATTCTGGTCACCACATTATAGGAAGGATGTGATGGGGGTGCAGAGGAGATTCACCAGGATGCTGCCTGGGATGGAGCATTTAAGTTTTGGTAGGTTTGGTCTATTTTCAATTAAGCAGGAAAGACTGAGAGGCCGACTTAATTGATGTTTACAAAACTGAGGGGCATGGACTGAATGGATAAGGAGCAGCTGTTCCCCTTAGTTGAAGGTTCAGTCAGGAGGGAACACAGATGCAAGTGAGGAGCAGGGAGGGTATGCGGTGAAAAAGCTTTTTACCCAGAGAATGGTGATGGTCTGGATATGCTGTCTGGGAGGGTGGGAGAGGCGGGTTGCCTCAGATCCTATAAGGAGTACCTCAATGAGTCTTGGGACATCATAACATTCAAGGCTATGGATCATGTGCTGGACTAAGTGGGAGTTCAAGTGTTTCTTTCATACAGACTTGATGGGCCAAAGGGCCTCTTCTGAATTGTATGATTCTAAGATTCTGTGAAGCAGACGCAAAGTTAACTAGATTTCAATACTTCCAACATCAGAGGAAACTCCAAGTCTGCTTGTGAAAAAGACATGTTCGATGCTTTAATAGAGACTGTTTCATTCTCAGCGCAAGATTATACCCAACAATACATATTGCTGGTTGATGTTTCTTTATATATGCAGTATATATTAGTGTAACAATTTATATATTAGTATAATTAATCATTATTCAACATCTGTTCATCTCACCACCTTAAACGATGGGGATATTTAACATCCATCAACAAAATCTACGAGATACTAACAGCCAGTCCCAAAACACAGTGCTGATTAGCAATTTTCATTTCTTACAGCAAAATTCAAACCAAACATCACTGAGTCGAAAATATTCTGCTCTATCCACTTTTGATTTAAAGCAGAGACTACACATTTGCTCATAGTGTCTACATCTGTTTGCCAGTTTTGTCCAACTGCTTCATCCATTAATCTTTGGAATATTATGCTTCCAACCACCTTGCTTGCAATGTTGCCCATCCACATGTCATTAGCAAACTTATTTTTTATCCCAAATCTAAATTGTTAATTAATTTGTGGAGATGCTGGCATTGGACTGAGGTGGCCACTGTAAGAAGTCTCACACAACCAGGGTCAAAGTCCAACAGGTTTATTTGGAATCATGAGTTTTCGGAGTGCTGTCCTTTCATCAGTGAATCAATTACTATGGTCAATCATTGAGGCCCAAATTCAGATCCTTACTCCTCACAATTTGCCACATGCAATGGAAGTACCCACCCATTATTCCAAATTTATCTCGTAACACTGAGCCAATTTCCCACTCAGATCAAAAATTTATCAACTCCATGAGCTTCAAGTGTAGCTAATAGTCTTGCATCATAAACATTCGCTGAAATTCTTCCATCTCACTCGCCACGGGGATGTAACAGGCGAGTCAGGAAATTTGGCGGACCATTTAAAGGTCTGTTGAGCTCAGGCAGAAATTGGGCACCCATTATCAAATACTTACTGGAGATCCATGTAAATATTGTACATAGTCTTCCATAGTCCTCGGGCTGTCCCACCTACCATGGGAATCGTTCTGGGTGGGGGTGAAGTATGCAAAGATCCCTTGATCTTGGGTGGGAACTTCTAGGCTTGGGGTGAGTTTGGCTGGGAAATCCTGCCCCTCATCTTTAGTCATCTCTTCAAAACATTAAATCAGATTCACCAGACATTACCCACACTTTGTCAGTTACTGCTGTGTCTCTCTAATCAGCTAAAAATGTTGAAGCAGTTCTGTCACTTCGTCCTTAATTATAGACACCAGTAATTTCACAGCAAACAGATGTTAGTCTAACTGATCTGTTTCCTTGATTTTCCTCTCTTACCTCTCCTGGGGCAGGCCCAATTTTCCACTCTAAATGGACGATCCCTGAATTGACAGAGCTGGGGAAAGTTAATTAATTTGCTGGAGTTTTTTGGAAGATGTTTCAGAGAGGGTTGATGAGGGTAATGCTGCTGATGTGGCATACTCAGATTCTCGAAAGGGATTTGATACAGTGCCACACAAAGTGTGGTTCATGCCAGTAGAGAAAGCGAATGGAGTCTATTCTCACTGGGAAACCAGCTACTTACACTCGAGGGCACAATTACACATGCGCAGCTGTGTGTTCGGTACAACAAAACAGAAGTTAAAAAGCTACACAGCTTAAAAAAAAGTCTCAGTCTTTGCTCTGTCTGCGGGAAGCAGAGGGTGAAATGTTGTGGCTGTTAAGTCGGATGATTCTAGTCATGCTGATATCAGCAGTTGATCATTTGGCTTGAAGACTCCTGGGTTTTGCAGGTGTTCTTTTAGCTTTTATATTTAGGACTCACACTCAAATTAGAAAGAAATGAAAAGTATGTGTGTGCATTTTCATGATTTTTCTCTCACTATAATAATGAATATATTCACTCTTTCTTTAACTCAAAAAGACCTGCTTAAAGTGACTCCTTTTAAAACATAAGAATCATAGAATTCCTGCAGTGCAGAAGGAGGCCATTTGGCCCATTGAGCCTGCGTTCCCACCCAGGCTCTATCCCACGTATTTACCCCTGCCAATCCCCCTGACACTAAGGGACAATTTAGTATAGATAATCAACCTAACCTGATCAACTAACCATTTGTGGACTGTGGGGGAAAACTGGAGCATGCGGAGAAAACACATGCAGAGATGGGAGAACATGCAAACTGCACACAGTCACCCGAGGTCAGAATTGAACTCGGGTCCCTGGCACTGTAAGATAGCAAGGCCATCTATTGTGCTACCGTGCTACCCATAAATACCCTTGGACTGGGAAAAGCTACCCCAGTGTGGATAAGTTAACCTTGCTGTGACCAATCAATAGGGTTGAATAAAGATGTGAACCAATTCATCCCTCCTCACCCAGGTTGTAACAATAATAAAGTCATCTTAGGAACTGAATTGTTCCTATCTTGAAATTACAAGTTCTTACCAGCAGTTCTCCAGGAATGGGTTTCACACGTAGAATGGTTTCACCCTTTGCCTCATTACTGAGAGGAGTATATAGATGACAAAGCATCTGCTACTCACTGCACCACAAGTCCTTCATACAGGAACTATATAAATGCAAGTCATTGCTGAATTTCAAAAGTTTTGTAGACAATGCCACTTGCACCCACAGTCAGGTATATTAGCAGATATGGGACTCGGTATTTTATCAATGTGAGATGTGTTAAATTGCTGAGTCTCCCTTGCATTTACTGAGTTATTTCTGATTTTTACTAGGGTTTTGATGACTGCACTCACTTGGCAGTGTGCACCGCAAATAAGTCAGCATAATACCTCAAAACACATTTTGGATCAAAAAATTATTTTACTTTGGGCATCATTGGAGTAAAAATGCCATCACATTTTGGCTCATTGTACCTCTGATATTTGATGACAAATAGAAGGTTTGATTTTCCTTGACGTTACATCACCTCAATTTTATTGCCAGATCTTTTTGAGTTAATTTAATAACGTTCTCAGCCCTCTTCAAAAAGAGAACATAGAAGCGTAGAAAAACTACAGCACAAACAGGCTCTTCGACCCACAAGTTGCGCTGAATATGTCCCCACCTACTAGGCTTACTTATAACCTTCTATCTTACTAAATTCCATGTACTTATCCACTAAATTCCATGTAGTTATTCTTGCATTTCTGCATCATCTTTCATAACTTCAGGATTTTACAACAAATGAAATCATTCAGAAATATAGCCATTAAAATAATGTAGGCAATGCAGCAGCTATTTAGTAGGTAGTAAGACACAATTAATGACCAGCTAGAGATGGGTGTTTTCTAATTATTTTGTTTAAGGGTTAAATATTGCTTTGATCTCCAGGAAGAACTTCCTTGTTCTTCCTCAAAAGTGTTACATTCAACAGGCAGGACCTGGCATTTGCAGCTCATCATTGAGAAGACACCTTTGACAGTGCAGCACTCCCTCAGCAATATGCTGGAGAGACAACCTGCAGTATGGCTTGGATTGCTTCTCTTGAGGTGGGTAGGGGAAGTTGAGAAAATCCCCAGCTCACAAGAAAAGTGTACACAGTGGTGGGCCGGGCGTGGACTGCAGTCAGACCAGCTGGTCCGAGGAGAAGTGTAAAGGTACCACACAGCAAGTGTGCAGAAATTCCTGCCTCATTGCTATGGGACGTTCTTCCAGTGAAGAAAAAGCACACTGGCCCTCCAGCCCTCATCCTTCAAACCTCCTTCACCTTCCAAATGCCCCATCCATGCCACCTCATGGCATCCCTACAGACCACCCATGTCCTGATGCTAAGCTCTGCCCATTCACCCACTCTCTATGTTGCCTCTTGCTGTAATCAATCACCCACCCTGATGTCCCCTCATGCTCACATTTCCAGGCTCCACCATTCCATCCCTCCCTTATGTGCTCTCATGTCCCCCATGCAAAGAACATACATAAGAAATAGGAGCAGGAGTAGGCCATCCAGCCCCTCGAGCCTGCCCCCCCATTCAATAAGATCATGGCTGATCTGCAGTGATTAAGTACCACTTTCCCGCTTTCATCTTAAAGCTCTGCCCTTTCATGCATCCCCCCGTGTTACTTCATGCCAAGTGATCCAGAACCATGCCCTTCTATGCCCATTGACCCACTGTACACTTTTAGAACCAATGGACAACATAACATACAGTGGAATATATAAGAAAACTTTGAAAAATGTAGTCCATTAAGAAATATGCCAGTAGTAAGCTTATAAATCATCCAGGCCCTATGAAATTTTAAAAACTACAAATCCCTTGAAACCACTTAAATTGTGTCAACAAACATTATGAAATTGACCATGGAAATCAGAGTCCCTGAGTTGTCAATCAAACAAGGTTTCTTCTGGAAAGCAGGCATTCTTGTAATCTCACAGTTATACAGGCTCTCATAGGAGGTTGTAACTTGGCATGGAGCCATCAGAGAACCTTTTGATCTTATTTTTTAAACGGTCTCCTTGTGCAGATTAAGATTCATTATTCTCTAAGAAGATGTGAACAACAACCCTGTAAAATCCCAGCCTGACTTCATGAACATTTAGAGTACTAGGACATTCTGATTTCCACAATGGATTGGGGAGTGTCGGACGCGGAGCTTCTGACAGGAAGAAGCCAGCATCTTTGAAAGGCACTCCTGAAAATTAAACACTCTGGGAAAGGGGCCGGGAATCCTGGAATCGGATCCCAACTGTCATTTTTAAAGAGCTCTCCCTCAGCCTGATTCAGTAAAAATCCAAGTCCATATGTCTCAGATTCTGAAGCGGGACTCGAACTGCCAACTTCCAGCTCAGAAGTGACACATTACAGTTAGCTGCTGTGATGCTATCACATGGGGCTGAATATAATTGTACGCCTCGTATATTAATAATCGGAGAGAGTCAAGTCCACGTATGCACGACAACTGAATTTTATTCTTGAAACCAGCTCGCTCTGGGCTGCTTTGACCTGAGCTAGCCTTGCTCTGTGTCACTGTCAAGCAAGTCTGGCTAGAATGGAGGCATGAATGTGTTTGTATTTTCAAATAGGTTTACCAGCTATAAAGCTGATCTCTGCTCACATGAATAATGCTAGGCAGGATATGCACCCAGATACTTCAGCTACACTGGTGTAATCCATATGGGAGATCCAACGGGACAAACCTCTATATAGTGCTGTTTCTGAACCCATGCTAAAAAAAGCAGATGTCGCAACAATCATCATTTTGATATTCCTTCTGGGAATGTGGTTGTCACCAGCTGGAAAGCATTTATTGTCCATCCCTAATCACTCAAACTGAGTTGCTCGCTAAACCATTTCAGAGGGCATTTAAGAGTCAGCCACATTGCTGTGGGTCTGGAGTCACATGTAGGCATGTATAACATAGGTGTGAATGGCAGATTTCCTTCCCTAAAGGATATGATCACAGGTTATATCACAGCTTGGTATGGCTCCTGCTCTGTCCAAAACCGCAAGAAACTACAAAGGGTTGTGAACGAAGCCCAGTCGATCATGCAAACCAGCCTCCTATGCATTGACTCTATCTACACTTCCTGCTATCATGGAAAAGCAGACAGCGTAACCAAGGACTCTACACACCCCAGACATTCTCTCTTCCATCTTCTTCCTTTGGGTAAAAGATACAAAAGTCTGAGATCCCATATCAACTGAATGAAAAGCAACTTCTTCCCTGTTGCCATCAGCCTTTTGAATGGACCTGTCTCGCATTAAGTTGATCTTTCTCTATACTTTAGCTATGACTGTAACACTACATCCTGCATTGCCTCCTTTCCTTCTCTATGAACAGTATGCTTTATCTGTACAGCACAGAAGAAAGAGTTCTTTTCACTGTATATTAGTACATGTGACAATAATAAATCAAATTAGTGTACCAGATGGATTTTTATGACAATTTTATGGTCATCATTAACCTTTTAATTCCAGATTTTTATCACTGAATTCAAATGCCATGATGGGATTCAAACACCTCCACCCGGACATTATATGGATTACTAGTCCACTGACAATACCGCTATGCCATGCTTTCCATATTCTATCTTTCAATGCATATTAAACTCTGGGCCTCTCTGCCTTCTCACTGGACATAAAATATCACACGGCAGGCACTATTTCAAAGAAGATAAGGGATTTCTCCATGATCCACTGGCCAATATTTACTCCCAAAAGCAACATCATTAAAAGCAGATTATCTTGGTGTTGCCAAACTGCTGTTTGTGGAACCTTACTGTGCAAATGTTGGCAGCTCTGTTTTCCACATCAAGCAATGACTACACTTCAAAAGTATTTCACTGGCTGTTTTTTTCAATTACAGATGTATAAAAGTTGCTGGAGATCTTGTGGCAGTGTCCTTGCCTCTGCGCCAGATGTTCAAGGTCCAAGTTCCCACCTTTTCTCCTTAAA
The DNA here is from genome assembly GCA_024679065.1 of Sphyrna mokarran. Taxonomy (NCBI): domain Eukaryota; kingdom Metazoa; phylum Chordata; class Chondrichthyes; order Carcharhiniformes; family Carcharhinidae; genus Sphyrna; species Sphyrna mokarran. The sequence continues at coordinate 40,943,370 of JAGIQG010000022.1, forward strand.
TTGTCTCAAATTTGGTTTCAATGCATAGATCTATAAACATAAACAGGGATCATGAGTAGAAGTGGGAACATTGGGGTGGCGGCGCAGGCTCGTTGGGCCGAAGGGCCTGTTTCCCGTGCTGTTTTGTTCTTTGTTCTTTGTTCTATTAGCCACAGAAGTGTTCCCATGTGGTTCATTGGGCTAACAATCCAGCCTGCAAATTCTTCCATCTGCTCCCCATATTCCCTAAAGAAAAAGATAAATTCTTTTTATTTAAATTCACTCGGGGTACATGGGCATCACTAGCTGGGCCAGCATTTATTGCCCATCCCTAGTCACCCTTGAGAAGGTGGTGGTGAGCTGCCTTCTTGAGATGCTGAAGTCCACATGTTGTGAGTTGACCCACAGTGACGTAAGGGAGGAAATTGCAGGATTTTGTGCCTGTAGATCCAAGATACTATAGAAATGCAGGGTCTGCTGTCGGTTCCTGAGCTAACCCCAGGACTGATAGTCCATGTAGCATCTGTTGCTTGTATTTTGCAGTTCACTTGTACTTTGACAAGCGTCTGTAAGGAAGTGAGCTCTCTCCTGATGCACTGCTTCTGTTGCCAAGATTAACAAAGAATCTATCCTCTACGTCACCATCCAAATGTATTCAAACTATAAGCTGAAATTTTCAGGGTGACAAATGGAGAGAGTTCAGAGATGTTACGTGACTCAGAGGGTAATACACACAGCAGTCAAACTCTCCCACCCCCATTTGATGCAAGAAAGTGAAGGTAATGTGGAGGCATTTCTCCCAGGACAAGCAGGTCCCAGCAGATGCTACATAATTTCATGACAATCTAATGACTGTACTAAAGGCCCTGCAGGGATTTGTAATAGAAGCACCTTAGGAATCGGCAAAGCTCTGCACGGCAAACCATTAAGGATTCAGACAGAAAAGAGGAGTTTTGCCACAAGGGAATAGATTTAGCAGCTGACAGAATCATCCTGTCCCAGGCTGTGTCCATCACAGCGTTGTCATATTAAAATTTTGATAGTTACATTTTGCCAAGTACTGAATTTTCTGCTGCAATGCATTTCTAGATCCACTGATCCTCTTTCTCTCTATTATTATGTGTTAAATTGATTTCCTCCACGGTGGTACAGCGGTTAGCACTGCTGCCTCACAGCGCCAGGAACCCAGGTTCGATTCCTGGCTTGGCTTACTGTCTGTGTGGAGTTTGCACCTTCTCCCCATGTCTGCGTGAGTTTCCTCCAGGTCTCCGGTTTCCTCCCACAGTTTGAAGACGTGCGGGTTAGGTGTGTTGGCAATTCCCCCTCAGTGCACCCAAATAGGCTCCAGGCTGTGGCAACTAGGGGATTTTCACAGTAACTTCATTGCAATGTTAATGTAAGCCTACTGTGACACCAATAAACAAACTCTAAAAAAAACTTAAAACTTTGTACTTTATCTGTCATGTCCATCCCCAGGCTGAGAGAGCAGGGAGTAATGACCACCTCCCATGTTGTTGTCTTCAAACTGGCTACTAGGAGCCAAAGGGAAACATGTAGGGTTGCTACACCCTCTAATTTCTTTATTCTCTCTGTAAGGAAACAGCTTGGCTTGAGGCAAGTGTCTCTTCTCCAGTAGCTGAGCTAACTTAAAATAAAATGCTTCTATAATGAGATAACGCACTGATATATCAATGGGGAGTTATTTGTAAAATATAGGTCTAACTATTGGAAGAATTGTTATATTTTGGAAAAGACATATTTGTGTACAAGCTGTTCTGGCTTCAGACCTACGAGGCTGCGTCTCTGGTTTAGAATTTAGAATTTAGAAACTCTACAGTACAGAAGGAGGCAATTCAGCCATCGAGTCTGCACCAACCACAATCCCACCCAAGCCTTACCCCCATATCCCTATATATTTTACCCACTAATCCCTCTAACCTACACATCTCAGTACACTAAAGAGGCAATTTTAAGCACGGCCAATCCACCTAACCCGCACATCTTTGGACTGAGCCTTTTCTGTTCAGTATTCAGAAGCAGGAGGGATGCTCAGCTTTGCTCAGGTGAGTGGCTTGAGTAGGCAACAGGACCAGCTGAGTTTTTGGAAACTCCACCAGATCTTGTACAGACACAAAGTTCAATGTCTGTGCTGAGGGAACTTCAATTTAAGTTAATCTTCATTGCACAACTGTCCTCCTTCGCCAGCTCCCTGTGTGCAATAATCATTGATCACAGCAATATATTGATAACTCACAGCAGAATAGCAATCTAGAGCAAAGTAACTTCAGACAGATCACAAGAGAGTCATCAGTGAAAACTTGAGACATAAGGATAAGGATCTGATAAAGGAATGTCTTAAAGAGGAACGAGAGGCAGGGTGTAAATATTTGATATTTAATGGAAGATCCGCCATTATAGAATCATAGTATCCTACGGTGCAGTAAGAGGCCATTCAGCTCTCTGCAGCTGCACCGATCACAATCCCACTCAGGCCCTATCCACACAACCCTATGCATTTGCCCTAGCTAGTCCCCCTGATACCAAGGGCAATTTACTATTGCCAATCCACCTAATCTTTGGACTGTGGGAGGAAACCAGATGAAACCCACGTAGACACGGGGAGAATGTGCAAACTCCACACAGACAGTGACCAAGCCAGGAATTGAACCCAGGTCCCCGGCAGTGTGAGGCAGCAGTGCTAACCACTGTGCCGCTAGTCTTATATAATCCTCACTTCCCTCATCCACCAGAGTCTTGAACACGATAATCTCCTTGAGCATTTCACCATTGAGTTACCAGAATGCTCAAGGAGGAAAAATGGAAAACAGCAGCATTATTCCCATCTCACTTTTTCTCTTGCTTATTCATGGGATGTGGTTGTCACTGGCAAGACCAACATTTATTGTCCATTCCTTAATTGCCCTTGAGAAGGTGGTGGTGGTGAGCTGCCCTCTTAAAGCACTGCAATGCATTAAGCTTCAACTTGGAAAGCAGGGATTGAGTGAGCTCCCAGTGTGATTTAATCCTAACATTGGGACTCACGCAGGGCAACATGCAGCAACAAGTAAGTCTGCTTGCCAAGATATTTCTTCGACTCAGCCAATTCAATATCTATGTTTTCACTGCCTCTTTTATTCCACGGGCTTTAAATTTGCTGAGAAGGCTGTTACATGACACTTTATTTGAAGGTAGATGTCCATAAATGCCACATCAATCACATTACCCTCATCAACACTCTCTGTTACCGCATCAAAAACTCAAACCAAGTAGTTGAAGTCTTGCTGGCTTCCCTTAATCAATCCACAATCATCCTGGCGACTGCTACTTTGTCTTAGATGATTATTTCCAGACATTTTCCCACTGCCAGCTGGCTTGCAATTGAGTTTACCCATTTGGCCTTTTTCAGACAAATCTGTAATATTTGCAGTTCCTAAGTGCTCTATCCATTCCTCAGTAGGATTGGAAGATTTGAGCATTTACAATACTCCAATACTTCCCTCAGCATCCTCACATGCACCTCATCTGATCCTGATGACTTACAGATTACCCAAAGCCAGCATTCCTACTCCACATCTTTTAGCACATACAATATCCCAACCAGCTCCCCATTCATTCTGACTTTGGCAGCATCTCCTTCCTAAGCAAAGAAATGCAAAACATTAATCTCATATCTTAGTTCTCTATTTTGCTTCTTAATCAGCCCCACCCCCTCCCTTCCCTACTCTTTTACTATCTCATTGCTGATAGAAGACTTTTAGATTATGTTTCCTGTTAGCTACCAGTCTCTTTTTTACTTGCCTTGCCTCTCTTCTTTCTTTTTTCATTCTCACTTTATATTCAATCTTTTATCTCACTTGTATTATCAATATGACATCTACCTGCTTCAATTTATTCCCTACCTCTTTCCTCATCAGGTTTTGTTTGTCCCCACTTTTCCCTATCATGGGAATGTACCCTGCCTCAACCCAAACCATCTCTTCATGAAAGGCAGTCCGTAGCTTTGTGACAGTCTTGCCTACCAATCTTTGAACCCAATCTGCACGGGACAGATTCATCCACATACTAAAACTTACCTTTCTCCAAAATGAATGATTTTCACTCTGGCTTGCTCTGTGTCTTTCCCATTGCTATGGTTGCTGTCCCTGAAATGTTCCAATTCCAATTCTCTTCCCACACCTAGTGCTGTACTATCTGTTTCCATATCCTGGAACTGATTGCCAGTCTGTCACCAGAGATTTACAGCTTGAGGGAGACCATTCCACACCAAATGGGGTTGACCAGGACACTCTCCCACTCTTATTGCCAGCCATTGATGTATTGGAAAGAACTGCATGTTGACGCTCAACCTGTTTGACTGCATTATGAATGCACTTTTCTTGGCCACCAAGTCCTGGGTGGGATTGAACCCAGATCTTCTGCCTTCTGGTTCAGAGAGACAGATGCTACTCACTCCATCACAAGACCTCCTGTCCGCAAAATGTCCCCTCTACTAACAATTGATCTGCTTGACCCAGATCAGTCTCCAACACCAGACCCAGCAATTCCTCCTGTTGCGGAGATGCTGGTATTGGATTGGGGTAGGCATAACAAGGAGTCTCACAACACCAGGTTAAAGTCCAACAGGTTTATTTCAGAGTGCTACCCCTTCACCTGACTTGCTTGATCCACCTAATGAAGGAGCAGCACTCTGAAAGCTCATGATTCCAAATAAACCTGTTGGACTTTAACCTGGTATTATGGAACTTCTTACTGTGTACATCTCTGTTGGGCTGATAACATACTGATGTAGAAAAATCTCCTGAACATACTACAAAAACTCTTCCCCCTCTATACCAATACAATCCCCGTCTATCTTAGGGTAACTAAGGTCCTCTATCATTTCCACTCTGCTGCTTTTGTTATGATGGTGGTGATGTGTTACAGTTTGCTCATAGAGTCTGTGTCGCCGAGGCAACAAGGCTTTTTAGATGCTTGGTGTACTCTGGAGCTATGGATAGTGATGGTAGAGGCTCCAACATTCGGTCCAATATATGGTTGACCACAAATCTCTTACTACCTACATTGGCGAGTATTGGAAGGATTCACAGGTTGCTACTCAACCTGTTTGGCTGCAATATGAACACACCTTGCTTGGTAGAGTTTTTGTATCTCTCTGTAATTACCTGCATATTTGCTGTTCTATATATTTCCCATTAACCTGTTATTTCATAACTTTAGATTATATCCATGACCACTCAAGGACATCCTCTCCAGCAAAGTAATAAATATTAACTTTAATCAACACTGCCACACCCTAACCCTTCTTTCCTTCCCTGTGACTTGGACAAGTTGCAGAGCTGGGCCGAGAGGTGGCAAATGGAGTTTAATGTGGAAAAGTGTGAGGTAATGCACTTTGGCAGGAGCAATAAATGTGTAGAGTATAGGGCTAATGGTAGGGCTCTTAATAGTGTTGAGGAACAGAAGGATCTTGGTGTATGTGTCAATAGATCACTGAAAGTAGGCAGTCAAGTGGATAAAGTTGTTAAGAAGGCATATGGAGTCTTAGCTTTTATTGGTAGGGGGATTGAATTTCGGAGCCGCAGCATCATGTTGCAACTGTACAAAACTCTAGTGCGGCCGCACTTGGAGTATTGTGTGCAGTTCTGGTCCCCACATTATAAGAAAGATGTGGAGGCATTGGAGAGGGTACAGAGGAGGTTTACCAGGATGTTGCCTGGTATGGAGGGCAGGTCTTATGAAGAGAGGTTGAAGGATTTGAGGTTGTTTTCGTTAGAAAGGAGGCGGCTAAGAGGGGATCTTATTGAAGCATATAAGATGATTAGAGGTTTAGATAGGGTGGACAGTGATAGCCTTTTTCCTAGGATGGAGAATGCTAGCACGAGGGGACACAGCTTTAAATTAAGGGGTATGAGTTATAGGACGGATATCAGAGGTAGGTTCTTTACTCAAAGAGTGATTAGGGAGTGGAATGCCCTGCCTGCAGCTGTTGTAGATGCGCCAAGTTTGGTGGCGTTTAAGAGGTTAATTGATAAGTATATGGAAGAGAAGGGAATGGTTTAGTTTGGAGGGGCATTGCTTTTTATTTTGGTCGGCACAACATCGAAGGCCGAAGGGCCTGTTCTGTGCTGTATTGTTCTATGTTCTATGTTCTAATACTTTGTATTCAGGGAGGTTTGGTCTTTATTTGAGCCAGATCTCCATGACACCACATCCCCATATGAATCTTTATCTCCAGCTCACCAGTACCTTTTCTAATTTCACTATTCAGGATAAATCTGAAAAAAAACCCCAGAAAATCTCAGCAGGTCTGACAGCACCTGTGGAGAGAGAATAGAGGCAACATTTCCAGTCTGGATGACTCCTCATCAAAGCTTAATATTCAGCTTTGACAAAGGGAGACACATCCTCATAATGTTGGCTCTATTCTCTCTTCACATGTGCTGTCAGAACTGCTGAGATTTTTCAGCATTTTCTGTTTTTGTTTCAATATACAGGGAGTTGGACTGATGGTGTCATCACTTACATAAGAACTAGAAGCAGGAGTAGGCCCCTTGAACCTGCCACACCATTCAATAAGATCATGGCTGATCTTTTTGTGGACTCAGCTCCACTTAGCCAGCCGCTCACCATAACCCTTAATTCCTTTACTATTCAAATATTTATTAATCCTTGCCTTAAAAGCATTCAGTGAGGTAGCCTCAACTGCTTCACTGGGCAGGGAATTCCACAGATTCACAACCCTTTGTGTGAAGAAGTTCCTCCTCAACTCAATCCTAAATCTGTTTGCCTTTATTTTGAGGTCATTTCGAGTTTCACCAGCCAGTGGAAACACCTTCTTGCTTCTATCTTATCTATCCCCTTCATAATTTTATATATTTTTATAAGATCTCTCCTCATTCTTCTGAATTCCAATGAGTGTAGTCCCAGTCTACTCAACCTCTCCTCACCAGCCAACCCTCTCAACTCCAGAATCAACCCAGTGAATCACCTCTGAACCCCCTCTGGTGTCAGAATATCTCTTCTCAAGTAAGGAGAAAAAGACTGTACACAATACTCCTGTTATGGCACCTTATCCAGCTGCAACATAACCTTTCTGTTTTTAAACTCCATCCCTCTAGCAATGAAAAACAAAAATTCCATTTGCCTTCTTAATTACCTGCTGCACCTGCAAACAAACTCCTCGAGATTCCTGCACAAGGACACACAGGTCCCTCTGCACAGCAGCACGCTGTGATTTTTTTTTAACCATTTTGCCATGTTGTTTTTTTTACCACTTAGGTGAATGGCTGCTGAGAGATCCATCGCCATATAGAGCAGTGAACGTAATGAATACTCTGCAGCAGAGATAGACATAGTCACTATCCTTAAGAGAGCTTCCATCTCCAGCACATCCACTGTTAAGAATGGGTTAACTATAACCTTCAACTTTTGCATGTTATTTGTTTAATAGTACTCACCAGGATATATAAAGGGGCCACAGGTGGCACTGGGCCTTGGGTGTGTGCACGTGGAATTGTAAAAGAGAATAAAATGAGCTTGTGGAGAAGTTGGACTATCATCTTTCATTATTGAACTGCAACTGAGAGTCATAGAGTCATAGTCACAGAGGTTTACAGCATGGAAACAGGCCCTTCGGCCGAACTTGTCCATGCTGCCCATTTTTTAAAACTTCTAAGTCCCAATTGCCTGCATTTGGCCCATATCCCTCTATACCCATCTGAATATCTACATTTTCCCTAAAGTTAATGAGACATGGCAGAAAGCTGAAAGTACCACCACCAATGCTGTAATAGACATGGCCAAGCCAGTTACAAAGGCACCCCGTAGCCCAGTGCAGGGAGATGTAGGGCCACCTCAGCTTCAAGTGCCCTCTGCTGATAGCCAGCACAGAATCCTCTGATGGGGTTGTATCTCAATCAAACAGTAGCGGTAGGCAGATCAGATGCAGCGATCAAAGAGGATAGAACGGAGCAAAATGTACCAGGTGTAAGGAAATAAATGAGTTCAACTGGATTGATGTTGGAGGTAGAGAATCTATTTCTGAGATCAAAGGAAGAGGAATCCATGGTAACTGAGGCAGTGCAGAAGTTGTATTAGAATTCTGTTTCACTCGCAAATATTAACCATATGGGTAACCCAGTTAGACAAATATCTCCTCTTAGGGAGGCTGCTGGCAATTGATTCCAGTTCAAAATGGGACCAACTCATCACAGGAAGAAATATAAACAGGGGGGGGAGAACGCAGACAGTGGAGAAAATTGCTCCTCGAGGGATAGGTTCAACACAGGGAAGCAAGGCTGAATTTCTGTATCCTCATTTGTTACTATTGGAAGCGACGGAGGTGATTTTAACAGTGACATGGCTGGGACCAATGGCCTTATCTGTCACTGGGCCTCTTCCTGGAGCTGCTAAATGCTTCAGTCTCCATTATCGCAGAGTACCAACCCCAAGGAGGTAATTTTAAACAAACCAGGCAGTGTAACAGATTCTGGTAGACTGTTAGCGTTACACTGCCCAGTAATGCTCTCCATTAACTTCAGTGACAGTAAAAGTCTGGTCGGATGTAAAGTCAGTCTTACATTCAGTCCCAACAGGCAGCTCAGTTGCCCCCCCAATGTGCTCGGGGTGTCCGGGCACATTCCTCCCCCATTGTCCCCACTCCTCCATTGCACCCAACTCAATCTGTCAAGATCTGGACATGAAATGTCAATCAAAGACATTATTTCATAATTGTCCTTCACTGACCACAATTCCTATCCCATTTATGAGGAAGATAATTATGTGCAGTGAGCTGTAAGGCTGCTGAAAGTGTGTGGTTCAGGCAAGTGCCCTCACTTACAATGAGTTAACGGCAAAGATAATTGAGCTGTCAGAGGGACAGTGTGTGGAAAGAAAGTGGCCTCTGACTTTCAATTTCAGGCTACCTTGGACAACAATATTAATTCATCTTCTATTACCTCCTTCAGTGTCACAGAGATCGGGTCAGAAGAACTCTGACAAGGCTTAATTGAAAAAATGCAGAGAAGTTACGTGGATTTCCTGCGGTGTTGGGAGAGTTTAACTGTTACTGATGCATTGTCAATAATGGGTCCACCAGAATCACACAGCAAAGCATAAGTATCGGATTGGTTCAGCTCAGAGTATCAGACCAGGATGAGGCATTCAGCCCTGCGAACCTACTCACTGACCTGTTTTTGATCCATATCCTGTGATATTCTTATTCAACAATGATCTATCCACACAATTCAATTGCCTCAGTATCAACTGACATTTGCAGAGCTCCACTTCATTTTGCAGACTTTCACTTCACAGGTTTCCCTCCTGAATGTCCTGGCTTTAATCTCACAATTACTTCCCTTTGTTCTTGCCCCTTTCTCCCACCCAATCTGAGGAAGTCATGACTCTGTATTTCTCACATCCAATCCTTTTAATTATTTAATCTCAATCAGCTCACCTCTCAATCTTCCGGGGCAGCTCAGTCGTTAGCACTGCTGCCTCACAGTGCCAGGGACCCGGGTTCAATTCCCTGCTTGGGTCACTGTCTGTGTGGAGTTTGCACATTCTCCCCATGTCTGCATGGGTTTCCTCCAGGTGTTCCAGTTTCCTCCCACAGTCCAAAGATGTGCGGGTTAGGTTAACTGGTCATGCTAAAATTGCCTCTTAGTGTCCGGGGATGTGTAGGTTAGCAGGGTAAATATGTGGGTATGTGGGTGTGTGGGAATAGAGCCTGGAGTGAGATTGTGGTCGGCGCAGACTCGATGGGTCAAATGGCCTCCTTCTGCACTGTAATGTTTCTATGTTTTCTACTTTCAATGGAATGCAAGCCAGGTTTCTGAAATTTACTCACACAATTTAACCCTCCAAGTTGGTGGTGGTCTAGCCATTGAGTTAAAAGGCCAGGAGGATGACTGCTAGCTTAAGCACATCATCTAGGCATGCACTTCAGTGCAACACTGAGGAAGTGCTGCCTTGTTTAAATCTCATAATTAACTGAGACCTGATCTATCCATTCAAGTAAGTGTGAACGATCCCACAGCATTAATTCCCTAGAAAGGAGGGAGTTATCGGGAAAAAGGCGAGAGAGTGGAGTTGAGAAACCTATCAGCCATGATTGAACGATGTAGTAGACTCGATGGGCTGAATGGCCTCGTTCTGCTTCAATGGGATGGCACAATGTTTAGTACTGTTGCCTCACAGCCAGGGGTCCAGGTTCAATTCCAGGCTTGGGTCGCTGCCTGTGCGGAATTATGCATGTTCTCCCCATGTCTGCATGGGCTTCCTCTAGGTGCTCCCAAAGATGTGCCGGTTAGGGGTATTGACCATGCTGAATTCTCCCTCTGAGTATCAGGACAGGCGCTAGCCACTGGAGGATTTTTACAGGAGGTTCCGTTGGCAGAATTATGTAAACCTACTTGTGACATTAATAAATACATTTTTTAATCTTATGATCACATCAGGAATTCTCCCAGTTCACCAGCAGACATTTCTTTCTGTCTCCACAACGACAGCGCGGTGCTGTTTCACACCTACAAGATGCCGGGGAGTGCTAAAGCATCAATTCACTTTCTTACAACAGGAAGGTGGCAAATGCTGAGTCAAGCTGGACTGTAACAGCGTTGATTGGCTGCGCGTAGCGAGGATAGGTTTTTTTTCTGGGCTGGCTCATGATTCACTGGTGAGAGGAAGGGAAAGGATTCCGAGGTGGAGTTTACTTACAGCATGTTCTGCCTCAGGCAATGTCTGCTGTTCCAGCTCTGGGAAATGCCTGCTGCGCCGAACTTGAGTATGATCTTTGTAAGCAGTAAAGATGTAAGAGTTTTGCCCGAGAAAATAAAGGGCAGGAGTTAATCTTCACTCCTGAAGGATTTGTAAATTCTCAGCTTGGAATTTCAAGTATTAGCCGTAATGCAGGGCAGACAGCACAGTGCTAACTCTCGGCTGATAGCCCAGTGCAGTACGGAGGGGGTGCTGCACTGTTGGAGGTGCCAGCTTTCAGATGAGAGGTTAAAATGAGGCCATTTCCCTTCTCACGCCCACGTAAAAGATCTAGGATGGAATTCTCTGGCCGCCCCGGTTTAAAAGCCGGAAATTCCCACCCGACTGCCAATGAGTTTTCATATTTTCCGCTATCTGCCTGCTGAAATTCCAGTGGCGGGGCAGGATGGGGAGAATTCCAGCCCTAATTTGCACAACTTGAAAAACAGGGGCATTCTCCCCAATATCTTGGCCAATATTGACCTTGTAACTCACATCTACTAGGCAATGTCTCAATGCTATTTGTGGGATCTTGCTGTGCACAGATCGGTTGTCACTTTTTCTACACGATAGCGATTGCAGCGACCGCTTTAAACCTGTAAAGGGGATTCTCCGGCCTTCCTGCGGCATGTTTCTCACCGCAGGAAGCAGCTGGCACGACGCTCGGCAGTGGTCAGATCTTCCAGTCCTGCCACTTTCAAGAGGGAATTCCTGCTCACCAGGCCGCCGGGAAGTCCTTGGCAGGGGCAGACCATGCCAGGACATGGAAAATTCCAGCCATAATCTGAAAAGCGCTTCACAGAACCCTGGGGATGAGAAAGGTGCTGCATAAATGCAAGTTATTTTTTCTGGTAAACATAGTCTCTTCCAGGAGAGGGAGGGATGGGGGGGGGGTGGTGGTGATGGAAAAACTAGAAGGAAGTTACTGAAAACAGCCAGTGGCCCAATCACACAGAACGCAATGTGTTCCTTTCCCCAGCGTTGCTAATGTGCGAATTTCCATTAATTGCTCTGTATTTCAAAGAACAACAAAGAACAAAGAGCAACACAGCACGGGAAACAGGCCCTTCGGCCCAACGAGCCCGCGCCGCCATCCTAACGTCTTAATGACATACCCATGACTTTAGGCTATGCCTATTGTGGAAGATTCCCATATAGGGACCAATACAGGGACAATTTGTTACCCAATCAGCCTAAGAGCACATTTTTGGGATGTGGGAGGAAACCGGAGCACCCGGAGAAAACCCACGCAACCACGGGGAGAACGCGCAAACTCCCGCAGACACAGGCCCAAATCCATGTGTCTGCACAGCAACAGCGATAGTCTCTGAGCTGTCATGTTGCCCATCTGATGGTCCAGTTTAAGCATACACTAACGACGTGAAGCACTAGGCAACTCCTGAAGCAACATCCAGGAGCAGCCCTCGCACGACCTGCCGAATGCATGCACCTTGTTGGTCAACAAGGTGGACCGAATAGCCTGTGGAAACAAATAAGATATTTAGACAGTCCTGCTATATCCCTCTATCTGCAGACCGCTCATGTGGCTGTCCAAGAGACCCTTAAACAACCCTAGCGTGCCTGCTCCCACCACCTTACTCGGCAGTGCATTCCACACCCCCACTACCCTTTGTGTGAAAAACTGCCCTCTAATATTCGTCTTATACATAGCCCCCCTCACCCTAAGGCCGTGACCCCTCGTTCTATCCATTTCTAATGGTGGAAAAAGCTTACCACCATTTACTCTATCTATACCCCTCATAATCTTATATACCTCTAATAGATCCTCTCTCAGCCGACGTCTTTCAAGGGAAAACAACCCCAGTGCGTTCAATCTTTCCTCGTAAGACAGCCCTTCCATACCAGGCAGCATCCTGGTAAATCTCCTCTGCACTCTCTCCAAGGCCTCCACATCCTTCCGGTAGTATGGCGACCAGAACTGGACGCAGTACTCCAAGTGAGGCCTAACCAACGTTCTATACACTTGCAACATTAGACTCCTACTCTTGTATTCTATACCCCTTCCTATGAAGGCTAACATACCATACGCTTTCTTTATCACGTTCTCCACCTGTACTGACACCTTCAGAGACTTGTGAACCTGCACCCCCAGGTCTCTCTGCGTCTCTATACTCCGGATAGTTTTACCTTTTATCCTATAACTCCCCTCTACATTATTCTGACCAAAATGCATCACCTCCCATTTATCCGGATTAAATTCCATTTGCCATCTATCTGCCCAGTCTACCAGCCTATCTATGTCCTGTTGTATTGCCTGGCACTGCTCCTCAGTACCCGCCAATCCAAGCATCTTAGTGTCATCAGCAAATTTGCTGATCACACCACCTACCCCCTCTTCCAAGTCATTTATATAAACCACAAATAGAAGAGGTCCTAGTACTGAGCCCTGTGGCACACCACTAGTGACAGACCTCCAGTTGGAAAAAGAGCCTTCCACTACTACCTGCTGTCTCGTCCTCCCAAGCCAGTTCTCAACCCATCTACATACCTGGCCCTGTATCCCATGTGCCTTCACCTTTTCTATCAGCCTACCATGAGGGACCTTATCAAACGCCTTACTGAAATCCATGTAGACGACATCAATGGCTTGTCCTTCATCAACCGTTTTTGTCACCTCTTCAAAAAATTCCACTAGATTCGTAAGGCACGACCTCCCCTTAACGAAGCCATGCTCCGTATCCCTGATCAGATCGCAGCGCTCCAGATACTCATACATCCTGTCCCTGAGGATCCTCTCCATTAGCTTACCTATAACTGAAGTCAAGCTCACCAGCCTATAGTTCCCTGGGTTATCCCTCTGACCCTTTTTTAAACAATGGTACTACATTTGCTATCCTCCAGTCTTCTGGGACCTCACCTGTGTCCAAAGAAGAGACAAAGATTTGCGTCAGAGGCCCAGCAAGGTCATCTCTCATCTCCCTTAGCAGCCTGGGGTAAATGCCATCATGTCCCGGAGCTTTATAAGTCTTTATGCTGCCTAAAAGCCCCAACACCTCTTCCCTCGTAATGATTCTTTCCTTTAACGGGTCCTCAAATTTCTCAAAGCCGGCACCAGACATCAGGGCCCTTCCCGCGTGAATACCGACGCAAAGTATTCATTCAGGATCTCCCCCATTCCCTCAGGCTCTAAGCATAGTTCCCCTCCTCTGTCTCTGAGAGGTCCAATCTTCCCTCTAACCATCCTTTTGCTCCTTACATAGGAGTAAAATGCCTTAGGATTTTCCTTAATCCTACCTGCCAAAGCCATTTCGTGGCCCCTTTTTGCCTTTCTGACACCCCTTTTAAGATCCCGTCTACACTCTCTATATACTTCCAGCACTGTCTCTGTCCCCAGTTGCCTAGATCTAATGTATGCCTCCCGCTTTTTCCTGACCAAGTCCTCAACATCCCTAGTAACCCACGGTTCTCTAATCCTACCTTTCCCATCCCTCCTCCTTACCGGCACATGTCTTTCCTGCAAAGATTTTAGTTTTCCCTTGAAAGACTCCCACATGTACAGCGTTGACCTACCCTCGAAGAGCTTATCCCAGTCAGTATCCTTAAGATCCTGCTTAATCTGGCTGTATCTAGCCCTCCCCCAGTTTAACACCCTCCCCTTAGGGCAGACTTCATCTTTTTCCATTAATATCCTAAAGCAGACAGAGTTGTGGTCACTATTTGACGCATTTCAAGGGGAGCCCATAGTCAATTCTTTCTGGGTGCAGCTAGTCTGTGTCAAGGGGGAGCAAATGAAATGAGCTTAGCTTAAATGTAAACAGATTTTGATTTTATCTTTTTTTTCAGCTCACCACAAGGACAGTGCAGCCACATACCCCGCATTACTGATTCCATCCCCCTGCAAAGATGTGCGGGTTAGGTGGATTGGCCACGCTAAATTGCCCGTTAGTGTCAGGGGAATTAGCTAGGGTAAATGCATCAGGTTGTGGGGATAATGTCTGGGTGGGATTGTGGTCAGTGCAGACTCGATGGGCTGAATGGCCTCCTTCTGCACGGTAGGATTCTATGATTCCTGTCTCAGGCTGATCCAGGTTCCGCACAATTCACCATCTGCTTGGACCCTGAGTTGAGCTTCTGAATCTGTGTCCACCCCATCACAATCCCATGATATCAGCTGTCTCTGTTCCTCCTTCAGCTTACGTGGCTCTTGAAAATCCTTACATTTGTAATTTCTCTTTTAGGTTTGTCTGTTTCAAAGCTCTCCTGATTGGCTTGTCAAATCCCTGCCTTCCACAAGTTCCAGGTCACCTAAACCTCTGCTGCCCAAATCCTATCTCACAAAATGTCTCCTCAGCCACCAACCAGCCAGGACTGACATCGACTCCCAGTACCCCAACATGTCCAAGTTAGAATTCTCAGCCTCATAGCTAAATCTTCATTCTGGGGCAGGTGTGGGGAGGGAGGGATAGGTGTAGGATGGAGGTGGACCCCCTGCCTCAATATCCTTACATCCTTCAAGCTAATTGACCCAATATCTACCATGGGCAGACCTCAGCAATCATGCTGAGATAAAATAAAGTTTTAAGTATCTATTGCAGACTTCACTGTATAAAAAATACTCTCATTCATGAAAGCCCATTCTATACATTTAAGTCTCCATACGTACATAAGCCCTTATAAAAATAAACATTTGTATCCATAACTTCACATCAAAGAAAGCTAATCCTTCAATAGCCACTTTGAGTTGTCAATTAAACAGTGAATTTAGAACCCCCACTGTGATAATGACAGGTTGTTGAAAGTCAAGCAGTCAAGCAGTATAATGATAACATTTAGGGTTATGTCAACAAACAGTTATTTAAATTGATGGAAAAGTTTTTTTAATTCAGACAAGGCAGACATTTTTTTTAGATTTTTTATCAGTCAGGCTATTTATATAACTTGACAGCTTGATGGTTTTATAAACAATATCCACCTTTCATAAGCATTTATATCTATTCTAAAAAAAAACCTAGGAGAACAGGCAAAAAGGCGATCCAGAGGCAGTAACAACCACCTAGACGAACTATCAAACTCAGTCCAGCTTGTGGCTCCACATCAGAGTGTCCATATTCTGAGAGTGATCAAAGTGTAACATTATCTGTTTATCTTACAAATGTGTGTAAATCATTACTCGGTTGGCTAGTTAACAAATCCTTGACAGTTGGACATCTCTTTGACAGTGTAAAAGTTGCAATAATTTTGAGCATAAAAAGTACTCAGTAATGTTTACTTTTAATAACCTCAAAGGATGTCTTATGTCAATGTGTCAGCAAGGGCATTCTGTGACAATTACATTGTTAAGATAATTGCTTTACTAAAGACAGTAATAGTTACTGGCTCAACTGCCAAAGCAGCATAAAAGAATATAACTGGTGCAGTTGCTGGGGGGTAACTATATGGAATTTGTATCTTTGCTGAATTGGAAGGATAATAAATTTGCTGAAGGTAGTAACAGTAAATTCCATAGAATGCCTACAATATAGAAGGAAGCCATTCAGCCCATTGAGTCCACACTGGCTCTCCAACAGAGCATCTTACTTAGGCCCATCCCCTATCCTATTACTGTAACCCCATACATTTATCATAGCTAACCCATTTAACCTACACATTTTTGGACACTAAGAGGCAATTAAGCATGGCCAATCTACCTAACCTACACATCTTTGGAGTGAGGGAGGAAACCGTAGCACCTGGGAGAAACCCATTCAGACTCAGGGAGAACATGCAAACTCCACAGAGACCAAGGCTGGAACTTGGATCCTTGATGCTATGAGGCAGCAGTGCCAACCAGTATGCTACAATGTTACCCTAATATTAACACCTTAATGGTCTCACGTTCTAGGTCTCTATTCAAAGAGGCTCTTATCAATTCCAAGGGCTATGTGTCTGGCTTTCGAGACACATCATACTTCCATTATCTATTTTGCACATTCCAGACTGCACGCTCCTGGTCTTCCAAAATCCCACGTCAGTGCAGGTTTAGCTGGCAATTAAATTTGTACAATCCCCAGGCCATCTCTGCTCCATACCTGCATAGGTGGGCAGCATGGTGGCACAGTGATTAGCCTCACAGTGCCAGGGACCTGGGTTCGATTCCCAGCTTGGGTCACTGACTGTGTAGAATCTGCATGTTCTCCCCTTGTTTGCGTGGGTTTCCTCCAAGTGCTCCGCTTTCCTCCCACAGTTTAAAAATGTGCAGGTTAGGTGGATTGGCCATGCTAAATTGCCCCTTAGTGTCAGGGGTTGAGAAAGGGTAGGTGCATGGGGTTATGTGGATAGGGCTCGGATGGAATTGTGGTTGGTGCAGACTCAATGGGCCAAATGGCCTCCTTCTGCAGTGTAGAGATTCTATAATTCTATGAAACGAGGGGGATTGGATTTAGAATTCTGAATATTTCCCAGATTTTTGCCCTGACAAGATTTCTCTCGGTCACGATGAAAATCCTGACCTTCTTGCAGGCCCCAAGTTGCAAAGCTCAGGTACAAATCAACATAGTGGGCACTTTAACAGCTCCATTTTGTTGCTATCAGGTCTGTGCAGCATGAACAATCATCCTGAAATGAATTGCTAGACGCTAATGAAAAACAGGCTCAGCAAGTGTTTTCCCGTTTATTTTCGTGGCTCCAAGAGAGGCAGGAGTGCTCCAAGTTAAGCGGATAATGTGAAATCTTCTCCAATGCCAGGCTGTCTCATGTCTCCAGCTGGAGCACTTTCCCTCCCTGTAATAAGTCCTCAGAGGCAGAAGTCCCTTCGCCAAATTTTTTTTGTATTTACAAGTCTGACAGCAGCATAGAGTGCTTTTAGTTAACAGTCTACACTCGGAGTCCCAGAGGAACTGACACGCCTGGTTAAATATGAAGCAAGGAGCTCCCTCATTGGCCCATCAATTTGGCCCTTAATCAGAGAGTTCATATTCTAACAGGCTAACCTCAATGGCTTGATTAAAGCCATTACATTCTTCTATCTCCTCCCTCTTAACTCTGACAGGTTTAGGGCGAGTCAGGCAACTTTCTATCTTTCCTATAGATTGCGCATTTTTGATCCCCACAGATAGTCAGCTTTATTTAGATGAAACCCAAACACAAACATGACTCTCAGATTGATTACGCCACCAACTCGATACTCCAATTTTCAGTGCAAATCCCGACCTCCATGTTCAAACCTTATTCCCCCCACTCCCACTCCTGCTTTAAGCCCACCCTTAAAACATAGCTCTTTCACCAAGCTAATGCTCACCACATCTAGGAGGGAACTTCCCAGCTGCACTCGCCCTAAAACTGGAAAATCCCATCTGAGGGATTTGCCTCTCACCCACTCCGATTCCTGTGGCGGCCAGAAGGGGAAAGTTCGCGCCACTAATCTCTTTTGTTAGCTCAGCACCATTTATTTACTCACAGCTCTGCATTCTCTTACGCTAGTGACTCAATATCAATGTTATTCTTGTTGCCCAATTTTTGCCCATTTATCGATGTTGTGAAATTACTGTCTGTAAAATTATTTTAGAAATATAAAAGATTTGTAAAATTTATTAGTTCTGTTTAAAAAGTGTTTTTTTTGCTATGCTTAGAGCATTAAGAGAGATGCAGGTGCAAAATGCAAGTATACAGAGAACATAGAGTGCAACATTTTATCACGAGGCGAGACAGTAGTGATGCCAACATAACAGGTTGCTTTTGAATTTTAACCAATCAGTTTAAACGAGGCATTTGAATAACAGTAGCCTATCAGATTTGAATGTGATGTTTTGATCTGTCATCAGGGGTATAAGGACAAGTTCCCAGCTCCAGAAGGCCAGGCAGCAACTGCCTTAGACAGCTACTGCCTCTGACAACTAACCTGTGCCACAGTTTACAGTTTGAGAGAGAGAGAGAGAGAGAGAGAGAGATACAGCCAGTAACTGTCTCTGTCAGTGTAACAGCCACATATATGTCTGAAAGAAAAGTCTAATTTCGACTATAAAGACAGAAGAATTCAACAAAGATGATAAACTTGATTGAAATTTTGAGCATGATTAAAATTTCAATTTTTTTTGTGAATAAGTGGGAATTGTGTTTATCTAAACAGCATTATATTAGAATAGTGTTTTATTCGGTTTGTTAATAGTTGAGTTAACCTGTTCACCGTTAGTTAGATAAATAACATGTCACTTGACGCTTTTACAGAGAGAGAGTCTTTGATAGTTATTTTGATTTAACCACTAAAGGTTATGGAAGTGCAGATATTACCCCTTCTCACACACTCTTTAACACGACAGCTCAGTGACTATCGCGGTGCTGTGCAGATACATGGATTTGGGCCTGTGTCTGTGGGAGTTTGCACATTCTCCCAGTGCTTGCGTGGGTTTTCTCCGGGTGCTCCGGTTTCCTCCCACACCCCAAAGATGTGCTGTTAGGCTGATTGGCAGAACAAATTCTCCCTAAATTGTCTCAAACTTGTTTTCAATGCATATATCTATAAACATAGACAGGGATCACAGGTAGAGGTGGGAACATTGGGGTGGCAGCGTGGGCTCGTTGGGCCGAAGGGCCTGTTTCCCATGCTGTTTTGTTCTTTATTATGAAGGGAGATACTTCTCTGAGTGATTGAGGGTTAGTTCTCAGAGAGGAAATCAATCTTCCTTTCTAATTGACCTCTAATTGGTCACATCAGCTCCAAATAATGTTGAACAATTCTTAGAGAGGCAACAAATGTTCTCTGGACTGATTCATGGGATGAGGGAATTGGTTTGTGAGAAGACATTGAGCAGACAGGACCTACACTCTCTGGAATTTGGAAGAATGAGTGATGGTTTCATTGAAGCTTATAAAATTCTTCTGAGGCTTGGCAGAATTGATATTTTTCCTGGTTGGAGAGTCTTTGAGCAGCAATTGCAGTCTGAGAGTCCGCGCATCAGCAATTTAGGGCTGAGATGAGGAGAAATTTATTCACCTACACGGTTTGCAGATATTTGGAATTCTCTGCTCCAGAGAGTTATAATTGCTCAGTTGCTGAATCTATTCAAGTCTGACAGCGATAGATTTTGGGATTCTAAGGGAGTTAAGAGATATGGAGAAGGTAGATTTCAGGCAGAAGATTGATCATGAGTGATGATCAGCCTCCAAGGGTTGAAAAATGCAAAGGAACACCAGATTCCTGTTAGTCACCACTCCAACTTGGACACACATCACCGTTCCTTCACTGTTGCTGGATCAAAACACTGGAACCCCCTTCAGACAACACTGTGGGTGTACCTATGCCATGCAGATTTTAGTGATTCAAAAAGTAGCTGACCACTAACCCCAGTGGCAATTAGATTAGGTGGCGCACTAGTTATCACTGCTGCCTCATAGCGCCACTTTGGGACACTGTCTGCACATTCTCACCATGTCTGCATGGGCTTCCTCTGGGAACCCTGGTTTCCTCCCACAGTCCGAAAGATGTGCTGGTTAGGATGCATTGGCCATGCTAAATTCTCCCTCAGAGTACCTGAACAGATGCCAGAGTGTGGCAACTAGAGGATTTTCACAGTAACTTCAGTGCAGTGTTAATGTAAGCCTTACTTGTGACACGACTAAACAAAATAAATATGCTGATGACAGATATGTAAAGAACTTTACAACATCAGCAGCTCAGCAAAGACGACCTTGATTCAAGATAAAAACAAGTTAAAAACATTGCATCTCTATCCGCCTGCGATAATACAGTCATTCCCTGACACGGGGCAGCAGTTTAAAGCACAAATTAAATCACAAAGTTTGGCTTTGTGTTGCTTGATCTAGTCCCAAGTCCCAAAACGCACATTGCAATGAGACACGTGCTTAGCAAATGGTTGATTTATAAGCCGACAGTACACTGCTGATCAAACAGAAAGCTGTGCGATTGAGTTGCCAGGGCTGACGCTGCACAGAGGGCTAATTTACTGAACCGGCTGTGCATTACCTTGAATTTTATTAGTTCCAGATGATCAATAGCACTTACACAGTAATTCTGCACCACATCCAATAAAAGGAAGAGCAGCAGTAAAAGAAGGGGCAGCAAACATTACCGTACAGATGCAAGCTGCCACCAATAGTTTGTACGCTGGGCTGGGTTAAGGAACTTGGAGGTGGGAATGAGCATTTACTTAGACGAGGCTGGTGGAGATCGGGAACCCTGTCACCTCCCACCTCCACTCGAGTTGTTCTGGGAGGTCCATGGTCAACCTATCCACCCTGCCATCTATTGAGACCGTTAAGCGCCGATTAATGACCAAGGGCCCAACCTTGCCACTGCTGGCAAGTGGCAAGTGCCACTGACTAGCAAGATCCTAGCTTCTATCCTCATAAGATGATGAACAATCTAATCTCAACCCTACTGCAGTCTGGCTTGATGTCATGTGCCCCTGTATGACTGTGGAAGGATTTTAATCATGCAATTGAACTCACCCCCTGCTTGAATATCACCTCCCTGATTAAGGGCCAAATTGATGGTCCAATCAGGGAGCCTCATGCTTAAACAGGCGAGTCAGTTCCTCTGGCACTCTGGGTGTGGACCGCACATTGAGAGCACACTCTGTTTAGTGTGGTTGGTTCTGATAAATAAAGGAATTTTGGTGAAGGAACTTCTGCCTCAGAGGACTTATTACAGACAAGCAAACTCCTAGGAGGTGGGTTTGGGGTGGTCAATTGGTGAAAGATACTGAATAACTGAGAGGATAAGTAGTGGTGAGGTGGTGAGACAACTCCCTGCTCTTGCTGCTGACCACTCCCACCCTCATCCCATCCTCTCTTTCTCTGTGTGATCGTACGCTATGGAAAACCACCTCATGAAACCGCTCCCCCTTCCCATATTATTGACTCCATGATCCTGAGACTCAGATGCTTGCCCTTCTTGTAACAGCCACAGCCTTCCCAGTGGCGCTGCTGAGAATCAGAGTTGCCCCCTCAGATTGATCGCTCACCTATCTGAGGCATTGATTCCAGGAGAAGCTCACCTGATTAGCATGTGATTTGGAGGGGGCTTTCCTGCAAAGAGGCAGTGCAGGCCCCTCACTCTGGGCAGGCTAGAATCCCAATGCCGCAACAAAACTTCATTCACTGACTGGTGGGTTGTCTAGACTAATGACAGTCAAATATGGATGAATCGAGGTCTGGATGGTGAAAGGCAGTTGAAGACTTAAATTTAGAGCAGACAGCGCACAGGGAGATTAAAATACAGAGTCAGGGCCTGGAGACAGGATATTGGAGGCACTAATCACTCTGGCGATATAGAAGTTGGATAGGCCCCACAGTTGGCAATAAGTTTCTTGTAGCTTGTCCTTAATTAAATTTGCTACCCGGAGGAGTTCTGAGCCATATTGACTAGCAAGATCCCAGCTTCCATCCTCACAAGATGATGAACAATCTAATCTCAATTCTGACAGTGGAGATAGGTTTCAGCCTCTGAGCTGAAGTGGTGAAGGAAATGCTGAAGTTCTGATGACTGTGGTAAACCTTCCCTCCCCTGCCCTGTGTGTATGTATACATTACGCATTAAGCATAATTGTATGGACATGTACAGCGTGCATGTATATGTCACTTGAGTGTATGAACCATAGTTCAATCAGAGGACTCTAAGAAAGAAGGGAAAGATGGGAGGCTGGAAAGAGAGAGGGAGAAATTGGTTTGCATTGTCAGTGGTGAAGGGTTGGTGATGGGAGCCATCAACCATGATTTATAAAATATTTTGACTGAAATCCACATTTTCCACTTAACGTTATTTGAATGGTAACCATTAGCATTTAAATAAAGTCAATCTGGAACGCTAGGCCTTGACAACAACACCATTTGAATTCTGTTACTTCAGTGCAAAAACCAGATCAGAAGGAATTTCCTGGGTTAACTTTAGAAAAAGATTTCAAGATTTTTCTATATAAAAAAGTAATCAACTGGCAATAATGAAGAGGCATCGGGATATAATTGAGGGCAGACAATTTGATTAAAACACAAGTCTATTTGACTCATTCTTCAATCAATGCAGCTGCCCTTTCCTGCACATCCATTATTCAATTTTAACATTGGCAATGAAAGAAACACAACGATTTAAGCATTAATAAGTAGAGTTGTCTGTTCTGAGTGTCAGTCTCTCCTGCCTTGTGCCATCCATACAAATTGAAAGTAAGAACATAATTATGCACGTTCAGTGTTGAATTTTACCTAATGTTCAACCTCCACCAACTCAAACAGTCAGGGTTAGATTGGATAAAGTAAGCAAAGTGCAGCAGAATCTGAAACAAGAAACCTCAGCAGGTCTGGCAGCGTCCATCAGGAGAGACACAGAGTTCACAATTCAAATCCACAGACATTTCATCAAAACTGAAAGGAAGGACAATGTAGAAACTCCAACAAAAAGTGGCAACTTTGAACAAAAGACAGATGTCCAAAGATACGGGCTATGATTTTTCCAAAATAATTCCTATTTCTGAATTTGTGTAAAAAGTGGAGTAAATCCTGCCGGTATTTTTAGGGGGAGTTTCAAAATGAATCTCTCACACTCTGTGCCCTGCAGAGCGCCCTAGTGAGAATCACGATAAAAATCTGGGGACATTCATAAAAATCACGATAAAATTCCTGCCTGAGAGACCGGCAGCATAGCACTGAGGGGGCAACTGCGCATGTGCTGATTAGCATATTCGTAATAGCCCCACACTGCTGGTTTCTCAATTGCCGACCAGCTCAATCATTGGCCAGCTTAATTATTGGCCAGCAACGCCACCCTATGATGCTGCCACTCTGACTTCTCCTCACCTCCGCATTGCTGGCATTCCAGATATCTTTGGGCCAACACTGATCCCCACCCACCCTTCCACACTGGCCCACTTCTCCATCTCTGGTCTTCTGGATGTCTTTAGGTTAACACTACCCAACCAGCACCCCATCCCCAGCTCAATGGCCAGCCCCAATCGCTGTCCATGCCCCCTGTTACTGATCCCAAGTGCAGAGTGGCAGAGGGAATCTCCCATCCCACACCGAGCTTCCCCCCAAGGCCCTGCCCTCATTTATGCCTGGCCCCATCTGGCCCTGCCCCTTTGGAACTCCTGGCTGCCTGGTGGTCAGTGCCAAGATGCCCCTTGGACATTGCCACTTTGCCCCAAAGGGCAATGCCAACCTGGAAGTGCCAAGGTTTCCCCGGCATTGCTGCTTTGCCCCTTGAGCAGTGCCGGCGATCAGGCTGGCACCACTAAGCTTGCAATGCCCAGAGAGCAACCCTCCTTACCCCCAACCTCCTAGGGGGCCTCCATGGCCCCTCTTCACTCCAGCAGGATTGGGCTGCAACTCCCCATTAGTGGGGAGCTATTGTAAACTCCGCAGAAGTGAACTATTTTTGGTCAGGGGGTAAGGGGGAGATGCTATTGTGCTTGAGGACTTCAGCCCCAGCCCCACTAATCAGATTTAAATTAAAATTTTAATATTCAAATCGTCTCTGCGCCGATTTCCAGCAACATAAGATGATCAGAAAGTTAGATAGATGGATAGTGAGAGCCTTTTTCCTTGGATGGAGATTGATAGCACAAGGGGACATAGCTTTAAATTAAGGGGTGGTAGTTATAGGACAGATGCTAGAGGTGGGTTCTTTACTCAGAGGGTAGTAAGGGCATGGAATGCCCTGCCTGCAGCAGTTGTGGACTCGCCAAGTTTAAGGGCATTGAAATGGTCAGCGGATAGCATATGGATACCATTGGAATAGTTTAGGATAGAAAGTCATAAAATTGGTTACATTGGTCGGCGCAACATCGAGGGCCGAAGGGCCTATACTGCGCTGTAACGTTCTATGTTCTAACACCAGAAATTGGGAGGTCAGAGATACACAGGGCCCTGGTGCCTAGTGGGGAGCTTGCAAAATGGCCTCTGCTTATGTCTCCTGGCCAGATGTACTGATCTAGCTCTGCAACAGGCTGGGAGAATTGTCCTCGTGTAGGTTATTGATTGGCCATGCTAAATTGCCCCTTAGTGTCCCAAGATGTGTAGGTTAAGGGGATTAATGGGGCAAATATGGGCCTCGATAAGATACTCTGTCAGAGAATTGTTGCAGGCTCAGTGGGCTGAATGACCTCCTTCTCCAATTTGGAGATTTGATGATGGCTTTTTGTCAGAAGGGGAGAGGTGTTTTGCATTGAGGCAATACATGTATGGAATTTTAAAAAGGGGGTGTTTAAGTAGAGACAAAAGATCACAATCTAAAATTGTTGAACTCAGTGTTAAGTCTTGAGGGCCTCATCAGATGAGGTGCTGCTTCTCCAGCTTGTGTTGGTCTTTATTGGAGCATTGCAGCAGGTCACGTGGGCGTGAGAGCAAACTGATGAGTTAAAATGGCAAGCAGCAGGGAGGCTGGGATCATGCTTGAGGACTGAGCGAAGGTATTCCACAAAGCAGTAACACCCAGTCTGCATTTAGTCTCCCCTATGTAGAGGAGATCGCATTGGGAGAAGTGAATCCAATAGAGCAAAATTGAAGGAAGTTCAAGGGAAACACTGCTTAAACTGGAAGGAGTGTTTGGGGCATTGACTGTTAGAGATGAAGGTGTTGGAGATAAACCATGTGAAGGTGAGAGAGGATTGGAAATTGAAAGTAAACTTGACTGGGTAGGTGGGATACTTGATTCACTTGGGCAAAAAAAAACCCCAAAACATTATGGATAATAAACCATTATCTGTTTGCATTGAAGTTGAGTCGATTGATTCTGATTATACAGCCTTGTGTTCTCCTTTTAATTTGAGCAGTCGCCTCTGTCAGAGCTGAGAACAGTGCAGTCACTCACCTGTTCACACCTCAGTAAGAGGAACTGAATGAAAAAACAGAAAATGCTGGAAATACTCAGCAGCTACCAATGAAACTCAAAGCACGATTGAGGTACTTTACCGATTTATGGAATCATCCCTGGGATCAGTACACTCAGACCTTAACTTTATCCTTATTTTGTTTCTGTTCTTTGCGGATTTTGGTTTTATTCACATTTTTCTCTTGTTTTTGCTTTTGGTAATTGTTTTTCACTCTGTGGGGAACTCAAGAAGATAGCTCATCACCACCAGGACAATTAGGCTTGCGTTATAACACTGACCTAATCAGCAATGCCTACCACCCATGAATGAAAACTTCATTCCCCCTGCGGACACATCATTTGTTCACATTCCCACTTGGTTTGGCCTTAACACACACAACTCCTTTGTCATTTAATCTCTTCTGCCTTCCATTCTATCAACGTTTGTGTTACAAACAAATGAGTTAGGAGCAGGAATAGACCATTCTGCCCCTGGACCCTGCTTCCCCATTCAATAAGATCATTGCTGATTGTAACCTCAACCCCTTCCTGCTTACCCCTGATAACCTTTGACCTTACATGTTAGTCAGGAATCTATCTTGTTCAGCCTCTCAGTTTCCACTGCCTTTTGAGGAAGACAATTCCCGAGATACGTGACCCCTTGGGAATAAAAATTTCTCCTCATCTCTGTTTTAAATAAGCAGCTCTTTAGTTTTAGCCAGTGACCCCTAGTTCTCGATTCTCTGACAAGAAGAAAGATCCTCTAAATATACATCCTGACAATATCTTTCAAGATCTGAATTGTTTCAATCTTATCCTTCTAAACTCTAAGGGATACAAACCTAATACCTCTAACTTTTCCTCATAAAACAATCCACCCATTCCAGGAATTAGTCTAGTAAACCTTCTCTGAATTGCTTCAATCAGACTTATATCTTTCCTTAAATAAGAAGGCCAATACTCTACACAATACTCCAACACCCTCTCCCCCCATCCTAGAATTAGGCCATTCAGCCCATCGAGCCTGCTCTGCCATTCAATCATAGCTGATATGATTTTTAATCCCTATTCTCCTGGTAAACCTTGGTCCCCTTATTGTTCAAGGACCTGAATGTTTTTGTCTTTTGTGTTTTGTCACTCAATGACCTGGCCTCCACAGCTGTCTGTGGCAATAGATTCCATAGATTCACTGCCCTCTGGCTGAAGAAATCCCCCTCATCTTAGTTTTAAAGGAATATCCCTTCACTCTGAGATTGTGCCCTCAAGTTCTAGTCTCTCTCACTAGTGGAAACATCCTGTCCATGTCCACCCTATCTAGGCCTCTTAGTTCTTCAAGTTTCAATTAAACCTCCCCCTTCCTCCTTCTAAACTCCATCAAGTACAGACCCAGACTCATCAACCACTCCTAATATGACAAACTCTTCATTCCTGGAATCATTCTTGTGAATTTCCTCTGGACCCCCTCCAAGGCCAGCACGAGGATACTGCCCTCACATCACCTCATGAGATCCCCAGAAGGACCATTCATTTAAGTTAAGTCATATATCAGAATCATGTTGCCAATGTCATATGGGATGAGGATAAAGAATCCTGTCTATTTGAACATTGACTCATGAGATTCTTATCTGGCTCCTAGAAGTCTCACAAGTCTGATTATTATTGTGGCTAACTTGGATTTGAAATTGACTTTGGAATTATGGCAATATCACCTTTAATAAACATGCCAGATCCTGCAGGACACAACTATTAATTAAATCACTAGAGAATTCCTATATTTCTTTTTTCTCATCAATGTTCTCCTTCATCTGCTAATACGACGTCACTGTCATTCATCGGCACTCTGGGACATCATGAGGTCACGATAAGATGTTATGCAAGAATGCAAATCTACTAATGATGTTTCTCTCGTTATTTTTAGCATCTACAAATGAAATGGGCAGCTGATTATTAGGGGATATGAATAGGCTGGTATTGGAATAACTCTTCCTTCCTGTGAAGATAGTGTTTGCTTGTCAATGATTAGATGGGATTGGAGAGTCATGAGGCATTATTTGAGCTAATCTAGATCTCTCTGCTTTGTTGATGCTCCTGCAACATGTCCAATTTCACAATGACACTTTATTCCAATAACATGGGTTTGTGTGAACAATAGAATCATTGAGATGCAGTTTCCTGGAGAAAACTTGATTCAGTTACATCACATTTTGTTCACATGGACATTGTATTTAGTATTTATTCAGTCTCATAATGAACTTCATTTTGGGGGAGGAACTCAGCTATAGTTTTTTTTTACTGCAGTACGACTGTCAGAGGTTAATCCATAGTTTCAGAACAAAACTATTGGTCTGATGAAAGGTGTAATAGGAAATTCTTTCTGCAGTAACGTGACAATGGATTCTAGTTCCTTCAGTTCTTGTAACAGAAGGAAAAGCAGAAAATGGTCTTGACCATCAGCTGATCACCAATTCCAGCGGGGCATGTGCCTGCATTTGGTAAACGCTGCCAGTATCTTCGGGAAATCCCTCTGACTTTCGCTCTGGTGACTGCATTTAGAGTGTGATTGGGAGAATCATGACCAGAATTTTACCACCTCACCCACCCCAGGCTTATAAAATCCTGCCCGAGGCCAAAAGAGAATGCGATTCTGTGAGCCTCTTCCAGGACAGGTGAAGCAGTAAAATTCCAGCCTGTATGTCAAACTTCCCCATTCTTCTTGTTTTTTTTCCCCAACAACATACAGTAACAGTAATGGTAAAAGAGTGAGAATTGTTCTTCATCAGTGTTGCTGACAGAAATATATATAAAAATGACAAAAGTACTTCTAGTTTAGAGAATCAAGTTGCTTGTAAATAAGTGTTGATAACGATAGATCAGCAAGAATTTGATGATGATAACTGGAATATATAGAAGTTGCGTCTTTACATAAAATACCAGTGAGAAATGACTACAGGAAATATATAGAAAGAATGATTAAAGAAAGAACATTTTTGACATTGAATATAAATAAAAGATAACAAACATAGTAAGAGATAAAGAAGGCAAATAAAAAATATATAATGAATGGCACTGGGTTGAGGTGGGGTGAAGATGCTCTGAGGTTTAGTTATTGTAAATAATATTCCCATTATAGGGATTCATTTTTGAAAGAATTTTCACTCTGTAAATGTAATGAGTCATTTTTTCTATGAGTTCTATTTTTCATAGAATCATAAAATCCTACAGTGCAGATGGAAGCCATTTGGCCCATCTACCCTACACTAACAACAATCCTAGCAAGACCTTATCTCCATAATCCCACCTTGCTAATCCCAATTACACGAAGGGTCAATCAACCTAATCTGCATATTTTTGCGGGGAGAAAGTGCAAACTCCACACAGTCACCTGAGGCCAGAATTGAACCTGGTCCCTAGCACTGTGAGGCAGCAGTGCTAATCACTGTGGCACTTTGTGTAGCCGGTCATGAGCTTCCATTTATATTCTCTCGAGATACCTGAGCAGGTGACAAGATTAGCCTCAGAACAAATCTCATCCCAGTCTACAACTGGTATCTCTTGTCCTAGTTTAACCTCCATTTCCTTTTCCTGCATCAGGACTTACTATAACACCCTGGAGAGTGAAGTCTGATATATACAGGATATTACTGTTTCCCCGGTGAACACTTGGTGAATGTTTGCAAAGTATGACTGTCGGAGATGGACTTCTCTTTTTCTTTATGTTTTTATGTTTTAAAAGAAAATGTCTTATCTGTAACTGTCTAAAAAAGTCAACATTTGGAAGGCCAAAATGCCCTCTCATTTGCTGAAACGATATTACCTTATCCTGCTGAAATAGCTGGTGAAGGAACGTGAAACATATTCAGACCGTTTCTTCAAGCTCTTACCATGCCTACAGGGAATGAGATTTTTTTATATTATTGCCCATAAGTGGCAGTGCTGTTAATAGAAATTGGTGTGCAATTTCTCCAAGTTGCCTTTCCACTGTCTGTTAACCAAGCTTTCACACATCTTACCTGAGCTGCCCAGAAATAGAATTTGAAACTGCAACCTGCTTCCTACTTAGGAATGTAGAAACTAGAAGCAAGATAGGCCATTCAGCCCTTCGAGCTTGCTCCACCAATGATAACAATCATGGCTGATCATTGAATTCAGTATCCTGATCCACTCCTTTCCCTCGATATCCCTTGATCCCTTTAGCCCAAGAGCTATTTTTTTTCTTGAAATCAACTGCAAAATATTCCAAGTATAGCCTCACCTACACCCTGTACAATTGCAGCAAAACATCCCTATCTCTATATTCAAATCCTCTCGCTATGAAGGCCAACTTCACTACTTGCCTTATCTGTGCAGTAAGTTTAAGATTTACCTGTGGTAAACTGTAATGTTTTAAATGGTACTCTTTGTTGTTTTCCTTGCCATATAAAACAGGAGGTCAGACAATCCAGCATACTGAATGTAGAATTTGGAATCTGAAAAGGGAGCATTTGGAACAGGTACAACAAACTGGGAAGGACATTCATCCTAATTGCTTCAACTCACCCTAACAGACACAGAGTCAGGCATCCATCCTGATTACTCTTGATACTAGTGTGATTTGCTCCATAAATTCTATCAATTGATGATGGGATAACAAAACCAAGATATTTAATGTCGCAACACTTAAAGGCACTTTTTATGTTAATGTGGTTGGGATCTGTCCACTTATTGCCATTGCTTCAACTTTATTGGCGTTGGGGGTGACCAGCTTGCTGCGCTGGTCTAGCATTGCAATAGGCTGTCAGCAGAGGCCGTTTAACAGAGCCCCCACTGGGCCTTCGCTTATCTAGGTTGTATTAGCAGAGAGCTGATTTCCACATTCTAATCCGCATTTCAATATCATTAGCGGGCCCTAGACTGAAGTCTGCGTATTCATACTGCATATGAATCAATCTTGACTCTGGCAGATCCACGCATGCGCAGTGGCTCACTCAGCACTATGCTGCCGGCCTCTCCAACAAGAATGGGTCCTATCCCCTGATTTTCAGCGTGAATCCCACTTGGACACTGTGCAGCGCACAGAACGTGAGAAAGTCATTTTGAAAACCTCAGTAAGAAAACCAGTGGGATTTACTCCAGTTTTCACACAAATTCAACATTTAGAATTATTTTGGGGAGAACCGCTCCCCTCTATGTTTGTTCCCGGAGTAATAATCAAACATCGTAATATTCTCTTGCAGCAGGATGTCATCAGTACATAATAATAATCTGTGCTTTTCTTTTCCTGCTATATCTCTTTTATAATTTCTCTCAGTTCTGAAATGTTGACTCTCTGTTTCTCCCTCTATAGATGCTGATTTCCATATTCCACATTCTAATCCACATTTCAATATCATTACCAGGCCCAGGTACAATGTCTGTACGTTTCAGACTTGATTACCTGTTAAGACTAGAATTCTAGAATTCCATTATTTTGTAAATTGAATTTATGTCTTTATGTACCTAATAGAATTCCCACTCACCTGACAAAGGAGCAGCGCTCTGAAAGCTAGTGGCGTTTGCTACCAAATAAACCTGTTGGGCTTTAATCCAGTGTTGTGAGACTTCTTACTGTGTTAATTCCTTGTGCCCAGTTATAAGATATTACTAAGTAAAACATGCAATTGTACAATGAAAAATTGGGCTGACTACTACTAAGAGTACAATAGGATGTGGCTGAGAAGGGAGGGACAGCACGGTGGCATGATGGTTAGCAGTGCTGCCTCACAGCTCCAAGGACCTGGGTTCAATTCCAACCTCAGGTAATGTGTATGCGACGTTTCCACATTTTCCCCCTATCTGCATTTGTTCCTCTGGTTTCCTCCTACACTCCAAAGATGTGTGGGTTAGGTGAATTGGCCATGCTAAATTAACCCTCGTGTTAGGGGTTTAGCAGGGTTAAAGGAAGAGGGCCTTGGTGGGATTAAGGTCAGTGCAGACTCGATGGGCCAAATGGCCTCTTTCTGCATTATAGGGATTCTATGATATGATCATTAATATATGATAATTAATAACCTGGTAGTAAAGGTGCATCTGGTGAAGGGTGATTCTAATATGATAGAACTTTATTTTGAATTTGGGAGTGTTTCAGTTACTTCCAAAATTAAGAGTCTTAGGCTCAGATTTTTGCCACAATGGAGAGTCAATTGCCACAATGCCAAAAATCCCGCAAGTGGCCAGAAATACCTGCCCCAGGATACAGCATGTAGGAAGGGAGTCAAGCGGGAATTCAGGCATCATGATTCAAAGAGGTAGCTGGCCATTTCAATCCCCATCTGCCTCCACTAAAGTGAGATTCTCGTAGATCCTGAGTGTGAAACCTCGAGTGTGCAAAATCTAATAGTACTGTCAAAGAATTGTCCAACTGTCAAAGTACTGTGAAGAAACTATCAAATCCATCAGGGAACTTTCAAAAGATACGAATGAGTTGTCATGGGGGGACGGGGGAGGAGAAGGATAGTGGTGAGGGCATGTGTTGGCACCAAGTTGGGTTAGAGATTGTAAAGAATAATAGAGATGTGTGGGGTTTAGGGACTATGAGGAGTCATGGGGCTTTGGTAGGGGGTATGGGTTGGTATAGTGGGTGTGATGGACTATGGGATGAATAGAGGAGCATGAATTAGCATGAGGATAGAAGGGGCCATGGGGGTGAATGGGGATGCGAATTGGCATAGTTGGCATGGATAGGACATAGGGAATTTTTAAGGAGTGAGGTCTGGTTTGTATCATTTTTCTCTTTTCATTTAATTCAACAGAGCACTGGAGGACAGAGACCTGTCTTCCATGCAACCTTTCTTCATACCAGCGATCTCTGCACTCATCCCAGGGGCAACAGAGCAACTTCCAGTCCAGCATTTGATATGATACCGCATGAGGAATTATATAAAATTAGAGAATCATTGGATTAGAGGTAATATATTAGTATGGATTGAGGATTGCTTGATGAAAAGAAAACAGATAGAAAGAAGAAACATGATATTTTCAGCTCATTGAATGGCAACAGGTGGGATGCTATTGAAATTGAGCTTGCTTCTCAGCTATTTAAAATCTATTTTAATGACTTTGAGTGTAATGTATCCAAGTCTGCTGCCTATGAGGTGAGGAGTAAGCTGTGATGGAGAGGCAAATAGGCTGCAAAAGGATACAGGCAGATTAAGTGAATGTCGGATGGAATAAAATGTGAAATTTTACATTTATCCATTTTATTGGAAAATGAGAGGAGAATATTGTTAAACAGACAGAGACTGAGAACTGATTGTATTTAAGAGCACCTTGTACATTAATGGCCAAATACGAACCTGCAGGTATTACTAGCAATTAATAAAGCACATTTTTGGAATTTTTAGAAAAGATTAACCAGGATGTTGCCTGGTATGGAGGGCATTAGCTAGGTTGGAGAAACTTGGTTTGTTCTCATTGCAATGATGGAGGTTGAGGGGCAACATGATAGAAATCTACAAGATTATGAGGGGCATGGACAGAATGGATTGTCAGAAGCTTTTTCTGAGGGTGGAAGAGTTAATTACTAGGGGGCACAGGTTTAAGGTGCAAGGGGCAAGGTTTAAAGGAGATGTACGAAGCCAATTTTTTTTACACAAAGAGTGATGGGTGCCTGGAACGTGCTGCTAGGGGAGGTAGTGGAAGCAGACCCGATAGTGAGTTTTAAGGGACATCTTGACAATACATGATTAGTGTGGGAATAGAGAGATATGCTCCCTGGAAGGGTAGGGGACTTAGTTCAGATGGCCAACATGGTCGATGCAGGCTTGGAGGGCCAAAGGGCCAGTTCCTGTGCTTAATTTTCTTTGTTTGAATAGCATGTTAACCTTTATCACAAAGGGATTGAAGAGGAAAGGAATTGAACTATCATTTTCAGACCACTCCTGGGAGTATTATGCACCATTTTGGTCCCCTTACCACCTTCTTCTTCAGCTCCTTGAAGGCATATGCATGTGTCCCATGGCACTGTGACCAACTGAACAACTCCCTCAGAGAGTCTGAGTTGCTGCGGCAACAAACACTTTAATTTGCACGTTGCAGCCTGCAGCCACAGATAGAGATTTGGAGGCACCAATTTCTTCCCATCACGTGATTGACCAGGGATCTCTCCCTCTCTTACCACACTGTCATTAGCGCATGTTGAAAAGATTTGCAGATTAATATCTTGGATGGGTCATGAACACAGCTTTCTTGGCCGCCATGTCTTGGGGTGGGACTTGAGCCTGCAGTTTCTGGCTCAGAGTGAGGAATACGACACAACGCTACCCCACCTCACCCTCTGCTACTCAGACCTCCCTCTCCTCCTACCTAAGCAAGAATAAACTTGCATTTGAGGCAATGCAACCAAAGCTCACCAGACTTGTTACTGGGATGATGAATGGATTGTCCTTGAAGGAGAGATTAAGGGCAGTACAGTGGTTAGCGCGACTGCCTTACAGCGCCAGGGAGTGGGTAAGATCCTTAAAGAGGTGGATACAGGAGTGATTACAAGACGCTGTGCAAACAGAATCTTTCTCCAGGATGTAGCTAGTCTACTGAAACATGCCTGAGATTCAGACAGTCAGCAACCAAATGCCAGAAAAAGACAGTGTGACAGCAACAGATGGCATGCAAGAGAAAGAATCCTCTCATCTGAATCACCTTTTCTCATGTCTTGTTAATGGTATCGGTCAAGTTTTATTCATATCAATTACGTAGTTAGGGTTTGTTCATATCAATTACATTGTTAAGGTTAAGAGAAACAGGTGATGGGTATTAATTGCTCTAGAGTACACATAAAGAGGCAATGCATCTTCAGCCCAAAAACTATGTTTTAGTTTGATTAGTTAAGTTCTCTTACAAAATTTGACTTTTGTTCCAGTGCCTCACTGAGAGACGTTCATAGAATCTCTACAGTGCAGAAGGAGGCCATTTGGCCCATCGAGTCTGCACCAACCACAATCCCACAAAGGCCCTATCCCCATAACCCCACATGTGTACCCTGCGTATCCCCTGACATTAGGGTCAATTTAGCACGGCCAATCAACCTAACCCACACATCTTTGGACTTTGGGAGGAAACTGGAACACCTGGAGGAAACCCACACAGACACGGGGAGAATGTGCAGACTCTGCACAGTGACCCAAGGTCGGAATTGATGTCAGATCCCTGGCGCTATGAGGCAGCAATTCTAACCACTATGCCACCATGTTGCTGTCATCCATTTGCTTCTTTTTAACCATTTGTTTTACTGCAAGAGAATGTAATAGACATAGCTGGGACACTGGGTGGGATGGGAGGAGAGTTGTAAGACTGAATGAGCAAATAAACTGTTGGGATAAAGAAAAGAATTAGACTTTGGTTTCAGCATCACCAACTGGCTAGAACGCTACTGACAACATTGTTGACCGTGACATTCCTTCTACAACTGATGCCAGGCAGGCTGGTGAATGCAAAACACTCAGTGAAGGAGATGGAGAGCATGGATAGGATCTGAGTGACAAATAGATTATGGTAACTGTAGCTCGTGTCTGTTCTGTGGTTCTTGCATTGTGAATTGCATGGAGCAGTTCCCCAATATAAAACCAGGCCTAAAGACCCTCAGAAAGCTTGGTGAGGGTCTGGTATCTAAACTACCTGAGAAAATGGCTAAATTTGGACTGCAGTCCTTTGGTTGGAACATACAAAACCGCAACACAATTTTTATCATTTGTTCTGCAGATTTTTAAAAAATCTTTAGAACTGTTTTAGCATTTAACTTTTTTTTGACTTTGTGATTTAATTGAAGCTAGTTGCATTGCACGCGGTTTTGTGTAGTTTATTCAACGGTGATTGTAATAATCTTACCGATCTTTTTTCCCTATTGAGCAAGCCTCCACTTACCCAACAGGGGAGCATGTATTCTTTGAGGCCCATGGGGAGATCTATTGACAATCCCCCGTGGCCATCATATCAGTGAGTGATTTACAAAATTCTTCTTCTATATGAGAGTACTGTAGTAGCACTACCCAGTGAATTGAGCAAAGCTCAATGACAATGGGTGGCACAGTGGTTAGCGCTGGCTCATTCAGAGCACCGGGGACCTAGATTCAATTCCAGACTCAGTTACTGTCTTGTGTGGAGTTTGTGTGTTCCCCCGTGCCTGCGTGAATTTCCTCAGTTTCCTCCAAAGATGTGCAGGTTAGGTTGATTGGCCATGCTGAATTGAACCTATTGTCAGAAGGATTAGCGGGGTAAAAATGTGAGGTGGTGGGATTACAGTCGGATCGCATATGCAGAAAGAGGCCCTTCAGCCTATCGAGTCTGCACCGAACACAATCCCACCCAGGCCCTACCCCCATATCCCTACAAATTATACCCACTAATCCCTCTAACCTATGCATCCTGGACACTAAGGGGCAATTTCTTAGCATGGTCAATCAACCTAACCTGCACATCTTTGGACTGTGGGAGGTAAACGGAGTACCAGGAGGAAACCCACGCAGACACAATGAGAATGTGCAAACTCCACACAGACAGTGACCCGAGCCGGGAATCGAACCCAGGACCCTGGAGCTGTGAAGCAGCAGTGCTAAGCACTGTGCTACCGTGCCACCCAAGTCTTTGAGAGATATGGATCTTTGAGGTTCTTGGGGCAAAACCTCTATCATGCTCTTAGACTAGGATTCAGTGGAATTGTTTTGCACTTCCCCTTGGAATGATAATAGGGGCACATTTGTCATAATTAGCTATTTCTGGTTGCTATTTCTGCATTCACTGGGGATTTCTCATGGTTCAGGATTCTCGGACATTATCTTGTGCATTATCTGATTGCTTTTTCTTTCTCTTGCTGCCTTATTAGTATCAATTTCTTCCCTCTCCTCAGTTGTATGATTTCACAATCTCACTCACTAACTCTCGGGTTCTGAACTAGGCTATTAAGACATTTCCTGCTTGATCCTTTCATACTATTTTTCCTTCTGCTGCCCGTCCAGTGTAATCACTGCTGTCATAAGGAAAATAGGAAATAGGAGCAGGAAAAGGTCATTTGGCCCCTTAATCCTGCTCTGCCATTCAACTAGATCTCAGTAAGAATTTAGCAACACCAATTATAAATTCTTACTGAGTTCTTACCACTCCAATCCAACGCCGGCATCTTTACATCATTCAACTAGATCACCACTGATCATCTTTCCTATATCCATACTAACTTTGCTCATTATTTTCTAAGTATTCAGTTCACATCCTTTAGAATATGTTGTAGTATTTTGCCTTCTATTGTTGTCATAGAATCCTGCATGAAAGAGGCCTTTCAGCCCATCAAGTCTGCACTAATTCGGAGACTTTCTCTCAGCCTAGCCCTATAACCCCACACATCTCCCACGGCTAAACCACCTAATCTACACATCTTGGGATACCAAGAGGCAATTCAGCATGGCCAGAAACCTATCCTGCACAGCTTTGGAAAGAAACCAGGGCACCCAGACATTACCCACGCAAACAAGGAGAGTGAGATTTCAGCAGTGGAAAAATAAGAATGAAAAGTGATGGCAAAGGATGAATGAGATGGAAAGAAGAAATTTCATAAAATTCGTAGAAATGGGATGAAGGTGGAAGGGAGAGTTCAAGCTCCGAAGTTGTTGAACTCAGTGCGGAAGGATGTAAAGTGCCCAGTCAGAAGATGAGGTATTGTTCCTTCAGTTGGTGTTGGATGTTTGCTAGAATATTGCAAAAGGATGGATGTGTAGACAGGAGAGCAGAGTGGGGTGTTGAAATAGCAAACGTCAAGAAGATCTGAGTCCTGTTAGTGGACAGAACGAAGCTGTTCAACAAAGCAGTCACCCACTCTGCCAGGCAATTGAAAGCTAGTCTCAGTAAATGGTGACCATCAAACTTGTCAGAAAAACCCATTTGACTCAGTAAAGTCCTTTAGGGAAGGAAATCTGCCATCCTTACCCAGTCTGGCCTGCATGTGGCTCCAGAGCCAGGGCAATGTGATTGACTCAATGCCCTCTAAAATGGCCTTAGCAAGCCACTCAGTTCAAGGGCAACTCGGAAAGGGCATTAAATACTGGCCTTGCCCAGTGACACCCACATCAGATGAAGAAATACATTTTTAAAAACTCCAGACCTCCCAAAGCTCTTTATAGTCAAAGATGTATAACCAGTATTGTTATCTTGGAAACACAGTTGTCAATCATTGTGCAGTAAGCTCCTGTAAATATAAGCATGGTAACGATTGGAGAATCTGTCCTAGTTATATTGGCTGAGGTACAAATATTGACCAATACTCCAGTGAGAAGTCCCAAGCATTCTGAAATAAAACATGATGGCCAGACTTGTCCAGCTGTTCATACCAGTGTGAAAATTAAGTTATAATTCTGACAATGGCCAAATATTCAATTCACTTTGTTTCCTAAGATTAAGGATGCTCACTTCAAATAAAGCTGCTATTGGGTTGCTGGGACTTGTGAAACTGTAAAAACAATTAAAAACTGCAGATGCTGGTGTAGAAATAAGTTACAACAACAAAAGTAAGCAACTGTGTCAGTAAATATGGAAACAAAGCCTTTTGTGAGGCTAGCGTTTGCATATTCAGGATTAACAACTAATCTAAACCTTGCGTCAGTTTGATAAACACCATATTCCAAAGTTGGGTACGAGATGAAAATAAGGCCCTTTCAACAGCAAAATTCCAAAGAGCAAGATACAGTGAACTATAACAGCTGCATTGTCTGTAAGAATCAAGAGAATACCTTGCACTGCACTGTATGTATGCTCTCCTTGCTAACATGTAGTTAAAGTTTGGAAGTTTGAGTACTCACAGTGCCTAGTGTTATTTGTACCCAGGTATTCAATACTGGCAGGATTGTCTAGGTCCCGTTGCAGTGAATGGAGATTTGGCTGAGTGTCAAATTATCCATCCACACTTACAGCGGTGGTGGGGAGTGAACAGCCAGAGAATTCAGGATAAGATCTTTTATACCCACCTCAGCAGTCAGCTGGGGCCCACATCTAATGTCTCATCTGAAAGGCTGCAACGCTGACAATGTAGCACTCCCGTGATGCTGTCCGGGAACATCAATTTGAATCTATTGCTCTCAGTCTGTGGAGTGGGAGACAACTCTCTCACAAGCCCCTGGTTCAGGAGTGTACATGCTGGCAAACTGGTGTCAGAATCTTGCAGAAAAATGCACGAGGAAGAGGTGGTGCAGTGGATTAGAGAACCAATGAGTAGTTTAAACTCCTCTTACCTTGTGTCTATTATTTGTTGCCGAATTGTTTTGATGTATTCGAAGCTGTCAAAACAGCAGATGTCATAAACCAGTATGTAGGCATGAGCACTCCGTAGTCCCCGGCAACACGTGTCCGCCCATTCCTGGAAACGATACGCAAACTGGGATTAATCCACAATTACCCTTCCAGATTCAACATTCTACATCAAAACCTGAGATCAGTGCCCAGCAGAATGATTTGCATTAAAGAAATAACAGGGTCAAATAAAGAGTGAGTGTTCCCCAAGTACTCTTGAAGGGATATTGCCAAATCTTGATTTCTCTTTCCATCACAGCTCTAACTGTGAAATGTGAGATGATATTTCTGAGTGGGAATGTAAATGAAATAATTCAGGAAGGACTCATAACTTCACCTTTGGAATCCAAGGGTTAGGAACTGACCAATCCGAGCAAGGGAATATCCTCGCTTCCCCCCACCCCCCCAAAAAAAGAGTGGCATGCTGGCACATTGGGTAACACTGCTGCCTCACAGTGCCAGGGACCTGGGTTCGATTCCCGGCTTGGGTCACCGTCTGTGTGGAGTTTACACATTCTCCCCGTGTCTGCGTGGGTTTCCTCCAGGTGCTCTGGTTTCCTTCCACAGTCTCAAGATGTGCAGGGGATGGGTGGATTGGCCATGATAAATTGTCCCTTAGTGTCAGGGGGACTCGCTAGGGTAAGTATGTGGGGTTATGGGGATAGGGCAGGGGTGGAATAGTTGTCGGTGTAGACTTGTTAGGCCGAACGACCTCTTCACGCACTGTCGGGATTCTGTGATGCTCTGAAAATGTGGTGAAAAGTGAAACTTGTGCAAATTGTGTGTTGTTCACAGCTATTGTTTATATAAGCTGCCACGAGGGTTTACAATCCACATTGTTAAATCAATGCAAAAGTGATGTACTGTATATGTGCTCAGGGCTGAACTGTACTGCGTCCCTATGCACAATGCTGTTCAATGGCTGCAAGTGACCAAAATCATAACTACTGAGCATCCACAGTGCTGCTAATTAACCTTAGAAAGAGGAGCTGCTTTGTTAGCTGAGCCATGCCCCGAGTTATGCAGGAAGTGGAGGAAAGATACAGCGGAGAAGCTCTCCATTTGCAAGGTCAGAAGAAAGTGGGACCAGCTGTCCACAGAAATGAATGTTAAGTGACTTCGATGCTAAGATGTCCATTGGCCTTACACAAGGGATCAAGTCCCTCATCAAATGCTGCATCCTGCCAACGGCACCATTAGCCTTAGCTGCTGCTCAAATCGTCCCTCATGACTCATCCACCAATGATCCCTGTCCATTAGGATTCATATCTAAGGTTCGTACCTCCACTTCACCCTCACACGTTCTGTATTGCTACAAATCTCACTGTTAGGAGACTAAGACCTCAGACACAGTATCAAGCTTATGGTCTACAGAACTGGTAATATTCACCATTCTAAATGGCTCAGAGACATTACATATTACAGATATTACAGCGAACAAACCGTCACAGCCACAAAAAGATAGCACAACCCTCGGTAATGGGCTTATCTCTGTCTCTAATGGAGCACAAGGTGGCAGATAACCAGAGGCGATGGCAGGCAGCCCAAGGGTGAGGCAGGCAGGCCCACACACACACACACACACACACACACACACGCCTACATTCCCTAATCCCCATGGAGGACAGTTATTGGAAACTGTTTATTTGTTGCTGAGGTTATTTATGGTCACTGGAGAGGTTGAAGCTATCAAAGGGACCATATCCTCATCCTTAATCCCAATCTGACATCCCATTTTCCCCTCATCCCACACTCTCTTCCGATTCCCAAGCTGCAGAGGGTGTAAACATGCACCTCTTACTGTGCAACACCTCTCCTTCCCATAGCTTTGTTACCTCTTGTGCTTTATTTTCCTTTCAGATACCCAAGGAGTCAAACTTGGCGAGAGTGTAGAACCCCAACAGGAGAGTGCGAACGATGATTTAGAATCACACGGGATCTCACACTTCCTGCCATCAGCACGGATAGTGAGAATTAAATCACAGCTGGCATCTGCACGTGATCGGGAGGATTTGTTTTCTTATGTTGTCCCTCAGGGCCGAGGATGATTTACTTCCACACTAAGATTGAATTCTCCAGTAACTGAGGAGCCCAATGTATGTTTCTCCCCACAGGAAGGGCAGACAGTGGCTATAGGAGTGGTTGGCTGATGTGCCCGTGTGGGTGGGGTGCTAGTGTCACCTTTCACTGTCAAAACGCAGTTTCAGTTTGCCCTTGATGGTGAAACTCAATGTTCAGCTGCTTTTTCTCCAGTTCAGGCTGTCTTGGACTATGCATTCAGAGATGTTGGTTAGGATGTTGCACTTTCTTGAGGAGGTTTTGGGGACTCCTTGAAGCATTTTCCCTGCCCTCCTGGAGCTCATTGTCAGCTTGAAGGTTGGATTAGAGTGTTTCAGGGGTCTCATATCTCATCATTAGATGATGTAGCCCGCCCAGCGGAGCAGGTTGAACGTGGACAATGCTTCGACGCTGGAGATGTTGGTCTGAGTGATAACACTGGCAATGATACGCCTGTCCTATTACTGGGTTTGCAGGATCTTGTGGGGAGTGGGGCGGGAATGGTGCTTGCTCTGGTATTTCTCCAGGTTTTGAGGTCCATGTCTCTGAGCCATTTAGAATGGTGAATATTACCAGTTCTGTAGACCATAAGCTTGATACTGTGTCTGAGGTCTTAGTCTCCTAACAGTCCCTCCCTCTGCTGCTCGAACAGGAAGGCAGTATTGAACCTCATTGTTGATGTTGACAGTAGGTTCCCAAGGTATGGAAAGTGATTCCGATTGTCTAAGTCTTGTCATGGATTTTATAATTGGAGGCAGTGCTGTAGAGCAGGGGAAGGTTGGTAGAGGATCTTTGTCTGATGGATGTTTGCTGTAAGGCCCACGTTTCCTTGAAGCTTGATGGAGGTGTTGACTGTGGCTTGGAGCTGGCTTTCTGAGTGTATGCAGATGCGAGCATCATTTGCATCCTGTGTTCAGTGGTAGAGGGTGGGCTGATCTTGGATCTGGCCTGCAGGTAGTGGAGATTCCCGTTTATTCCTCTCCAGCAAGGAGCTTGCTAACAATGAGATGGAGCATTGCAGCAAGAAAGATCAAGAAGAATGTTGGTGCAATGACACAGCCTTGTTTGACCCCACCTGAATGTGAATTAGCTCTGTGGTATATTCACCAGTCAGGATCACAGCTTGAATGTCATCATAGAGCAGGCACAGGATGGTGGTAAGTCTTGAAGGACAGTTAAAATAGAGGAAGATGCTCTATAATCCTTCACAATTGATTGTGCCAGAGGCATTTGTAACATCAGAGAAGGCCATGTAGAAGGGTCGGTGCTGTTCTTACATTTTCTGTGTCGTTGTAAGGCAGTGAAAATCATGTCTATTGTCCCTCTTAGTGGGTGGAATCCACACTGGGAAACTGGGAGGAAGTCTTCAGCTATAAGGAGATAGCAATTAAGCAGGACTCTTGCGATGACCTTCCGTGTGGCCGACAACAGGGAAATTCCTCTGAGTGACTGCAGTCGGACTTGTCACCTCTTTTGAAGACAGTCATGTTACTGGGTCTCAGAGATCTCCTGACATGTTTTCCATCCAGGTAAAGGAAATTAGGTCATGTGTGTGCATCTAAAGTGCTTCTCCACCATGCTTTGTGCTTTGGCGGAGATTCCATCTGCTCCCAATACTTTTTTGTTCTTTAGCTGTTGGATGGCCCTTTCTATCTTGTGCTGAGATGGTGGCTGTTAGTAAGATGTGAGGTGGAATCAGGGACATTCTATTGAAGACAGCGTCTGTGCAAAAGATGTTTTTGAGGTGTTCCTTCTAGCGGACGCTGACAGCTTCTCTGACCTTGATAAGGCACCTTTCCATTTTTGTCTAACATGGAGTGGGGTTTTGAGTGCTTGAGCTGTAGGTGGTCTTGACTATGCTGATGAAACCTCTCACTTCA
Organism: Sphyrna mokarran; assembly: GCA_024679065.1. Taxonomy (NCBI): domain Eukaryota; kingdom Metazoa; phylum Chordata; class Chondrichthyes; order Carcharhiniformes; family Carcharhinidae; genus Sphyrna; species Sphyrna mokarran. The sequence goes on from JAGIQG010000022.1 coordinate 40,986,078, forward strand.
TGCTTGTGGGCTAACTGCTGGCTCTCCTATCATTTCTCCATCCACGCATCTGTTTTTTCAGGTTGCAGTGTCTTTTTTACTGAAACTTCAGCTGCTTTCCTGCTCTCGGGTTGGGTTGCTGTTTAGGATTCAGAAGAGTCTTTTGCTTGTGACTATTGGCTCCTGGATTTCCTGGTCATTCTCATCGAACAAGTCTTGGTGTTTCCAGGTGCCAAGTCTTGTCTTTGCAGGTGCTGATTGTGGAGGTGAGGAGATTTCTCTTTGTCACCGGGAGTTGTTAGATTGGCAGTGATGCGCTGGTTGAATAGGGGTCTCTTATCAGGTGTCTTAGCATTGATTTCTCTGCAGCTTTGTTTCTGTTTCCTTTGCTGCATTGGGGCTACATTGATGTCGATCGCAGAGTGGATTAGATGATGCTCCGTCCATCAATTCCAGTCACAGGGCTGATGAGAGGCACATCCTTATAGTCCCTCACTCAGACAATCACATAGTCAAGAAGGTGCCAGTTCATGGAGAGAGAGTATTGCAACCAAAGAATCGTGAGGTATTTGTTAATCCCAAAAGGAGTGTCTCAGGGACAGTCAACTAGGTTGATTCTAATGGCAAAGCCAACCCTATCGGGGCAGCAATTGTCTTCTGGTTGACCTTTTCAGAAGAAGGCATAACCACCGCCTTGTTCCTTGACCTGGCCTTTCCCTGCCCAGTGGGCATTACTTCAGGCAGTGACCGCAATGTCGAAATGTCTGAACTCCTGGGCAACAAGAGCCATTTTGGTCTATCGCTGTTGGGTTTGGTCCAAGAGGCTCCTGAAATTTATTTGGCTGGTGAAGGTGGCAGCATTTATATATTTCTGGACTTTTTGACTGTTTTGACAATGCCAAAAGAAATAGGAAGAGATTACGAGGACATGGGGTATTAAACCGGTGGCTGTGACCAACTACCGCTTGTGGCACAACCCCTTCTGCAGCATGACATTGTGACTTAGACACTGATTGAATGAGAATTCCCCTTCACTCTGCTATTTGCCCACTAGCGTACCAGGCAGCTGCCAAGTTACCCATTCATTGAGGAAGCAGGGACAGGAGAGAGAGCGGACCACACACACACACACACACTTTGTGTTCTGCTTCCCTCACCCTGCCAAATATCATTGCCTCACAACAGCAATCCATCACTTTTTGCATGGCAGAGTGACGTTCTTTATATGCATGCGTTTGCAAGCATCACTCACCAGATTCCCAAGCCATATGATCAGTGGAATTCCCTCATTGCTCACTCACCACTCTTTGATTTACCTTTTTGGCTAAAATGCAGATGGCACAGCTGCCTGCTGTCAGAATGAAGGCAACATGACTGCTGCCAATCTAGGGGGGCCTGACCTGCACGGGTCGTAGTCTATATTCACACACTAGCCATACATTGAGGGGGTGGGATCCCTCTCATACAATCATAGAGTCCCTACGGAGAAGAAAGAGGCCATTTGGACCATCAAGCATTTGCTGATGACAATCCCACTCAGGGCCTATGTATTTACCTTGCAAATCTCTCTGACACTAAGGAACATGGACAACAACCCAATCTGCAAGTCTTTGGAGTTTGGGAGGAAACTGGAGCACGTGGAGGCAACCCATGCAGACATGGGGAGAATGTACGAACTCCACACTGTCACCCAAAGCCGGGAATCGAACCTGGGACCCTATGAAGCAGCAGTGTTAACCACTGTGCTGCCTGAACAGTTGCAATACATCTCAGAGTTGACGTGTGCAAGCAGTCAATGCCACCCAATGAAGACTACAATCCTTGCTAAGCTGCAAGCTCACTCTGCCTGCTGGTTTCTGACAAGAGAGATTGAAATATAGTCAACGCTCTTTAAATAGAGAGTCTCAGTAATTCCCCCCTGTCTCACGCAAAAGTGAATGTGTGAGTTGTTATAAACATCCCAACGCCAGGCAGGAAGGAAACTGAGATATAAAAGTGCACCGCCTGGGTATGTGAGAGTCCAGGTGTCTTTAAAAATCAAACACATGGCACATGCTGCGAGCCCACCCAAAAATCTATTGACTGGCACAGCACTGGTAAATCCTACCAATGGGCAGAACCAGAAATTTCTGCCAACAGTGTGCAATGAAACACTTGTGTGACCCAGTGGGCACCGGATGGGCTGGGAGTGGGGGGGAGGTATCATCACCCTCTGGAATGTACTTTCAATTGTGTTAGCAGTTGCCTTTACATTTTGATTTGGTGTTACAGTTCATTAGCACACACAGGTACCCATTACCTTCATTTAAATCGTTGTTTTGAAGTCTGTCGGCATTGATTGATAGTTAAAGATTTGGAAGCCACTGTCGCCTATGCAATGCCACTCTTCCCCTGCCAGAGGTTGCAGTTGTGGTAGGTGGGTGAGTTTAGTGAGGGCATCCTTATTACAGGGTATCTGCTTCACCCACTGTTACTATCCAAGGTCTGCATCCTCAACACCCATATGGCTCCTGCCAAATGCCCTTATCACCAGCCTCCTTCTTCTATCAGCTTATCCTACTCAGTGGGGCTCTATTCACACTGCCAGTTCTGCTCTATTCCAGTGGGAATATATACGACTGCTCCCTATCAATGATTTGTGCAAAAGCCTGGAAGTCAAGAAAAGTGGGGTTATGAGGATAGGGCCTAAGTGGGATTATAGTCAGTCTGAACTCAATGGGCTGAATGGCCTCCTTCTGCACTGCAGGGATTCTGCAAGTCCTTGAGCATCTCTGAATCCACTTCCTGTAGACTTTTACATTTTGAAAAGCCCATGCAACGCACCAAGCACCTAAACAATTATAGCAACAACCAGGAAAAATCAAAAAATGAGATGCTAATCCCTTTAACCAGTGCTGAGCTTGGGGGATGAGGGGCAGTGAGGGTGGGGGTTGGATGAGGGGACTGCTTTCCTGCTACTTTATGTAGTGTTTGCGAGACTAAAACTGGATTGTTAAACTTCAAATGGCAGGACGTACATCGAATAAACCGGTGTTGTATGCTAATTAACATCATGATCTGTTTACACTTCACACATCAGCCAGACATTAGTTACTCATTGGCTATCACCCTCACAGTGCAAAACATGGAGAAAGTGGGTGCACCTACTATCATTTAGATCAGATATCTTCATGTGCTTACAGATATTTATAGAGATTGCTTCATTCAACTTTTAGCTTATTCCAGCCTCACCTCCCACCCCAACCCTGGCTTTGTTCAAAAGGAGCAGAATTCGGTCATTCAGCCCATTGAGTCTGCTCCACCATTCAATCATAGCTGATATGACTCTCATCCCTATTCTTCTGCCTTTGGGTGTCAGGTCCTGCAACAGGTTGCACAGTCTCCTCTCGGTGTCACCCCGTAACACTTGACCCCCTTATAGATCAAGAAACTACCTCCTCCCCTGCCCACCCATCACCTCTGCTCGATACAACCTCCCAATCCTCCATCAGTTCTGCTTAGTCGCCCCCACCTCCAGCCCCATCTCGGGGTGAGGGGGAGGAAGGGGGGATTGAAAAGGGCCAGTGGTATGGGTATATTTGCATGTTTTAGTGAGTTGTGCTGCTAGCCTCAAATAAATCAGTGTAAATAACTGGATAATTACTAGACAAGCAGCCCAAGTTCACAAAGGGACAGGGCCCCCAATGGGACCATCAGTTTGGCCCCTCATAGAAACTTTTCTTGCAAATTGCAACATCCAACCTCTGGCAGAAGTTGGCTGTTTAGAATCCTACAGTGCAGAAAGAGGCCATTCGGCCCATCGAGCCTATACCGACAACAATCCCACTGCAGGCCCAAGCCCCACAAACCCACATACTTACCCAGCTAATCCCTGTGACACTAAGGGCCTGGTTTTACCACCATGTTGTGCGAAAATGTGGTAAAGTTGGGCTTGAGGTGAGTAGCGCGATCTGCAACCATCTCCATGCAGGTTCCCCCTTTATCAAGCACCTCAAATGGCGCAATCAGGACCACGTCCAAAAACAGGACATTTTCTATGCAACCAATAGGTCTAGCTGTCCTTTTGATTGCTGCTGGACTTGAGGAGAAGGTGCAGGAGGAAGAATTAGGAGGCCTGGGTCTTTCCACTTCCAGCACCAGAGGGAGATGACCACAAGAGGCAGGAGGTGTTGGCAGGGGGGAGGGATGAGATAGAAGAAGGAGAGAGTAGAGACCCTGGTAGCTCTGTGCTCAAGTGTCCTTCAACTAGATGCCAGACACTGTGTGCCCCCGACATCTCCCACTCCGAGAGGAGCCCGTGCAACCTGTTGCAGGACCTGGCACCCAGAGGTGGGGAGGGCACTCACTCTCGGTGGCTGTCAAATTGACAGCTGCTCTAAACTTCTACACGACTGGTTTGTTCAGACGCCAAGTGGAGATGTCTATGGCATCTCCCAAACTGCCGTGCACAGCTGTGTGAGGCAGGTCACCGAAGCCCTGTACACATGGGCTGGCTAGTTCATCAACCCCAAACTGGGCCAGCCGCAGCAGGAAGCCCAGGATGCAGGATTCGCAACCATTTGCGGGGATGCCGAACGTGCAGGGGGCGATCGACTGCACACATATCGCCCTCAAGGGCCCCCCCGCCCCTTACTGAATTCATGAAGATTTATAAATAGGAAGGGATTCCACTCCCTGAATGTTAAACTAGTGTGCGAACATAACATGACTATCATGTAGGTCTGCACCAGACATCTAGGCAGCTTCAGAGTCAGGAGTTCGGACATCCCGGGGGCATTCGAAGAGGAGACCAGGCCATGCTGATGGTTCCTGGGTGATATGGGTTACCCAAACATGGTTAGTGATGCCTCTGTGAGGCCTGAGGCAGAGACCCATTATAATGAGGCCCACGAAGCCAACCGCTCAGCAGTAGAGAGGTGATGTTGGGCTCCTCAAGATGCGATTCCAATGTCTGGACTAATCTGTGGCCCCTCCCCATACAGCCCAGTGATCCGTTCCTGCATAGTGATCACATGCTAAGAGGCTAAGAGGAGACCTTATTGAAACATTGATTAGAGGTTTAGATAGGGTGGACAGTGATAGCCTTTTTCCTAGGATGGAAAAAGCTAGCACGAGGGGACACAGCTTTAAATTAAGGGGTGATAGTTATAGGACGGATATCAGAGGTAGGTTCTTTACCCAAAGGGTGGTTCGGGAGTGGAATGCCCTGCCTGCAGCAGTTGTAGATGCGCCAAGTTTGGTGGCGTTTAAGAGGTTAGTTGATAAGTATATGGAAGAGAGGGAATGGTTTAGTTTGGAGGGGCATTGCTTTTTATATTGGTCGGCGCAACATCGAAGGCCGAAGGGCCTGTTCTGTGCTGTAATGTTCTATGTTCTATGTTCGATGTGCAAAGCACAGCATAGAACAATCTGGCTCTGCAGAGAGTTGACCTCTTCGGGGAGACAGAGGATGTGGAGGCTGACCAGCCGGGCGTCGCTGGGGAGGATGACCAGCAGGAGGAGGAGGAAAATGGGGGATAGAGCATTCTGAGGAACACCAACCAGCTGGTTGAGGCCTGGCAGCCTGAATGAGGCATGCGAGGGCGGCAAGGGAGGCCTTGATAACCAGGCAGTTCATTCGCTAGGGTTTGTGTGTCTGGGTTCCACCACCCTCCCTTCTATATCTGCACATTGTCACACCAGAGAGGTGGGCCTGGGTACTCTGTGATAGCGAGTTTTTTGGCAAGTAGGAGGGGTGATGATGATGATGATTCCCAAAGCACCATTATGACGATGCCTTGGTCAAGCTAGTCTGACTCCTACCTGAGCTCCACGTGTGCCCAGGGCTGTGTGGTGCGTAAAGAAACTGAAACCCTCATACACGGCCCTGGGGCAGGTGGGATGGGGGGACTGGAGGGAATCGCACATGGGATCATGCCTTCCTTTTGTCACTGACACAGCACCGAGGGGTCTCCCTAACTGACATCAACACAAAGCATCCTTCAGTCGATCATCAATGGAAGGGGATTGATAATCGAGACAAATTAGTTGCAGATGGGTGCTGAAGAAAACATTTATTTACAATAAAGAACAATAAGACGAGAAATAATTTCCAACATAAAAACTTGTGAACCGAAAATGTTAAAGTGTTTAAATATCTTTCCAACTTGTGCAACCCTTCACCAGTGTCATCTCAATGTAATTAGAACTTCCTAACCTTATGTGGCCGACCGCCACATCTCACTGATTCCCTAGAATGTGCATCGGACGTGGAGGGAGCAACTACCTACCTCACCCCGTGGCCTGTAATGTGCGTGGCGGGTGTCCTCTGGAGGTGCCGGACCTTGAGGCCCTGGCCTACTTCCAAGTATCAGGTGTTTCCATCACACCTTCTTCACCCTCTTCAGAAGGACGTTTTTTTACTCAGAGAGTGGTGGAGGGGCCTGGAATGCGCTGCCAAGCAGGGTGGTGGAGGCAGACACACTGGGATCGTTTAAGACTTACCTGGATGGTCACGTGAACAGACTGGGAATGGAGGGATACAAACGAATGGTTTCGTTGGACCAATGAGCGGCACGGGCTTGGAGGGCCGAAGGGTCTGTTTCCTGTGCTGTATTGCTCTTTGTTCTTTTATTCCGCTGTCCCTGAGTTGCCCCAGTGACAGGAAGGGGAAGTCAGAAAGTGTAGCCATAGTCGCAGTTGACTGGAAGGCTCCAGCATGGGCTCAAGCCCTTCTTCCTCTCTTGGCAGTTCCTGTGGGTTCCTGGGTCACTCCATTGGACAGTGGTATTTCTGTAATGAGGCCCAGAAGCACTGCCAGTCTGGACCAATCTATGGGGCCTCCCTCCCATACAGCCCAGTGATCCGTTCCTGCATAGTGATCACATGCTGTGCCTTGCACAATCTGGCTCTGCAGAGAGTTGACCTCTTCGGGGGACCTCCTGCTGGTCATCCTCCCCAGCGACACCTTGCGTTCTGCCCAAGTGGTCAAGCCATAGAGACATAGAGGTTTACAGCATGGAAACAGGCCCTTCGGCCCAACTTGTCTAATCCGTCCTTTCTTTTTTAAAACCTTTAAGCTAATCGCAATTTCCCACATTTGGCCCATATCCATCTATACCCATCATATCATGTAACTATCTAAATGCTTTTTAAAAGACAAAATTGTACCTGTCTCTACTACTATTTTTGGCAGCTTGTCCCAGACGCCACCCTCTGTATGAAAAGATTGCCCCTCTAGACACTTTTGTATCTCTCACCTTAAACCTATACCCTCTGGTTTTAGACTCCCCTACCTTTGGGAAAAGATATTGACTCTCTAGCTGATCTGTCCCCTCATTATTTTATAGCCCTCTATAAGATCACCCCTCAGCCTCCTACGCTCCAGAGGAAAAAGTCCCAGTCTATCCAGTCTCTTCTTATAACTCAATCCATCAAGTCCTTGTAGCATCCTAGTAAATCTTTTCTGCACTCTTTCTAGTTTAGTAATATCCTTTCTATAACAGGGTGACCAGAATTGCACACGGTATTCCAACTGTGGCCTTACCAAAGTCTTGTACATCTTCAACAAGACATTCCAACTCCTGTATTCAGTGTTCTGACCGATGAAACCAAACATGCCAAATGCCTTCTTCACCACTCTGTCCACCTGTGACTCCACTTCCAAGGAGCTATGAACATGTCCCCCTAGATCTCTTTGTTCTGTAACGCTCCCCAACAAACTACCATTAACTGAGTAACTCCTGCCCTGGTTCAATCTACCAAAATGCATCACCTCGCATTTGTCTAAATTAAGATCCATCTATCCTCTGCTGCCACTCTGCCTGAGATGAGTGGGGGGGGGGGGGAGAAGGTGGGCTCTGCTGCCACTCTGCCTGAGATGTGAGAGGGGGAAGCAGAGGGGTCCACACTCACTCTGCCTGAGATGAGTGACGGGAAAGGAAGGGGGGGTGGGGGTGGAGTCCACTGCCGCTCTGCCTGAGATCGTTGGAGAGGGAGGGGCTCATGATCAGTCTGGGTAGCGGAGGAGGTGTGGGGGGATAAAGGGGTCATTAATGTTGTGGGAGATGGGGCAATGTCTGTGGGGTCGGGGGAGGCATTGTCTGGCCCAGGCGTGTTGTGTTAGGGGAGCAGCTTTCTCTTTCTTTTTTCCAGGTGAATGTGCAGTTGGAGGCTGCAATCGGAACTGCAATGTTTCGGGTGCGATAAACCCCACCCTCAGCCTTCTGCAGCGTGATTCGGAATCGCTGACTTTTTTTTTTCAGGCAGAGCGTGTTTTGGGACCCCTAAGAATGGGTCTAAAAGTCGGATCTGAAACACAGCCGGATTCAACACTTAGAACCAAAATAGTAAAATAGTGCCCAAAGGGACAAGTTAGCATGGCCAATCAATCTAGCCCGCAGGAAATTGGAGCATCCAAGGAAATTCACGCAGACACGGGGAGAATGTGAAAACGTCACACAGGCAGTGACCCGAGACCAGAATTGAACCCTGGCGCTGTGGGGCAGTGCCAACCACTGTGCCACCCATTGGAAATTGCAGTGCTATTGGGACCAAAATATCTGGGCCAATGACATACACAATGCGACAGCAGTGTACGTGGACTGTGTTACACTCACCCCGTGTGTGCTGCAGGCTAGTTTCAGAGGCCAGCAACCTTAGTGCACATAAATCTTAAAGCATTCAACTGTTTCAGCCCACTGCGCGCTCTCTCTCTCTCTGTATCGGAGGGAGTTCTGTGCAGCTCGGATATAACCAAACAGAATTCAGCAACCCTTGTTAGAATAAAACGGTGAGAATTCTGTACTTTTGGTGTGGATTTTATATTAAGCACCGTCCTCCGAAGATGAAAATAGAACATAGAACATGGAACATTACAGCACAGAACAGGCCCTTCGGCCTTCGATGTTGCGCCGACCAATATAAAAAGCAATGCCCCTCCAAACTAAACCATTCCCTTCTCTTCCATATACTTATCAACTAACCTCTTAAACGCCACCAAACTTGGCGCATCTACAACTGCTGCAGGCAGGGCATTCCACTCCCGAACCACCCTTTGGGTAAAGAACCTACCTCTGATATCCGTCCTATAACTATCACCCCTTAATTTAAAGCTGTGTCCCCTCGTGCTAGCTTTCTCCATCCTAGGAAAAAGGCTATCACTGTCCACCCTATCTAAACCTCTAATCATCTTATATGTTTCAATAAGGTCCCCTCTTAGCCGCCTCCTTTCTAACGAAAACAACCTCAAATCCCTCAGCCTCTCTTCATAAGACCTGCCCTCCATACCAGGCAACATCCTGGTAAACCTCCTCTGTACCCTCTCCAATGCCTCCACATCTTTCTTATAATGTGGGGACCAGAACTGCACACAATACTCCAAGTGCGGCCGCACTAGAGTTTTGTACAGTTGCAACATGACGTTGCGGCTCCGAAATTCAATCCCCCTACCAATAAAAGCTAAGACTCTATATGCCTTCTTAACAACCTTATCGACTTGACTGCCTACTTTCAGGGATCTATGCACAAATACACCAAGATCCCTCTGTTCATCAACACTATTAAGAATCCTACCATTAGCCCTATACTCTACACATTTATTATTCCTGCCAAAGTGCATTACCTCACACTTTTCCACATTAAACTCCATTTGCCACCTCTCGGCCCAGCTCTGCAACTTGTCCAAGTCTCAAGAGAGGCACCTTAAGAGAGTTAAACTGTGCCACAAGAGACATGCATTCCAAATCAATTACATTCACAGAAATAAAATACTGCAGCCGCTGTAAATCCCCTAAAAGGCAGTAAATATTGGAAGAGAAGGTTGGACAGAAGCTGTGATAGATTTCCTTCCTCCTCCACCTCCTTTCCCCTCATTCTATATTTGTTTAAAATCCGCCCATCTCTTCCAGCTCTGGTAAAAGGTCATCAGGCTGAAACATAGTGTCTGTCTTTCCCTTTACAGTTACTCCCTGACCTGCTGAGTGCCGCCAGCATTTTCTAATTTTAACCTCTCATACATTACAGCGCAGCCGTCAAAGACAGCTTTGTAAACCAAACTGGGTGCAAGAGTTTGTTGATGATTCATAGCAGTTTGTTCCGGTGAGTGATAAATCTACCTGATTATTCAATCTCAGTTCTCCTGATTCATTCCCTCCTCTAACTCCCCAAAAAAGATTCCATTTGAATGGTGGGCAAAAGCTCCAAACTCTCTCCACTCCCTACCTAATTACATAGAGATAGAGGCCATTCAGCCCAAATGGTTGTTGCTGGCATTTGTACTCCACATGAGCTTTCTCCTACCTCTCTTCATGTCATCTCATCGGCATAACCTTCCACTTTTTCAGACCTTCTCTACATCTACGATAGACCATGGGTGGGATTCCCCCTTTCCCTGCCCTCCCACATCTTATTACAGACAATGGATGGGGGCGGTGGGATTCCTCTCCCCTCCCAAACACCTACAATAGACAATGGGTGGGGCCCCTCACACCTCCCCTGTCCCCACATCTGCAGTAGATACTGGGTGGGATCCCCCTTATCCCATGCGACATATTGTCTGACAGCAGAGGCCATTAGCCTGCCAGCGGGATTTTCAGGTCCCATGGCTCACACCCTCTGCCGCTCCGGAACCCGTCGCCATCGGCAGGACTGGAAGATCCCACCACTGGGATGGGTCAGACGATTCAGCCCAATGAATGGGAAGAAGCCTTCTGAACAGCTAGTGGTACCTCCCCCCACCCTCACGCAGACACACAACACATGCGCACACCCTCACACGCACATGCACACCCTCACACACACACACCCACACCCACACACGCATGCACGCACAGACACACACATTAATTTGTTACAGGATTGAAGATTGACTGGCATTACATGACAGCAGCATTTTTTAAAATTCAATTTACAAACATAAGCATAGCTGGCTGGGCCCTGCGTTTATTGCCCATCCCTAACTGCCCTCCATTTCAGAGGTCAACCCGCATTTCTGTGGCTCTAGAGCCACATGTAGGCCAGACGAGTTTAAGGATGGCAGATTTCCTTCCCTAAAGGACATTAGTGAACCAAGTGGGTTTTTTAGTGGTTCCACGGTTATCATTAGACTTGCAGATCCAGATTTTTATTGAATTCAAATTTCACTATTCATCATGATGGGATTCGAACGCAGATCCCAGATCTTACTCTGGGTCCCTGGATTACTAGTTCAGTGATAATACGCCACTGCCTCATATGAAATCTCTACTAATTCACGCAGCTTTCTAGCTTGGATATGTATGTCACTGTTCCTTCATTATTACTTGGTCAAAATTCGAACTCTCTACCGAACAGTACTCTGGGTGTTCCTTCACCAAATAGACAGTTATAGTTCAGCGAGGCCTATCAAACCTTTCCAAGATGAACAGCTTGGTAGAGGAATGAATATCGGACTGGCCAGCAATGCCAAAGTTCTAAGAATGAATTTATAAAATGATTCACACAGGAAAATATCCACCATTCACAGTTACTGACAACACTGTGTGTAGTGTAGTATATCTGCAGCTTGGAGTGTGTAAGCAGTGTATTGGAACTCTGTGCTATAATCAAATGAATTAACATATCTTTTTCCGAGTTTATTTTAAATTCCGAAACCTAGATGAATGGCAAAGTGTAAGAGACCTACAAGAAGGCGAAGAATTTTGCACAAGTAGTTACAGTTAAGTGGCACTGACCTTGGTCCAGGAACAAATGAAATGCTGATAGATGTAAGGCATTGCATAATTAGTGAGCCTGAGAAAGAATAAGTTGATGTTGGTCATGGTGCTATTAGCCTCCAGCTCAATACATTGAAAATACATGATAGAGGGTGGTTTGGGTAGAGCAATTAAATTAAATTAAATGGGAATATTTAAAGATCACTGTATATGGTATTAGTGATAACATGTGTTCATTAGCCCAGGTTTGTAGATTTCTTGTGATTTTAACACAACCTTTTACAGATATCTACAGCCCCAGTATAGTATCTGAATACGCTTGAGATTTTATTTTGTTCATTCAGGGGATGTGGCGTTGCTGGCTGGGCCACCATTTGTTGCTCATCCCTAATCATTTTGAACTGAAAGGCCATTTCAGAGTCAACCATGTTGCTGTGGCTTTGGAATCACATGTAGGCCAGATCAGATAAGGGCAGCAGATTTCCTTCCTGAAAGAATATTAGCGGACCAGATGGGTTTTTAATGACAATCAACAAAAAGTTTACTGATGTCCATGAAACTAAATTCCAGATTTTTTTAGATTTGTATTTCACCATCAGCATTGGTGGGATTTGAATCTGCGTCCCCAGAATATTCCCCTGGGTCTCTGGGTTACTAATCTTGTGACAATACCGCGACAGCATTGCCTCTGCAGGTACTTTTGTCTCCAATGCACTTCTTAAAAATCGACTTGAAAAATTAATTACTGTAAATTAATTGAATAAATGCATCCTGGCATTATCTTTACCAGAACGTACCTATCCCTCAGGTCCTGAACTTTCATTGTGGTTGAACTCACAATTGTATTTCGCACCCTGTATAATTCCATTCGGCCTCTTCACTCACTTCCTTTCAGAGCTGGCAAGTTCAAATTCCTCCTCCACCCCTACTCTTTCCTGGTCATCTTATGTGTTGCTTCCAGCTTGATAGTCACGCTGACTGGAATGGAATGAAGTATTCACACATACCCTGAATAGCCAGCTTTAGGATCAGAGCCTTCGATTTAACCTTGGCTGATTTGACAATCAAACCCATCGTTGTCTTTCCTCTGTTATTGCTCTGCAATGACTGTAAAGGGTTAGTGGAGATCTCATTTCGCTTCTGCCCCACAGCCTCTTTAATATCATCATTGAGCAACATCCTCATTTTTCCTTCAAAATTACATACTTATTCATAATAGGAACAGAAGAAAACCATTTGGTCTCTTGAGCATGCTCTGCCCTTCAATAACTTCAAAGCTGATATGTTGAGTTCTCCATTCCACATCTAACCCCAATAACCTTTGATTCCCTTGTATAAGAATCAATTACTTCTGGCTTCAAAATACTGACTGACCAGGTTTCCACCACCTGCTGAGGCAGAGAGTTACAAAAGTCCCACTACCCTCAGAGATAAATTCTTCTCATCTCTGTTCTAAAAGGGCAACCCCCAATTTCAAAGTAGTGCCCCCCTGTCTGGACTCACCCACAAGAGGAAACATCCATTCCACGTCCACCTTGCCAAAATCATTCAGGACACTTCAACCGAATCACCCCCTCACACTTCTAAACTCCAGTGGAAACAAGCCCAGTCTGTCCAACTTCTCTTCATTAGACAACACGTACATTCCAGATATCGATCTAGTAAATCCTTCCTGTGAACCGCTTCCAATGCATTTACATTCTTCCTTAAGTAAGGAGACCAAAACTGCGCCTAGTATTCAAGATGTGATCTCAATGCCCTGTATTACATCCTTACGTTCAATCCCTCTCATCATAAAGGATAGCTTTTCATTGGCTGTCTTTGTTACATGCTGCACCTGCATACTAACTTTTTATGACTCATGCACCTAGATCCTTCTACATCTCAGAATTTCGCTGTTGCTCTCTGTCTGAGTAATACTCTGCTTTTTTTTCATTCTTCCGGCTAACGTGAGCAACTTTGTACTTTCCCACGTTACTATCATTGGAGATAAGAGCAGAATGGCAGGATTTTGGTGGGGGTGGGGAGTGTGCGGGGGTGGGGAGGGAACGTAGGTGGTTGCTGAATTTGCGATTTGGTCATCTTGGCCAGAAAGGAAATGAGCTGGGACATGCTGACCAGCTGGCTTGAACTGCTGGACACACTTTGCATATTCTTAGACCAGGAGGCTGAAGCTGGGCAGGTAGAGGATCCTGGCAGTGAGATGATCACTGAAGCTGAATGAGGCAACCTCTAAATAAATAGGAGGTCATAACCTCTTTTTGAACCCCTGTGACCATCCCCACCCCCGCCACCACTCCACTGATTAGAGAGTATAAATGCATCATCATGGTACAAAAACTAAAATCACATTGGATTCGGGGTGAGCTGGCTAGATGGATACAGAACTGGCTTGGTTGTAGAAGTAACAGTGGAAGAGTATTTTTCAGAATGGAGATTTGCAGCTAGTGGTATTCTGCAATGACCACTATCGTTTATAATATATATGATCAAAGGAAAATGTGGGGAGGTCTGATTAGTAAGTTTATGAATGAATTAAAGATTGGCAAAGTTGCTGATAGTGCCAGGGATTGTCAGAGGATACAATACAATACTGATAGAGTGGTGACTTGGGCACTGAAATGACAGATGGAGTTTAATGCGGACAAATGCGAGGTAATGCATTTTGGAGGATCAAATTTAGATCTGAATTATACTGTAAAAGGCAGAACTCTTAGGAACATTAACATACAGAGGGATCTGGGCATGCGGTCCACAGTTCCCTAAAAGTAGCAACACAAGTGATTAAGAAAATGTATGGTGTATTTGCCTTCATCAGCCAGGGCATTGAAAGAGTTGGGAAATCATGTTACAGCTATATAAAACTTTGTTAGGCCGCATTTGGAGTTTTGCGTGCAGTTCTGGTCACCACACTACAAGGAGGATGTGAAAGCTTTGGCGAGAGTGCAAAGAAGATTCACCAGCTGTTGCCTGGTCTCGAGGGTATGGGCTATGAGGAGAGGTTGAATAAACTAGGATTGTTTTCACTGGAAAAATGGAGACTGAGGGGAGACCTGATTGAAATCTACAAAATTATGAGAGGCATAGACAGCATGGATAGTCAGAGGCTTTTTCCCAGGGTGGAAGTGTCAATTACAAGAAGGCATAGGTTCAAGACAAGGGGAAAAGTTTAAGGGAGATGTGAGGGAAAAGTTTTTCATGCAGAGAGTGGTGGGTCCCTGGAATGCACTGCCAGAGGAAGTGGTAGAAGCAGACATTTTAGCAACATTTAAGAGGTATTTGGATGGATACATGAACAGGGAGGGAATAGAGGGATACAGTCTGAGTAAATGCAAAAGATTTTATTTTTAATTTAATGAGGGCATCATAATTGGCAGAGGCTTAGAGGGCCAAAGAGCCTATTCCAGTGCTGTACCATTCTTTGTTCTTTGCACTGTACACATTGCTGATCACTGAAACCTGAATTAAAATAAATAGAATAAAATAAATGGCAGGCGAGCAGTTAATCTGAAGTGATAGGGGATTTATACACTAATACCTTGGATCATTTTTGCCCTTGGTGAACATTGTAGCTATAGGCTCTAATCTTAATGATAATGAAAGAGAAAGATGATAAGATTAATTATCCTGTCTTCAGCAAAACTATTTGCGCCTGTATCCTTGGTGCGTAAAATTGAAATATTACCATCCATCAGTAATGAATAACCAACTTTGCAATGAGATGTTAAACTGCTGTCTGTTCAGGTAGATGTAATATCTCATGGTGCCTTTTAAAATAAGTGCATCTGACTTTCATAATGTTGCTCCTTCAAATTACTAACAAGAGACTACCTGGACATTTGTTTTTTTTGCAAGGACCTTGCCGTGTGCAAATTGGCAGCTGTGTCTGTAGTGCAATGCTGACGTTCAAAAGTAATTCACAGGAATATGAACACATTTGGGACATTCTGCAGATTTGCAATAACCTCCATTTCCTTCTGATCTTTAACAGGTCAGCCAGCATCTATGGGAAGAAACAGAGAGATGTTAACCCTGTTTCTCTTCAAAGATGGGGAGAAAGTAGTACAGTGGTAACGTCACTGGCCTAGTCATCCCAGAGGCCCAGCTTAATGCTCTGGGAGACACAGGTTCAAATCCCGCAGCATACATGATGCAATTAATAAAATCTGGAATTTCTGGTCTCAGTAAGCAATGACCATGAAACTATCACGAGTGGCAATGATGGCACAATGGTTAGCACAGGGCTCACAACACCAGGGACCACGTTTGATTCCAGCTTCGGGGGTCACTGTCCTTGTGGAGTCTGCACATTCACCCCGTATCTGCATGGGTTTCCTCCGGGTGCTCTGGTTTCTTCCCACAATCCAAAAGACATACGGGTTAGGTGCATTGGCCATGCTAAATTCTCCTTCAGTGTATCCAAACTGGTGCCAGAGTGTGGAGACTAGGGGATTTTCACAGTAACTTCATTGCAATGTTAATGCAAGCCTACTAAATAAACTTTAATCGTTGTGAAAATCCATCTGGTTCACTGACTCTCTTTAGAGAGCGAAATCTGCCATCTTTCCCTGGGTCTGTCCTGCATGTGACTCCAGACCTAGAACAATGTGATTGATTTTTAATTGCCCTCTAAAATGGGTAACAAACCATTCAAGGGCAAATAGGGATGGTCAGCAAATCACCCTCATCATGAAAGAACAAATAAAAGAATAGTGCCTGATTATAGATGGCATTTTCTGCTTTTATTTCCATCATTCTCAAATAGTAGTCACCATGGGAAGGTAAATGACTGAGTCAAGTCAGGAACTTCCTAATTCAGGCACTAGGAAATCTGTGGCTCTGGCTGCACTTGCTGAGATGCAGGGGAACAAGCTTGTTCCTGTCTCTGTAAAAGACATTGCCAACTCTGATTAGAAATGTTCCTGGAGGACGCATCATATGATTGGTTACCTCCAATCACTCTGCCTCTGCACTCCTGTTATTGGTCATCCATCATGTCCATCATTGTGATGCACTGGCTGTCCCCACCAATCAGAGAATGGACTATTCACAACCCTATTGGATTATTCTTCCTCCTCAGTAAACAGCCTTTTTAATCCTTTGTTCAATAGTTTTTGTATCATTAATGAAACAAAATGTTTAAAAAAACTGATTCTTTTTTATTTCTGCTCTGTTTCTCCTCCTAGATAGGGAGTGGGATAGCTTGATCTTGGGTTTAGACATAGCTTGGCACAACATTGAAGATCGAAGGGCCTGTACTGTGCTGTACTGTTCTATGTTCTATGTAGATAGTTCCCATCAGTGCTGTGTGGATAAATCTTTAATTCCTGGGGATTCTCAGGCAATCCTGCAGGGGTTGGCAACCCTAAAAGAAGCCCAAGGGCATGTTTAAGGGCAGCACGATGGCACAATAGTTAACATGGGCAGCCTCACAGTGCCAGGGACAATTCCAGCCTTGGGTAATTGTCTGTGTGGAGTTTGCACATTCTCCCCATGTCTGTGTGGGTTTCCTTTGGGTGCTCCAATTTCTTCCCACACTCCAAAGATATGCAGGTTAGGTTGATGGGCTATGCTAAGTTATCCCTAAGGTCAGGGGGAATTAGCGGGTAAATTTGTGGGTTTACAGGGATAAGGCCTGGTTTGGATTGTTTTCAGTGCAGGCAGAATAGCCTCCTACTGTACTGTAAGAATTCTGTGATTAACACATTCACAAGGTGCTGCGTGAGTTGGCGTCTGTGTATTTGCTTGGAGGCCCTTCGATGTGATAGCTACAATTGATTGACCACAGAATATCTCAAGGAATAGACTCCAAAATAGATGGCTGCCTGCCCTGTCCCCTACTGCTGAGCCTAATTATTTTTAAAGAAAGGCAGCCTTAACCAAGATTAGAGCAAACATTTCATTTCGGAAAGTTACGCAGAGCTGACTCAACATGCTGGACTCCTGCATGTGACATTTATAATTTTCCCAAGTAAAAGCTGTAAGTTCCTGGAGGGTTATAGTATTGAATTCAGAAATTACTTCTTAAATTGCAGCTATTTGTGAGATCAGTTTGAAGTAGCAAGTCCATTTTTCTTCCTGAGCCTGTTGATAGATTCATATAGATATTTGTCGTATACAAATAACTGTAGTGTATAAGTTAATTTACTTATTAGTCACAAGTAGACTTACATTAACACTGCAATGAGATTATTGTGAAAATCTCCTAGTCACCTGTTACGGAGAATTTAGCATGGCCAATGCACCTAACCGCATTGTAGGAGGAAACTGGAGCAATAGGAGGAAACCCATGCAGACAAATAGAGAACGTGCAAACTCCACAAAGACAGGGCCCCAAGCTGGGAATCGAACCCAGGTCCCTGACACTGTGAGGCAGCATGCTAACCACTGTGCCATCATGCCGCTAAAACATTCAGGGATATGGGACAAGTGTTGGGCAATAGGGTTAATGCGACTTTAATGGTAATAATTGTTAGTACAGACTCGAAAGACTAAAGAGCCTTTTCTGCACTGCGGGACTCTATGACTCTGTAAAAAAACCCATAGATGCTTGTACAATAAAATGTGGATGATCAGTGATACACTGGAATCAACACATATACAACAGCCCCAAGTCCTGGCTGAAAGTTCCCATCGCATGAATGCAAAAGTGTTGAAAGAGTTTGACCGCATTGAGGCAAACCCAGAACTGCCAATCTGTGAACACTTTCAGAACCTCCTGAACATGTGATTCAAATCTGAAATCCTAAAAATTGTTTGAGCACTGTAGGTTATGTCAAAACAAAAATGGTGCCAAACCCACGACCTCTGCCATCTAGAAGGACAAGGGCAGCAGATACCTGGGAATGCCACCACCTGGAGATTTCCCTCCAAGTCAGTCACCATCTTGAATTGGAAATTGACGCTGTTCCTTCATTGTCGTTAGGGAAGAAGTTCTAGGATCTTGACCTAACAGCGCTGTGAGTGTACCTACACCACAGGGTCTGCAGTTACTCAAGGTGGCTCACCACCATCTTCTCAAGGGCAGTTAGAAATGGGCAATAAAGACGGGCCTAGCCTGCAATGCCCTCATCCTGTCAATGATACTTCTTAAAAATCCTCTGGGCTGACATCAAATTGGCCAACAATGATCTGATGGTAACAGCAGGGCCTTTGGGCTATGGCTTCTCTTGAAAACAGTGGTCAAAACTCAACAGGACCTGTACTCTTGCATGGAAATCATACCTCTTCCACATGTGGAATTTGAAGAAAAGCACAGCCTGCTACTGTGGAGACCTGGATCAGACTGTTCAGCACATTGTGAAGGAATGTAGCTCATGAAAATTTGCTGCAAGACTCGAGTCTATCCGCCTGACAACATAGAGTGCTGCAACATGGCTGGTCAACTTCAACCACTGCAAGGTATCATCCACATCTTTGGCAAATCATAAAGTGGTTTATGAATGAAGCCATTCATCCCTCAGCAGCACAGTGAAACAGTGGTTAGCACAACTGCTTCACAGGGCCAGGGCCAGGGCCAGGGCCACTGCCAGGGACCTGGGTTCAATTCGTGACTTGGGTCACTGTGTGGAGTTTGTACATTCTCCCTGTGTCTGCATGGGTTTTCTCCCACAGTCCAAAAGATGTGTGGGTTAGGTTGAGTGGCCATGCTAAATTGCATCTTAGTATCAGAGGAACTAGTTAGGGTAAGTGCATTAGGTTTACGGGATGGACCTGGGTGGGATTATGGTCTGTGCAAACTCGATGGGCCGAATGACCTCCTCCATTGTAGGATTCTATGACCATCTCAGTGTTTACTCTCTGTAAGATCTATTCCGCTAATACCAATCCAATAGCCGAGCAATTTTTCTCTCTTTGGACACTTTTTAAAAGCCATGATTGAATCTACCTCCAGCACACTCTGAGGCAGTGCCTTCCAGATCATAACCACATACCACCTAAAAACACAGCCTTTCTCATGTCACCTCTGAATCTCTTGCCAATCACTTTCTATTGGCATCCTCTGGTTCTACATAATTCCATCAATGGGAACACTTTCTCCTTCCTTACACCGTCCAGACACCTTGTGATTTTGAATGTTTCTATTACATCTCCTTTTCTCTAAGGAGGACAATCAAATCTTCTTCTCTATTTGGAACTCTAGCTCATATCTGGGACTGATCTTGGGAAATATTTCTGTTTCCAATGTCTTCACATCCTCCCTAAAGTGTGGTGTCCAGAATTGGATACAGTGGCATAGCTGGGGCAGGGGGGCAATGGCTTCACCTACGCACATTTTTCACAAGTGGCACCTTTTATACTCACTAATTCCCGCCCCACACCCATTCCCGTCTGACAGCCTGATAAACCAATTGGGAGCACAGTTCCTAACTGATAAGTTTACAGAGAGGCTGGAACCTGTATTGGAAATGTATGTAACCTAGGAACTGAATGATAGAAAGATTCCTGTAAAGTGCAGTGAAGCGAGCAGATAAACACCCGTACTTGTTTGTTAATTAAACTGTATCTTTTAACTCTGTCATAAAGTTGAGCCAGAAGTTATAAAGTTGAAATATTCCATTTTTCTGTTGAAATTAACTATCTCGCAGCACTCCTGAGATAATAGTGTCAGAGAGAAATATTAATTGTCCTTCCTACTGTCTGAAGTGCCCCCACGAGAGGATTTGAATGGCTTTCAAACTTTGTGCATGGAATTCATCAATTACAGCCTAGCTGTGATTATTGATTTTTTTTTAATTGTATATTTTGTGGTTTATGGGGAAGGTCCATACCCAACCCTCTGACTGACAGCTCAATGAGCCAATCCAGAGCACTGTTCCTTACTCAATAACTCCTGCCCACATCTAACCTCCTGATTGACAGCTTGATGGGCCAATCCTAGGACATCATCTCGCCCATCACCTCGCCCGCTCTGCCAATCCGGTATGCTGGACCTCACTTAGTGCTGACTGACAGCTAAGTTCACCAATCACAGCACGGCACACCCACACAACTCCACCAATCCGGACATGGCTCCTCAGCCCCGCTCCGTCAGTGGGACAGCCCGGTCTACGGATGAACGTTGGGATTCAGCAGTAATCATTTTTCAGAAGTGGTACCTTTTCAAAAAGTTTTTTTTAAAGGAAAGAAAATAAATTATTGAGAAAAGAATGGTCATTTTGCATGCGATGTAATGATGCAAGACTGTGATGATGTCAGCGCAGAGCGGGGCCTGGACAGTATGGTGGGGATTGGGGGAATAGTCATGAGAGAGTGGTCACTTTCTATTTCAAGGTGTCTTTTTTATGTGCTCGCTCCCCCTAACCTTCAAACCTGGCTAATCCACTGATCGGACACAGGACCCTGGTTGAGTCCGAACCCATATTTTATAAAAGTTCATCAAAACTTCCTCACTTTGATCTTCAATGCCTCTGTAAAGACCAGGGGCATAATCTTACCAACCCATTCACGTCACACTCCCTTCCAGCAAGGTCACAGAATTTGGCGCCCAGCCAAATCTCCGTTCGCTGACTTGCTGCCTGGTTTTCTCTGACAGTGCTCCTGCGAAGTGCTTTACTGCACTGGAAGAGAAATTGCTGCTTCTATGTCTAACATCATGCAGCCGATCAAAAACTGCTACACAAATACAACTCTTCCCCTCAAATGACCCCTTGTTAATGGAACCAATGCAATTAGTTCCACATCCAATGTGTCTCGGGCAAAAACAGCACTGCCAAATATCATATTATTGCAAACCTGCAAGAATTCTCCACATTAACTACCTCAGCAGATCAAAAGGGCAGAGATGGTTTGTCAGCACAATATTGGACAATGTTGCCTTGAGTGCACTCCATTTTTACGTGTGAAACTGTTTTGCAGAGCTATACAGAACTAAAATTGGAAGAAATTGAGAAGGATTTGGATGTGCTTTTGTCTCGACAATGGCAACTGGGATACAATTTCCGTTCCTCCTCACCCACGCAAAACAGAATTATTGGGTTAGTTTTCCTTACACTGTTTATTAACTCTGCAGAATGTCTGAAGGACCAGAATTTAAAAAATGACTCTAACAATCTCAGTATAATAACTCCAGGAGTCGGGTATGAAGGAAAATAAATGCACAAAGGAAAATAAATAATAACACAATAGGTCCAATCAGGACTTCTTGTATCCTCTCAAGGTCTTGCTTTATACAGGGCTCGGTATATGAGATCCACCTAGTTAGCTAATTACCAATCTCCA
Source organism: Sphyrna mokarran (assembly GCA_024679065.1). NCBI lineage: Eukaryota > Metazoa > Chordata > Chondrichthyes > Carcharhiniformes > Carcharhinidae > Sphyrna > Sphyrna mokarran. The sequence continues at coordinate 41,007,950 of JAGIQG010000022.1, forward strand.
GGGAGCTCGTATTCAATGAGCCCAACTGGGAGGTCAATTAGTGATTTCCCCAAGCAGATCATGGAGGTTATCACACACAGTACATCACAACAAGTGTTTCACAGAAAATAAAACACTTAAAGTGTAGTCACTGTTGTCATGTAGGAAAGGCAAAAGCTGACTTGTATAGAGCAAGTTCCCACAGGCAACAATAAATTAGAACCAGCTAAAGTGTTATAATAATATTGGTTAAATAAGATTATAAGAAATAGGAACAGGAGTAGGCTGTTCAGTCCCTCGAGCCTGCTCTACCATTCAATAAGATCCAATATTCCTCATATCCGCTTTTCTATCCTTTCCACATTATTCTCAATTCCCTTGCTGATCAAAAATATTGGACAGGATTCCGGTTTAATTCCTCACCGCCCTTCTTCAGATCTTTTACATACACCTGAGTGGATGGTTGTGGCCTTAGTTTAACATTGTATCTGAAAGTTAGAAGTTCCAGCAGTGCAGAGCTCTGTCAGCCTACAGTTTGTGTTCAAATCCATGAGGTAGAACAACAAATTGACAAACTTCTTAATTAGAGATGACGGGCTTTTCCTATTCATTTCTGGGATGTGGTGTCACTGGCTAGGCCAGCATTCACTGCCCATCACCTCATGACCCTAGAAGGAGCAGTCCCCAAGATGTAGGTACACCCATAGTGCTGTTAGGGAGGAAGTTCCAGAATTTTGACAGTGAAGCAACGGCAATATATTTCCAAGTCAGGACAGTGAGTGGTTTGGAGAGGAACCTCCAGTTGGTGGTGTTGCCAGGTATCTGCTGCCCTTGTCCTTCTAGATGGAAGTGGCTGTAGGTTTGGAAAGTACTGTCTAAAGCTGCAGTGCAATCTTAAGATTATACAGACTGCTGTTACTGAGTGTTGGTGGTGGAGGGAGTGAATGTTTGTGCCTGTGGTGCCAATCAAGCAGGCTGCTTTGTCCTGGATGGTATTGACCTTCTTGAGTGTTGTTGGAGCTGCCCTCATCCAATCAAGTGGGAAATATTCCATCGCATTTCTGATCGCGCTTTGTAGATGATGGACATGCTTTGGGGAGTCCGGGGGAGGTATTTACTGGAGGATTTCTAGCTTCTGACCTGCTCTGCTAGCCATAGTATTTATATGGCTAGTCCAGGTTAGTTTCTGGTCTATAGTAACCCTAAGATTGTGTGGCTACCATGGAAGTATAGCATATACTCTAATAATCTAATGTATGAACTCTAGTATTCTATACCATTTCTCTTTCAAGTGTCAGTCAGTGGGGGAAAGAGATTGAGACAATGGTTTCCTGAAATGCCAGGTCCAACGGTTATCATTAGAAAGCTGTCCAGTAATTGCTATTCAGGAATAATCACAAACTCCATTAACACTGCTGTCTAGGGCTCAAGAGAATGAGTGCTCTGAAAATTCCAGTCAGCCCCCAGCTCTGAGTCTACTTGAAAACTAAAAGGTCTACATCTCTGTCTGAACCATTTTTACACCCTCCAGCACATAGAGGTCATGTGTAAGAGAGGTTTGGGCTTTGAGTTACTGGCACCAAGAACAGCTGATGCTTTAGATTCCTGCCCGCACCTCGGCTCACAGTTAGAAATAGAAACTAAAAAGTAAATCAAATTGGACAGGCCATGATGGGAGTCAAAGTGATTGTTTGGGTCCGTTCCAAATTGGTGAATTGAAGAAGATCAAGAGAAGTCACTTTACATAGATTTATAATTAAATCTACAATCTGAAACCAGGGCCAGTGTATACTGTTGTTCCTGTCCCCCAACCATCTGCTTTAGATAACTGGACAGTCTTGTGCATGCTTCCTTCAGAAAGGGGCAGTTAAATTCCACATGAGACCGCAGCTACCTCTCTGTCAGTCCCTTGTGCAATTGGCTGATCTGATAAATTATCATAAAAAGATCTCCTGTTGTCAGGGGCTTTGCCACTCCCCGGTTTTAGTGCCTCCTGGTGGGGCCCTTTCATACCCATCTAGAGGCTTCTGACATCTTTCATCTCACTTAACGTAATGGCTTCCAGTCCAATTTTTCATCCTAACGAAGGAGAACAATTGACTTATTCATGCTTTCCCATTTCTCACGTTCTCCCATGCTCCTGTGCCTCCATCCTGCTCCCCACAACCATCCCAGGTTTCATTTGTAAATGGACAGGCCAAAATTCCACCCCTTACAACATTAGAACACAGGCCAGGAATGGCGGAGTCTCTGTAGCTACTGCAGTGGGTCCGATTGAACACCAATGAGAATCTACCTAGAATTCCAGTGGATGACCCTGTCAGATTCCCAGCGTAGATACCAGTAGGTGTGTAGGAGATTGGCAGACCTTTGGCATTTGAGTCTCCAATCTTATTGGCTTACACCATTGGTACCATGAAGTGATACCGTGTGAGGACCACTAAATCTGAAAGACAGCTGGAGGAATAGCGTGAGAGAAAAAGAGAGATCGAACAATAGGAAGGAAAGTGCTAGAGAGGGATGTAAGCAGGGAGAGAAAATTAAAGAAAATACTCAAATTTATATTATAGCATTCACTGGCAATGGCCTAATGATATTATCGCTAGACTATTAATCCAGAAACTCGGCTAACAGTCTGTGGATCCGGGTTTGAATCCCACCATGGCAGCTGGTGGGATTTGAATTCACTAAAAAAATCTGGAATTAAGACCCTAACAATGATGTGGAACCATTGTCGGGAAAATGCTTCTAGTTCACCGATGTCCTTCTGGGAAGGAAATCTGCCATCTTGCCTGGCCTACATGTGACTCTAGAGCCACAGCAATGTGGTTGACTCTCAACTACCCTCGGGCAACTAGGGATGGGTAATAAATGCTGGCCAGATAGCTATGCCCATATTGCAGGAATAAATAAAGAACGAACAATGTCAGGTCATCCCTAAACGCTTACGAACATACAGTTCGAAATGTTGTTTTGTAGGAAAGACTGCAGCAGTTAAGTAAGGGGAATGACCAGATAATCTGTTTTCATGATGCTGGTTGACCAAGGCTCAACTTCTTCAAGTGGAGTGATGGCCAAAACATTAACCCTGCGCCCTGTCTGCTATTTAGACCAATGGACATCTAGGTTTGATTCAAGTGTGGGTTTTGCAGCTTGATGGAACGGCCCTTCATTGTTGCATTAGGACGTTGAATAGATCATGAGGAGAGAGACTGAGTACTTCAATCAGCCCCAGGCTCCCTACCTCACTCCACACATCTGCACGTCCACTTCACTCAATTCAAATTTGACCCATTCGAATTGCATGCGATTTCAATTTCTAATTTCTCCCGGCAAGAAAAACGCATTTTCTTTATTTAAATGACTGAATTCAGAATCTCGAGTGGTCCTGGTTTCTTTGAGGCCACGCAACAATGGATGTAACAAGAGCAATCTCGACAATGGTGCTGTCTGCAGGGTTAATATCTCTTCACAGCACTGCTTTCACATTCAAACTCTGAGCCGAATATAATGGAACAAGATGCAAGAAACTCATGGGAAATTGGTCGAACTGAGGGCACTGATTAGAATGCAGAAAATGCATATTATGGAAGTGTAATACAAAATTAGAATTACTTTAATTCTGCAGGGAAGCCTGAAACTAGCCTCGGACTTCCTCTTTGACATTATAGCGCAGATGCAGCGTTATTGCTGTCCAATAATAGTTTTGAAACTAATCTACATGTGCGGAAACATTTGCATGAGCACATTGCCTTACAAGTAGGTCAAGTATTTATATCTAGACACTCTCTAATCTCCTGTAATTGCTTTTACAAATGCAATTGTGATGCCGAAGCAGAGACCAAGAAGCATTTTAGAATGTTCTGTGCTGTGACTCTGTGTATCTATCTCCAGTATCATGAAGGCTCTTCACAGTTTAGAGTATATTCTCCTGGGAGCCTTAGATAGGATTTGTTTGCCACTGAATCAGCAATATCCCCATGTCTGCTACTACCGAGTTGACCAATTAAATTTGGAGAACGATTTCCCTTTGAATATACTTGTACAGCATTCAATTTGCTCTCCTTTAATGGTGCACTCTAATGAGTTTTCTTTGTGACTCACAAATGACACCATTTTCTACAATGCTGTGCATTTCAAACACCATAGAAGTATCCTTTCCAGATGTATCCCAGTTTGGTATGGCTCTTGGTCTGACTGAGACTGCAAGAAACTACAAAGGGTCATAAATGTAACCCAGTCCATCACGCAAACCAACCTCCCATCCATTGACATTTCCTGCTACCTTGGCAAAGCAGCACGATCAGGGAGCCCATGCACCCCAAACATACTCTCTTCCATCTTCATCTGTCGGGAAAAAGATACAAAAAGTTTGAGATCGCGTACCAACTGACTCAAGGCCAGCTTTTTCCCTGCTGCTGTCAGACTTTTGAATGGACCTACCTCGCATTAAGTTGATCTTTCTCGACATCCTAGCTATGACTGTAACATTACATTCTGCACCGTTTTCTTTCCCTCTCCCCTATGTACTCTATGAATGGCATAGAGTACATGTAGCACTCAAGATACAATACTTTTTACTGTATCCCAATACATATGACAATAATAAATCAATCAAAAGCCCGAATCTGCAGTAATACGAAGCGCAGGGGTTGACTCATTGCCACTCTCACTCCACTTGCAGTGTTACTCCAAGAAAACCCCAGAAACACATCTTGATGGTGAAGCACAACAACTAAACTCCAGCTAATACTAATAGAGACGTAACCTCACTTTGTGTAATTCTGTCTTCTCTGCAATCCCTGACATGCAAAGTACAAAACTATCCAACAAGAATGGAAAATGCTGGAAACACTCAGCAGATCAGGCAGTATCCGTGGAGAGGGTAGAATGTGGGTGACGTATGATGATGCTTCATCAGTAACAAACAAAGGAGCTGCTGAAGGAAGGTCATTGACATGCAATAACTCACTCTGCTTCCTTTCCTCCACATGTTGCCCTGAACTATTTTCAGCTCTTGTTTGAGATTTCCAGTGATGGCAACATTTTGCATTTTGTTGCCAGGAAATAAAAGGAGCGTATCATCAATCTTTAACTTCAGGTCAAACAGGACATTGTCTAAAATTAGTGCGCGCCATTAGAGGATAGCAAACTGAATGCTGTACAAGCATATTCAAAGGGAAATCATTCTCCAAGTTATGACACCGCTCGCTCAGCTTCGCATCCCGGACTTTTAGGGATCTTCTGTCTTTGGAAATCTCTCAATATGTGACATCAGTTTTGCAATAACTGGCCCCTTTAAGGGACAGTTAGAGGGTCACAGGACCCAATCATCCAAGGGCACAGGGATCCTGGTGCAGGCTATAGGCTTTTAAAGGCAGCGTAGATTCTAGAGCTGGAAGTATTAACATTGTGAAATTACTCTGCATAATTATCTGCTTGTAAATAAATCATTACAGTCCATTTTACTACCCAGTGGTCACCAATCCTTACAATTACTACAAGTATGCAAAGATTAGCACAAGAAACAGATATCCAAAATTCCCATGTTTTGAACTGAAATTAAGATTGTTAGCCTAATCATGTCCTAATGATAGAATCTGTCTTGAAAAAAAGTGTTTGATCTAAACTGCATGAGACAGTCGAGGATTATTTAATCACACACTGCATTTTAAGCATGGTCTCTGTACGTCATTTGGACCCACTGCTTGTAACGTAAATCATATCAAATATATGCAAACAGAGGGAGGATGTGGCAGTGATTTTAACAAACTGATCTTGCATTTGAAGGTCAGTTCAACTCTTCCCTACACTCCTGAAAATGAGTTAGAGACACAAACTTAAAGGAAAAAGGGAAGAAGTTGGACTTTTGTATTTCCACAGATTGTTAGGATGCAGAATGCCTTACAGGAACGTTGGCGTGAACGGAATTGGCAATAAGGAAAAACAAATGTGCATTTCTATAGGGATGCACAGTGGTTAGCACAGCTGCCTCAGAGCGCCAGAGACCCAGGTTCAATTCCGGCCTCGGATCACTGTTTGTGTGGAGTCTGCACATTCTCCCTGTATCTGTGTGGGTTTTCTCTGGTCTGTGTTGGTTTTCTCCGGGTTCCTCCCACAGACCAAAGATGTGCGGGTTAGGTTTATTGCCCATCCTAAATTGAGCCTAGTGTCAGGGGATTAGCAAGGTAAATATTTGGGATTAAGGGAATAAGGCCTGGGTGGGATTGTGGTTAGTGCAAATTTGATGGGCTGAATGCCCTCCTTCTGCATTGTTGGATTCTATGAAAAACTTTGATGGCGCAACAATGTCCCAAAGCACTGTTTGAAATAGTGACATGCTATGTAGAAAACACAGGAGCTAGTTTGTCCATGACAATATCCCACAAGCAGTCATGTGATAATATCTGATCTATTTTGCTCAATGTTATTGTTGAGGGATTAATATTGACTCGGTCATTGGGGACAACACCCATATCCAACTTTAAAATCTTTAATCTCCGCCTGATAGGACAGCCAGGGCCTCAATTCAATTTCCAATTTGAAAGATAGCACCTCAGACACAGCAACACACCTTCAGTACTGTACTGAAGTCTCAGGCTAGATTATGCCCTCCTACTGGAATTTGAACCTACAATTTCTTAACTCACAAACTATTATAAGATGCCTTTAAAGGATATCTGCATGACGTCACTAGGAAGGAAGTGGGAATGCGGCATGGTGCCCAGAAGTCAGGTGGCAACAGGATTATGTACAGGTACGACATGTGGATGTGTAGATTGTACCACGTGGCAAGAGGAGACACTCGACATTCCGGTCAGATGGAACCGCAGCATCAGAGAATGTTGAAATCGCACTGTACTGACTGCACAGAATAAGATCGAGAGACACAATGCTAGAATACTACTCAAAGAAAGAGTGGATGGATTCCCTCATGGTGAGATTGCAGCAGAGTCTGTCAGTTCCGTGTGTGGGAACCAGGTCAGGGCAGGTGAGAGACCAGAGTGTGGGTCAGATCAACAGAGAGTGAGGCAGTCAAAATAAATCCCCAAAACATAAGAAATAGGAGCAGGAGTCGGCCATCCAGCCCCTCAAGCCTGCCCCACCATTCAATAAGATCATGGCTGATCTCAAATGAATCAGTTCCACTTTCCCACTTTCTCCCCATAACCCTTAATTCCCTTGTCTATCAGAGAAGATTGCACTTATAAGGAGTGGAGCTTCAAAACAAAAGCTCCAGGTACTCGAGGAGAAGGCAATTCAAAAGGATATTGTCGGAATGTCCTCAAAATTCCTCAGTCTGAATCGGGATGCAGCTGACCTACTATCCAAATTCAGTGTACAGAGATAAAATACTGCAGATGTTGGAATCTGAAACAGGAACAGAAAATGCTGGAAAATCTCAGCAGGTCTGACAGCATCTGTGGAGAGAGTCTGGATGAACTTCTGTTAAAGATAAAGACAAAGAAAATAGGACGAGATTTACGCTGTAAGGGTGAGTGCGGGGACAAGGGGGTGAGTGCGGGGACAAGGGGGTGAGTGCGGGGACAAGGGGGTGAGTGCGGGGACAAGGGGGTGAGTGCGGGACAAGGGGGGTGAGTGCGGGGGGGGGGACAAGGGGGTGAGTGCGGGGACAAGGGGGTGAGTGCGGGGACAAGGGGGTGAGTGCGGGGACAAGGGGGTGAGTGCGGGGACAAGGGGGTGAGGAGGTTGTGTAATTGGCCAAGATGTCACAGCCAAAAAGACAAAGGGAATGTAAATCATGGTTATAAAGCTTCTTTAATCTGCTCTATTGCATTCGCTGCTCTCAACATAATCTACTCCATCTCGGGAAGACCAGACGCAGACTGGAACACCGCTTTGCTGAACACCTTCATTCAGGCCACAGACAGGACCCAGACCTTCCTGTCGCTTGTCACTTCAACACACCACCCTGCTCTCCTGTCCATATGTCTGCCCTTCGCTTTTTCCAATATTCTAGTGAACCCCAAACGCAAAAAATTGGAGGAACATCTCCTCATCTTCTGTTGGGCACTTTCCAGTCTTCCGGACTGAACTAGGGTCAATTTAGCATGGCCTATAAATCTAACTCGCACATCTTTGGGCTGTGGGAGGAACCTGGAGAACCCAGAGAAAACCCATGCAGACACAGGGAGAATGCGCAGACTCTGCACAGACAGTGAATTGAACCCAGGTGCCTGGCGCTGTGAAGCAGCAGTGTTAACCACTGTGCCACCATGCCATCCTATAGAAACATACATTTGTTTTTCCTTATTGTTGTCAATTCAGTTTGTGCCAACATTTCCTGTAAGGCACTCTGTGTCTTACCAATCTGTGGAAATATAAAAGTACACTCCAACTTCTCTTCTTTTTCCTTCAGTTTTGTGTCCCTTCAGAGCACGAACTCTCTCATCCATTTTCACCCCACTTCCGTTTGTTTTTTTTTATCTTTTTAATCCATTACTTTATATTCTAGTATATACTTCATATTTTAATTTGTTCCACTGATTCATTTGTCCTCTTCTAAATCTCACTCTCCCTCTTGTTTCCCCTCCCCCATGGCTCACGAGGGCTATTTTCCATATCCCTCCTGTTGTCCTTTGACACTCTGAACCTTTGTTCTGCCATTTAGAACATAGAACATAGAACATTACAGCACAGAACAGGCCCTTCGGCCTTCGATGTTGCGCCGACCAAAATAAAAAGCAATGCCACTCCAAACTAAACCATTCCCTTCTCTTCCATATACTTATCAACTAACCTCCTAAACGCCACCAAACTTGGCGCATCTACAACTGCCACAGGCAGGGCATTCCACTCCCGAACCACCCTTTGGGTAAAGAACCTACCTCTGATATCCGTCCTATAACTATCACCCCTTAATTTAAGCTGTGTCCCCTCGTACTAGCTTTCTCCATCCTAGGAAAAAGGCTATCACTGTCCACCCTATCTAAACCTCTAATCATCTTATATGTTTCAATAAGGTCTCCTCTTAGCCGCCTTCTTTCTAACGAAAACAACCTCAAACCCTCAGCCTCTCTTCATAAGACCTGCCCTCCATACCAGGCAACATCCTGGTAAACCTCCTCTGTACCTTCTCCAATGCCTCCACATCTTCCTTATAATGTGGGGACCAGAACTACACACAATACTCCAAGTGCGGCCGCACTAGAGTTTTGTACAGTTGCAACATGACGTTGTGGCTCCGAAATTCAATCCCTCTACAAATAAAAGCCAAGACTCCATATGCCTTCCTAACAACCTTCTCGACCTGACTGCCTACTTTCAGGGATCTATGCACATACACACCAAGATCCCTCTGTTCATCTAGACTACTAAGAATCCTACCATTTGCCCTATACTCCACACATTTATTATTTCTGCCATAGTGCATTACCTCACACTTTTCCACATTAAACTCCATTTGCCACCTCTCGGCCAGCTCTGCAACTTGTCCAAGTCACTCTGTAAACTATAACACCCCTCTTCACTATCTACCACTCCACCGACTTTAGTGTCATCTGCAAATTTACTAATCCATCCTTCAATACCCTCATCCAGATCATTTATAAAAATTACAACAGCAGGGGCCCCAAAACAGACCCCTGAGGTACACCACTTGTCACCGAACTCCAAGATGAATATCTCCCATCAACCACCACCCTCTGTCTTCTATCTGCTAGCCAATTCCTAACCCAATTAGCTAAATTACCCTCTATCCCATACATCTGCATTTTCTGCAGAAGTCTTCCATGGGCCACCTTATCAAATGCCTTACTAAAGTCCATATATACCACATCAACCGCCTTACCCCCATCCACCTCCTTAGTCACTTTTTCAAAAAAAAACATTCCGACATTTGGACATTCCAATCTCTTAATGAAGGGAGGGAGTGAGTGAGTGAGTGAGTGAGTGAGTGAGTGAGTGAGTGAAGGAGGGAGGGAAGGAGGGAGGGAAGGAGGGAGGGAAGGAGGGAGGGAAGGAGGGAGGGAAGGAGGGAGGGAAGGAGGCTATATGTATGTATGTATGTATTTGTCTGTCTGTCTGTCTCACTCACAGTGTATAAATCTCATCCATTTATTTTCTTTATCTTTAGTTCTGAAGAAGGGTCATCCAGACTCGAAACGTTGGCTCTATTCTCTCTCCACTAATGCTGTCTACAGAGATTTTGCGGCATTTTCTGTTCAAGGTACAAATTACGATTTCTTGATTTAGGTGTATCTGAACTTGACAAGCAATCCATAAAAATTCACCTAGCAAAAAGGAATGAAGGTCTACACAAGCTGAACACATCAGGGTTAACAGAAGTAGAGTTAAAGGATCTCCAAATGGTATATATGACTTTGGAAGACCAGTTCAGAATCAGATTAAATTTCCATATTCATCAACTAGGGCTCATGGCATTTTGACAGTAGCCTACAGAATTTATAGATCACTTCATCAGAAGATGCAGAGATTTGACGGGGCAGGGGGAGGGTGTGATGGGAGGAATACAGTAATTTTACAAACTCAGATCTGGCAGAATTGTTGAGTTGGTGGTTGCATCGCTCCCATGGAAGCATTCCAGATAAGCCCAAAGCCTTAAGCATCAAATAACTATTCAATGATGGATGTAAACGTGAAACTAAGCACAATCTCAATTGTTGACACATTCATCAGAACATCCAAACCTAGTAAGATATGTAGAAGGTGGGGCCTTTAGCATACACCAAGGAAGTACCCAGCATTCCTTCAATTCAGCAAGGTATGCGGCAGAAAAGACCATCGGTAGCTGGAGTACAAGAGAACAAAGGCTGATACAGCTACAAAGAGATGGCACTGATCCAAACAGACAGTACACAGTGGGCACCTTCCAGCAATAAGAATGACCATTCCATCCAAAACATAAGCATGAGGTGATTGACAGGCCAGAAAATGACATGAACGTGCAGGAAGAGATAAAGAGCAGTGAACACGTGTTTCACACTGACAATCTTGTGAAAACACAGATATTGTCACACAATCCGAGGTCTTTGCCACAATTCAAATTATCTTCCCCAACAAAGTTGGCAACTATTTGATATTGATTGACACAGAGGCAAATATCAACAAACTACCTCTGAGAATTGTCTGCATAGACATGAAGAGCCATAAAACTTAAAACTATAAAATTTCCAACATATAATTGTTCTCCAATTCCATAGTCTTGGAGCATAGGTACAATCAATCCTCCTGCATGTCACAAATGTTCTACATCGTGGAGACTAAAGACTCAGTGATTGCAAGTCTACCACCATTGTGCGACCTCATACTAGTAATAGGGGAACTATTCGGAAATTACAAGGCAGATCAACACCGGAAACTATTCCTTTCACCTCAGTATAGGGCCTACAAATAATATTTCATCAAAGTTGACAACTTCAAGGGAGCTGCAGCATTACACTTGCCGAAGAATGCAAGTCCATCCATTGATCGTGTAATCTTCACACAATACAAATTTCAGTTGCTGTAAGATGAAATAGTGAAAGATTCCACACTACAGAAAAGTGAAAGATGGCTTAATTCAAAAATTGACCATTTTGGCCTTATTGAGACCAGCTGGGCATCTCATGCAGAGTCATAGAATCATGGAATCCCTACAGTGCAGAAGGAGGCCATTTGGCCCATCAAGTTTGCACTGACCACTATCGCACCCAGGCCCTATTCCTGCAACCCCATATATTTATCCTAAGGTCAATTTGTCATGGCCAATTCGCCTATCCCGCACATCTTTGGACTGTGGGAGGAAACTGGAGCATCCAGAGGAAACCCATACAGATATGGGGAGAAAGTGCAAACTCCACACAGACAATTACCCAAGGCCAGAATTAAACCAGGATCCCTGGCTCTGTGAGGCAACACTGCTAACCAATGTGTGACCATGCCATCCCACACGCATTTTAAAGGCAGGTGGGTCATCGTACTGGAATTATGGCAACCTAATATTCTTCAACAACTTCATCATTCACTCACGAGCGTAGATCAGACAAGATGACTCATAAGAGAAGCAATCTATTGGCTATCAGCATTATATCACCAGAAAGGACATATGATCCAATGTCAGTTTCACTTTTGCCTTTGAGCAGAACATCAGCACATCTGATGTCTTTGAGCTTGATACTTTTGTATAAAAGTTCCCATGTGCCTAGTCTCAATAAATGAACCCACAACATGTTTACCTGTTCCCATGTGAGAGTTTGGTATCATTGTAAAATACATGACATTGCTCTGTTACCCGTTTTAAACAACTTGGGGAGAAGGAGAGCAGAAGATTTAGGAGGGAACGAGAGGAAAAGCTTTTTTCCACAAGGGGTGGTGACCCGAAATGTGAGATTGGGAGGGTGGTGACCCGAAATGTGTGATTGGGAGAGTGGTAGAGGCCTGGATTTGGCACCTCATAACATTCAGTGCTTTGGGCCAAATGCTGATAAATGGGATTAGGTGGGAGTTCAAGTGTTTCTCATATGCTGGTATGGAGTCCAGAGTTGATGGGCTGAAGGGCCTCTTCTGCACTGTATGATTCTAGAAGTGTTACCAATGAGTCACAGCCAATGGAGAAATGGATCACTTTTAACTTGTGTCCTCCTCATTACTGACCCTTCAGCTAAGGAGAATAGTTGCTCCCTATCCACTCTGTCCATGCCCCTTATAATCTTGACCACCTCAATCAGGTCACCTCTCAGTCTTCTCTGCTCCAACAAAAACAACCCAAGCCCATCTCTTCATACTTAAATGTTCCATCCCAGACAGCATCACGATAAATCTCTTTGCACCCCCTCCAGTATATTCACGTCCTTTATATAAGGTGGCAACCAGAAGTGCACACAGTACCTCATATGGGGCTTCACCAAAGTGCTGTACAACTTCATCATAACCTTTCTGCTTTTGTAGTCTATACACCGATTGATAAAAGCAAATGTGCCTTTTTCACCATCCTATTCACCTGGCTTTCTGCCTTCCGAGATCTATGGACAAACGTGCCATTGGTTTTTGTTATGTCACTAGAAGGGACATGTAATCCAGTCTCAGTTTCACTTTTGCCTTTGAGCAGAATACAGCACAGCTACTGATATCTTTGAGCCTGATACCTTTATATAAAAGTTCCCGTGTCAGTAATGAGGGGGACACAAGTTAAAAGTGATCCATTTCTCCTTTCAAATCTATTGGCTGTGACTTATTGGTAACACTTCTAGAATCATACAGTGCAGAAGAGACCCTTCGGCCCATCTGGACTCTGCACCAACATGTGAGAAACAGCCCTTTCATAGTATACTTCCTTGTCAAAGCACTCCTTCGAAAGTGCATCCTCTCACACTTTTCAGGTTAAATTCTATCAGCTACTTATCTGCCCATTTGACCATTTCATTTAAGTCTTCTTGTAACCCAAGACACACAGCCTCACTGTTAAGCACTCAGCCGATCTTTGTGTCATCGGCAAACTTACTGATCCCCTCTCCCACCTCCCCCAACTCCCCCTCTCCCACTCCCACCTCCCTCCCGCTCTCCCACCCCACCTCCCCCTTCCCCTCTCCCCTCCCCTCCACACACACACACACACACACACACACACACACACACACACAGAGCAGCCTGGGACACAATTCATCCAGGCCTGGAGATTTGTCCACTTTTAAGTCCGCCAACAGCGTCAATATTTTGTCACACTCTAATGGTTTAACTGATCTGTTTTACTGTGTAAGTAACTGATTTTAATGTTTAATTAACAGTTTATGATTTAACTAGTCTGTTTTACTATGCAAATAATCTGTTTAATAGATTAATTAGTGTGTTTTAGGGTTTTACTAATCTGTTTCACAATGTAACTAAGCTGTTTACTCGCGTAACTAATCTACTTGATAGTTTAACTAATGTGGTTTAATCTGTTTTACCAAGTAACTAATCTGTTTAACTATTTAGTTTTATTGTGTAACTAACCTAGTTTATTGTTTAACTAATCTATTTTACCATTTAACTAATCCATTTAACCACGTAGCTAAACTATTTTATGGTTTAACTAACATGCTTAAGGTTTGACTAATGTGCTTTACCACATAACTAATCTATTTTGTGATCTAACTAATCTGTTTTACCATGTAACTTATCTATGTAATAGTTTGAATGACTATGTTTTCAGGTTTAACTATTGTGTTTTACTCAGTAATTAATGTGTTTTACCAAATAACTAATGTGTTTTAAGGTTTAACTAATCTTGCTCACACAGCAGATCTCCACTGAGGTCCACGTTTGAAACATTAACCTCGCTTTGTCTTTCAGTTTCAATCCACCTGCTGTGCATTTTCTACAACTTCTGATCTGATTTACGATCTGCTGCATTCACAGTTTATATCTTTATCTCCACGACACTAAGTCCCCACAGAACAAAGCAATTCTGCTGTTGCAATCTATAGACAAAATTCACGACGTGACTTGAAAGATCATGGAAAAGTAAAAAGTTGACCGCTCAAAACCCACTTTGAATTGGGATCAGATCCAGTGTTACTGCGCAATAAACTAAACTTTGTTGTATCACTTTCTCCCCGAAACCCGGCTCATTTCCCCTGTGAATGGATCTGTGGGGACAGGGAGCTCTTAGACACCTCATCTCAAAGTCATTCTTCATAAGTGAGCCTTGACCATCAGTTCCTCAAATTTGTAGGACATAGGAATTAGAACTCAGTGAGTTAGGATCGACAGATATCCAACTACCATCTGACCAGCAGTGGTTGAAGTCTGATATTGAAGTTCCAAATTGAGGCAGGAACACCATCTGAAATTTATCAGCTCAGATAATGACACAGCCCACAGTCTAGAGGATGGTACAGGGGTGACATCTGTGCATGTTCAGTCATTGGGCTTGAGTTTACTCTTCCATGGGATTTGGAAAGAGCCGGAATTTGTTGCCCATTCCCAATTGCTCTTGAACAACAATCCAGCAATCTATTTCCCGGCAGTTCACTGGGATTACTGGGGGGCACTACCCTGGGGGAAGTAAATTCCAGGAAGCACAAACCTGCTTTCCTCTCTCAAGTCAGCAACACTTGCCTTCCCGCGCTGCCAATGTCCTTGCTGTTGCCTCTCTGCCTGCCAGGCTGCCAATGTCTATGTTAAGTGGACACAGTCCACAGCTGGGCATTCAAGAGCCATTGTTGCCCTTTGAGAGTCTTCAGGGGATACATCTCCTGTCTGTACCTAAGCCAGAAGCAGTGCCTTCACTGAGTGTGCTTCACTTTGGAGGTAGTCATAGAACTTGGTTGCCCAGTGTACAGTAACACAGTGGTTAGCACTGCTGTCTTACAGCACCAGGGAGCCGGGTTCGATTCCCAGCTTGGATTGCTGTCTGTGCAGTTTGCATGTTCTCCCCATGTCAAGGACGGGCTGCACGTCCATCTTTCTGAAATTCAGCAGTTTTCCAGCAGGCACCTCCCCCCGTCTCACCTCCAAACCCAGACCCACTCCCCACAAGAGAGGCGCAAAAGAAATACATGAGAGTGATAAGTTGAGAATTCTGCGATTTTGGATGTATTATTGCATATGGTTGCTCTTTTGTTGCAAACGGTGCAGCGATGATCAGTAAGAGAATAAAAGTGTTAAGCATTGGGGATCTGGGGTCTTGTTCAGGGGAAACAGTGTCAATGTGTCAGCTGCCTCCTCCTCAGCCAGCTTATAGGGCCAACATTGCTACTCTTCCAAATACTACACTGGCTTTGACTTTGAGACATCTGGCAATGCGCCATATTAAATGCAAATGGCAAAGTTTTGCTGCCACTTATACCGAAGGGATCTTATGATCCTGTCAACAGCTGCCACGGGATCCTAGTGGCAAGGGGGTGCATTCAGCAGGAAACCCTGTTGACAGCAGCAGGACCGTTAAAGGCCGCTACCAGGGCACCTGGCAGGAAAATCTCATCCAAAGTCTTTTATCTTAGGTGGTCATTTAATCATTGGCAGCAGCGGACGTGCCCACATGATGGGCAAGGTTGCGATAATGCAGCAGGGCACCAGGACATGCCCCTCTGCCAAGTACTGAGAGTTCCTCACGATCTATCCAGGCTGTGTTACTGTTGCTTCAGCACCTTCATGAACCACTCACTGATGTTCCTTGTGAGAAGATGACTCTCTTTGTATGGCCACATAGAACACAGAAAAATTACAGCACAAATAGGCCCCTCAGCCTACAAGTTGCGCCAAACATGCTCCTACCTACTAGGCTTACCTATAACCCTCTATCTTACTAAGTCCCACGTACTTACCCAAAAGCCTCTTAAAAGACCCTATCGAATCGAATTCCACGCGGTGGAATTGTAGCGGCAAGCTACCAATGGAGCAAATAGCTCTAAGCAGCCACTGTCTGGTTGGACGAGGGCTGGAACTGCAGACTGGCGCGGGGTGACAGCATCATGGCTGCTGCCAGAACACTGCGCATTCGCCAACATGATGATCTGAATATGGCTTTCTGAACCAACCCCATACTGAGCGAGTGAAGTAGCTTCACAGTTTCAACACACCACCCCCCCACTGAGATGTGGCACGTACCAAAGGCACATTCTCACAATCGCTGGGGCCCAGAATACTGAGAAATCATATTTCCACCCTCCTGGTGTGCAGTACATCTAACCACCTCTAACCTCCCACAGGCAACAACAGAAAGGGAACTGCAAGATGCTTATTTCCTGTTTCAGCCTTGAAGAATTCAGCACCACTGTCACCTAGCTGACCCCTGGCCGTGCAGGAGGTCAAAACTCTGTTTTGAGGCTGCAAGCCTGGTTCTAAAAGGTTTTTAATTTTTAGTTTATTTGTTGGTATCACAAGTAGGCTCACATTAACACTGAAATGAAGTTACTGCGAAAATCCCCGAGTTGCCACACTCCGGTGCCTGTTTGGGTACACTGAGGGAGAATTTCGCAATGACCAGTGCATCTAACCTTTCAGACTGTAGGAGGAAACCTATGCAGACATGGGGAGAACATGCAAACTGCACAGACAGCAATCCAAGCTGGGAATCGAACCCGGCTCCCTGGTGCTGTAAGACAGCAGTGCTAACTACTGTGTTACTGTACACTGGGCAACCAAGTTCTATGACTACCTCCAAAGTGAAGCACACTCAGTGAAGGCACTGCTTCTGGCTTAGGTACAGACAGGAGATGTATCCCCTGAAGACTCTCAAAGGGCAAGTCCTCCTCCTCCTCGTCCTCCTCCTGAGAACCCTCCCCTTGCTCCCTCCGTGAGCAGTTTGTCTTCTCTGTACCACCTCAAGCAGCTGCTGCAGCTCGGGAGCAATTGCAACTAAAGCCGCTGTGACTGAGAAGCAGAGGCGTACTGGGAGACCTTTTTGAAGGACACAGAGTTCCCAACATCCTGCAGCACTCATCCGCTTTGCTGAACTCCACCACACACACACACCCACACACACAGGTGAACAGATACCCAGCAATACCAGATTGACAGTGAAAAGCAACTCAGCTTCAAATAGGTTGGTGAAATCATAGAATCCCCGCAGTACAGAAAGAGGCCATTCAGCCCATCAAGTCTGCACTGACCACAATCCCACCCAGGCCCTCTCCCCATAACTCAATGCATTTACCCTAGCTAGTCCCCCTTGACACTAAGGAACAATTTAGCCAATCCACCTAACCCGTACATCTTTGGACTGAGAGAGGAAACCGGAGCACTCAGAGGAAACCCACACCGAAATGGGGAGAACATGCAAACTCCACACAGACTCCGAGGGCAGAATTGAACCCCGGTCCCTCACGCTATGAGGCAGCAGTACTAACCACTGTGCCGACACTTCACAAAATGTTGAGGGTTGGGGTTGTGGCAAGGGTGAGGTATTTCCTTGTGCTGCTGATTATACATTTAGCTATATGACCTTAAGAGAGGATGTTATCTAGAGCAGAGAGGTAAAAACTGTCAGGCCAAAGATCAAATCAGCATTAGAAGCTGACATTAAAACCTGCCAACACCACATAGTTCAACATATGTACATGACACCCCATTTAACACACTCAACAACATTGGCCTCGGAGGGCGATTGAGTGAGAAATGGTCAGGAATAGTGCTGATGGCCTTCCTCAAATCAGTCACTAAAATTATTAGCACTGTGGAGGCAAATATTACAGCTGAAAATGTTCCAATCTCTTCTCATACATTAGGTATTGTATTTATCCTTTGACCAAGTTCTTAGTCTTTCAATTTAACCCCTTTGTGTGTAAAATGAAGAAAGTCTTGTATTTGTATAGCATCTTCCCTGAACTCAGAACATTCCAAAGTGCTTCAGAACTAATGAAGTATCTTTGAAATATTGTTACAGAGGGCATGGTGACTTCCTGATCTTGGGCTAAGATGATAAAACAATGTTTAGTTTGTTGTACAATCATGCGATTACTGGGATCTCATCCCAACTTGAAGGACAATATCTCACTAAGTTGAATTGTAGAGAGGACTGCAGCCAGACATGAAAACTGGATAGTATAGGAGCTAGCTTATAGAACATAGAACATAGAACATTACAGCACAGAACAGGCCCTTCAGCCCTCGATGTTGCGCCGACCAATATAAAAAGCAATGCCCCTCCAAACTAAACCATTCCCTTCTCTTCCATATACTTATCAACTAAGCTCTTAAACGCCACCAAACTTGGCGCATCTACAACTGCTGCAGGCAGGGCATTCCACTCCCAAACCACCCTTTGGGTAAAGCTTATGGCAGTTATGAATCAACCACATTAGGCTGGATTCACATGTATCAGACTAGGTAAGATTTTCCTCCCTGGACAATAGCAATGCACCAGATGGAATACTTATAAAATTGAATCCTAGATTTCTGGACACTGGAAGGGGGTGCAGAAGAGATTCACCAGGATGTTACCTGGGATGGAACATTCAAGTGATGGAGAGAGGTTGGGTAGGTTTGGATTGTTTCTGTTGAAGCAGAGAAGACTGAGGGGTGATTTGATTGAGATGTTCAAGATTATGAGGGACATGGGGTGGATAGAGAGCAGTTGTTTTCCTTAGTTGAAGGGTCAGTTATGAGGGAACACAAGTTAAAAGTGAGGGATGGGAGGTTTAGGGAGAATTTGAGAAAAGCTTTTTATCCAGAGGATGGTGACGGTCTGGAATGCGTTGCCTCGGACGGTAGTGGAAGCAGAAGCCTCACATCCTTTAAAAGTACCTGGATCACGCTTGGTAGCCCACAGCCTTGAATGTTATGGCTTGGGAGTCCCTGGGAAGTGTGTAAATAGATGATGATATTGATGTATTTGTTTTTATTCTACAGGTGCTTTGGTCCACCTTGTTGTCTAACGAGGGGCATACACGCGATGGATCGTGACAGGGCTGCTCTTGGATTTTTTTCGAGAGTATCCTAGTGCTTCATGTCGTTAGTGTACGCTTGACCTGGACCATTTGATAGGCAACACAACAGCTCAGTGACTATCGCTGTGCTGTGCACATACATGGATTTGGGCCTGTGTCTGTGGGAGTTTGCGCATTCTCCCCGTGCTTGCGTGGGTTTTCTCCGTGCGCTCCAGTTTCCTCCCACGTCCCAAAGATGTGCTCTTAGGCTAATTGGCAAAACAAATTCTCCCTAAATTGTCTCAAATTTGGTTTTTAATCCATAGATCTATAAACATAGACAGGGATCATGGGTAGAGGTGGGAACATCGGGGTGGCGGCACGGGCTCGTTGGGCTGAAGGGCCTTTTTCCCGTGCTGCTTTGTTCTTTGTTCTAAGTGCTGGCAAGTGGGATTAGGTGGGCAGGTCAGGGCCTTTCAGGCATTGGGGTGGACTCAATGGGCCAAAGGGCCTCTTTTGCACTGTAGTATTCTGTGATTTTTATGAATGAATTGAACTGAAGTGAATTGTACCAGATGTTGAGGCTGCGAGGCTATTCAGGAGGAGGAAGAGAGGAGGCAGCTGACACACACACATTCCGAGTAAACACCATCAGAGCCTGATTCCCATGAACAAAATCCCAGATCCCCATTGCTGAATATTTTCCCATGTTGCTCCGTTACTCCTCTTTCCATCGGGGACAAGATACAAAAGTCTGAGGTCACGTGCCAACTGATTCAAAAATAGCTTCTTCCCTGCTGCCATCTGAATGGACCTACTTCGCACTAAGTTGATCTTTCTCTACACCCTAGCTATGACCGTAACACTACATTCTGCACTCTCTCCTTTCCTTCTCTATGAATGGTGTGCTTTGTCTGTAGAGCATGCAAGAAACAATACTTATCACTGTATACTGATGCACATAGCAATAATAAATCAAATCAAAAACTGACCATCGCTGCACCCTCCTGGCTTCAACCATGAAACAAAATACAGCAGAGAACAATCCCAGAACAGCTTTACCCAACAATGTGCCCAACAGCCCAGAATTTTCAACTAATTACCCTCATGCATTCCCTTAGTGCCTGTCTTCTAGAGAATTACGGCGAGGGATGTGGCAGGGAGGGAGGAGGGTGGTGATCGTGGGAGCGATGGTAGCGGTGTCTTTACTTAACTCGGTGCTCTGATACATTTCAGCACGGCTGCTGCCTTTCAGGATGGTGGACTTTCAGGCCACCCTTGAGCAACTATGAGTCTTGAATTCTTAGCTTTGGACTGTGCCTGCTTAACACAGTAGGTTTACAGGCTTGGCAGCCAATTTGCACGCAGCCAGTTCCTACACACAGCAATGGCACAAGTTCAGGGAATCTGTTGAGGGGTGATTGTTGGCCAAGACATGTTAGAGACCTCTCCCGCTCTTTTTCAATACAGTCAGCGCCAAGGGACCGGTTACATCAGCCTGAGAGGGCAGACAGTGCAGCGATTTAATATCTCATCTAGAAAGATGTTATCTCCGGCAGTGCAGAGCTCCCCCAGTACAGCACTGAAGTGTCAGGCTAAATGGCTTCACTATTTGAACCCATGATTCTGTGAATCGTAGTGTTAGCCACTATGTCAAACACACCAGTCATTTTATGATGGAGGTTAAATAGTGATAAAACAGAACATAACACAAATATGCGATATACATGATGGGAGCGTGTGACATTAATGATTGACGTTAAAATAACAGTAATGTTCCTCGCCGCAGGAGAAACAGCCTTCACTGAGATTCATTTCTGCTCTTCATTTAAAAGAAAACCTGGTACAAAGATCCTTTCACCCAGTGGAAGAGGGATTTTGTTATTCAATAGAAATTTCGTAGTCTGTTTTGCCTTTTAAGGTGTCATTTTAAAAGCAGCAGGGTAAATTTCTCTATGGCTTGCTATGAAGCAGCAGTGCAAAGTTTTGTTACGTGGTAATGATTGTGTCACAGAATGTAATGAGTGTCAGTGTGAGTAATGTGTTTAGATTAGATAACAGAGGTATAAAACTCAGCCAGATCATCCTTATAAATAAATCACCGCAGATTAATAACCTTGAAATGCACTGCAGTTCTTGCGTGTGGTGCAGACATTCCGGTCTCTCAGTAGCAATGCTTCCTTACATCTGTATGCAACTCAAATGTACTCTCTGTATAATATAAGGTGAAAGAAACTATAATAACAGGAATTTGAACTCTGACAATAATTAAGGGAAGGAGAGGGAGTGAGTCATTGTCAGTCACTCCTTTAAGGTATCTGCTGGAATTAACTTTGCCAGCAATATTATTGGAGAGCTGGGAGAAATCTTATGGACAGTGGGCACACAGTAAGTTGAGCAAGAAAGAAAGCAGCAATTTGGCCCAACCAATCGATGCTGGCATTTTATTTCCAATCAAGATTTCTTTGCTCCATCCTCTTCCAAATCTAACACTAGGATCCTCTATCACTTTTCTTCTCACTTATCAAGTTTCTCTTTAAATCTAACTTCATAATTTCAAATATTCCCTTTCACAGCAAGATACATATTCTTACCACTCTCTAAATGAAGTTTCCTCTGAATTCCTCATTGAATTTCTTGTGACTGTCTTATATTGATGGCCTCTAGTTATGCTCCCCCCCATGGGGTGAAACAGTGTCTGTATATTTACTCTATAAAACAAAGTTCTCTGTTAGAACTTTGATCTTTTTCTTTTCCAGAGAAATAAGTGCCGGACTGTCCATTATTTCCTGATAAATATAATCTCTCAGTTTTTGTATCATTGTTGTAAATCCTGTTTGCACTGGTCGCAGTGCCTTTATATCCTTTTTGTAAACAAATCCTATTTTTGACCCTAATTAGCCAAAAATATACATACTTACCGTTTTCCGATTTGCTGAGTGATCACCGAGAGTCTAACTCAGTGCCGCAAAACCACACAGAAGCCACATCGTCTTTTATAATACTAGTTGGTATTTGGGCACTGCAGCCTCACAATGCCAGGGAGCTGGGTTCAATTCTAGTCTCGGATGACTGTCGTTGTGGAGTTTGCATGTTCTTGCTGGTGATTTCCGCTGGTGATCCAATTTCCTCCCAAACTCCAAGGATGTGCAGGTTAGATGGATTGGTCATTCTAAATTGTCCCTTAGTTTCAGGGAGATGAGCAAGGTAAATGTGTAGGGGTTTTGGGATAGAACCTGTGAGGTACGGTTGACAGTGCAGGCTCAATGGCCTCCTTCTGCACTGTTATGATTCTGTGATCATACTACAGTCAGTGCTAAGCAAATCCACAGCCAGTGAATCAGATCAAAGATCAAAGATCTGCCACATCCAATCAAGAGAATGTTGCAAATATGAAGTTTTATAGAACTTTTTTTTTTAAACTTTTAATTTAAGGTTAAATGACCTCCTATTAGTGCTGTCCAGTAATTAGCCAATATGACCTAGTTACCATGGGGAAAGGGGAGCTCAGATCAAGTCCTGTAGAGACCCAAGTGCCAGATTTAAGGCCTGAACACAAAAGCAGAAGCAGCTGGCCTTGGTATTCCAGATTTACTGGCTCAGAAACAACGGAAAGAATGAGAGAAAAAAAGGGGATGCTGTTGTTAGCTACCAGACAGAATGAGGATAGAAACACATTTTCCAGTCAAAGAGATGGAAATTTGAGAAAACTGCAAGATTCATCCTGATGAGGCTGGAAGAAGGAATTGCTGGAGTGGCCTTGCTGCTGGAGGTCAGTTTGGGATTGTTCAGGAGACTGGGGAAATGACTTTTGATGGACAGTGAATGTTGAAACTCAGCAAAACAGGGAAAAGCAAACCCATTGAAGATGGGAGTAATTTTGTATTGATTGCTGTGAAGACTACATTTGCAGAGATTACAGCATAATGTAGGAATGTGGCAATGGGTATCAGTTAAGAAAGCAATAAGGAATAATTGTTCCATAATTTAGAGTATCAGTTGCATACTAAGCCATTTCAGACAATGTGGATTTTAGTTTGTTTGTTTCAGTAAAAATCTTGACATTTGAAACCTTGTTGTGCAATTCCTTTAAGTCGGTCACTGGGAACTCAAACTTCTTTCTCTATCTCTACACTGATCATAACAATGGTGATGAACAATTGACAAATTAACATGAAGATCTATAAACTTCCCCACCCTCAATAACAGTGAAACACCATACGTCAGTGCAAAAGAAAAGGCTGAAATATTTGCAATAATCTTCAATCAGAAGTGCTGAGTTCATCTTCACATAAAATCTTCTGTATCAGAAATGCCAATCTTCAATTCAATTTGCTTCACTTGATTCAATGGCGTTATTGTCACTGGAGTTAGCAAAGACCATGGAGTCTTTGATTTGATTTATTATTGTCACATGTATAAATCTACAGTGAAAAATATCATTTCTTGCACACCGTTCATAGAAGAGGAAATGAGAGAGTGCAGAATGTAGTGTTGCAATCATAGCTAGGGTGTAGAGAAAGGTTAGTGTGAAGTAGGTCCAATTAAAATCTGATGGCAGCAGGGAAGAACCTGTCCTTGTGTCCATTATTACCCCCAGACTTTTGTATCTTTTTCCTAATGGAAAAAGGTGGAAGGGAGAATGTCCGGGGTGTATGGGATCCTTATTGTGCTGGCTGCTTTGTTGAGGCAGCGGGAAGTGTTGACGGAATCAGTGGAGTCTGACAACATCCCAGCTGCAATGCCGAAGATATGAGCTGCAGAACTGGCATCACCCCTAGCCAAGCTGCTCCAGCACAGCTACAGTACTGGCATCTACCCGACAATGTGGAAAATTGCCCAGTCGTGCCCTGCACACAAAAAACAGGACAAATCTGATCACCCCAACAGTTGATACTCGGAAAAGTTCATCAACAGTGCTATCGTGGGGCTCTGGTTTAGCAGTAATATGCTCACAGATGCTCTGTTTGCCGTCTGCCAGGGCCACTCAGCTCCTGAGCTCATTACTGTCTTAGTTCAAACATGGATGAAAGAGCTGAATGCCAGAGGGTGGTGAGGGCGACATCAAGACTGCATCTGACTAAGAAAGATGTGGAGGCTTTGGAGAGGGTACAGAGGAGGTTTACCAGGATGTTGCCTGGTATGGAGGGCAGGTCTTATGAAGAGAGGCTGAGGGATTTGAGGTTGTTTTCGTTAGAAAGGAGGCGGCTAAGAGGGGACCTTATCGAAACATATAAGATGATTAGAGGTTTAGATAGGGTGGACAGTGATAGCCTTTTTCCTAGGATGGAGAAAGCTAGCACGAGGGGACACAGCTTTAAATTAAGGGGTGATAGTTATAGGACGGATATCAGAGGTAGGTTCTTTACCCAAAGGGTGGTTCGGGAGTGGAATGCCCTGCCTGCAGCAGTTGTAGATGCGCCAAGTTTGGTGGCGTTTAAGAGGTTAGTTGATAAGTATATGAAAGAGAAGGGAATGGTTTAGTATGGAGGGGCATTGCTTTTTATATTGGTCGGCGCAACATCGAAGGCCGAAGGGCCTGTTCTGTGCTGTAGTGTTCTATGTTCTAAGTATAAAATCAAGGAGCCCTAGCAAAACTGGAATCAATGGGAATCAGAGGGAAAACTCTCTGCTGGTTGGAGTTATATCTGGCACAGTGGAAGGTGGTTATAATTAAGGGAAGGCAGCCATTTCAGTTCCAGGACATCATCGCAAGCTTGACTTTGATGCCACCCAAATGCCAGATAATGACCATCTCCAGCTGGAGATGGTCATTATCTGGCATTTGGGTGGCATCAAAGTCACTTTTGACAGTTAATGGCATTACCATCACTGATTCCCCCATTATCAACATCCTGAGGGTCATCATTCTCCAAAAAACTGAACTGGTCTAGCCATATAAATATGGCTATAAATACAGAGGCTACAAGAATTGGTCACAAGCTTGAAATCCTGCAATGAGTAATGCACCTCCTGATTCCTAAAGCTTGTCTACCATTTGCAAGACACATTCAAACTACATTCAATAAGCTTGACACCATCCAGGACAAAGCAGCCCATTGGACTGGCATCTCAACCAATACAATAAACATTCAGTAAACTTGGATGAAGGCAATGGACGTACAGTAGCTAAATTTACCAATGACATCAAGATAGATGTGAGAGTAAGTTATCAGGAGAAAATGTCGGGTGAGATTTTATGGCCTCACTCATCCCAAAACCATAAAATCCAGCCCGAGGTCAATGAAACTTCCCATTGAGTGCCCCTTGCCCACTCCAATTCCAATGGCAGGTAGGAGAGTAAAACTCCAGTCAGAGAGCCTACAAAGGGATATAGCTGGGTTAAGTGAGTGGGTTCAAAAATGGCAGGTGGAATATAATGTGAGAAAATGTGAACGTGTCACTTTGGCAGGGAGAATAGAAAAGCAGTATACTTGTAAAACGAAAGAAATTGCAAATCTCGGTGATACAGAGGGATCTGGGCATCTTGGTACAGAAATCACAAAACATTTCTTACATAAGTACAGCATGTGATCAGGAAAATAAATGGAATGTTGGTGTTTATTGCAAGGGGAATGGAATATAAAAATAGGGAATTTTTACTACAGTTGCGCGGGATCTTGGGAAGACCACATGTGGGGTCCATGATACAGTTTTGTCTTACTTGAAAAATGGATATAACTGAGTTAGTAGCAATTCAGCAAAGGTTTACTGAGCTCATTCCTGAGATGAAGGGTTAACTTACGAGGAAAGGTTAACCAGGTTGGGCCTTAGGAGAATGAGATATGATTCTATTGAAACATGATATATGGTAAATGTATCTTTGAGAATGCTCATTTTAAACTATTGCCAATCATTGCTACCTCAACAGAACGTAATGTATCAGTCGTTGCCTTCAGTCCACCAGCAGCCATAGTAGACATCCAATTAGTTATACATCGGTCAGAATTTTACTATCCCTTGGAGGCAGGATAGGGGCTGGAGGCATGTAAAATAGCATGGTTAGAATTCTTTCCCAGATCCCACCCATCCTGACCCGGATAATGGGGTTGACTGAGCCGCTGACAGTAAACCCACCCACGCCCCAGTTGAAGTCCTCACGTGGCTACTTAACGGTCTTTTCCCACCCAGCCTCAATGCTTGGCTGGCAGGCACCTGCAGGCAGGGTGGGAAGCTGAAAACATTTTAAGTTTCAACCTTGGGCAGGAAGGGGATGGTGACTGAATCCTAAGGCTCTGGGAACATTCTTCCTTCAAGGATGGAACCCTCCAGAACTCTCTCTCCGACCCTCCCCTGACAGATTGATTCTTGATGGACATGGGAGTCTAAAGTTATGAGGGGAGAGGCAGACAAGAAAGTGAATTGAGACATTAGTAAAATCTGCCAAGATCTTATTGAATGGTGGAGCACACTTGGAGACTACAATAACCTACTCCCTTTCCTAAGTTCTGTGCTCCTGTTACCAATGTTTTCAAATAATTTGTTGTGGCCCCCCTCAGTATGAACAGTCTCCTCTAGAAAGTAAGTTCATTTGCAAATTTAGATATTGTGTTTAACTTGTTCGTACAAATTGTGAACAACAGATCTTCACTGATCTGTGTGGGAACAATCTATATGGCTGTAGATTGAGAGAGGGGAATTTGCAATGAGACCCGGATGGCCTCGTACACCAGTTGTTGAAGTTAAGCAAATAGTTGCAGTAGGCAGTAAGAAAGGCAAATCGTATGTTGCTCTTCATAGCAAGGAGATTCGAGTGAAGGAGCAGGGACGTCTTGCTGCAATTATGCAGGGTCTTGCTGAGGCCACATCTACAATACTGTGTGCAGTTTTGGTCTCCTTATCTGAGGAAAGATGCTGTTGTTACAGAAGGAATTCAGCGAAGTTTTACCAGGCTGATTCCTAGGATGGTGGGACTGACGTATGATGAGGATTTGAGTCTGTCAAGGTTATATTTGCTTAGAGTTTAGAGGAATGAGAGGAGACCTCATAGAAACTTACAAGATTTTAACAAGATTAGACAGATGCAAGAAGGATGTTCCCGATAGTGAGAGAATCGAGAACCACAGGTCATAGTCTAAGGATACAAAGTAAACCATACGAGATGAGAAGTTTCTGTGGAATTTACTACTTGTGGAATTCACTGCCACAAAAAGCATCTGAAGCTAAAACATCATATGTTTTTAAGCAGCACAGTGGCTAACACGCTGCCTCATTGTGCCAGGGACCCAGGTTCAATTCCCAGCTTGGGTCGCCATCCGTGTGGAGGCTGCATGTTTTCCGTGTCTGCATGAGTTTCCTCCGGGTGCTCCGGTTTCCTCCCACAGTCTGAATGATGTGCTTGTTAGGTGTATTAGCTATGCTAAATTCTCTCTCAGTGCACCCGAAAAGATGCCAGAACGTGGTGGCTAGGAGATTTTCACAGTAACTTCATTGCAGTGTTAATGTAAGCCTACTTGTGACACTAATAAATAAATATAACTCTTGAAGCTAAAGGAATCAAAGGATGTGAGGGAAAATGGGAACAGGTCACTGAGTTGGATTATTAACCATGATTATAATGAATGGTGGAGCAAGCTTGAAGAGTGAATGGCCTCCTCCTGCTCCTATTTTCTATGTTTCAATGACCCTTTTTTTAGTATTCTGAATAGCTGTCCTTCATCCTTAATCTTTCCTATCCTTTCTGTTACTTGTTCCCTAACTCTGCAGGTCTGATCTTATTCATTGGTCCAATATATAGACCATGTTGACAATCTATTGGAAAACCAATTAAATTATATTTACTGCTTTATTCACTCTGTTGCTACTTTGTAAAATTTAATGAGATCGGCCAAGTAAGATTTTGCCTTGTGAAATCCATACTGACTGTTCGTTATTTTATTTCTTGATGTTTTTCTGGTTTCTCCTTTAGTAGTTATTCCGGTTTCTCCTTTAGTAGTTATTCCTGTTCCTGATCATTCTCTGGACATAGTGGACAGTCGGAGACCGGGCTTCCCTGGAAGATGGCTCTACAGGGACTCTCGGAAGTTCCAATGCAAAGACCCTGTAGAAATTGCCTGGGAATTTTCAACTTCTGAAAAAGCCTTCAACTCGGAGTCAGAGCCGGAAGCAGGGATTTTCCAGCCTTTTCCTTTGGTTGCCCTAAAGGTGACTTCTTGCAATACATTTCTCAATGGGATGGGACAGGGAGGAAGCTTGCAAAGTGCCATAGATTTTGACAGGGCTGGAAGATCCCACCAGTGGAGCCTGAAACTTTGAAAGACTCTGATTTACTTACATGGTTAGCTATCCAGGCAATGTTAGTCAGAAAAATCCATATCCAACACTTGGATAACTAGACAACTGATCCCCTCAACACTCCAACTGACCCCCTCCCTGACTATTTCCCCAACACACTTTGATTTGCCCCCACTACCTGACTCCAACACTGTCTATCATTCCTACGCCTCTGCCCACCCCCTGCTCCCCATCTTCAGTCCATACCTACAGTTTCAATACATAAACTATTTACTTGCCAGAACCATAGATTCCCTACGATGTAAATGGAGGCCATTTATTCCATCGAGTCTATCCGGACTCTCCAAAATAGTATCCTACTCAATGTCCCAATATACAATCCTCCACCCAATACCCACCCCCTCTCACCTCCCCTCGACACGCACACGCACATATTCGTGAAACTTGCGCATTTACAATGGCCAATCACCTTAATCTACAAATCTTGGAACACTAAGAGACAATTCAGCATGGCCAACCAACTAATCTGCACATCTTTGGACTGTTGAAGGAGACCACAGCACCCGGAGGAAACCCATGCTCACACTGGGAGAACATGCAAATTCTACACAGTCACCCAAGGGTGAAATTGAACCTGGGTCCTTGGCACTGCAAAGCAGTAGTGTTAGTCACTGTGCCATCCAAATACATGCTTGTGTCATAAAAAAAGGGATGTGGCTTCTGCGCCGATTCCTTGCACTGCTCCCTATGAGATATGCCGCACTTGGTTGGACTCTGTTGGAGATGACTCAGAAAAATTGGACAGTAAGTGCGTTTGGTTGATAAGGATTAGAAATAGACTTCCCAATCCTCTTGACAAGGTGCCATACCAAAGACTGCTAGTTAAGATAAAGGTACACAGTGTTACAGGGTAATATATTAGCAGGGATAGAAGATTGATTAACTAACAGAAATCAAAAAGCGGAGGTAAATGCGGGTTTTTCTGACTGGTGATCAGTGACTAGTGGTGTGCCTCAGGATCAGTGTTGGGACTGCAATTGTTTACAATTTACATAGATGACTTGGAGTTAGGACCAAGTGTAATGTGTTAAAATTCGCAGATGACATTAAGATGGGTGGAAGAGCAAAGTGTGGAGAGGACGCTGAAAGTCTGCAAAGAGATATAGATAATCAAAGTGAGTGGGTGAGGGTCTGGCTGATGGAGTACAATGTTGATAAATTTTGGGAGGAATAACAGCAAAATGGGCTACTATTTAAATGATTAAAAAATTGCAGCATACTGCTGTGCAGAGGGACCTGGGTGTCCTTGTACAGGAATCTCAAGGAGTTGGTTTGCAAGTGCAGTGGATAATTAAGAAGGCAAATGGAACTTTTCATTGCTGGAGGGAATGGAATTCAAAAATAGTGAGATTATGTTGTAGCTGGATAAGGTGCTGGTGAGGCCACAGCTGGGGTACTGTGTACAGTTTTGGTCTCCTTACTTGAGAAAGGATACACTGGCATTGGAGGGGGTGCAAAGGAGATTCAATAGGTTGATTCCGGTTTTGAGAGAGTTGGCTTATGAGGAGAGACTGAGTAGATTAGAGCTATAGTGATTAGAATTCAGAAAAATGAGGGGAGATCTTATAGAAACATATAAGATTATGAAGGAAGTGGAAAAGGGAGAAGCAGGGAAGTTGTTTCCATTGATGAGTGAAACTAAAACTAGGGGGCATGGCCTCAAAATAAGAGGAAGCAGATTTAGGACTGAGTTGAGGAGGAACTTCTTCACATAAAGGGTTGTGAATTTGTGAAAATCCCTGCCCAGTGAAACAGTTGAGGCTACCTCATTAAATGTTTTTAAGGCAAGGATAGATAAATTTTTGAATAGGAAAGAAATTAAGATTCATGGTGAGCGGATGGATAAATGGAGCTGAGTCCACAAAAGATCAGCCATGATCTTATTGAATGGTGGAGCAGGCTCGAGGGATCAGATAGGCTACTCCTGCTCTCAGTTCTTATGTCCTTATGTCAACTGAAGACCTGGGCCATTTAATCTCTGTTCTAAATTTAGGTATAACATTCACTACCTGCCAGGCCTCTGGCACTGTTGAAATAAACTATTAAAGATGTGTAATCATGGTTCAGTTATCTCATCAATAGATTCTTTTAAAAAGCAGAAATGCATTCCATCCAGACCATGGGTCTCATCTGTTTTGAATTTGATCAGTTTGTTTAATATTTCTATTCTTATTTTAATCTGGTTATGTCATTTTGAATGATATGTCAGGTTCCTGGAAAACACTGAAGCAGAATAATGATTTAATACTTCTGTGATTTCACTTTTACTGCCTTAATGGTCCAGCTTACCTTTTTTTCCAAAATTTATGAACCTGTTGGAAATGCTACTATTTTGTTTTATGTTCTTTAAAATTTAATTTCAGAGTTTCAACATTACCTTCCACATTATTTATTGTCTTCTCTCCTGTCCTCTTTACATTCCCCATTCTCATGCACTTTCCTCGTGCTTCTTCCCTTATGCTTAATTATTTCCTTGTGTCTTTATTTATCCATGCTGTCTCATCAGTGTTTGGTTTGATTGTGTTTTTTTTTAAAGAGGATTGTATTTTCCTGTTTCTATTGAACAGTGTTTTAATGATTTCCCTTGCTCTTCTAGAATTTTGTTTGTCAATATGATTATCCATTTTATTTTCCCTAATTCATTGCCCAATTTCCCCCAAACCAGTTTTTCCATACACCTATTAGCCTGTTCTTTGTCATTCTTCTATCCTTTTCAATCACCGTCTTAAATCGCATTATATTATGGTCTAACATTGCCGAGATGCTCTTCCACTTTTATAGAATATAGAACATTACAGCACAAACAGGCCCTTGGGCCCGCAAGTTGCGCCGATCATATCCATACCTACTAGGTCTGCCTATAACCCTCAATCCCATTAAATCCCATGTACTCGTCCAAAAGTCTCTTAAAAGACCCCAACAAATGCACCTCCACCACCACTGATGGCAGCCAATTCCACTCACTCACCATCCTCTGAGTGAAAAGCTTACTTCTGACATCTCCTCTGTGCCTACTTCCCAGCACCTTAAACCTGTGTCCTCTCGTAGTGACCATTTCAGTCCTGGGAAATAGCCTCCGAGAATCCACCCTATCTATACCTCTCACCATCTTATAAACCTCTATTAGATCGCTTCTCATCCTTCACCTCTCCAGAGAGAAAAGACCGAGCTCCCTCAATCTATCCTCATAAGGCGTGCCACCCAATCCAGGCAACATTCTTGTAAACCTCCTCTGCACCCTTTCAATAGCTTCCACATTCTTCTTGTAGTGAGGCGACCAGAACTGTGCACAGGACTCCAAGTGTGGTCTAACAAGGGTCTTATAAAGTTGCAGCATTATCTCCTGACTCTTAAACTTAATCCCTTAATTAATGAAGACTAGTACTCCATACGCCTTCTTGACCATATCCCTCCACCTGCGAGGCTGATTTAAGAATCCTATGGATCTGGACCCCAAGGTCCTTCTGATCCTCTACACTGCTAAGAGTCTTACCTTTGATATTATGCTTCTTCATCCCATTGGATCTTCCAAAATGGACCACTACACATTTATCGATGTTGAAGTCCATCTGCCACTTCTCTGCCCAGTCTTGCATGCTATTTATGTCTCGCTGCAACTTCTGACATCCCTCCAGACTATCCACAACACCACCAACCTCTGTGTCATTGGCAAACTTACTAACCCATCCCTCCACTTCCTTATCCAGGCCATTTATGAAAATGACAAACAGCAAGGGTCCTCAAACAGATCCCTGGGGCACTCCACTGGTGACCAACCTCCATGCAGAAAAAGACTCATCCACAACCACTCTCTGCCTTCTGCAGGCAAGACAGTTCTGGATCCACAAGGCAACAGCCCCTTGGATGCCATGCCCTTCTCTTTTCTGCTCTGGTAAACCCACTTACAAGATAAAGCAATGAATCCTTTCTTGTTGGGCTTCTGACATATTGAATAAGATGGAGCTCAATAGAAATTGTAAGAACTCTGGGTGGAATACTCCTTTTTACAGGCTAATTGTCCACGCCAGTGGGAAAACGTGAACGTTCCCCCAGCGTAGGTACTGTCAGCTGGGATTCATCCCCGCTGTTCCAAAATTGGGGTGCCATTTTTAAAGGATACCCCAATCTTCAGGCTTAGAAACAAGATCCCTCCCTTCAGAAAATGAAGTAGCAACTGCACCACTCACCAGAGGAGACCACCAACTCCTCAGCAAAGAGATGCATTCTCCCCGCAACCCACAACTAATGGGTAAGCCCCCAGTACCACACAGACATGAGGTGATTTGACCTCACTCCCCTCCCCAATCAAGCTCCCCTCAGACACCTCCACTCAGCCCCCTCTCTCCTCAAAACCCTCACTCAGCTCTCCTCCCCCCTCAAATCCCCCTCTCAAGCCCCTTTCAGGTCACATGCCTTGACAATGTCAACAACGCACTCTTCCCTGACAGCCTGGCCTCTGCTTTGGGCCCTGGGGAGGGGGAGAGAGGGGTGCAGTCAAAGAGGAAGGTCCAATGGACAGTTGTCTCTGCCACTGCCACAGAAAATGTCCCTCAGGGGTCCTGGGGGTTGAGCTGGGAGTAAGGAATTGACCTTGCCACTCTCACCTGGGATAGGGTTCTTGTGGCTAGACTGTTCCTTCTTGCTCTGGCAGACATGCCCCAGGCATGGTAATTTCAGGCAGCCCAGTGACCACTTTGTGCCTTC
This sequence comes from Sphyrna mokarran, assembly GCA_024679065.1. Classification (NCBI taxonomy): domain Eukaryota; kingdom Metazoa; phylum Chordata; class Chondrichthyes; order Carcharhiniformes; family Carcharhinidae; genus Sphyrna; species Sphyrna mokarran. The sequence continues at coordinate 41,041,237 of JAGIQG010000022.1, forward strand.
CTGCCTGTCAGCAATGCAAAAGTGGCCAGGTCACTTTAACCTCTGATTCCCCCACCCTGGCAGGATTTTAAAACATTGCAGCATTCCATTCTGTAGCACAGATTTTCCTTCCTCTCTGCAGGTGTGAACAGACGAGGGGCATACGCGCGATGGGTCGTGAGAGGGCTGCTCTTGGACCTTTTTCGAGAGTATCCTAGCGCTTCACGTCGTTAGTGTACACTTGACCTGGACCATTTGATGGGCAACACGGCAGCTCAGTGACTATCGCTGTGCTGTGCAGATACATGGATTTGGGCCTGTGTCTGTGGGAGTTTGCGCATTCTCCCCGTGCTTGCGTGAGTTTTCTCCGGGTGCTCCGGTTTCCTCCCACATCCCAAAGATGTGCTCTTAGGCTAATTGGCAAAATAAATTCTCCCTAAATGGTCTCAAATTTGGTTTTTAATCCATAGATCTATAAACATGGACAGGGATCGTGTGTAGAAGTGGGAACATCGAGGTGGCGGCACGGGCTCGTTGGGCCGAAGGGCCTGTTTCCCGTGCTGTTTTGTTCTTTGAAGTCTGCTGATGCACAAAATATGTCACTTTCACCTGTTTTTGGTGGGGATGGGACAGGGGGAGGTGGTTCCATTCTGCCCAGCTGTGCACTCACTTTTATACTGATGTCATTTGTTCCATGTGGATTCCTACGACAGGATTCTGCCCCTCCCTTCTCTAGCTACGGTATCCCCGCTCCAGGAGTTTGGCAATACACCCCAGGGAAATCTGTTTCACGTCTGCTATCTGGCTCACTAATTGTAAAAATCCGCTTCACACAACGGGAAGCGTGGTGTCACGGTAAACTGAACTGTAAATCCAGTTCTTTTAAAATTTATTATTATTTTCACAAGGGGGCTGACATTAACACTGCAATGAAGTTACTGTGAAGATCTCCTAGTCTCCACACTCTGGCACCTGTTCGGGTGCACCGAGGGAGAATTTAGCACAGCCAATGCACCTAACCAACACGTCTTTCAGACTGCGGGAAGAAACAGCAGCACCTGGAGGAAACTCACACTGACACGGGGAGAACGTGCAAACTCCGCGCAGACAATGACCTGAGCCGGGAATTAAATCCGGGTCCCTGCTGCTGTGAGGCAGCAGTGCTAATGACTGTGCCATTGCGTCACCCCCAAGCTAAAGGTCTAAGGACATAATTCAACCAAGTTAGCTGGTATAATTTGAATTCAATGAATACACTAGGAACACAAAGCTAGCCATGGAGCTATGATCAATTGTTATAAAAGCCCACCAGGCCCTGAAGAGAAGGAAATCTGCTGTCCTTACCTGGTCTGGCCTACATGTGACTCCAGACCCCCAGCAATATGCTTGACTCTTAACTGGAAAAAGCCTAGCTGATCCCTCAGTCCAAGGGCAATTGGGGACAGGCACTAAATGCTGGCCTTGCTAGCAATGCCCCACATCCCGTGAACAAATAAAGAAAATAACATTTCTATTCTGCTCTCTTTCCCTTCCTTGGGCTGTTTCACTGATTCATTACACCATACTCTGCATTCTGATTATCCTTTACATGTCTTTCTCCAGTAAGTACATTGTATCATGGAATAGAATCACAGCATTCCTATGGTGCAGAAAGAGGCCATTCAGCCCATCGAATCTTCATTGACAACAATCCCATCCAGGCCCTCTCTCTATACCCCCACATATTTACCCTGCTAATCCTCCTGACACAAAGGGACAATTTAGCATGCCAATCCACTTAATCTGCAGGTTCTTTGATAAAGAATCAATGTTAAAAATCTGATTGGCGCTTGGCACCAGTTTACTATGTTCCCAGCTCCTTCCCAATGGTCCCAGAAAGAGCGCAAAGTCCATTAACATATTCAAAACAGTATTTAAATATGCATAGCCCATTCAAAATCTAGCACAAAGTTTCTTCGAGCCTTTGGGCACGGCATCATAACAGCAAAAATCACCACTGGTCTCCACTTGGAATGTGAGAGGAAACCGAAGCATCTGGAGGGAACATATACGGACAAGAGGAGAATGTGCAAACTCCACATAGATAGTTATTCAAGATCAGAACTGAATCCTGCTTCCTGGCGCTATGAGGCACCAGTGCTAACCACCGTGCGACCCCCCCAAGAGTCATGGACAGTCATACCATCCCCATCTTGAATCTGTGCATTACCCTGGGGAATAATTCTCTTCTGGATAAAACTATTCAAAAATTCTTCTTTCTCTAGTATCTGTTTGAAATTTCAAATGGTGATCTTAATAGACATCTATAAAATAATGAGGGCGTGGACTGAGATATGGGGACAATTTAGCATGACCAACCTAACCCACACATCTATGGACTGTGCCAGGAAACCAAAGCAGCCAGAGGAAACTCACATAGACATGGGGAAACCATGCAAACTCCACGCAGACCGTGACCCAAGGCTGGAATTGAACCCACATTATGAGGCAGCAGTGCTAACCAGTGCGCCACCATGCCACTTACTTTGCTCTGATCTGGAGTCATAGGCCAGCATAAGGAAGGAAGGCAGATTTCCCTTGCTGAAGAGCATTAGTTTTTATAACTTTCCAGGAGTTCTTTAATAATTATTAAGGAGATCAGTCATTTATTTATAAATTAAATTTCTCTAGCTGTCATGGTGGGATTTGAGTTCTTGCCTGTGGCATCCTAGCCTGGCTTTGGATTATTACATAGCACATAGAACACTACAGCACAAACAGGCCCTTTGGCACACAAGTTGTGCCGAACATATCAGTACCTACCAGGCCATAGAACTATCTGTAACTCCCAATCCCATTAAATCCCATGCACAAAACTGTGCAATATGGCACGTTAACTGGATATCTCTTCATCTGGTTTTTACACATTGTACCATTTTGCTTCACAAACAGAAACCTGAACTTTAAATGGCTGCTGATTTGTGCCTAACAAGCCACATTACACCTCACAGAGACAGCAGCTCTGTGAGACTCTTTCACAAACAATGACATCTGTGCAGGTGTGACCAGCTCCTTCCTATCTCATCGAGAGGGAGGATGGATCATTCAGGAATTAATGACCAGAACTTTCAAAAATAATTACTTTGGCAACAAGGGCAATGCTAAAGAGCAAACCTGGGCCATTTTTGGAATTCACAATTTGTGATCAAACTGGAGAGAGAGATCACACAGCCCAAATCTGGTGAAAAATATTGGATTCGGACAGAAAGAGAAAGAGAGAAGACATCCAGGCTCCATACGGAGCTGAAATCTCTCTCTCCCTTCAACATCATCATGTTGACTCTTCACAGCAGTGAGATTTTCCCATCCCGCTGCAGTAAACGCAGGCCTGGCTTGGCGCCAAATTCTCCAGCTCGACTGCAGCAGGAGCAAGAAGTAAATCGTGCCCCATATCTCAGTCCACACCCTGCTTTGCAGAGACAAATAACTGCCATCCTGCATTTTGCCACATCCCAAAGATGTGTTTTTAGGCTGATTGGTGAAACAAACTGTCCCTAAACTGTCTCCCCAGTCTGGTTTCCAACGTGGATTTCCATAAACATAGACAACGGTCATGAGTGGAAGTGGGAACTCACGCTGTTAAAATGGCGGCGCAGGCTCATTGGGCCAAAGGGCCCGTTTCCCATGCTGTGTTGTTCTTTGTTCTTGGAACTAAATAGCCGCCAGACTTTCTACAGCAATATTTCAGGAGAACAGCAACAGAAGCGTGACTGTGACAGGCAACAGCTGAGAACTAAAATATCCAAATATAATCACTGGATTGCTATTAACTTCTTGTTTATAATCTGCACTTTAGCTTGGCCAAGTTTGAACATCTGATATTCAGTAAAGATTTATTTATCCACTTGGTAGAGCAGAATTGAATATTGTTAAGAGACATGGCAAAATTTTTTTGTCTTATTCTCATCAAAACAATTAGCAAGAGTACCAATATAAGGAGAAAGTAACAATTTAAACTGTAAAGAGAATGCTACTTTTTGGCAAGTGCATTCTGTTTAGTAGAAACAATACCATGGAGAATGTAGTAGTTGATGGTGACTTACTGTTAACTGCCAAGCATTTTTGAAATTTCAGATGATGATCTTAATAGAATCTATAAAATAATGAGGGCATAGATAAGGTAGATAGTCAACATCCTTTCCAAAAGGTAGGGGAGTCTAAAACTAGAGAGCATAAGTTTAAGATGAGAGGGGAGAGATATAAAAGGGTACAGAAGGAGGACAATTTAGCATGACCAATCAACCTAACCCATTTATAGACTGTGCCGGGAAACTGGAGCACCCAGACTCACACAGACATGGGGAGAACATGCAAACTCCACGCAGACTGTGACCCAAGGCTGGAATTGAACCCAGGTCCCTGGCATTATGAGGCACCAGTGCTAACCAATGTGCCACCATACCACTCATGTTGCTCTGATCTGGAGTCATTAGTAGGCCAGCATAAGTAAGAAAGGCAGATTGCCCTTGCTGAAGGGCATTAGTTTTTATAACTTTCCAGAAGTTCTTTAATAATTATTAAGGAGATCAGTCATTTATTTATAAATTTCTCTAGCCGTCGTGGTCGGATTTGAGTTCTTGCCTGTGGTATCCTCGCCCAGGCTCTGGATTATTAGTCCAATAACACAATCTTTATGGTACCATTCTCCCAACTCCTGAGGGCCCTTCGTAAAGTTGAACATGTCTATCAGATCTTTCCTTCCTCATCCCCAAGGTGAAGAGAGAAACGCAAGCTTTGCCAATCTGTTCCCATAATACAAGAATGATAGATAACTCGATCAGAAAACAATTCGTATCAAAGGTATTTTGCCCCAGTTAATGATGGATAGCAGGATGAAATGGCAGAGTGGGTGAGTTAACAGTTCTTTTAATTAGGTCATTAGAGTTGGAATCTAGCTCCAATTGAAGAGGTGAAAGTCGCTTTTCTCTAATTGGCCCTATACAAAATAATATTCCAAAGTTGTGAATCAAAGTGTAGTTCTTGTCTGTGTGACTGCGTTATATCTGATCTGTGATTAATTACTAAGGTTTCTGCACTGGGCAAAGGCTGATTTCTGCATCTTAAGAAGAGCAGAAAACCCAATAATTATAACAAAATCAAAAACAATTGGATCTGGAAAATCAGCTTCAATCGTCAAACTTTATAGAACATTGTGTACTTTCAATACTCCCTCATGCATTTCAATAATATTTTAAAGCTACCTTGATAAATCTCTCACCAACTGTTACACCATAGAAAGTGTTCTTTCTGGTTTGTTACGCAGCTTGGTATGGTTCCTGCTCTAATCAAGACCTCAAGAAACTACAAAGCTCGTGATCAAAGCCCTGACCATCTCACAAACTAGCCTCCCATTCATTAACTGTTTACATTTCCCACTGCCTCAAAAGCAACCAGCATAATCAGAGACCCCATGCATCCCAGGTGTTCTCTCTTCCACCTTCTGTTGGGTAAAAGATACAAAAGCCTGAGGTCACATACCAACTGACTCAAGAACAGCTTCTTCTCTGCTGCTGTCAGACTTTTGAATGGATCTACCATATATTAAGTTGATCTTACTCAACACTGCAGCCATGATTATAACATTATAATCTGCACCCTCTCCTTTCCTTCTCCCCTTCAGTGTAATTCCTTACCAATATCAAGACTCTGCCAATATGTCTGCAGCCAGGTGAATGACTTTCTCTGATTTATGTTTTAAGTGTTTTAGTTGATTCACTCTTCGATTTGTCTTCTGCTCATAGGAAAATTGCATTCAGCTGAGATTTCGCATTGGCGACAAGCAGGAGCTCTCTACATCAGGAGTTGGAAATATAATCTACCACCCCTGGCACAATCCACTCGCTCCAATGCCCACCATCAACACTAGGCTTCACTTTGGTCCTCAACAAGGATGACTTTGTAGTTTTTATCTTATTTATTCCCCCCTCTCTCCTTCAATAGAAATAAGAACAACATTAGACCCAACTCTTGAAAACGACGGGCAGAGCAGCTTTGGGCTGTGACAGTTCCACTTGCAGCCCTGAGTAACCTATAGCAACTTGAACTTGAAACGACAGCAGCCCAGTGGAGCAATGTACTTGCACTCCAACAGAAACTCCAATAATCAGAAAATTCACCATGGAGGACCCATGTTTCCAGTTAAGAAGTTAACAATTCAAACAACAGCAGCCCTTTACACTAAACTTACCATCACTGGTTGGACTACACTAGGGGAACACCACTGCTGTTACTGGTGTGCCCAGTCACTTGTTCAGGCAAGCGGTCCATTTGCTAGGTACTCATTTGGAAAATAACAAAGTAGCAAACACACTCGGGGAAATCTCAAAATTGTTTCTGGTGAGATTCTTCAGATTCTGCCACACTCTACCTAAGAAAATTCAAAGGGATGTGATTCACATTGTCATATAGGGGACAGGGTGGGGGGGGGGGGGGGGGGGGGGGGGGGGGGGGGGGAGGGCGCAGGGGGGAGAGCAGGCCCTAACCACACTGGCAAAACCGCACTGTTATCTTTAAAGGGCACCTCGATCCGAGCTACTGTAAATCTGCCCCCACTCCACCACTGAGGCCTCAGGGGCTCCCCCGATCAGAGAGAGCATTCACTTCTCCTTTCCACCCCGCCCCTTTCCCCTGCCCCACTTGCTGTGCCCTACTCTCCCACCCCTCCTCACCTCTACTGGTGTCATCATCAGCCTTTTCCCCTCTCACATTCAGCATCCCCACCGCCCCACACCTTGCCCTCCCATACCCCACCAATCCGGCACAATTGTCAACCCCTTTTCCGCCCGTAGTCAGAATCCGCATCCCCCCCCTTCCTCCACCCTCTTTCTCTCACATGGCTATCGCTGCATCCCCTTCTGGCCAGACTGCTTCAGGTCCCTGACCACAGCTGCATGAATCCCTCCCCTCCCGTCACCCCCTGTGAGGGTCCCACTGGAGCCCATTCTGATGCCAGACTCTCTCTGCTAACATGCCAAAATGGTAGCACCAGCCTGTGCCAATGGGCAGTGCTAGGGTACTGCCTAGCCATCTCCCTCTACAATGGTCTGATACAGCACAGTTTCAGTTTGTACACATACGCAGAGACACAGTCCATCACAGCTAAATCAACATGCCCGGGTGAGTCAATTAAGTTGATGAGAAAACCACTGCCATCTTTGCACTGCTTGACAAAAGCCAAATCTTGTTCCTTGAGCTTGTAAAACAGGGAGATGGGAGTAGATTTAATGCTGAGGCATCTTTTTTGTTCATTCACGTGAGTGTCAGTGAACCTAGTCTCACCAGCATGCGAAGAGGCAATGATTCCGACCTTTGACACTAGAGAGTCAGCGAGGGTGGACTTGCCGAGGTCAACATGTGCAATCACAGATCTATTACGGATGTTCTTGTCCATGAGGGCACGGATGTGGTCTACCATGAAGTTCACCATTTTGCCGGATTGCAGGGCCTATACTTATCTTTACCACCCCCTGCCTCCCACCTGTTCCAGGGAGACTTCCCCACGACAGGTTCATGTCAAGGTGAACATATTGTAAACCGCGCTTTGTGACGTCGCATTAGTGTGGTTACGGCGAGGGGAGGGTGGGGTGTTTAATGATACTGAAATACATGCAGAAGAGTTTCATGGTTGTGCACCTGACCATGTCGCTGGTGGAGGGATGAGGAAGATCTGAAGTCACGTTCCCGCTGGCAAGAACTGTAACTTCTGAAGCTTGAGTCCCACTGGTGCCCTCGCAGCTGAGCAAAGCGAGCTCAAGGTTTCACCCGTTGTCATTGCTATGGATCACTCATTTCTCCCAAGTTAATAAAAGTGTCAACTATCCAACATTACAAGGTCTGTTTTTGGGTATATTGCAGTTGACAAGATGCTTTGTAATAGAAGTGACTGGGCCCTGCACTGTCTCATGGGAAAGCTGTATCAAGCCTGCAACAAAATCGTCCCAACGTCTCCCAGGGTCACTGCTGCATATGCATTTATATTATCAACATCAAAACTCTGTTTGGTTTTTACCGTCTGCACTCTTGTGAGCAAAAGGGTACTTAAAAGCTGATTGCTTTATGCAGCATAACAGAGCTGGCAGAACAAGCTGCTGACTCAACAGGCTGCATCGACACTGCATCCGAGAGAAAAGGCCACTGCTCCCAGCCCTGACAAGCAGAACAAGGCTGAGTGTTTCTCTCTGATTTGGGGGAAGTATCCAGCCCACACACTGGCATGCCTGAAATGTTGTCTCACTCTCCGTGGTTCAGTGCATTAGTGCCCCGAGGCAAGTATGTGCCTGTGACAGCAGATGCAGCCTGATCTCAGTGAAAGGACAAGAGCTATCTAGAGCAGAAATTATATTACAGGCTGTAGGATATTATCAGCTGCATGTAACCCTATCATTTTACAAATTCTCATGAACATCAGTACAATCCAATGGCTAATAAGTATGCAGCACTTTCAGCTCATAGAAACATAGGAATTAGGAGCAAAAGTAGACAAATTCAGCCCTTTGAGCCTGCTCCGTCATTAATCAGATCATGTCTGGTCTCTCCCGAGCTTAAACGTACCTCCCCACTTGTGCCCCTTATCCTTTTATCCCTTTTTTTAAAATTAGAAATATATCGATCTCCTTATTGAAACCATTCGGCTCCCACCGCACTATGGGGCAGCGAGTTCCACAAATTCACCACCCTCTGTGAAAAGTAATCCTCCATCTCAGTTTTAAATCTCTCATCCTGTACCTGTGACCTCTTATTTGAGATTTCCCCACAAGTGGGAACATTTGGTCTACATTTATTTTGTCAATCCCTTTTTAAAATGTTATACACCTCAATCAGATCCTACCTCATCCTTCTCATGAGCTTGTGAAGTTCATCTCCCAGATCAGGGACTTATGCATATGATCCAGACTCACTTTTTTAAAAAAATTTGTTCATTCACGGGATGTGGGCACACACTGGCTAGGGCAACATTTATTGCCTGTTCCTAACTGCCCTCCAGAAGGTGGTGGTGAGCTGCAGTGCATGTACTGTAGGAAAAATCACTGTGCAGACAGCACAGCGATAGCACTAACGTCAGGTTGGAGAATATGACCATTCTCTTTCACAAACATCATCTAAAGTATTTGCTCCTTGTGAGAGCTCGTAAAGTAGCTGAGACATTATTTATATTACAACAGAGAGTACACATCAGAACATATTTTATGGCTTTGGGACAAACTGTGGGATTTAAAGGGGCTAGATCAACAAAAGTTTCTCTTCGAAGACAATTTTCAATGTATTCCAGGAGCTCAGATTGCAGTGAAAGTCTACAGTGTAACGTAACTATCAAAAAAAAGATAGAATTCAGCATCCGTCATCACCTCACATCCAGGCAACACTTACAGCCTCTGACAGTTTATTACCTGTTGCCGCACATTGCTGCTCATTTGTAACGTTTAGGAGACTTTGTACTGAGTTGCTATTTAACGTTACTGCAGCCTAACAGCAGCAGAGAAGGAAGCTTGCACAATCAACTGGAAAGCTCAAATCCAGGCTGTTAGATCTCAGTTGCCACGATGCCGAGGAATAGATGAAAAGGACACTGCTTTAAGTCCCTGGGTATTATGCATCTGTAGATAAACCAAGCATGAGAAACGCAGAGGATATAAAAAAGGGTTCCATAGAACTTGAAGTTTCCATGCCATGGCGGGGGGCATTTTCGTACGAAAATTGAGATGACAAGATGGTGCTGGAGCAAGGTGACTTCTTGTAAACTCTCTCTGGCATACCCTCTAATTCTACCTTTTACTCTCATTTTATGCTTCTAAAACTTTATGCTAACTCTTAAACTCTCTAAAAATCCTAGCGATGACTGCATTCTCTCCTTTCCTTCTCTATGAATGCTATGCTTGTCTGTACAGTGTGCCAGAAACAATACTTTTCTATGCAAATACATGTTGCAGTAATAAATCAAATCAAAATGGTATCCACACATTTACAGCATGGTTTCATAGTAACAAACATTTCTGTCTGCATGCCCATCAACCTTTCTCCAACAGAGGCACTAAGACCCATATGCTATCTTGCCCTCTGAGGAGCTGGCACATCCCCTATGTTTGCCCATTGACCTGACTGCAGCCCAGTAACATAGCACATACAGATCCTCCCTGGAATATGGAGTATGCACAGTACATGGTACAGTATTTCCAGAGTGTTGCACTGGAATATTTCCACAGCATCTTCCAAACCCTAATCTTCTACCATCTAGAAAGACAAGGGCAGCAAACAAGTGAGAACACATGTCGGCAAATTCCCCTTCAAATCAAGCTTGGAACTATATTGCTAACCCTTCATTGTCACTCGGTTAAAATCCTGGAATTGGTGGCTGAGATTGTGAAACCAAGTGATGGTGTTTATTCTTCACCGGTCTCTGATCCTCCCGGATGCCTGCCCAGAGTTGCTGTAGAGTTAGTTAGTTGCTTTAGACTAACTCTTGAGCAAAATGGCACTTCCTCGGCTTCTGAAAGTGTAGAGTTGGGTGAGGGACGGTGGAAAAGCAAACAGCACATTCACGCATCGTCTGCAGCTTGTTAGTCAGAAGAGATTGTAGGATGAACGGGAAGCGAGATGTGAGAAGGCGGAGTAGGTCGGAATGTCACTCTCTACAGTCTGTACCCCATCACTGGCCACAGGGAAAACAATAATTGCCAACACTTTGCTCCACCAGTTCATCGTTGCAGTCTTGTGTTATGGATCACTTTGTCATGTAAGAGAGAGGGAGTGTGTCAGTGACCGTGATGGTGTTCCTGTCACAGTTGAATAACTGCAATGTGTGGAAGCTCAGGGATCTTGAATGTGGCACACGCAGTAATGCTAAGTGGGTGAGGTGAGGCAATGAATGAGTCGAGATTAGTAATAGGTGAGAGAAGAGGATATGGCGAGTAAAGCAGAATGTGTGTGACCGTTTGTTCATGTAGCAGGGTGTGGCTTTTGAAGACATATTCACAGACCTTCGTCATTCGTGTGAGATCATTGAACTTTTTGCCATGCTGCATTTAGCTCCCAGAAGTTAGATTGCTGGCACTGACCTCAATGGCTATCTGCTCACACTGCATAAACAGAGAGCCTGCTGATCTCCTGAGGATTTCTCTACTCTTGTCCATTCCTGCCCCAAACCTTCATTGCTGCATTGAAGATAGTGGGAACACATTCTCTCGATTGTTGTACCATCTTCCTGCTCAGAAACTGTTCATGAACCAGCTGCAACCAAAATGCACCCGGCCTTTAAAAGGAGGTTATTTATCTCCAAGTGCTACAGGCTAGCTTTGAGCAGTGTTAGCTTTGCATTAATTTGTGTGCCTTGCTGAGAAGTGCGCTTAGCACTGTGCTGACTGTCACTATCATTTATATTAGTAGGCAACACAAAATTGGCAAGCTGCCAGTTTCACCATACGCCGGCATGGGTTAATTACACACACTGATCCCTGTGCCTAATTATCAGCCTAATTCAATTTTCCCACCAGGTGCTATTCTATTACAATGACACTGGGAGAAATGTGAAGATTAATTGTCAGGAGTTTGATCTTGACTCGTTTGCCACGAATTGTTTTGTTTTTATACACAGTCCCTCAGTTGGTGATAATTATTTCATGTTTAGGAAGCAGTGCTGGCCGAGTGGTGTCATCAATTAATCCAGAAACTGTTGTCAATTGTCAGAAAAACCCATCTGGTCCTTCCTTTCGGGAAGGAAATCTGCCATCCTTACCTGGTCTGGCCAACACGTGACTTCAGAGCCACAGCAACATGGCTGACTCTCAACTGTCCTCAGACAGCAAGGGATGGACAATAAATTTATGGGACGTGGTTGCCAGCCAGTAACACCCACGAACCACAAATGAATAAGAAAGTTCCTTAGTTTGTGATAATTATTCTGTGTCTATACCTTTCCAATTGTTGCCTGAGTTACTGAAACTTATTCTGGGTGAGTTTCAATATGCCACTTTCCAATGTTAATTGGAGGGACAATACTCTGTGTTCTTCTGGATGTTTACCTAAAATCAGGAACTGAATCACCTCCATCACCACCTCTTGCAGCTTTTCTAAACTGGCAGAGTGACAATATTCCTGGAAACTTGAAACTATCCAAAATACTTCTCCAGAAACTTCATTCATCACTCCTAACACGAACATTTCCCCGCGCCCACATTTAATCTGCTGCTCCATGGACATTGATAAAACCGAAAAGCCTTTCTTTTGGAACGAAAAGTAATCCCAAATGTTATTAGGGGATTGAAAACCAACAGCAAGTATAAAAAGCCAGACAACTGCAGTTAAAGCCTACAAGTATTTTCCTCTGAAGAATGAACGGGGTACAGGCAGGAACATGGACCTGAGACAACCACCAGATCAGCTTTTATAGAATGACAGACTGGAGCAGGCGTGAAGGACTGGATGACCGCCTCCTCCTAAGTCCTGTGTTCCTTACTGAATCCTAAAAGCACAGAATTCTCACTGTGCAGAAGGAGGCCATTCGGTTCATCAAGTTTGCATTGCCAACGATCCCACCCACAGCCTAACCCAGTGCTAGTCTCCCTGAAACTAAGGGGCAATTTACCAAAGCCAATCCACTTAATCTGCATGTCTTTGGAGTGTGGGAGGAAATTAGACCATTATGTGAAACCCCCATCTCCAGAGCACATGGCAGAAACCCAGGCAGACACGGGCAGAATGTGCAGGCTCCACACAGACAGTCACTCAAGGCTGAGATCAAACCCAGGTCCCTATGTGGTGAGACAGCAATGCAAACCATTGTGCCAACATGCCTCCCATGTAACTGTGCCACCATGCCATATCAACAGTTCACGTTACATTGTTCCCCATTCACACTTCAACTTTGCTGAGAGGGGTATGGCAATGGGATTGATGTCAACTGTTTTACACAATTGCACATGACCTGTCTAATATTGCAACTTCAAAGCCGCAGAGTGAAATAACGAAACACTCTTTGTACACTGATGGAGGTCCAGCAATCTGTCATTTTGGAATTCTGCCCAGGTTGCCCTCCCTGCCACTACATCTGCTACAGGTCTTGCGGGGACAATACCTCAGTCCTACAAGGTCCATGCCTATTGTTTGTCAGTCCCCTATTGTCCGCTGAAAGGCAACCAGCTGGCATTGCCCTCCAATTGCCTTTGCACAACCTGTCGTCACTGATGTGTACCCAATATGCCAACATACCAACACATTTCCCTGTTGTACCAAGTAACAACCTGTACAGTCACTTTATAAGCACATTTTAAGAAAAATCAGGTGGAAGCAAAATGACATTGTTCTGTTATATAGGAGGAAATTAGACCATCACGTGAGACCCCATCTCCAAACCATGTTCATGGGTAACAATAACAAGGATTCACACCTACAGCAAGAGCTCTGCTAGTTCTGCCTCTTGAATGTGGACACAGGGATAAGATCAATAGAGCAAAGATCAAATTTATGGCCTGTCGGCTCGAGCTCAGAGACGTGGATCTGGGTAAAGCTGTAAAGATGATAGCTGAAGACTCAGAAAACGAATAGTGTTGAGCACCTGGGGGTCAGTAGTGGCAGAAGCTGGAAGTTTTGAAAAAGAAATTAAGCAGCAGATTAGCTCTGCCTGGGGTCATTGGAAGAAGTGCAGTGGTGAATTTGGTGCTAGAACAGTAGCCCTGAAACTGGAAGGAAGAAGACAGCCTAGTTTTATATTGTGATATCAAGAAGGGAGGAACTATGCTAATGAGATATGGATGACGATGATGAAGAGTAATGAAAAATGAGGAATCAGGAACAAGCACATCAGTGAATGAAGATTGTGGGAACATCGGAGAAAGTAGCAACATTGGAACAAAAGTAGACCACTCAGCCCCTCAAGCCTGTTCTATCATTCAGTAAAATCATCTGTGGCCTAACTCCATGTACCTGCCCCAGGCCCATAACCCTTAATACCCCTACTCAATAATAATCTGTCAGAACCTAACAACTGAACCAGGATTCCAAACTCCAAGAAGAGATTGAAATAGCATCATCATCTGTTATGGAGAGAAAGAGAGGGAGGACATGTGACGGCGTGAATGATGGAGATGGGGCTGTCAGGAGAAGGTGCAGAGGAAGGTCTAAGATCTGATGGACGGATGAGGGACGAAAATGCAACAGGATTGGAAAAGAAATTGGTGGCTGACAGGAGGAGATGGAGAAGGGTGATTAACTAGCACTGTGGCAACCCCAAGTAAAATGGAAGAAGCAAAAAGAAGGAGGAGGAGGATAATAGCAAAGGAACACTGTGGACAGAACTTCCCTATCTGTCCACCATAGGAATCATAGCTGGCAGGACAGGACCAATGCAAAGGTCCAATGGCTGTGGGCAGGATTTTCCAGTCTTGGGGCAAGCATGGCCAAATAGCCTTGCTCCAAAGGCTGAATGGGGTGGGGTAGCTGTAATTTATACAGTGGCTAAATTAAAGACAGAATAGTACATCAGCCAAGAGGAAGTCAATTGAAAATGATAAAAAGTCAAGCAAAACCAGGATTTGGAAGCACATATCCTGAACTGTTACAGCAATGCGAGCATAAATGTAGTAATGTAGTGGTTATGTTGCTGAACTGGGAACCCAGGGGCCTGATGATACAAGTTCAAATATTCAATCTTCCTTTACAACTATAATTCTCCAATTCAGGCAACCTTCTCATAAATCCCTTCTGTACCCTTCCATAGAGCAAGTACATCTTTCCTGTGATGCCACAGATTTAATTTCCACTTAAAACATTTGGACCTATGAAGTTAATAAGCAGCATCATAAAGCTTGTGATAAAAAAAAAGCCTGACTCTTAACGTCCTTAGAGAAGGTGTCCTTGGGTCTGAACAGCAATCTGGGATAGCCTCACTAAAGTTGCATCAGCAATTGGGGGAAGGAGTTAGAAGCCTGTGACTGGCCGATTGTAATAAATTGACAAAGGGGAATGAAAGATGATGGATGTTTCAGGAAAAATCAGAACCAGAGGAAGCAATGGAAGAGGAATCACTGAGAAAGGAAGACACGATATGGAGATGCTGGCATTTGACTGGGGTGGACACAGTAAGAGGTCTCACACCAGCTTAAAGTCCAACAGGTTTATTTGGAATCACGAGCTTTTGGAGCACTGCTCCTTCATCAGGTGACTCACCGATAGCTTGTGATTCCGAATAAACCTGTTGGACTTTAAACTGTTGTGCTGTGAGGCGTCTTATTGAGAAAGGAAGAGAGGGCCAAGATATGGAAAAGGTATAAAAACGTCACTAACAAGATAAGCCATTCTGGGTTATTAGTCAGGCTTTCGATATTACCACTTGTTGGGAAAATTGGCTGCTAAGTGAAATTGCCCGCTACTTGCTTCCTTCCACCAAAGAAAGAACCACATCCGCCCAGGATTAGAACAATTACCTGTAGAGTGTTGACTGGGAAGGATGGGATGGGTGGGAAGTCCATTATCTGGAGGTCGTGCACATGCTCGTTCATGACCACAGCAGGCAGGTAGACTCGCCGTGACTTTGTGGGCAGGTAGTGCTCGCTATAATCGTTGTAGAGGAACTGGTGCACAATTGCCGATTTGCCAACCCCTTGAGCTCCAAGGATTGCTATTTTGAAAGTTGTCACCATGCCGTTGCAGGACGCTCGGTGTGGATGACCGGCAGGCTTGCATATTCCAGGGACTGCTGGTCAGATAATCCTAAGAACCATGGTCACATAGTTCCAGTCAGCCTGCTCCTGAACAAGAGAAAGAGGTCATTAGGGGGCCCATTACACACACACATCATAAATACTCTTCAACTGCAAGATCTTCAGGAAAACACTCATGCCAGTGATTTGGTTGTTACAAAGGAATGGCGTGTGGTTCATCAATGAATGGCAGAACCCTGGTTGTCATAGAGACGGGATGTTAAGGAGAAACACACATTTACAGGAGGCCATTGGGCCCATCACATCTTTGATGGTTGACAAGGAACCATTCAAGTTAATCCTACTATCTAGCTCTTGTTCCAGAGACTCAATTGTGGATTCATATACTCTTAAAATTTACTGAGAAATTATGCCTATTGTTTGCCTTCAGATAGTGAGTTCCACATTCCCACTACCCTCTGGATGAAAGCATTTCCCCTTGAATTTCATCAGAGTCTTCAATCTCTTATCTTAAATCTATGCCCATTGGTTGTGGATCCCTCAATGAAGGGACTGTGGCCTTTAATGAGATGTTAATATAATAATAATAATCCACTCTAGCGAGCCCTCTCATCATTTTATACAGTTTGATTAAGTCGCACTCAGCCCCCTCTCTTTTTCAAAGAAAACAACCCTCACCTTTTCACTATATTAAAAACAAATACTGAGAGATGCTGGAAATCTGAGATAAAAACAAAAAACGTTGGAAAGACTCAACAGATCTGACATCATCTACAGAGAGAGAAATAACTAAAATTCTCCAGTTGAGGCAACATCTTCCTAAGTGTCTGAACACTTTCTATAGTTCAATCACATTGTTGCTATGGTGCAGTAACTATTAGTGGCCCTGCCAATATTTCAGAAGGTTCTAGCTATTACGACCTACGTCTGGCTAATACTGGAAAGGCAACATGCGATCTTGACCATCATATCTACCTGTCCTGCTAGCTTCAGTGGACATTCAAACCAAGATCCCTCTCTGTTCTGCTATGATTCTCATTGTGCATTCCCTTGCCTCATTTGTCTGCCAGGAACGCATTACTTCACATTACTCTGTATTTGTTACTGATTTGTCTATCTAACCAGTCTATCGATACCTTCATGTAGTCCACAGCTTTCTTCCTCGTTATTAGCCACATGACAATTTTTTTGTATCATTTGCAAATTTGTTAATCATGCATCGAAGTCCAAATCATTGATATAGAACCCAAAAGCCAGGGTGTTAGTGCTGAACCCTACAAAATCCCAATGGAACCAACATACCTATTATAAAAATATCCATTAGCCATCAGCCTTTCCTTCCTGTCTTTGAGATTATTTTGGATCCACTTTGCCTCAGAGCCAACTGATTTTTACTCTTATTACCAATCTGCTATGTGGCACCTTATCAAAAGCCTTGCTAAAATCTATACAGACTACATCGAGGGCAATACGGTGGCACGGTGATTAGTACTACTGCTCACAGTGCCTGAGACCCGGATTCAATACTGGCCCTAAGTCTGTGGCGAATTTGTTTTCCTCATGACTGTGTGGGTTTCCTCTGGGTGCTCCGATTTCCTCCCAAAGTCCAAAGATGTGCAGGTTAAGTGGATTGGCCATATTAAATTTTCCCTTAGTCTCTCAAGATGTTCCAAGAATTAGTTGGGTAAATATGCGGGGTTACAGGATTAAGGCCCGAGTAAGATGCTCTGTTGGAGAATTGGTGCCAAATGGCCTCCTTCTGCATTCTATGAAAGTACAATCTTCATTAACATTTTGATGCATCTCCTCAGAAAATTAAATCACAAATCAGACACAGCCTTTCCTTAACAAATTTATGGTGCATATCTTTGGTTCGTCTGTGTATTTCTAAATGTGGGGATTCAAGCCAATACATTTTTCCAATACATTTCTCAGCACCAAGGATAAGCTGACTGTCCATAATCTATCACTATTTGGGTCATCATCACGATTAGGTTGTTAATGAGAAGAGACACTGGTCATTAATCAATTTGTATGTTAGTTAATGATGAGTGATGAATATAAGTTTGTGTCCATGGTTCCATACAAATTCCTTCCACAATCTTCGTTCATGTTGTCTCATACATTTCTCTCTGCAATTTTTTAAAAAAGATGGGATTTTACAGTTGCTTGTGTCTCAAGACCGGATTGTCCGTTCTGCCTGTTATTATTCCCACCATGTTATTACATTCATTCATCAGTAGAACGTGCAAGAGAGTGAATATTTAGGAAGGAGAATTGGATGCCAATCAACAGCTGCTTTATCCTGGATGGTGTGGAGCTTCTTCAGAATTGTTGGAGCAACAATCACACAGATAAGCAGAGGGTATTCCATCGTACTCCTGACTTGCATCTTGTAGATGGTGAACAGGCTTTAGGAATTCACGAGTTACTCACAGCAGAATTCTCAGGCTCTGACCTGCTCTTGGAACAACAATATATACGTCTAGTCCATTTTCTGTTCAATGTTGTACTCCAGGATATTTATGCGAGAGAGTAAATGGTGACATAGCCATTGAAGACCACAAAAAGATGGTTAGATGTTCTCTTGTTGGTGATGGTCATTGCCTGGCACTCATATGGTATAAATATTACTTGCCACTTATCATCCCCAACTTGGATGTTGCCAAGATATTGCTGCACATAGGTACTGGTTCCTTGGAGAAGTTGTGAATGAAGATGAACATTGTGTGATTGTCAGCGAACCTTCCCCTCTTCCAACAAATGAACATAGAGAGATGAAGCAGCTGGTCCTGCAGCACTGCCCCGAGGAACTCCTGCAGTGATGTCTTAGAGCTGAGATAATTGACCTCCAATGACCACAACCTTTGCGCTTGCTATAACTTCTAGGGGAGAAATATTCTCCAATCGCCATTGATTCCAGTTTTACTGGAGCCTTTTAATAGTGTACTTGATTAAAGGCTGCCTTGGAGTCAAGGGAAGTCACTCTTACCTCACCTATGGAATTCAGCTGTTTTGTTCATGTTTGGATTAAGATTGTCTAAAACTGAACAGCCCTGGTAGAACTCAAACCGAGCAGTGGTGAACAGGATTATTGCTGAATAAGTGCTAGTCAATTGCACTGACACATTCTGTTATATTGCTGATGGTCGAGAGTAAACAGATGTAATTGGCCAGGTTGGATTTGAGCTGCTTTCTGTTTGCAGGGCATAACTGGACAATTCTCCACACTGTCAGATGGATGCCAGTATTGTAGCTGTACTGGAACAACTTGTCGAGGGCATGGCTCGTTCCAGAACCTACATCTTCAGCAGTACAGCTGGAATGTTATGAGCACTTATAATCCTTTCCAGGATCCAGTGTTTTTCAGTATCTTCCTTGGTAACACGTGAAATCGAATCAGCTCAGGAGGAGACTGAGATTGATCGTTCACTCTGCACTTCTGTCTGAAAGTTGTGAAGATTTCAGCTAGTCTGTTACATGGCATGCTGGTCTCCCCATCAATGAGAAGCTTCTCCAATTAGTTGTTTAATTTTCCATCACCATTTATGGCTGGGTCTAACAGGACTCTCTCTGTAGCTGGCTACTTCTGTTCTTCAGTATGCATATAGCCCTGCGTTGTTCACTGGGTTGATACATGAGTTCCAGGTAGCTACTATTGTTTCTGGCATTCTCTCCTACACTTCTCACTGAACCAGAGTCAGTTCCCTGGCTTTGTGGTAATTGTGATATGATGTTACAATTAGTGATAGCAAGATGGAATATAGTTCTGTTGGTGGTCCATAGTCAGTATGATCCATTTTGGGCTACAGGAACTGTTTTTAATCTCTCTCTTTTGGCATGCCGGTAATGTTCCTGAATATAGTAGAGAAAATTTGCAGCAGGAAAAACCTTTTCTCCACAAAAACTGTGCAGTGATCACTTCCACAAATATTATCCTGGACAGATGCATCTATGACAGGGAGATTGGTAAAGGTATTGTTTTTTTTCCCCCATGTTGGTTCTTTCACCATCTGCCTCAGTCTGGCAGCTATGTTGGTTCAGGACTTGGCTAGCTGAGTAAGGAGAGTCAGTAGTGGTGCTGCTAAGGCCAGTCCTGATGGTCAACATTGTCAGGCAGCTGCTTGATTGGTATGCTTAAAGTTTATTTATTAGTGTCATAAGTAGGCTTACACTAACACTGCATCGAAGTTACTGTGAAAATCCCCCCATCACCACACCTGATCGGGCACACTGAGGGAGAATTTAGCATGGCCAATACACCTGACTAGCATGTCTTTCGAATTGTAGGAGGAAACTGGAGCCAGAAGAAACCCACAAACTCCGCACACACATCCCTGGTGCTGTGACGAAGCAGTGCTAATCACTGCGCCACCGTGACACCACAGTCTTCCCAAATTTGATACAAAGCTAAGGATGCTAGCAACATCATCTGGCTATGGTGTACCTAAATCCTAGGTTCATTCAATGTTACTCTGATCATATATTTTTGCAGTGATTTAGTATAAACTGAGTGGCCATTTCAGTGGGCCCTTCCAGTGAACCAGTTGTGGGTGTGGAGTCATGTAGGCTTGACCAGCTAAAGATGGGAGGAGACCTTCTAGCAATTACGGAGTATTTCCAACAATTTAATTTGTCACAGGCACTATTCCTAATACCCACACTTTCAGTCCTTCCTTTTAAATTTACAACCAGCAAAGGTTACTGAGTGATGGGCAGAGGGGAACTCAGTGTGGGACCATCTGCAGTGTTAGACAAGACTGGAGGATGGATGGCTCATAAGAAGGTGATTGGAGAGATCAAATCTAGATTTGATTGGAAACATAAGGAGGAGCTTTGGAGCAGTGCAGATGAAGTAGAGTGAAATAAGTGATGCCATGAAGAGGGACTAAGTTCTTCAGATGATGAGTTTAATAAATGGCTTAACATTTACTCTGGGCTGAACAAGAAACAGAGCTTGTGCACAACCCAGTTTGGACATGTGTTATCTCTACATTACTGCACATTATTCTGAGAATAATACGTAAGCACATTTCCTCTCCCACACCATTTGATCTAACTGCCCTCATTTAGTTTGCATTCCATTGTATGATTTCCACTCCTCTGTCAATTTTCTTTATTCCTTCCATAACCTATTCTCACAACCTGTCCAGATGTTTAACTGGTTATCTTGTTCCTTAATATGAATGATTATCCAACATCAGTAGAAAACATGGAACGGTTGAAACCATATTTCATCCTCAAACTGATTATCAGATTTAAATGGAAAAGCAGCCCAGATGTGCCCTACTATAGTTATCTCTTTCCATTGTCCTAGTTGAAATTTGAAGGAAAACATTGATACACATTTCTGTCCCCTGGGCTACTCTATAAAATGTTCAGTTTCATTTGGGCAAAGCTACCCCAATTACACACTCACATCAGAGGAGCTTCTAACTGTCAAACAACCACGAGTGTCTCGTTAGCTTAAACCAGGCACTAATGCCCCTTCCTGGAACTAAACAAAACTTCCTTATTTTCCTAACAAACAAATTCTGGCCAGCAGAGACTGTCTCTTCAAGAACAAAGGCCATTGTTTGTGACTCTTTGTAGGGTTAATCGTTTGAGTATGACCTGCTCCAAAACACGAATTTCAACCAAGGACCTTATCAATCAACTCAAATCCACACTGTAACATGACCAAGAGTTGAGCTGTCTGAATTATTTTAATAAAATGTTGGATTTTTTTCTTCAGTGACTATTTTGATCTCAGAGGAGAAAAGTAACTCCAGGCAGATGACCTATCGCTGTCTAGCATCTTACCATTGTACAGATAGCAGCACAAGGAGTTCTCTCCAGGTACAATGACCTGGCCCTCATCTACAGTTTGAACGATTGGAATATTGGAACATGTGCCTTCATGCTTAATTCAACTCTATATGCCTTTTCCCCTTATAGATGTCCTCACTTTAGAAAGACTGATAACCCTGCGACAGTCAATCAACCTACCTTCTGAAGAAACTTTCCATTAGGTTATTGATTCTGGATTCTAGACTCAGGGAAAGCCATAACTTGTATTTTTATTGTGCTCTGGCCCTTTGCCCCTTTCTTTCTTTATATCTCTTTTATTGTATGAGTGTGAAGAGAGGGAGGAATTGCAAAAACCTGTTCCCTCATTTTCTGGGAATGTGTGAAATAAACCAACCCTTTCATTTTATTGTATCTTGGTTTTCCAATGGGAGTTATTAATTTAGGGGTTGGAATACTCCAAATTCAAGGCTTGGGGAGAATACTCTCATAGACTCATACAAAGTCTCATATAAAGAAGGGAATCAGACATCAAAACATACCTTTTGTTCATGGATGGATAGAGAGAGAGGAGGAATTGGGGGTCTTTAAATTAACCTATCCAAACACCACTGAGAAGGCCTTTCCTTAAAGAAATGCACTTTGCAACTTCAAACCAGTTAAGCAGCAACTTTAGAAACTTATTCCAAATACAGTTATCAAGTTTAAAATACTTTTTGTAGCATTTTATCAAAGATCTATCTTAAATTCGGATGGATTAAACCTACTGAATCCTCCCTCCCATCAAATAACTCACTGATATCAAAGGGCTTGATGAGAGACTATCAAATTGAATTTCCTACCCATTAATCAATATTCATTACATGTTGTCTTCCACTTTCTCTGATGTTGCTTCACAATTCTCTCAGGATATTTTCTATTCAAACACTAAACCCAGTACAAACATCAATGCAAATGTTCTTATAATGTTGATACTGGAGCAGGAAGTTCTGAGGATGGATGGTTTTGCACGAGATTTAATTGTGGTATACAGTTTTTTCTACAGTCCAAAGGTGTGTGGGTTAGGTTGACTGGCTATGCTAAATTGACCCAAGTGTCAGGGGGATTAGCAGGGTAAATGTGTGGGGTTACAAGAATAGGGCCTGGGTGGGATAGTAGTTGGTGCTGACTCGATGGGCCAAATGGCCTCCTTCTGCTCTGTAAGGATTCAATTCTATGATTCAACACCCTCCAACATAAACAGCCCCCAGTCACAGAGGATATTAGAACTATTAGTAGTAGTTTAAGAGGCACAAATTTCAGAAAGAGAGTTTGCATTACGGGGCTTGGCAGTTTACACAGAGGCAGTAATCCCACTTATTAGAAGCCATTTATATGACACTGGGCAAAAGCGTTTGCACAAATTATTTCCACTTGTTGGGGAATCTAAAACTAGGGTCATAAACATAAGATAATCATTAATAAATCCAATAAAATGAAAATCTTTACTCAGGAGGTGTGAGAATTCACCATCACAAAGACTGGTTCAGGTAAATCCTGTTCTATGTGGGAACACCAGGACACTTCTCAACACCCGGACAACCTCATGTACGGAAAGTGTCATCAGCTACAGTGACTTGAGCTGATCAAATGGCATCATTGCAATGTATCCATGAAGTTGAGAGTTTTGTAAACAGCACTTTTGTGGATGTGCAAGTCCCAAGCTGTGTAGGTTAGATGGATCAGCCATAGTAAATGCATGAGGTTAAAGGGATAGAGCCTGGCTGAGATACTCTCACACAGAATCTGTGCAGACTCAATTTCCTAAATGTCCTCCTTCTGCACTGTAGGGATTCTATGGTTCTACAAAGAGAAATTAAGTCTTGCAGGTAGATTTTAGGGAGCTACGAAAGAGATTAAGAAGCAGAATCCCAAAGGACGTAATTTCTGAATTACTCCCAAGTATCGTGCATATCGAAATAGAAAAGTAGAGCAGCTGAATGCATGGCTAGAGCGGTGACAAAGAAGAGAGGGCTTTAGATTCCTGGATCAATAGGCCACTTTCTGAGGGAGATGGCACATGTACAAGTTGGACAAATTGCATCTGAGCGGGACCAGGACCGATGTCCCTGATGGACTGTTAGCTAATGCTATTGGAGAGAGTTTAACCTAATCAGTCAGGAGTTGGGAATGAGGCCACAACATTAGAGGGGAAAAGTGAGGCGTGCAAAAATTGGGAGTGTGCTGGAGTAAGAAATAGTAAGATAGGGTCAGAGTAAGAGGGATTGCAACAAGGTCTAAATTAGGTCTGTAGAGTATGTGAGCGAGTGAATGGAATGTGATAAATAAAATTGGTGAACCATAGGTGTGGGTCATCATATAGGAGTATGCTATTGTAATGATAATGGAGACTGAGGCACATTGGGCAGGAAAGGGTATTAAATATTTCTGGATACATGTTCAGGAAGGATACTGAAGAAAAAAAGAGAGAGAAATTATTAAAGATAATATTACAATGTTGGAGGGGGTATGTCCTAGAACGGTTAAAAGAATAATCTATTTGGTTAGACATAAGAAACCATGGATGTACCATTACTCCAACCAGCAAGTACTATAGCTCCCATTGTAAATTACCTTACTGAAATATACAGATAAAAGGCATTGTCTAATTAAGTACTTAGAATATTTATAAAACGAGCCTGGCTTCCTCTTGTGGCCTGGTGGTATAGGTCACTGAATTATAAACTTAGAGCAATGCTCTGAGATTCTAAGTTCAAATCTCACCATGGTAAATGATTAAACGTGAATTCTAAACTAAAAGAGAGACTGAGTTAATGTAACACTGGAAGATGATTTCAATTAGTGAGACTTTGTCCTAGAACATAGCAGACTTCTCTTTCTCTGTTGCTTCTTGGAAAATTTCTAACCACAGGAATATTATCATTGAACTAGCAATCCAGAGACCAAGGTAATGATGATTAATCAAATTGATTCAGTTTTTTAATGAACTAACAGAGGGTGTTAATGAGGAAAAAAGGGATTAATATGCACGGACATCCAAAATGAGTTAGAGAAAATGCCACACACCAGACTTATCAGCAAAGTTTAACTCCATGGAATAAAAGAGACAGCGATGGCACAGATTCCCTGTCATTGGCTGAATGACAGGAAATGGAGATTAGCAGTGAAAGGTTGTTTTACTGACTGGAGGAAGATGGATAGTTGCGTTCCCCAGGGGTTGGTATTAGGACCACTGCTTCTCTTGATCTACATTAATGAGTTAAACTCAAGTGTGTAGGATGCAATTTTAAAATTTGCAAGTGACAAAAAACATGGAAGTATTGTGAACTGTGAAGAGAGTAGTGGTAGACCTCAACAGACCATTGATAATCTGGTGGAATGGGTCAAGATGTGCCAGGTGAAATCTGACACAGAGAAATGTGATGTGATACATATTGGTAAGAGAAAATAGAAAGCAATTCTATAGGGGGTGAAGGGCCACTTGGAGGTAAAAATGCACAAATTGTAGAAGGTGGAATGGCAGGGTGAGAAAGACGTTACTCAGAAGTACAGGATCCTAGGCTTTATAAGTACAGATATAAAGCAAGGATGTTATGATAAGTGTTAAAAAAACACTCACGATCTCAGTTGGACTTCTGTAACTAATTCTGGCACTATCCATACCAGGATGGATGAAAAGATTCTGAATGGGGTGTAGAACAAATTTGTAAGAGTGGTTCTGTAGGTGAGAATTCAGTTGTAAGGATAGATTTGCAAAAGTGAAACTGTTCTCTTGGGAGAAAAGAAGGTTGAGAGAAAATTTGAAAGTAGTGTTGAGAAATATGACGTGTCTAAACAGGATAGATAGAGATAAACTATTTCTGTTGCTGGGAGAGTCAAGAACAAGAGGATAGCAATTTAAAGTGATTGGCAAGAGAACCAGAGGAAACATGAGAAAATTGTCTTCATGCAGTGAGTAGCTGGGATCTGAAATGCGTTGCCTGAAAGTGTAGTGAGACAGATTCAATCGTAACTTTTGAAAAGGAATTGGATAATTATCTCAAGAGAAAATATTACAGGGAGATGGTGAAAAGAGTATAAGTATCTGAATAGTTCTTAAAGAAAGTTAGCACTGCCATGATGGGTTGAATGGTCTCCTTCTGTGCTGTAACCATTCTATGATTTTATAACTCTAAATAGGTTCAATGATTTAAGTGTCAGCCGGACAGAAACATGAATGAGAAAATATTTACGGGATATGGTGATAGGATGAGATGAATTAAATAGGTTGACAGGAGGCTCAACTACTGTGTAAACAACCTGTGGGCCAATGGTTTGTTTTTGTGATGCAAAATCTACGTCACACACTATGGCTTTCATGATCAGGTCGACACACACACCCTGTAGAACATCAGGAATCTATACTTTAGTGCACAATCAATATAACTCATTGAAATTAAGTTGTCTTAGAAATGAGAAAATGCTTATTAGTGACTGTTTGATTTAGGGCACCAGTGGTCTCAAAATTCTGATCTCATCACAAGCACCCTTCCTGCTAACATTAAACATAATTCCAGCTCAGCCAAGACTCTTGGGCTTTCATTGTAGAAGTTATTTCAACCAGCTCAATACAACTCCAATTACCATGAGCAGCCCTGGACAAGCCCTTAATTGGCATTTATTAACAGTGGGCAATTAACTAACAGCAGGTTGTTAGTACTAATAAGGTCAACGTTAGCAGGACACAAAATACTTTACAAAGCTCAGCGGATGCTGCAGTTTCTATTTTCTGCTCGGTCCCATTTAACCCTCATCTTCAATTGCAGGAAATTCACCCACAGAGCTGAAACAGTATAATTTAATGCAATTTACCTTTCAGTACTATTTCCCAATATCCATGTGCTTTCTACAATCTAAACAACAGATTATTTTCATTCAGAATGTAAACCAGAATTACCAACAGATAACAGATCCAGAGACAATGATTGTATTATTTGCTTAGCAACTCCTCATATCCTATTCAATTGTTATTCATATGTTACTACTTCCCCCAAAAGACAATGAGTTTGCTATTAGAGCAAGTCTAAAAATACCATACGATTTTATGTGAGGACAAATGTATTGTTTTAATTTCAGATTTTAACCCTTGTCTCTACTTCCCTTGCCCATCTTTTCCTTACCATTGGGATTACGTGATACTAACATGCAACACTTGAATGCTCAGCATGGCAACGATTGATAAATATACATGGACATAGACAATATATAGGCATGTATTTAAATACTTGCACACAGCTAAGTAACCTTCAAGCCAAAATAATAGATAATGCACCAGAACAAACATAGAGACAACAGCCATGGAAACTAAAAATAGGCGGGACAATATGAGGACTGTGTAGTGACTGCTTCTTGCAACTGGAGTATTTTTATATCACTCGTGTGCTAATTATAACAACGTGTAAAATTATGCGCAACACAGCTACGCTATATTCGGAACAGGAAAACCCAGTTTCATTTCCAGAAAAAACGCACCGGGAAATATTATTGCAAACTACTCTAATAAATACTGTGTTTTGTGCAGTCCCTTCTCTTCATCCCCAGTATAAAATGACCTGCAATTGCATCTCCCAAAAGGGTTCTGATCAATTTGAAAACGATCAGTGATGTTTAACATCATAGATTCAAGTTTACTACTTCTTTCAAATCTGGATCAATTAAAATTAGGCATTAATAACATAATATGATGTATAATATAATAATAACCATCTATTTTTTCTACGTAGAGGCAAAAACACAGCTCCAGCAGAGAAAAGGATAAGTCTGAGATTTTCGAACGGAGAGAACCTTGCGCCTCAGACATCACCATGGATAGCACTATGGTTCACAGTTGTTCAGGACCACGGCCAGCTCCACAATTAGGGACCGCTGGGCTCTATTCAGCACCATGGCCAGCTCTACAGTTAGGGACCACGCGGCGCTGTGTTCAGCACCATGGCTAGCTCTATACTTAAGGATCCCTCGGCTTTCTGTTCAGCATCGTGGCCAGCTCCATAGTTAGGAGCCGTTCAGCGACATGGTCAGTTCCGCAGTTTGGAAAACGTAGGCTATGGTCAGCACTATCGTCAAAGCACAATCTGTACAAATTTCAACACCAAGTCCAGTTTAATGGTTAGCGACTGACGCCTGTAATTTAAACCTGCATCGGCCTTCCGATGAAATACTCGCTTTTAAAATTAAAAGCCACAGGAGGCACCGCATCCTTTTCTAACAGCTATGCTCTAAAATACCCATTCACATGCATACTCGGATACGTATGGTAGCAGAGACTGACAAATCCGCGAACGAACGCAAATATAAACACACACACACACACCCACAAACAGACAATCATAAACGCAGACAGGGACACATATATCGACATCAAACTGCAAATACAGAAGAACATAGAGACCTAACCCCACACATTGTACAAAGGCACACACTAATGCAGAATAAATACCATCGATCGATCCTCAGATGATGCAAAATTGAAAATACACAACTTGCTAACATTCCAGGGAATACTGTCGTAACACTTTATTGTGTGATTTTTTTTTGCTGTTGATAGATTTTTTTCTATGTTAACACTGCCCACAGTTAACAGAAAACTTTCTTCTGGCTGGTAATATTTTGGGTTAGATACTGGTTTGATCTGGAGATGGAATATGCAGTTACCAGAACTGCACTACATCTGCATTCAGCTCGCTAATAGCAAATGTCCCCAAGGAACAGAGGTATCCTCAGGAATCTGTTAAAGTTCTTACCGTCTATACTCAGTTACCGCCGGAGTTTGAGATCAGGAGGCGAGAGGCACCTGCTGGACAAAGCCAATACTCCCAGAATGAGGATTCTTTCCATCAGAATGTCAATGACAGATCCTTGGAAAATCGATGAACAAATAGGATTTAAAACCTGCGAGCTCAGTGTCTGAATCCTTCGGCTAAATTGTTTTGAATGGAGAAATAATGTGATTTTCCCTCTGCTGTTCCGCCTTGAGTGAGAATGGCCCTCTAACGTTGTATTGGCGAATTCTCGTCTCTTGCTCACTAACGCACGCTGCTTCAATCGGGAACTAAAGATTCCCCGTGGTCCTAACGCCTACCAAATCAAAGCACTCAACAAATGTTTGATCCGAACTAACACTCACTTCCATTTGCTAGCTTTTTTTTGAGAAAGAGAGAGGTAGAAAGAAGGGCAGTTTATCACATCCCTATGAAATGGGGATTATCGTTACAAATGAAAAATTAGTTTGCACCCAAATAGCCAAACGGTCCATTGTTTAGTGGTGATGGTTCAAGAGGGAATGTTGATCAGGAGATGGGCGAAACTTTCCTCGGATTGAGGAACGTTATAAAGTCTTGTCGTGATGTCCCTTCTACAAAACGGCATGTCCAACCAACACAACATTCTCACAGTTCTGCACTGGATTATCAACTCAAGTCCCCTGAAGGATTTGAATCAACTCAGAGACAACAGTTACAGTAACAGAACCCAGCTGTGTGCGAAAAGGTGGTAGAAGCAGGTTCAACAGTAACTTCTAAATGGAGAATTGGATTAATATTTGAAAAGGAAAACGCCCCAGCCTGGGGATAATGGAATGTGTCCTTCATAGAATAGGCATAAATAGGAGGAATCAATTCCCTTCCTCTTGTATTTAATTATTCTATATGAGACTAAGATGGTGAAATTACAAAACAGGATTACTTGTGTGCCAAACATCATAAGCAGTAAATAATAGAACTAAGTGACCCCATAACCAACGGGTTGGATCTAAGCTTTGCAGTTCTGCCACATCCAGCCGTGAATAGTGATAGACAATTAAACAACTCATGGGAGGAGGAGGCTTCACAAATATCCCCATCCTCAATGATGAAGGAGCCCAGCACATCAGCACAAAAAGACTGAATGAAGCATTCACAGCAACCTTCAACCTAAAATGCTGAGTAGATGATCCAACTCATAAGAAATAGGAGCAGAATTAGGCCATCTGGCCCCTCGAGCCTGCTCCGCCATTCAATAAGATCATGGCTGATCTTTTTGTGGACTCAGCTCCTCTCACCCACCAGCTCACCATAACCCTTAATTCCTTTACTGTTCAAAAATTGATCTATATTTGCCTTAAAAGCATTCAATGAGATAGTTTTAACTGCTTTCCTGGGCAGGGAATTCCACAGAGTCACAAATCTTTGTGTGAAGAAGTTCCTCCTCAACTCAGTCTTAAATCTGACCCTCTTATTTTGAGGCTATTCCCCCTAGTTTAGTTTCATCTGCCAGTGGAAACAACTTCCCTGCTTCTATCATATCTATTCTTTTCATAATCTTATATGTTTCTATAAGATCTCCCATCATTCTTCTGAATTCCAATGAGTATAGCCCCAGTCTCCTCAGTCTCCCCTCATAAGCCAACCTCTCAACTCCAGAATCAACCTAGCGAATCTTCTCTGCACCCCCTCCAGTGCCAGTATATCCTTTCTCAAGTAAGGAGACGAAAACTGCATACAATACTCCAGATGTGGCCTTGCCAGCACCTTATACAGTTGCAACATAAGCTCGTTTTTAAATTCCATTCCTCTAGCAATGAAGGACAAAATTCCATTTGCTTTCTTAATTATTTGATGCACCTGCAAACCAACTTTTTGTAATTCATGCGCAAAGGTCCATCTGCGCAGCTGCAATTTTTTAACCATTTAAATAAGAGTCCATTTTGCTCTTATTCTTACCAAATCGGATGATCTCACATTTACCAACATCTTACTCTATCTGCCAGACTCTTGCCTGCCCACTTAGACTATCTATATCCCTTTGCAGACTTTGATCTTCCATTCATCCTAGTGTCATCTGCAAATTTTGACACACTACACTTGGTCCCCAACTCCAACTCATCTAAATCATAAATAATTATGGTCCCAACACCAATCCCTGAGGCTCACCAGTGGTCACTGATTGCCAACCAAAAAAACTTTTTGTAAAAACTTTTGCTACCTGTTTTTATATTCTGAGCTAGTTTATTCTCACCTTGCTTATATTTAATAGCTTTTATCGTGTCTTTTCATTGACTTTTAAAGATTTCCCAATCCTCTAATTTCCCACTAATCTTTGTCACTGTGTATGCATTTTCTTTCAGTTTGATACCCTCCTTTATTTTCTTTGATATCCATGGCTGATTATCTCTTTTTCTACAGCTCTTCCTTATTACTGGTATATACTTTTGCTGAGCACTGTGAAAAATCACATTGAAAGTCCTCCACTGTTCCTCAAATGTCCCACCATAAAGTTTTTGCTCCCAGTCTACCTTAGCTAACTCCTCACTCATCCCATTGTGGTCTCCTTTGTTTAAGCACAAGACACTGGTATTGGATTTTACTTTCTCACATTCCATCTATATTTTAATTCTCAGTGCTACAGAGGTTCCCAGCCTCATAGATGTCAGTTTTCAGCCAATTCAATTCACTCCATGTGATATCAAGAAATGGCTGAAGGCACTAGATACCACAAAGGCCGTGGGCCCTGACAATATTCCAGCATTAGTACTGAGAACTTATGCTCCAGAAGTTGCCGTGCTCCTATCCGGCAATACGCAAAATTACCCAGGTATGTCCTATGTACAAGAAACAGGACAAATCCAACCCAGCTAATTATCACCTGATCAGTCTACTCTTGATCATCAGTAAAGAGATGAAAAGGGTTAATAACAGAGCTATCAAACAACATTTACTCAGCAATAACCTCCTCATGGATGCTCAGTTTGGGTTCTGTCTGGGCCACTCCAACAATTTGTAGTATTTCAGCTCTTCATAAGATTTCTTCATCTATTTGGAGGAGAAATATATGGACGTTTCACTTCATTGAAGATTTGCGCAGAATTCGTTACACACACACTGGCTTCTGGACTGAGAATGGTGGTTAAAGGCAGATGGAAATTTCAGCAATATGTTGCAGCAAAGTTGGACAGAACTAATTTTAGTTCAGTTCACAGAGGGGATCTCTAATCCCAGCCACAGTTTAAACACATTTATATTAGTTTCTGGGAGACAAATTTGGTCCCTCTCGCTGAGGGAATATGTGATGGTTGCTGGGGGCAGATTGCCGGAATCCATTGAAACTTGAGAATGCAAAGCAGGTATTCCGCCAGCCACCTGCCCCACAGTAATTCTAGTGGTTTCAACTGCGTTGGAAATGAAGCTTGCCATATAACAGGCAGCAAGTGCAATTCCAATTGTATTGTTCACTCTTCAATGTGTCAGAACAACCCCTCAAACTCTCCGAATATATCTATATATAGATTTATAGAGGAGAGTCAGTGATTCCCTCAGGAAAGGGGGACAAGGGCTTGATACTGTAGACATACTATTTGTGTTCTATCACCTGCTCTCTTATAGGAACTAACTAGCTAACAGTAAACAAGACCCAGGAATGCTTCAACGGTTAAAGCAGTGAAAGTAAACGCAAACAGTTGGTTCATCAGTCTCCGTGTTAACAGAGGATTGCAACAAGTATTCACTTCCCTAACAGTGTTAAAAGGAGACTTGAGCTCTTAACGTGCCGCTATCAGCACCATTCTTAGCCCCGACCATCACCATTTCCATTCCCTTTGCCTTGTCGTCCCTGACTTCTTTGTCAATCTCTCTCTAGCCTCTACCTATCGTTGGCCCTCTAACCAGCCCCTACTATTCCATCTTCCCCAACCCCACTCTCCCCCCCACCCCATACACACACAACAGTATAAATCTCATCTTATTTCCAATTGCCTTTAGCTCTGACGAAGAGCCATCTAGACTCGAAAAGTTGGCTCTATTCTCTCTCCACAGATGCTGTCAGACCTGCTGAGATTTTCCAGCAATTACTGTTTTTGTTAAAAGTCGATTTTTGCAGATGCAGATTTGTGGAAGCAATGTCAAACCCCAGTGGATTCACAAAAGTACGTTTGGCTCAAATACAGATCCCTTTTGTTTTATTAATCCTATCCATCAGCAGAATGGTCCTGGGTGAAGGATGTGTATTTGGACAGAGTGGTCTGGCCAGCTCTCAGGCTGTGCCTTTCTGTCCTTTCAGGAGACAAAGACAAGCTGAAAATAATTGTCTTCAAATTCTCCTCACCAGCACCAACAGATGGTAGTGTTCTGAGGGTCCGAGCACTTGGGGAATAGCCACTAACAATCTCATCTAGAAATATTCTGGGAATCACACCAAGTGCAAGGATAAAACCAAGGCTCCACCTCTTCCTGCTCAAGTGGAGGCAAAAGATCCCACAACAGTAAGTCTAAAGTTTATTTATTTGTGTCACAAGTAGGTTTACATTAACACTGCAGTGAAGTTGCAATGGAAAATTCTTAGCTGCCACACTCTGGTACCTGTTTGTGTACCTTAGAGAGAATTTGGCATGGCCAATGCACCTAATCAGCATGTCTTTTGGAATGTGAGAAGAAACCCACACAGACACAGGGAGAATATGCAGGCTGTGCACAGACAGTGATCCAAACTGGGAATCGAACCCAGGTCCCAGGCGATGTGATAGTCAGCGAACCGCCCCACTATTGATAAAAAGAGCCAATCGATATGCCAATCTTCCTTTGACCAACTCTCTACAATGCAACAAAATAACCGATTAGTCACCTCATTACTCTGTTGTGTAGTACTTTAGTCAAAATATGACATTATAATGGCTCTCACCTCAGAGTCAAACTTTCCTGAGTTTAAACCCCACTCCAGGATTTAAGCAGGAAATGTTGCCCGAGTGTAGACCTGGGAGAGTGCAGCATGGTCAGAGGTGCTGATCTCTGGATGAAACTTTGAAACACGAGCCTGTTGGATGTAAAAACAAAATCCTGTTAGATTATTGTGAAAAAAGTGCAACATCCAGTGTGTTGGTCAATATTTCTCCCTCAATTAACATTGCAAAGAAACAGATTCTCTAGCCATTCTCACTTCTGTTTTTGGGAGCTTTCTGTGCACAAGCTATATTTTCCTACATTACACCAGACGAAGGATCATCCAAACGTGAAATGTTGGCTTTGTTCTCTCTGCACAAATGCTGTCAGACCTGCTGAGATTTTCCAGCATTTTGTTTTGTTTTAGATTCCAGCATTTGCAGTATTTTAATTTATCTTAGTGATTAACTCACTGCTGCTTCTCTTCTAGGAATGTCTTCCCTGAAGAATTACTGCTCTTTTCTCCAAAAGGGTCTGGCAAAGGGTCACCAAGATTCAGAATGTTGGCTCTATTCTCTCCCTATGGGTGCTGTCAGACCTGCTGAGATTTTCCAGCATTTTCTGCTTGTATTTCTTATGTTACACTAGTGTTTGCTCTTCTATTAAGGCACAGAGATTTGCAATGGTTGCGAAAGCACGATATAAAATATAAATCTTTCCCTTTGCTCTTATCCAAAGTTAGAGAGTCAAATTGATTCCCTTTTTCATGCCAAGCTCTCCTTGTTGGTGGGGAAAAGATATCAGATTTTGCATTGTTTTTGAAATGTGTTAATCTAAATAGAAACTGACCTCTGAATTGTACACACATCGTTATTTTATATCCTTATCGGTTCATATCTGACTTAACTTATATCCCCCTTTGCTATCACTCTGTCTCAGGAAACCAACTAAAACTGACTCGAGGTCTGATCTTTCATTCATGTCAGTTACACTCCTCATTCTTTGTAACATAGCAACCTCTCCCCTTGCTAATGGGTAGCATAGCAACCGAATGTCTATTAGAAATTCTCATTGATGAAATTAAACGAAGGCTGTTGCAAGAATATTTGATTGGAAACCCTGTGCTCTGATGTGAACTGAAGATCGTTATGTTTCTGGAAAAGGAAATGTTGATTTTTCTAACTGCACAGTTTTCCTGATTGCTTTTGCTTTCAATTCTACGCACCGTATATCTTTCTATTCAGTAGTTCCCAGAGCAATGGTCCATTGTCTTTAATAAAACCATGCAGCGATGCTTGGCTGATAGAACGGATAGCCAAAGAAAGAACTAAAGTGGAGTTAAAGCTTTTCAGCAGTACGGGCAGCCCCTCTCCCTTGGTGAAGACAGCAGGTCTAAAAAGCATAGCACCTTTCACAAGATCAACACATAGCAGAGCTTTTTACAGCCAACTAAATACTTTGAATCACAATTATTATTGTTAATGCTATCCCATCAAGGCCCCACAAACAGCAATTTGATACTTACCAGATAATCTGTTTCAGGGATGTCAATGAAGGAATAAATATTGACCCGAACATTTGTAGTATAATCCTGATCTCCTTAATTGTGTCATAAAACCTTTTATACCTACCTAAGGGAACAAACAGGAGCTCAACTGAACAAATCATCTGAAAGAAGCAGCACTGTAAGATGCAAGATCGCACTGTCCCGTTACTACACTGGAGCGTCAGCCTAAAAATATTTGGGATGGGATTTGAACTCACAACCTTTGTCACAAAGAGGGGAATGCTCCCACTGGCTTAGAGAATTAAACCCAAACAGTACCAAATAAATAAGACCATAAAAAAAGACATTGGAATAGAATTATATTACTCAGCCCATTGAGTCTGCTCCGCCATTCAATCATGGCTCATATTTCTCTGCCTTTTTCCCATAATCTCTGATCCCCTTATTAATCAAGAACCTATCTATCTCTGTCTTAAAGGTACTCAATGACCTGGCCTCCACAGCCTTCTGCGGCAAAGAGTTCCACAGATTCACCACTCTGAGGAAATTCCTCCTCATGTTTGTTTTAAAGGAGTGTGAGTTTGTGCTCTCTGGTTCTAGATTTTCCTACTAGTGGAAACGTCCTCTCCGTGTCCACTCTATCCAGGCCTCACAGTATCCTGTGAGTTTCAATAAGATCCCCTCTCATCCTTCCAAATTCCAACAAGTACAGACTCAGAGTCCTCACCTGAATCCTCGACAAGCTCTTCATTCCAGGGATCATTCTTGTGAACCTTTTCTGAATCGATGTGAAACAGAATCGAATGGAGTGAACACTGAAGTTGCCTGTGAATCAAACACTACAAACAGCAAGGAGGTTCTTCCAGCAGAAATGACTCCTCTTGGAGATTTGGGCATCTTGAAGCCATAAAATGAGAGTAGTTGCTGTAACTTGGTTACCAGAAAATGGTCATCTTTCAGCTCATATGAGTAAATGATTCAATGGTGCCTCCTGACTCATCTTGTGTTAAGATTAGACAGAACAGTTCCAACTCCTGTTCTTCTCCAGTCAAACTGGAAATCCACATGTCAATAATATAGTGGGGACAGAAAACAGTTTGCCCATCGAACAGTCAAGGTGAGGCAGACCGGCCAAGTAAATCTAGTTGAACTTGTCCCAACAATGTACGTTAACTTTCTATTGCTGCAGAGCAATAGTCCACTTTCCCAAATCAGGCCTCATTATAACTGCAGTGACTTCAACCAGGCCATTGAGGTTGGCCAATTGGAATATGAACTCCCTGATTAATAGGCCAGTCCGGAGAGTCCTTTCCTTGTATTTAACCAGGAATGTCAGTTCCTCTGGCATTCCCAAAGGTAGACTACTGACTGTTAGCCCTCTCTGTACTGCAGTTGGAACGGTGAATAAAGGGATTCTGGTGAAGGGACTTCTGCCTCTGAAAATTTATTACAGTAATCTCAGAATGGGATTATCAAATTTGTACTGTAACATGGGCACTGGTGGACCCTATCAGAAGAAACTGAGTTTAGGTCACATAAACATTTCCAAGGTGCTGGAGTATGGCGACTTCTTGCAAACTGTACTCAGCATTCCCGATAATTCTTTTACTCTTTTCCATGCTTCTAAAACTTTATTCCAACTCTTTTAAACTCTCTAACAATGCTTTAATTCAATCTTTTGCAACATGCCTCACAAAATGAGTTGAGCTTTCTGTGCACTCGAGCTATGACTGTAACTTTACATTCTGCTCTCTCTCTTTTCCTTCCCTATGTATGCACAAGAAACAATACTTTTTGCTATACTAATAAATGTGACAATAAAAAATCAAATCAAAATAGGATAAAACAAGGTGTAGAGCACAGGACAAAGATACAAGAGGGAAGTGTAATTTATTACAGTGCATTAATACTGGATGAAGTATATAAAATTCCAACCCAACATCTAAACATCTCTGCCTTAACTAGAAGCACAAATGGTGGTAACATTTGGACCAGAGCTAATATCAGAGAGACTCGGGTTATGCAGTACTGAGAAGGGGAAGAAGAATATTTAATGTTTCTGTCTGTTACTTAATTAGTCTCAGTGTCTGAATAAGAGTGGAGTTAATTACTTCACAACTGCTAATTACACAGCTTTAGCTCCCTGGTTTCATTTCTATTGGATAACATCTAAAGTAAGTGGAGTTCATGAAACCATTTTTCGTAATGTAGTTGTCCCTCTCACACTTCTGAACAAATGCAAAGTGACTGCACCAGCATCATTTTTTGACTCATTAATTGCCACAACTGGTCTGGTAAGTAGGAGACACAGAAACATTGAATTATTGTATCAGGAGATATTCTGTCCTATTTGGCATATTGGTTTAAGTTTAATTTTAAACTAGATGTTTATTTATTAGTGTCGCAAGTAGGCTGACATTAACACTGCAATGAGGTTACTGTGAAAATCTCCTAGTCGCCACATCTCAGTGCCTGTTCGGGTACACTGGTGGAGAATTTAGCATGGCCAATGCACCCAACCAGTACATCTTTTGGACTTCCTCAAACAATTCCCCAAATATTTGAGGTTTTTTTTTAAAATATCGATCTGAAAGTTACAAAGCCATGGATTGGGCAAGCTTTAATCCATCTCCTTGCTTGCTGCAAAAATCAATTCAGATTCAAACAGAATCCAATTCATGTCCCTCATGAGGGCGATGTACTAGATCCAAAATGACAAGAAGAGGCATTGTACCTGATCATAGTTAAAGCGTACAGCTGACCTGAAGATTCAATAATTAATATTGCAAAACTCTGCGGATGCTGGAATCTGAAACAAACAGAAAGTGCTGCAAAACTCTCAGCAGGTCTGACAACACCCCGAAGAAACCCACACAGACATGGGGAGAATGTGCAGACTCCTAAGGAATTAAATCCTTGCATTACTCATCACTACTCAGGGGGTATAGATGGTTCTTTAAGTTCTGATAGTTCTGCAATCCTTTTTGTCACTCTTCATACGGATACGTAGATAGACCACTCAGCTCTGTGATATATCACAGCTCATTTCATGTGACATCCTCCAACTTACCGTTTAACAGCAGGGACCATATACTGCAAGCCTGGTTGAATATTCTCCCTTTATGAAATACCATGTTCTCTTGTAGTATGATCATCATCAAGTAAGCGAACAGCATCGATTTGAACGTGGAGTCTTTTTTTTTAAAAGGGCAACAAAATAAATTCTGATAGAAGAAAATAATTTATTTAATATCATATCACTTCCTTATATCCCAACAGCTTCACACCCAATGAATTATTTTGGAAATTCCAGTTTGCGAATAGCAGGAATCCCCAAACAACACCTGGGAAGAATGGCCAGTTATCTGGTTTTGATTGTTACTGGTTGTCGATGACAGGCTGGATGCAGAGAGAATATTCCCAATGATGGGGGAGTCCAGAACCAGGGCTCACAGTCTGAGGATTCGGGGTGGACCTTTAAAGGATGGAGGTGAGGAACCATTTTTTTCCGCAAGGAGTAATAAACCTGTGGAATTCATTACCACAGGAAGTAACTGATACCAAAACATTGAATATATTCAAGAGGCAGCAAGACATAGCACTTGAGGCAAACGGAATCAAAGGTTATGGGGAGAAAGCAGGATTAGTTGGATGATCAGCCATGATCGTAATGAATGGCAGAGCAGGTTTGAAGGGCCAAATGGCCTTCTGCTGCTCCAATCTTCAATGTTTCAATGTTAATGTATGGTTACCTGGTTTTCATTGTGTGTTGGTTGAGGGGTAAAAATTGATCAGGACAACAGCTCTGTCCAGTTTCTTCCTCAAATAGTTACTAATGGTGGCAAGGCATAGGTTTACTATCACATTGAGAGATGATACTGCTGACCAGGCAACAGTCCCTCAATACTGTACTGAATTGGTAGTGTAAGTTATCTGCTTAACCCCTCCACCAATTCTCCACTCAGGCTTATTATCTAGTTTGCACTGTTTCATTAATCCTGACTGTTAGAAGCCATCAATCAGGACTTTCTGTAATATTGCAGAATTACTTCCTCTAGGGGTTACTTAAAATCGGAACTAACGTGTTTACCTTGATGCGTTGTAGCTGGAAGCGATATTTAAGTGATTTATTGGTTAGTCCTAGCATTCCTCAAACAATTCCCCAAATATTT
Source organism: Sphyrna mokarran (assembly GCA_024679065.1). Taxonomy (NCBI): domain Eukaryota; kingdom Metazoa; phylum Chordata; class Chondrichthyes; order Carcharhiniformes; family Carcharhinidae; genus Sphyrna; species Sphyrna mokarran. The sequence continues at coordinate 41,080,037 of JAGIQG010000022.1, forward strand.
AAGATTTTTTTTTAAAACATCGATCTTAAAGTTACAAAGCCACTGTGGATTGGGCAAGCTTTAATCCATCTCCTTGCTTGCTACAAAAACCAATTCAGATTCAAACAGAATCCAATTCATGTCCCTCATGAGGGAGATGTACTAGATCCAAAATGACAAGAAGAGGCATTGTACCTGATCATAGCTAAAGCGTACAGCTGACCTGAATATTCAATAATTAATATTGCAAAACACTGCGGATGCTGGAATCTGAAACAAAACAGATTGTCTTGTAGGTCTGACAACATCTGTGGAGAGAGAACAGAGCCAATGTTTTGAGTTTGACGACCCTTTGTCAGAGCTGAGAACAAAGAGAATCAGCTGAGATTTATACTGTGAGGGTGGCAGTGAGCAAGGTGAAGGTAAATGATGATGAAGGCAGCTGGGAAAGGCACTAAAAGTGTCCATTAAGTGATCAGAATGGCAGAACAGAGGTACAGATTATTAAAGCAGTTGCTGAGAAGGGTTTAGCGAACCCTAATGCAAATCGGAAGAACAGAATGTCATCTTCCAGTTTGGCACTGGACTGAACATTGAATTCAACAACTTCAGGACGTGAACTCTCCCCTCCACCTTCCTCCCATTTATTTTATTTCATTCTGTTTCTTCTCTCCATCTCATTTGCCCTCCTTTAGAACATAGAACATTACAGCACAGAACAGGCCCTTCAGCCTTCAATGTTGCGCCGACCAATTAAGAAAAAGCAATGATCTCTAACCTAAACCATTCCCTTTTCATCCATAAATTTATCTACTAACCTCTTAAATGCCACCAAACTTGGCACATCTACAACTGCAGCAGGCAGGGCATTCCATACCCTTACCACCCTTTGGGTAAAGAACCTACCTCTGACATCCGTCCTATAACTACCACCCCTTAATTTAAAGCTATGTCCCCTTGCTAGCTTTCTCCATCCTAGGAAAAAGGCTATCACTGTCCACCCTATCTAAACCTCTAATCATCTTATATGTTTCAATAAGGTCTCCTCTTAGTCGCCTTCTTTCTAACGAAAACAACCTCAAATCCCTCAGCCTTCTTCTATAAGACCTGCTCTCCATACCAGGCAACATCCTGGTAAACCTCCTCTGTACCCTCTCCAATGCCTCCACATCTTTCTTATAATGCGGGGACCAGAACTGCACACAATACTCCAAGTGCGGCCGCACTAGAGTTTTGTACAGTTGCAACATGACGTTGCGGCTCCGAAATTCAATCCCCCTACCAATAAAAGCTTAGACTCCGTATGCCTTCTTAACAACCTTATCGACTTGCTTGCCAACTTTCAGCGATCTATGCACATATACACCAAGATCCCTCTGTTCTTCAACACTATTAAGAGTCCTACCATCAGCCCTATACTCTACACACTTGTTATTCCTGCCAAAGTGAATTACCTCACACTTTTCCACATTGAACTCTATTTGTCACCTCTCGGCCCAGCTCTGCAACTTGTCCAAGTCTCTCTGCAAACTATATCACCCCTCTTCACTATCTACCACTCCTCCGACTTTGGTGTCATCCGCAAATTTACTAATCCATCCTTCAATACCCTCATCCAGATCATTTATAAAAATTACAAACAGCAGGGGCCCCAAAACAGATCCCTGAGGTACACCACTTGTAACCGAACTCCATGATGAAAAATTTCCCTCAACCACCACCCTCTGTCTTCTATCAGCTAGCCAATTCCTAATCCAATTAGCTAAATCACCCTCAATCCCATACATCTGCATTTTCTGCAGAAGCCTTCCATGGGGCACCTTATCGAATGCCTTACTAAAGTCCATATATACCCCATCAACTGCCTTACCCCCATCCACCTCTTTGGTCACTTTTTCAAAAAACTCAATAAGGTTAGTAAGGCACGACCTACCCTTCACAAAACCATGCTGACTATCCCCAATCAATTCGTTTCTCTCTAAATAACTATAAATCCTATCCCTAATAATTCTTTCCAATACTTTGCCCACAACAGAAGTAAGACTCACCGGTCTATAATTCCCAGGAAAGTCTCTATTCCCCTTCTTGAACAATGGGACCACATTCGCTATCCTCCAGTCTTCCGGCACTATACCCGTAACCAACGACGACCTGAAGATCAGAGCCAGAGGCTCTGCAATCGCCTCTCTCGCCTCCCAGAGAATCCTAGGGTAAATCCCGTCCGGCCCAGGGGACTTATCTAACTTCAAACCCTCAAGAATATCTAGCACATCCTCCTTATCTACTTCAATACTTCCAGTTTACAACCCTGTATCCCAGTGTTCTCCACAACTACATTTACATCTCCCTGCGTGAATACCGAAGAGAAATATTTGTTCAGTGCCTCTCCAATCTCTTCAGGCTCCACGCACAACTTCCCACTGCTGTCTCTGACTGGCCCTAATCTTGCCCTAACCAATCTTCAATTCTTAACATATCTAAAGAAAGCTTTAGGATTCTCCTTGATCCTATCAGCCAAAGTCTTCTCGTGTCCCCTTTTAGCTCTCCTCAACTCACTCTTTAGCTCCCTCCTGGCTAATCTATAGCTATCCAGTGCACTAACTGAGCCTTCAAGCCTCATCCTGACATAAGCCTCCTTTTTCCTTTTAACCAGCGAATTAACTTTTTTAGTACACCATGGTTCCCTTACTCGACCATTTCCTCCTTGCCTGACAGGGACATACTTATCAAGGACTCGCAGTAGCTGCTCCTTGAATAAGCTCCACATTTCAGATGTTCCCAGTCCCTGTAGTTTCCTAGTCCAACCTATGCACCCTAATTCCCTCCTTATGGCCTCATAATTACCATTCCCCCAGCTATAACTACTGCCCCCAGCTTCATGCCTATCCCTATCCATCACTAAGGTGAACGTAACCGAATTGTGGTCACTATCACCAAAACGTTCACCAACTTCCAAGTCTAACACCTGATCTGGCTCATTGCCCAGCACCAAATCCAATGTAGCCTCATCTCTAGTTGGCCTATCTACATACTGAGTCAAAAAACCTTCCTGCAAACTTTGTATAAAAACTGACCCCTCTAACGAGCTAGAGCTATAGATATTCCAATCAATATTAGTAAAGTTAAAGTTCCCCATAACAATTACCCTATTGCTTTCACTCCTGTCCAGGATCGACTTTGCAATCCTTTCCTCTACCTCTCTAGAACTTTTAGGAGGTCTATAAAAGACTCCCAACAGGGTGACCTCTCCTCTCCTGTTTCTAATCTCAGCCCATACTACCTCAACAGACAAGTCCTCATCAAACTTCCTTTCTGTCACTGTGATACAGTCTTTGACTAATAATGCCACTCCTCCCCCCCTTCTACCTCCTTCTCTACTCTGACTGAAGCATTTGAACCCTGGAACCTGCAACAACCATTCCTGTCCCTGCTCTATCCATGTCTCTGAAATGGCCACAACATCGAAGTTCCAGGTACTGATCCAAGCTGCAAGTTCCTCCACCTTATTGCAAATACTTCTTGCATTAAAGTATACGCATTTCAAACCATGCCCTACTCCACTCGTGCGCTGCTGTGCTTTACAGTTCCCGTCTATGACCCCCCTATTCTCGTCCCTCTTAACATCCAAGCTACTCAGGATCCCACCCCGCCTCTGAATCAGTTTAAACCCCCCTGCATAGCCTTTGCAAATTTTCCCCCCAAGATATTGGTTCCCCTCTGGTTCAGGTGTAGACCATCTCTCTTGTAGAGGTCCCATCTACCCAAGAATGAGCCCCAATTGTTCCAGAACCTGAACCCCTCCCTCCTGCACCATCCCCGCAGCCACAAGTTCAAACATTCCCTCTCTCTGTTCTTCTCTAAACTATCCTGTGGCACAGGCAAGAATCCAGAGATAACCACTCTGTCTGTTTTGGCTCTAAGCTTCCACCCCAACTCCATAAATTTCTGTTTAATATCCCCTTCCCTTGTCGTACCTACATCATGTGTCCCAACACGAACTATGACTTGGGGCTGACTCCCCTCTCCCTTAAGAATCTTGAAAACCTGCTCTGAGACATCCTGGACCCCAGCCCCTGGGAGGCAACACACCAGCCCTGAGTCCCTTTTATTACTATTTACTCTCCTATCTGTCCCCCTAACTATGGGGTCTCCAATTACCAGGCCCAATCTCTTATTCCCCCTACCCACCTGAGCATTCACAGCAGGCTCACCCCCAGAGACCTGCTCCCTTTGGCTATCTCCAGTTGATTCTTCCTCAACTGTAGCCTCCAGGACAGAAAACTTGTTTTGGAGGGAAACAGCCCCGGGGGATTGTCTCCCCGATTGTTTCTTACCTCTCTTCCTAATAGTTACCCACAAATCTCTTTTAGGAGTGACTATCTCTTTGTAACTCCTGTCAATATCCGCCTCAACCTCCGAATTATCCAGAGTTCCTCTAATTCCAGCTCCAGCTCCTTAACATGATCCTCGAGGAGCTGCAAATGGGCACACTTCCTGCAGGTATAATCAGCAGGAACACTACCTTTATCATCCTTCTTTCTCACTTCCATTTTTCCACTCCTTCTCCAGTCCCAATCTCCAATAAACACGTTCAACTTATTTATGTGGGTCGTTGGTTCTACAATTAATCTGGGGGCAGGTCCCTTTTAATAACTGGGAGCCTAATAAGGAACAGTCAAGAATATTTTAAAGGGGTTGTCACCCTTAACGTAAATTAGATCAGTTATGGCTCGAGCTTAATTAAACTGTTTTTGTGAACTTAAATTCCTAAATTGAATTTCATTATATTTTATAACCAGTCTGAAAATATCTTCTAAGAGGAGCTACAAACACACCACTAAATTGCTCACTGCATTTTCACTGAACAAAACCAACTCATTCCTTCCCATCAGATTTAGCAATTGAATTAAAAAAAAAAGGCCAAACTGTGCCTTCCATTTTATTGTCCTCTTGACAGTTACAACCGGCTTGCTAGAGATTCCGTGAGTCACTTCTCTGGGGTCTCTTTATGAACCTGTTGAGGAGCAACATGACTGTGTGGGTGACATGGTGGCATTGTGGTTAGCACTGCTGCTTCGCAGAACCAGGGACGCAGATTCAATTCCATCCTTGGGTCACTGTCTGTGTGGAGTTTGCACATTCTCCTCGTGTCTGTATGGGTTTCCTCCGGTGCTCTGGTTTCCTCCCACAGTCCAAAGTTGTGCAGGTTAGGTTGATTGGCCCGACTAAAATTGCCCCTTAGTGTCCTGAGATGTGTAGGTTATCAGGATTAGTGGGTAAATATGTAGGGATATGGAAATAGAGCCTGGGTGGGATTGTGGTCAGTGCAGACTCGATGGACCAAATGGCCTCTTTCTGTACCGTAGGGTTTTATGATTCTATAATTCTTTAGGATACTCTGGTTTTCCCCCACACAGCTGGATTGGCCATGCTAAATTGTCCATCAGTGTCAGGAGGTTTAACAGGGTAAATACATGGGGTTATGGGGATAGGGCACGGGTGGGATTGCTGTCAGTGCAGGCTCAGTGAGCCAAATGACCTCCTTCTGCACTGTTGAGATTCTATATTCCTATGAACACCAATTCAAAGGGGGAGTTTGTAGCATTTCTTATATCCAGGAGGAAGATATGGGAAGCAGGGGAACTACTGAGTCACTGAGGTGTTTAGAGTGAGCTGGGCTTGTTCCAGAGGTTTTATTCTTCAACGGGAAGCACATATTCAGGTCCAAACCAGCTATCAAAGCATTTACAAATGGAATACAAGATCAGCAGGATCTTACAGTGCTGACTGAGAGAGGATCAACCGCTGGGGGATTGATAGGCTAGGCAGCCTCTGACAGCTACCAAACAAAGCTATTTCTTTCCATTTTATAGTTTATGTTCCTTCAAAATGAATTATTTAAATTCTCATTGATTGAGCAGAATCTTCACTTCAGTCTCTGAATGGAATAATTTCTGTTTGTCCTCACTCTGGGAGCATCTATTCTCAATAGTCAAGATTATTGAAGTTTTTTATTCTAGGTTCCATTGATTGAATTTTAAAGGGATTTGAATCTTGATCCTAGAACATTGGCTTCTAGATTTCCAGTCTGATGACATTACCTCTACAGTCCAGTCTTTCCGAAATACCAATCAAGGAATTGAACCTCTTTGCCTAAATGGCTTAGTAACAGTTAGCAGATGTGCATCACGTCAACTATTGCTCAAATAAATGAAGCATACCACAATAAAATAGAAAAGGTATGATAATGGGGAAAGAATGATGGGGGAAGAGTGGGATGAATTGGATAGATCTTTCAAAGAACTGGCATAGTCATGAAAGGCTGAATGACTTCCTTTATTGCCTTTAGGTTGAATGAGTCTACCATTCCAGGTTCAGGTACCTAACACTCATACACTGAGCCAATCTGACCCGTACCGTGGTGTAGCGATATTCTAACTATCAACTGACATGTTGCATGAAGAAAGCGGAACTGAGCTGCTGTTCGAATCACAAGAAAACTTGTGATTTCTCGAAACTGAATGACAAGCTATAAAAGGCACTGCGTGATTAATTTTGATATTGCCACTTGTGTAAAATGGGTAATATTGATTCAAACATTCATTAAGTCACCTTCCTGGTTCATACTCTTATCAAAGTCAACGGGAGTGAGCTATAATGGCTTGTTCATCAAATATTGGCAGATGGTGTAAAAAGGGCAAAGTCCCTTGTGTATCGTGTTCAGTCGCAGGCGAGTTCTACAGCTGACTTCTAAATGTTATTTTGTTGATTTTAGTGGGGAAGACCAGGACCTATTTTCCACATTTAGTCCCAAATTAGGCTTACACAAACTGATTTGAGAGCAAAGTCCTTTTCATTCTATTCCAGAAATTCAGTGCAGCTCCAGATATGGGCAGAAGCTCCAGCTGTACCAGGAACTGTTTCCCTCTCCACACTGATCATCCCGCCTGGGGCAGGCTGGACGTACTAACTAACATCAAACTACAGAATGTGCTTTGAGCTAGGAAGTGAGTTAGGACTGGCTTACTTCATTTGATAAAGACTTCTTCAAGTCAGCAGAGTGGACCCATGTGCATTCAATCAGTCTAAATCGTGTGTGAACCCAAATACTTGAGCTAAAATAAGAGCTGTTGTCAAAATAACAACATAAGAAATAGGACCAGGAGTCGGCCATCCAGCCCCTCGAGCCTGCCCTGCCATTCAATAAGATCATGGCTGATCTGAAGTGGATCAGTTCCACTTACCCGCCTGCTCCCTATAACTCTTATGAATCAGAGGTTACCTGCACCCTTCCTGTAAGCTCCCAGCCATCTTCAGAAAATCCCTAGCTGGGGACAACCTGAAATTAATCTTCAGTAACAATTTTCCACTTTTTAAATGTCCAGCAAGAAGCCTTGCCCAACCAGAACAGAAACTCAGGCACACACTGCACCCTGACTTCTGATTGGATGTGGCAGGATTTTGGGTAGTGTGCATCTGAATTTCCAACAATCTTCCTGCCAAAAAACCAAGCAGGTGTGTGTTCTGTTTTTTCATTCATTCATGGGTTGTGGGCTTTGCTAGCTGGGGCAGCATTTATTACCTTCCTCTCGTTGCCCTTGAGAAGGCAGAGTTACCTTTGAACAATTGCAGTCTTAGATGTTATATTCCCTCTATTGTGGTTTCAGATCAAAGCTCAAGTGCAAACCAGACCATCACTTAGCACCTGCTATTTGAATTAAAACTTAAGTATCAATGCAGAATAAAATACAAGTAGATATTTTAAGCCAAAACAGAAAATGCTGGAAAATCTCCGGCTCTGACGGTGGAAGAGCACTCAGATCCTGCACGGATCAACTGACGGAGGTATTCACAGACATCTTCAAACTCTCTTTACACCAATCTCAGGTCCCTATCTGCTTCAATCAGACTACCATCTACCTAATACCAAAGAAAGCCAGGCAGCATGCTGTAATGACCATCGCCCAGTGGTTGTAACACCCATCATTATGAAGTGCTTCAAAAGGTTAGTTAGTCATGGCTTGAATCAATTCCAGCCCCCTGGATTGCCTGGATCCATTACACTTTGCCTACCTGCAACAGGTCCACAGCAGACACCATCTCCCAGGCCTTGCACTCAACCCAAGATAACACAAACACCTATGTCAAACTCCTGTTTGTTGGCTTCAGCTCAGCCTTCAACACCATTATTCCCACAAAACTCATCTCCAAACTCCAGGGCCTTGGGCCTCGGTTCCTCCCTCTGCGACTGGATCCTGGACTTTCTTATCCACAGACCGCAATAAGGATAGGCAACAACACTTCGTCCATGATTATCATCAACATCAGTACCCCACGAGGCTGAATCCTCAGTCCCTTACTGTACTCATTATACTGTGACCTGTGATTGTATGGCCAAATGCCCCTCCAAGTTGATTGTCAAGTTTGCTAGGGACAGCACCGAAGTGGCTCAGATCTCAAACAATGATGAGACAGAGTACAGGAATGAGATAGAGAATCTGGTGAACTGGTGGGGCAACAATAATCTCTCTCTCAACGTCAACAGAATGAAGGAGATGGTCACCGACTTCAGGAGGCTTAGTGGAGAACATGCCCCTGTCTATATCAATGGGGTGAAGTGGAAATGTTCAAGAATTTCAAGTTTTTATGTGACCTAACCTAAGTTTAGGTTAGACCACCAACAACCTGTTCTGGTCCCTCCATGCCACTGCTATATTTATGAAGGCCCACTAGTGCCTCTCTTTTTCCAAAAGACTAAGGAAATTTGGCGCGTCAGCTGCAATGTTTACGGATGCACCATAGAAAGCATTCTTTCCGGTTGTATAACAGCTTGGTATGGTTCCTGCTCTGTCCAAAACCACAAGAAACTACAAGGGACTGTGAACAAAGCCCAGTCCACCAAGCAAACCAGTCTCCCATCCATTGAGTCTGTCTACACTTCCTGCTGCCTCAGCAAAGCAGCCAGCATGACAAAGGACCCATGCAGCCCAGACATACTCTCTTCGACTTTATTCCATGAAGAAAAAGGGACAAGAAAAGACTGAAGTGTTAACCAACCGACTCAAAAACAATTTCTTCCCTGATTCCATCAGACCTTTGAATGGGCCTACCTTGCATTAAGTTGATCTTTCTCTACGCCCTAGCTAAGACTGAAACACTGCATTCTGCATCCTCTCCTTTCCTTCTCTATGTATGGTATGCTTTGTCTATGTAGCAAGCAGGAAACAATACTTTTTGCTGCATACTAATACATGTGACAATAATAAATCAAATCAAATCTAATCAAAGCATCTGTGGAGAAAGAATAGAGCTAACATTTTAAAACTGAGATTTTCCAGTTTTCTGTTTTTGTTTCAGATTCCAGTATCTGTAGTACTTTGCTTTTATCTTGGCTATTTTGAGCTGTTGATTCATCAATGCTGTTTTGAGTTTTGAGTTCATATGTTTTGTTTTGAGTTCATTCATGAAACAAATTGAGGCTGAGATGAGACCAGCCATGATCTGTTAAATGACAGAGCAGGCTCGAGGAGCTCAATTGTCTACTCCTGCTCCTTGTTCTTATGAGATGTCATGATTACTGGCTAGGCCAGCAATTATTGCCCAACCCTAATTGTCTTTGAGTGGGTGGTTACGAACTGTTCAAGATGGAACATTGATCAAGGGATCCACAGTCCTCATTTTGACTGATCATTGTAGGACATTCTACAATATGCACATTGATTCAGGATACCTGAGCTCAGAAGACAGCTACCGTAATGCTCCTGAATATTTTATATCTGGCATTAAGACATTTGCAATGATAAATGTAATGCTTATTAATATTAAAATAAATTGTACCTAACTAAAAGGGTTGACAGCAAAGATAGATATAGAACGTATGAATAATAACGGTATTTAATTGTATTATCAGATTTTTTTTATATGAGAACTCAAGTGAAACACAGAAGGACTTGATGTAGAAAGTCACCCATCAAAAAAAAGAGAAGAGGAACAACAGGACCAATCTCGAGATAGGAGCTCGACGATGCTCTCTGGGTTTTAAAAACTTGTGGATTTTAGCAGAAGTGGCATGCTGTCTCAGTGATTAGCAATGCTGCCTCATAGTGCCAGGGAACGGAGTTCAGTTCCGGCCTTGGGTGACTGTATGGAGTTTGCACATTCTCCCCATGTCTTCATGGGTTTCCTCCCACGCTGTGGCGGTCAGGTGAACTGGCCATGGTAAATTGTCTCTTAGTGTGAGGGCGACTAGCAGGGTAAATACACAGGTTTAAGGGGATTATGGCCAGAACGGCCTCCTTCTGCACTGTAGGGATTCTATTCACTCCACAGCTTTCCTGTGTTGGTGCAGGATGTTGATTCCATAAGAGCATAAACGCAACAGAAAGAGCTCAGATGATCACAAGACAAGGAAGTCCATTTTAGTCCATCTGGAAATCCTCTGCAGTCATTTCCTCTCCCCATCCCTCCACCATTGCAGCATCCAATTATTTTTGGAATAAATCTAGGGATGTTAATCTCCATGTCCATACTTTAAAAGTTTTTTTGTCAACTGATGAATTTTTATTAAACGACAGTGTAAAACATCAGTACAACCATTCTTTTGACATCTTTTCCGAATTCTCCAAATCTGGGCCTTTTTATAATTCTTGATTCCCTTTGGTAGCTGTGACTTGAGCTGTCTATGCTCTAAGCTCCATAAATCTTCCTGTTTCTCTAAGCTTCTTTCCTCCTTTCAGTTCCGAATAGCATCAATATTTCTTCACATAAGGAACCATATCTCCTTCTGCGGTTCAATGCCATGGTTTGGCTATGTTCCTGTGCAGACGCCTGGAATATTTTTTACCATGTTAATGGGGTTGAGTGAATGTAAATGATTGTCGTAAGTCAATGCAACTTGGATGTGGTACTGATCACAAAATCAATCTGTTGGGTAGTCCTCAAGGCAGACATCCCTTCACCAAAATTCCTTTATTTGCAAGTCTGACAACTGCATCCAGAGGAACCGATACTCCTGGTTAAATATAGAGCAAGAGGCTCCTTAATTGGTCCATCAATTTGGCCATTAATCAGGGAGTGCATCTGCTAACAGGCCAACCCCAATTTCCTGATTAAAGTCATTACAGGTAAGCCACTAACATCAATAAAATATCTCAAACTAATAAATACTTGCCTTTATTCAACCACGAATGTAAGTAGTAGATTTTTTTGTTGAGTTCCTAATACTTTTTGAAATTAATTTTTGAAAGGAGCAGCACGGTAACACAGTGGTCAGCACTGCTGCTTCACAGCTCCAGGGACCTGGGTTCAATTCCCAGTTCGGGTCACTGTCTGTATGGAGTTTGCACATTCTCCTCGTGTCTGCATGGGTTTCCTCCGGGTGCTCCGGTTTCCTTCTGCAGTCAAAGATGTGCGGGTTAGGATGATTGGCTATGCTAAAATTGCCCTTTAGTGTCCTGAGATGTGTAGGATAGAGGGGTTAGTGGGTAAATATGTAGGGATGGGGTGGTAGGGCCTGGATGGAATTGTGCTTGGTACAGACTCAATGGGCTGAAGGGCCTCTTTTTGCACTGTAGGGTTCTATGATCTAATCTAACCCACTTTCAATCAACCAATGTCTCCTCAGTGCCCATGGGCTTTGTAATAGTGATCATTAAATGCCTCACAAATCTCATTCTTTGCCTGTTTCCAAGCTGCAGGATTCATTTGTTTTTAGCGACTTTAAGATTTCCATCTCATTTACACCGAAAGCGTGACTTTTATTTTGGTTATTACTTCTCAGTTTTGTGAGATGGTTGACAGATGAGCAAACAGTTAGAATTTGCCCCATATCCTTTGCCTAATTCAGTTTTGATGATGCCACTTGACAAACATTTCCTGGACAGACTGCTGTAATTGCGAGCATGAGTCAAAACTATAATAAATGTCTCCTGTCAACGATAGCTGCTCCATGCATTAATAAAAAGCTCCATTTTATATGAACTAACAGGAAACACAACCTCTGTTAGATTCATTGGCTCAGATTTTGCACGGAGAGTAATGGAGAGGTTGTCAGTTCTCAGTTATCGCAGAGAATACTTGGACAGCAACCTCAATACCCACAAATGTGGACGCTGCTAACCAAGATACCCTACTCCACCACAGGTTGCATTGTAAAAGTCCTCAAAGGTTTACCAGGCTGATTCCTGGGAAGGCAGGTCTGTTATATGAGGATAGGCTAAGTCGGTTAGGGTTATATTCACTGGCATTTAAAAGACTGAGAGGGAATCTCATAAAAACTTATAGAATTCTAACAGGATTAGACAGAGTAGATTCAGCAAGAATGTTCCCAATGATCAGGGAGTCCAGAACTAGAGATTATAGTTTGAGGATAAGGGATAAACCTTTTAGAACTGAGGAGAGAAGAAATTTCTTCATCCAGGGGGTAGTCAATGTGTGGAATTCACTATCACAGAATGTAGTTAAAGCCAAAACACTGTGTGATTTCAAGGAGAAATCAGATATAGCCTGAGGCTAAAGGGATATAGGGATCAGGGTGTTGAATTTGATGAGCAGCCATGATCAAAATGAATGGTGGAGCAGGCTTAAAAGGCCAAATAGCCCGCTTCTATTTTTAGTTTCTAAAAGACACAATGGTGAAAGACATGCAATCGTGTGACCTTGAGGCACTTATACACTAATTCTCCAGTAAAACATTAATCTAATACATTCAGGAACAAGTGAATTGTTAACAACATGATAATTATTGCGAAAGAACCTCACTGACTCAAAAAAATTTTTATTTTACAAGTTTGGAGTCTCAATCCTTTAGAAGTTAGTTAAATTGCTGATGTTTAAGACATTACACTTTCAAGCAGAAATTCTGTTATTTTCATCTCTCTCAATCCTATTTTTCTTTCTCAGTCCTGCCTAATTTATACATCCTAGTTTATAAATCCTGGTTAGATTGGGTGAAGTTTCTTGAATCTGATTGTTTGTAACAGTCTCGCTGTTTTATGCCTGATTTAGATGCCAGCAGTTTTTTGTAGAGGACACAAATGGGACCAGATGTCAGATTTGAGCAAGCCTATATTTGAAAATCCACTAATATATTGTGGGCAGTTGTCAGTGAGGTGAATGGCAAGAACCATTCCCTTGTCATTAATCAAGAAGATTGAAAGAGGAGGCTGAAGGGTGGATTAATAAATTTGCTGCTGTCACCAAGATTGGTGGAATAGTGGATGAGGTGGAGGGTTCTTATAAGCTGCAAAGAGACATTGATAGGATGCAGATTTGGGCAGAAAAGTGGCGGACAGAGTTTAGCCCTGATAAGTGCAAGGTGATTCATTTTGGTAGGAAAAACTTGAATGCAGATTACAGAGTCAAAGGCAGGGTTCTGAAGAATTTTGGAGGAACAGAGAGATCTCGGGGTTCATATCCACAGATCTCTGAAGGTTGCTACTTAAATGGATAGAGTTATGAAGAAGGCTTATAGTGTGTTAGTGTTTATTAATGAATTTAAGAGCTGTGGGGTTATGCTGCAACTATACAGGACCTTGGTGAAATTATATTTGGAATATTGTGTACAGTTCTGGTCACCTCACTCTAAGGAGGATGTGGAAGCATTGGAGAGTGCGCAGAGGAGATTTATCAGGATACTGCCTGGGTCTTACGAGGAAAGGTCGAGGGAGCTGGGGTTTTCTCTTTACAGCAGAGGAGGATGAGCGGTGACTTAATAGAGGTTTATAAGGTGACAAGGGGGTAAGATAGAATGGATGTGCAGAGACTATTTCCTCGGGTGGATGTAGCTGTTACTAAGGGCATAACTGAAGGAGATATAGGAGGGATGAGCAAGGTAGGTTCTTTACTCAGAGAGTGGTTGGGGTGTGGAATGATTGCCTGCTGTGGTAGTGAAGTTGGACACTTTAGGAACTTTCAAGCAGTTATTGAGCAGGCAAATGAAGCATACCAGAATGATAAGCAGTGGGATTGCTTGATCTTGGATTCAGATATAGCTCAGCACAACATCAAGGGCTGAAGGGCCTGTATTGTGCTGTACTGTCCAATGTAATCACAAGATTTGATTACTATTTGATGCTACCATTGGATCACAATGTTTTTAAGGTCTCCAAAATGCAGATTCATTCTGTGCTAAATAACATGAAGTCATTTGCAGAGGAATTACAATAGGTTTTCAGTGTCCTCAGACTAGGGGAAAGCATTGACCAGTTTTTCACTTATACTCACTATCTAGTTGTAGGAAATGGAAGAGTGAACGTTCCAGGGAACTTTATTGTAGAGCTTTCAGTGGGAGGGTAGCCCAGTTGCAGAGCTGGGCCGAGAGGTGGCAAATGGAGTTTAATGTGGAAAAGTGTGAGGTAATGCACTTTGGCAGGAACAATAAATGTGTAGAGTATAGGGCTAATGGTAGGGCTCTTAATAGTGTTGAGGAACAGAAGGATCTTGGTGTATGTGTCAATAGATCCTGAAAGTAGGCAGTCAAGTGGATAAAGTTGTTAAGAAGGCATATGGAGTCTTAGCTTTTATTGGTAGGGGGATTGAATTTAGGAGCCGCAGCATCATGTTGCAACTGTACAAAACTCTAGTGCGGCCGCACTTGGAGTATTGTGTGCAGTTCTGGTCCCCACATTATAAGAAAGATGTGGAGGCATTGGAGAGGGTACAGAGGAGGTTTACCAGGATGTTGCCTGGTATGGAGGGCAGGTCCTATGAAGAGAGGTTGAAGGATTTGAGGTTGTTTTCGTTAGAAAGGAGGCGGCTAAGAGGGGATCTTATTGAAGCATATAAGATGATTAGAGGTTTAGATAGGGTGGACAGTGATAGCCTTTTCCTAGGATGGAGAAAGCTAGCACGAGGGGACACAGCTTTAAATTAAGGGGTATGAGTTATAGGACGGATATCAGAGGTAGGTTCTTTACTCCAAGAGTGATTAGGGAGTGGAATGCCCTGCCTGCAGCTGTTGTAGATGCGCCAAGTTTGGTGGCGTTTAAGAGGTTAGTTGATAAGTATATGGAAGAGAAGGGAATGGTTTAGTTTGGAGGGGCATTGCTTTTTATTTTGGTCGGCACAACATCGAAGGCCGAAGGGCCTGTTCTGTGCTGTAATGTTCTATGTTCTATAAAAAAGGGTTTCAATCTCTCCATCTTCCATTCACTCCTTAAGGGTTCAATTCTGTCTTCAAACTGGAAACCTCAAACTTCTTCAGCCTTTCTTTATGGATTTAGTTTGTTCTGTGTTGCTCCTAGTTTCTAATGGGTCATTTACTACGTGGTCAGCTGAATTGCTATCCGTGATTAGGGCAACACGATGGCACAGTGGTTAGCACTGCTGCCTCACAGCACCAGGGACCTGAGCTCCCACTGTGATTGTCTGTGCAGAGTCTGTACATTCTCCCTGTGTTTGCGTGGGTTTCCTCCAGGTGCTCCAGTTTCCTCCCAGGCCAAAGATGTGTGGGTTAGGTCGATTGGCTATGCTACGTTGCCCCTTAGTGTCCCTGGATGTTAGGTTAGAGGGATTAGCTGGGTAAATATGTAGGGTTACAGGAATGGGGCCTAAATCTGATTATTGTCAGCACAGACTCGATAGGCCAAATGGCCTCCTTCTGTACTATAGGGATTCTTTGATTCTATGGGGGTCTATGATGATTACTAAATAGTTCTACCTTTATTAAAGCTATTTTTTCTCTGTGCTTCAGTCACTTTTCACCCTCCCTGCATCTTGATCACTTTTTCCTCTTTTCTTGTATTTTTAAAATTTATTTTATGGGATGTGGGCTTTGCTAGCTGGCCCAGTATTCATTGCCCATCCCTAACTGCCCTCCATTTCAGCGAGTATTTGAGAGTCAATCACATTGCTGTGGTCTGGAGTCACACATAGACCAGTCCTGGTAAGGATGGCTGATTTCCTTCCCTAAAACCAAGTGGGTTTTTACAACAATTGATTGCGTTTAATTCCAATTTTTTATTGAATTCAAATTTCACCATCTGCCATGTTGGGATTTGAACCTGGGTTCCTACAGCATTACCAATCCAGTAACAATACCACTACACCATCACCTCTCCTAAAGTTAGTCATATTTTCTTCTCCTTGTGATTAGGGCACTTCCACGTGATATCAGCAATGTGCAATAATATCCCAAAAAAGGAAGAATTGATTTGAGCACTGATCAACTCTCTACGGAGAGCTATTGTTTATTATAGAATAGAATGCCTACAGTGCAGGAGGAGGCCATTCAGCCCATTGAATCTGCACTGATTCATTGAGAGAGCATCTTATCCTGCCTCACCACCCTCCCCTCCCCTAACTGTGTAACCTCACACATTTAACCCGATAATCTCCTTAACCTACAAATCTTTGAACACTAAGAGTCAATTTAGGTCAAATAGCCCACTTCTCTCAGAGGATAGTGAATCTCTAGAATTCTCTGCCCATTGGTGGGGCTATCTTGTTGAATATGTTTAAGTCACCAGTAGATAGATTTCTGATCGATAAGGGAATTAAGGGTTAGGGGGAGAAAGCGGATAAGTGGAACTGATCCACTTCAGATCAGTCATGATCTTATTGAATGGCGGGGCAGGCTCGAGGGGCTGTCCACCCAACCTGCACATCTTTGGAGTGTGGGAGGAAACTGGAGTACCTGGAGGAAAGCCAAGCAGAGACAGACAGAATGTTCAAACTCCACACAGACAGTGACCCAAGGCCAGTATTGAACCTGGAGTCCTGGTGCCATGAGACAGTAGTGCTAACCACTGTACCACCATGATAAATCCAATTGTTTTGCTTGAAAAGAAATTCCATTGATTTCTTACATTACCGAATGAGCACTTTGGTGGAAGGATATTTTATGAATAATACATTGGCAAGATTATGAAAGAAGTTCCGTATTTGGGTCTGAAACAGTGACCCTGAAATTCAGTTTATTTCATTAACTAAAGACCAGAATCAATTCCTGGGTTTAAACCCAGATTTGAAATTTCATCAGGGGACCCTTCAATTCTGACCATCCTACCCTGTCTCCACACTTTTATAACAAGTTAACTAAAGTATGCGAAGATGAAGAAGAAAACACCTAAGTTTTCTTTAATGCCCCTATAATTTTACTTCTGGATTGCTTGCCTTTGGAGTTGTATCTTTTATGTGAAAGAGTTGGCAACTCTGTACAATGAATCTCAATCCTCCCCTTTCGTACTGCCAACTTCCTGCGTGCAGTGGACAGTTTGTAGTAAATATATTGTCAGTACTTGTCCCATGTTATTGCTGAGGAATTACTGCATAGTTAATCAATTTGCACAGAATGCTCCCTGATTGCGATTTTATGTCAAGTGTTGATAGACGTAATTGTTTTACATGGCTGATGAGCTCCGTTCAGTGAATACGTGCAGGGAACACTTTGTTACAGTGTGTCAAAGCACCTCTAATGGAATAATGCCTGCTCTTTGAAATGCAGATGCAGATTGTTTAAGTAGCAATGTGCTGGAATGAGATAACTCTGATCCTTTAAATATACGGACAGGAGTTTTACATTCAGAATTGGCACTAATAATAAAGATGGCAGAATTCATCCAGGCTTCCATATATTAATGGCATGTCATTACTCTGTCTGTAGTGAGGTGTCAATGAAATAGCATGGCTTCTCCACATCACACTCCTCCACCCTGCCGTTCCTTCACTGTTGCTGAATGAGACTCCCATAACTCACGCTCTAACACTAATGTGGGTATACCCACACCACAAGGATGGCAACAGTTCCAGAAGGCAGCTCACCCTCTCCTTCTCAAGGGCAACCAGGGATGGGCAATAAATGTTGATCTTGCCAGTGATGACCAAAGACCCATGAAACTAAATTAAAATAAAAACAAAAGCTTGGTTTGTCAAAATGTGTCAGCCATGGCTCAGTGGGTAGCACTGTCACTGCAGAGTCACAAGGTTCAGGGTTCGAGTCTCACTCCAGGACTTGGACACACAAATCAAGGCTGACATTGCAGTGCATTTACTGAGAGGATGCTGCCTTTTGAATAAGACAGTAAATTGAGGACCTTTCAGTCCCTGCAGATACGTGTACATGACATTGTTTTGAAGAGCTAGTGAGTTATCCCCTGAATCCTGACCTGCATGCATCCCTCGATGAACATCACAAAAGACAGGTTATGGGAGTTTGCCGTACACTTGTTGGTTTTCATTGGCTACA
Source organism: Sphyrna mokarran (assembly GCA_024679065.1). Taxonomy (NCBI): domain Eukaryota; kingdom Metazoa; phylum Chordata; class Chondrichthyes; order Carcharhiniformes; family Carcharhinidae; genus Sphyrna; species Sphyrna mokarran. The sequence continues at coordinate 41,098,200 of JAGIQG010000022.1, forward strand.
AGTGCTTTGCAATATCTGATAATTGTGATTGGTGCTTTATGAATGCAAATGTCTCTATATCAAGATGGTTGTAGCTCTGGAGAACAGTTACCAATGAGATCATGAAGCTGCCCCTTTTCCTCGGATCAGAGTTGGTGCTTTCACAGATAAGAACATAAATAGGCCATCCAGCCCCTCGAGCTTGCCCCGCCATTCAACAAGATCATGGCTGATCTGAAGTGGATCAGTTCCATTTACCCGCCTGCTCCCCAGAACCCTTAATTCCCTTATTGATCAGAAATCTATCTACCTGTGACTTAAATATATTCAACGAGGTAGCCCTCACCACTTCAATGGGCAGAGAATTCCAGAGATTCACTACCCTCTGAGAGAAGAAGTTCCTCCTCAACTCAATTATAAACTGACCCCCCTCCCCCCCACTTATTTTGAGGCTGTGCCCTCTGGTTCTGGTTTCCTTTCTAAGTGGAAAGAATCTCTCTATCTCTACCTAATCTAGCCCCTTCATTATCTTATATGTCTCTATAATATCACCCCTCAGCCTTCTAAACACCCCAGGAGTACAGATCCAATCTGCTCAATCTCTCCTCATCAGCTAACCCCCTCATCTCCGGTATCAACCTGGTGAACTTTCTCTGCACTCGCTCCAAGGCCAATATATCCTTTTGCAAATAAGATGACCAAAACTGCACACAGTACTCTAATTGAGGCCCCACCAGTGCCCTGTACAGTTGCAGCAAGACCTCCCTGCTTTTATATTCTATCCCCCACTCGATAAAGGCCAGCATTCCATTCACCTTCTTGTCACCTGCAGACTGGGTTTTTGCGATTCGTGCAAGTAATTTGCTTTGCTCACAGACAGCATGCTTAATCTACAGTTTATGATTTCTCCCATTTGCGTTTGCCCGTCACCTCTAAGGAATGCAATTAACAGATCTGTTAGACCAAAGAGGGGTTCTATGTTTGAGGCTACGTATTCTCAAAGAGCTCTTTTACTTTTCAAGAATATGTTTTAACTGAATTTAACTGGTCCCTCTGCACAGTAGCATGTTGTAATTTTTCAGCATTTAAATATCATCTTACACTGATAGTATCTTGATAAAGTTATTAAATATCAAAGATCATCAAAGTGCTGAAGATTCTACTTTTTTTTAAAATATATATCACAGCAGTGAAGTCCTGGAGACAATTGGTTGAGATTAAAGATGATGAGGATAAGTGCATGGTAGGTAGTTTCTGAACTGCACGGTGTGACAAGACGCAAATTGTTCTTTAGACACCCATATATTGTGCAAGCCTTTTTAAAGTGATGGCAATATTCAGTTAAAACTTATTCTTGAAGTGAAAGAGCTCTTTGGGAATACGTAGCCTCAAACATAGAATCTCTCTTTGGTCTAATAGATCTGTTAATTGCATTCCTTAGAGGTGATGGGCAAACGCAAATGGGAGAAATCATAGACTGTAGATTAAGCATGCTGTCTGTGAGCAAAGCAAATTACTTGGGGCCATCCTTTTACTGTTGACTAACATGTTATCTGTTGACATTTTGATGAATTAAGTTAAACAAAATGATTTGATTTTCACTAGGGTGAAATACTTTCAGTTTCTGTTCATTTATTATTGTCTGAGATGGAGCTTTAAAAGAATTGGAAGATCAATGGACATTTTGTAAATAGTCAAAACGATTAAAGACTTGTACAAAAGGTGAATTGCTGACTGTGTTATACATTAAGGTCCCTGTAGAGATTGATAATATTAAAAACAGATTGAATTTTCAGTGACTGGCTGAAAGATCACAAAGATTTCAAGTTTTAAGACTGTTACTGTAACAAACAATTCAGAAGCAAAATTGACTAATCCCTATTTAAACGATAGAAAAGTTTTCAAAGATAACTTTCAAAATGATCAAAAATCCCCCCATCAGTAATGCTTTACAAAATTCAAAGTTATTCTCTGCTCCCAATGTTTACTTCTTTTTCCCTTTCCTAGCCGAGTAGAAAATAATCCCAGAATTGATTTTAATTGAGGGCCACACTGGAGATATTCCAGTTTAATTTAAATACTCACAAATTTAGTTTCTTCAATCTTCTGTCTGTGTTCTCTATGTTGAGAACTGGGTCACCATTTCATTTGCTTCCAGTACAAGACTAGCTCCTTTTTTTACCTGCCCCCTCTTTTCTTCTCTCAAATTAATGAAGGCTTCCTTAGGCTATCTTTGGAAATCTTGTAACACAATTCTGTAATGGTTTGTGTGCACTCTTGCCCTCTCAAAGTCCATGCCTGTAGCAAGATGAATCACATGGACCTCTTATCCAGGTAGAACCACAAATTCACCAACTTCTAGATATTCAGATCCGTTCTATTTTAAAATTAAGTAGAAAGTTTAAAGTATAACTGTGTACAAAACATGCACTCCTCACACTTCCTTTTGAGATCTGGTGACTGGCAGTCTATCTCCAGATACCCTTACCATTGTCCATTGTGTGAACATCTTGTACTTCTTCACTAAGATTCTTGACATGGGTCTTGTCACCATGGAAAGCTAGTCACCAGGCTATTTGAGCAGAATTCTGAGCAGGTCATGTGGCCCCCTTTACTTTGCCAATTTACCTTAAAGACACAGTCACGAAACATAAGCTTATAAACTTTTATTTTTAACAATACAATCTTACCTTTTCTTCCTTTGATAATTACCTGCACTATCAGAAGTGCTGTCTTTTGGGCGTGAGGTAATTTTCAGCCAGCAGTTTACAGTAAGCATATCTGGACTGTGTTACTCCAAACACAGCAGCAATGAAAGGATTTCAGTTTGTAGGCAAAGTAGTCTGCTCAGAGAAACTATGAGAAATGAATAAAACTGAAATGGTAAGAATTAATCATAAAATGGTAAGAACTACGGGTAAAAACTATTGCATCAAAGGCAAATGGTCGAGAATATAACTCCGACAGAAGACTAAATTGTATTTGGGAGCTTTGCTTGGTTTATCTTTGGGAACAGGGAGATTTTTTAAAAACCTCTTTCTGAAGATTCATTACATCTGACAGAATCATGGTAAGACTTCACATCAGCAGTGCAGGATCATGCTTGATGGGCCAAACGGCCTTTGCATTCCCTGAGTTAAGGAACATGCAAAGATGTGTACTTTTTCTATGCACGATGCCTGAGCCTATTAAAGTTTACTTATTAGCATCACACTGCAATGAAGTTACTGTTAAAATCCCCTCCTCGCCACACTCCTGGTACTTGTTCAGGTACACTGAGGGAGAACTTAGCATCTAACCAGCACCTCTCTCAGAGGAGACTCATGCATACACAGGAAAAACGTGCAGGCTTTGCACAGACAGTAACTCAAGCCGGGAATCAAACTTAGGCTCCTGGTGCTGTGAGGCAGCAGTGTTAACCGCTGCGCCACCATTCCTCCCTTCAAATAACTGAAACATGAGTCATCATTTTACATGAAGTTAAAACTTCCTGACATAACAACAGTAACAATACTTCCAAATGAATTAATTGAAAGTAATGTGCTTTGGTACATTCTAAAGACATGTAACATATAATGTTAGCCATGATGCCTTATGAAGACAGGTTGAGGGAGCTGGCTCTGTTCTCCCTGGAGAGACGAAGGTTGAGAGGCGACCTGATAGAGGTTTACAAGATGTTGAGAGGAATAGATAGGGTGGACTCTCAGAGACTATTTCCCAGGGCTGAAATGGTCGCGACGAGAGGGCACAGATTTAAGGTGCAGGGAAGCAAGTACAGAGGGGACGCTAGGGGAAAGTTTTTCACTCAGAGGGTGGTGAGTGAATGGAATCGGCTGCCGTCGGTGGTGGTCGAGGCGAACTCGCTGGGGTCTTTTAAAAGACTTCTGGATGAGTATATGGGATCCAATGGGATTGGGGGTTATAGATAGGTCTATGGCTGGGTAGGTTTTGATGTGTTCGGCACAACTTGTGGGCCGAAAGGCCTGTTTGTGCTGTAGTGTTCTATGTTCTATGTAAAAATATGGGGTTACTACTAAAAATAACTAAATTGTTCAAGGATGTCTTCATTGCAATTTACAATCCTTTCCACGTGAAAGTTCTGTGCCAAATCCAAGATTGCCGTCCTAAATTCATGTAAAGATTGATAATATTTTGTTAATTTTAATGATAAATAAAGGAAAATACTGCACCAATTTGGAATTCGTACAACTCCAATGTAAAATAAAGTTATTTATGAATGTACGTATCAGGTTTCCTTCCACCATGTAGTTCATTATAAGAGGAAAATGTTAAAAGCTTTAATTAAATTAAAAAACCGAGGGCTATCATGCAACACATTACACAGCCATGCACCGATACTACCAGCAATAATTTCACTATCTTAATGTTGTTCAGGAAAGTAATTAGATATAAAAACCTCCATGAGCTTTTAGAAGTGGATAATGGAAAATCACTTTTTGCTTGGAGATTATAATATTGTGCTGGGGTGTTTAGATTTATAGGGGCTTAGGGTGTTACTGCATTTTCAGTGCTGCTATCTTTTGAATACTGAGGATTACCATTGACCAAAGACTGAACTGGACTAACCATATAAACATTGTGGCTACCAGGACAGGTCAACAGGTCACTAACTTTCCTCCTGACCCCCATGTACAAACATGAGAAATAGGAGCAGGAGTAGGCCATCTAGCCTGCTCCGTCATTCAGTAATATCGTGGCTGATCTGAAGTGGATCAGTTCCACTTTCCTGCTTTCTCCCCATAACCCTTAATTCCCTCATCTGTCAGAAATCTATCTACTCGTGACTTAAATATCTTTAACGAGATAGTCTCCACCGCTTCAATGGGCAGAGAGCTCCAGAGATTCACCATCCTTTGTGTGAAGAAGTTCCTCCTCAACTCCATTCTAAAATACGCAGATTAGAAATCTGATGGAATATTCTCCACTTGCCTGGATGGACACAGTTTCACTAATACTCAGGAAGCTCAACACCATTCAGAACAAAGCAACACACTTGATTGGCACCCCATCTACAAATATCGATTCCCTCCGTCAGCACCAAACAGTGTGTACTATCTACAAAACACACTGCAGGAACTCACTAAAGATCCTGAGGCAGCATCTTCCAAACCCATGACCTCTATCATCTAGAACGACAAAGGCAGCAGATACCTGGGAACACCATCGCCTGGAATTTCCCTTCCAAATCACTCACCAACCTGACTTGGAAATACATCACCGTTCCTTCCCTTTCACTGGGTCAAAATCCTGGAACTCTCTTCCTAATTGCATTGTGGGTATGTGCACACCACAAGGAATGCAGCAGTTCAAGTAGGCAGCTCACCATCACCTTCTGAAAGGCAACTGGGGATAGCCAAGCTAGTGATACCCATATTCTGTAAATTAATTACAAACAAATAAAGAAGGTTTCTCAGTGGGTTATACTCAGTACTCACAGCAACTCTGTTCAGGTTTGAGTGCAGATTGATGAAATGCAAGCCTGTTCTTTCAGCTGTCTTTCAATGTGTTTGTTGCAGTCTCAACGTAGATCCTAATGACTATCGGTTCATTAGACCGTAGGAACTGCCGGATAAGAAAGGACCAAGGCCCATTTCGTTCACCTTTGACCATCTTGGTGGTCACAAGCTACACTGATGGTGGGTGTCATTATTTACAACTGGAAAAGTCTGCATGGTAAGTTTCAGTGCAAACCAAACATCCAGAAAACCTCAGTGCCCTCTGCCAGAAATTGGAGACCTGTGTTTTTCCTTGGCCAATTAGACAGGAGCCAAGTTAATAGGAAGCGTAGAGTCTGAAGTGTAAGTTAAAATACTGAATACAAATGTGAAATCAGCTTAACTCCTCAACAGCTGGAAGTGGCAGTAAATATGAAATTGTAAATGTACACAACCTTTAACATATATATAAGAGAAATAAAGAGAGGAAATGACAGAATTAAGACAGAGGGTTAAATGAGACAAAATGCAAAAGTTAAAAATAATCTACAACAAAAATTAAAAGCTGAAGGAAAAAAAAGACTTCACAATTTTCAGTGCCAATTTGGTAGCAATTAAGACAAGGGTGACACGGTGGCACAGTGGTTATCACTGCTGCCTCACAGTGCCAGGTTCAATTCTGGCCTCAGTTCACTGTCTGTGTGGCATTTGCACGTTCTCCCCATGTTTATGTAGGTTTCCGCCGGGTGCTCCAGTTTCCTCCCGCTGTCCAAACTTGTACAGGTTAGTTTGATTGACCATGCAAAATTGCCCCTTAGTGTCATGGGGTTGAACAGGGTAAATACATGGGGTTATGGGGCAGGGCCTAGTTGGGATTGTTGTTGGTGCAGGCTTGATGGGCTGAATCGCCTCCTTCTGCACTGTAGGGATTCTATGATGATTCAAATTTCACTGTTCAGAGATACTGGAATAGATGGGCTCTAACTTTCCCCAGTGAGTTTAATTGCTAACTGAAGGAAGTACAACAACATCACTCTGTATTTGAATGACAATATAAAATTTAATTTTCATGCGACATTTGGAAGGGCTGAACATCTCAGACCAGCTTCCCGAGTTCCACATCTAATTGCCCATGTGCAGTCACTGTTCAATTTCCACATAAATAATGGTCTATTTCACTGTCCCTTCCACCATAAAACCTGTCTAACAGAACTGTTGACTATCAATAACAATCTCTATCAATTAATCTAAAACAGAGGCAGAAATGACACTAGGAAAATCCCCAAAGGTTTGGGAATCTTGGGTCCAAAGTTTCCTTTCTTTTCCCTCAGAACTTATCACATCATGGTTCAAACTGCTTTAAAATATTTTCAAGAAATTGTATAATTTTCATTTGAATGAATCAATACCCTGATTCCCATCAGATAATTAGAATATGATGGTCAATTTATTAGTTTTTCTTTGCTTTGGTGGAACTATTGGTATTGAGAGAGCTATTATACATCTTAAACCTCGGAGTGATGTCACCCTTGTCTTGATTCTAGAAACCCAGATACTCACGTATTGATCGAGAAGCAGCGATGCCCAAAATGTTGAGCTTGGAGCCTTTGGTGTTCATATCTCAAACCTTGGGCTAGTCATGTCCTTGTCTTGAATCTAGAAGTAGTACAGCCCATGTTTTGAACCTCCTGAATAAGGCATTGAATTCTGACACACCAGGCTCATGAGTGTGAAATAACAGTAGCCACTCTCTGCAACATTTGTGAATGTTGCCATCATTTTAACAGCTCCCGGTATGCAGTGGAAATGATTGACTAAGATTTAAGTTCCTCCATATTAATGATTACAAGCCATTCCAGTTTGGTCTGCTAGCACTGTGCTACATATTACGTTATAGTCTAGTTACAGCCAAGTAATTCCTATGGGCTCTGCTCAGTATCTACATCCCATTTATGTTGCAATCATTATCTTTCCCCACTCTGCAGTTGCTGCTTTCTACTGTTAGAATGTTTTAGCATTTCTCAATCAGTAAGCACTATGCCTTTTTATGATAATGAATAGTTGGAAAGCATTTATCATTTTAAGCATCACAATTCAGCTAAAAATACAAAGAGAACAAATTTATTGTTTTAAAAAAAATGACATTCTGATTATCAAGGTTAAATGATTATTATCACAGTGAAATTTGTTCACCTGCTAAAGACAGGTAGTAGCTTAATTAATAGTTTAGTAACAAGGGATACAAAGTTCTTGGACTTTATCTCTGGTACTATGCACCTTCATGGCCTTGTTGCTTACTGTAATTGCTACTATGTATCACTATAATTATAAGGGACATGGGTATAAAGCACTGCAAACATAAATAGCACTTCCTGTATTTGTAAAACATGTTTCTGTTACTAAACTCACTGTAACTTGCATTTGTTAATGGTTTGAAATAACACAATATAGTCGCTTCTAAACAACATTTTGGATTTCACTGAATCACCGGATATTTTTTATCATTACTTTCAAAGGAAATAACATTCCTAATCCAGGGAATTATGGAACAGTTATCTTAGTGTTTATGATTAAAGATACTAGAATTATTGCTCGTAGATCAGCTAACAAAACATCTAGAGATGGCAGAATAAAAATAAAACATGCATTTCTCCAAAGAACATTTGCCGCAATTCTACTGCCCTGCCCATTGTGGATGAGGGGTGGACAATGGGAATGTCCATTGACCATGGGTGGGATTTTCCAATCTCGGGTCGAGAGAGGCAGTCCATTATAGGATTAAGGTCTACCAACTCACTGAACCCTTGGAAGAATTAGAAGAAGGGAAATGAAATGGACTTTCAGAAGGCCTTCACCAACAGACTCTTGACAATGATCAGGATATAAGGAGTCAGCAAAAAGGTGGCAGAAATGGCTCAAAAAACAATTTAGAGAAAGTGCAGAGAGAGGAGGTTACCAGAACTGAGAGGACACAATTATTGAAAAGTTTGAACAGGCTGCACACTTCTTTGAAAAGAGAAATGACAGAAATGATCAAAGAATTTGCTAGGTTGAATATATAGAACAGTTTCCAGTTATTGGTGTCATTAACACAAGGGGTTGTAAATAAAAACTCAATTCCGCTCTCTGTCCTTTAAAGCAATTCCTTAAAACCTACCTCTTGTGACTCAAGCCAAATTTTGACAGCTCTCCCACAAAGCACCTTGGCATGTTTTTCAGTATGGGAGTGTAATAAATTCACTTGTTATTGCTAGCTCACTGGATGGGGCCACTTAGATTCGTGTTAGACGTTGGGAAACCTCTTGTGAAGATTAGTTGACAAATTACTTTATTCCCGACCACTGGGTGTAACGCTTACTGTTCAGACTCAAAGTCACTGTGCAAGTGGCCATTAGGTTTGTAACCTAGCAACACCACATGTTCTCTTGACATTGTTATAGAGAGGTGCTCAGTCTTCTGTTTAATTAAGAATGCGATTGACAGCTAAAATTGGAAAACAGTAAAATGAAATTTACATATTCTGAGAATTGATATATGATTGCTCATCTCTCACATGGCACAGAAGTGTATATAGTCCCGTATCAAAATTCCATTCCAAGGTGTCTAACAATTTCAGAATAATGGATTGTCACCTAATCAAGATCAGCTTGTAACAAATTGGGAGAGCGAAACCCAATTGGTTTAGATAACATCCAAACACATGAGAAAATTGCTTTCAGTTCATTTCCTACCTGTTCTGACAATGTTAAAGGTTGTGTACATTTACAATTTCATATTTACTGCCACTTCCAGCTGTTGAGGAGTTAAGAGCAGGCAGAGATTGTTTGGTCAATGCTACACTTCATTGTTGCTGCTATTTGCCTGTTGATTTATATACAATAGGTGGGATTTTACAGCCTTGCTCAATCCAACACCAGAAAATCCCACCCAGGGTCAATGGACTTTCCATTGTCCGTTCCTCTCCCACTCTCATTCCCATAGCAGGTGGGCGGGAGATTTCCAGCGAGCATATTTTGACTGGCAACTGAACGATGGTGGTTCTGCTTTCAATGCTACCTCGTTTCAGATCAGATTTGCTTGTGTGCCACCAGCAGACCATATCAGTCAGGGGAGAAGCCCCCTGCTCTTTAAAATAGGCTATTTTTACAGCAACATGAAAGAGCAGCCAGAGTCTGGGTTTAAACTTTTTACAGTAAGTGTACATGGGTAGTCACAGAGGTATTGATGAAGTGACAGATGGAGTTCATTCTGGAAAGTGCAAGATTACCCACTTTAGACATAAGAAAGATAAATTATAGTATTTTCTAAATGATGAGAAGTCAAGAACGGTGGAAGTGCAGAGGGAATTAGAGATCCAAGTTCAGAAATCACTAAACTACAAACCAAAAAAGGTACAAAAATCATTTTGAAAAAGGTGAACATAACGTTCAGCCTCAATGAAAAGGAATTGGGGTACAGAAAGGTGGAAGATAGCGTAAAACTCTGCTTAGATTGTATCTGGAGTGCTTCATTCAGCTGTCATCTCAGAAAGGATATACTGGCCTTGGACAGTGTAGTTAACAGAACAATACAGGGCTAAATCATAGAATCCCTACAGTGCACTGACAATTCCATCCAGCCCCTAACCGGTAACTCCATGTATTTACCCTACAAATCTCCCTGACACTAAGGGGCAATTTAGCATGGCCAACCCACCTGATCTGCAGGTCTTTGGGAGGAAACCGGAACACCGGAGGGAACTCACGCAGACATGGAGAGAATGTGCAAACTCCACATGGACAGTGACCAGAGGTGGGAATTAAACTTGGGTCTCCAGAGCTGTAAGGCAGCAGTGCTAACACTAGCAAATTGTACTATGAAATTGGTGAATTGTGAGGGAAAGGTCTGCATAGAGTAGGTTTCTAGTCCCGAATTACAGGTGTGGGAATCCAAAACAAGAGGAAAGAATCTTAAAATGAGATAGAGGCCACTGAGGACCAAAGCCAGGTACATCTCCACCCAAAGGAAAGTAGGAATCTATATTATCTCCCCATCCACTCTCTCCTCCCACTCTCTTCAAAAACTGACACTAAGGTTTAATTGAAAAATTCTAGATTGCTAGATTTTTAGTTCTGTTTATTTATTCATGTCATGAGTAGGTTGACATTAATGCTGCAGTGAAATTACTGTGAAAATCCCCTACTTGCCACACTCCGGTGCCTGTTTGGGTACACTGACGGAGAATTTAGCATGGCCAATTCACCTAACCCATGTATTTCGGACTGTGGGAAGAAATCAGAGCATCTGGAGGAAACCCATGCAGACAAAGGGAGAACGTGCAGTCTCCACACAAATAATGACCCAAGCTGGAAATTGAACCCGTTGTGAGGCAGCGGTACTAAACACTGTGCCACCATGCTGTTCCTTTATTAGGCAAAGTTAACAAGAAATAAGGAGCTGAGATGGGCAAATAGAGTTAATCAGCCATGTTTGAATTGAATGGTAAAACAGGCTTGAGGGACTGAATGGCTCACTACTGTTCCTGTGCCTTATTGAAAAGAGACCACTTCTGACAAGACAACATGAGAATTTGCCCAGCTTTTAGTGTTGAAAAGATTGATTGCTATGCTAATGCCTACAAACTAATATTTTACTATAGCCTAACCCCATCTCATTTGGCAGACACTCTGTCCTTTGCCAATTCTTCCAGGTTCTTTTGGTTTAAACATTGATGGCCACCTTCAGTATCATTGAAGACTTGGAAGGAAGACAGTGGCACGGTACAAACCTCTACAAAGAGCAATAAGGAATGTTGGCTCTCTCTAAGCTATTCTAAGTATAAAGAAGTGGATACGATCTATAGCGAATGACCTTAACTTAAAACATTTAGCTAGTGAACAAGAGGCACTGAATGAAGCACCTTAATCAAACTGCATTCTAAACTCCAATTGTAAAGACAACAGTGGATCAGCAAACAGTTCCTTAATTAGGTACCAAATCTTGTCTCTATGCAGCTGGTGAAATGTTGACTCACTCTAGTTCTAGTGCGCAAAGTGTACAGCATAAAACTGATTACATTTCAGAAGTAAATTGGTAGTGTCATTCAGGGACCATGATAACAGCTACTGTGAGAAACAAACAGAGTAGAAAGCTCTAATCAGGATAGACTTGAGACATATTGTTGGGATATAGACAGAACTTTGTCAGATTTGTTCAGTTGAAAGCACTTACCTCAGACACAGAAGGCGGTTGCATCAAACTCCACTCCGAGACTTCGGCTTAAAACATAGAATGATTCTTCACAGCATTATTTTAGGCATACGGTGTTGACGGAGCTGCCGTCCTTCAACTGAGATGTCAAACCAACATCCATTTGTATCCACTAATCCAGAAGTACACTAAGAACCACATAGCACTATTTTAACTGCTTCTGGTGTCTGGCTACCTTATTACCCTTAACAATATAATGAAAACAGATTAACTGGCTGCTCAATTTCATAGGTTTTAACATCGTCAACATTTACACTGTAGAAAGTGGCCACAAAGTCCATTGCTTCTTTGCTAGAGAAATTCAAAACTAATACTAATCTTCCCACACACATCCCATTATCTGCATTGTTTCCATTTCAAATATTTATCCTATTTTCCCCTAAGGATGCAATGCACTTTGCCAGACACCAGAAGCAGTTAAAATAGTGCTATGTGGTTCTTAGTGTACTTCTGGATTAGTGGATACAAATGGATGTTGGTTTGACATCTCAGTTGAAGGACGGCAGCTCCGTCAACACCGTATAGCAAAAGTTTCCATTCTTCAAGACTCTGCATGAAAACATTTCTTATTTCTTCCCTCACACTCAGTCATGAATTGATAACTAGCCACATCATTCCTCAATCAAAGGAAATGTCTTTATACATCCCATTAAAATCTTGCAAAATTACCAGAACACCCATTCTTCTGCTGCAATGGAAGCAAAGTTTATTAGTGTCACAAATATGTTACATTAAACTGCAATGAAGTTACTGTGAATATCTCCTAATTGCCACACTCTGGCGCCTGTTTGGGTACACTGAAGGGCAATTTAGAATGGCCAATGCATTTAACCAAAAAGTCTTCCAGAATTCAAGTCTTTAATTGTAATTTTCTATGGTTGACATTATTCTGCTGAATCTACACTACAGTCCATATGTTTAATATCCTTTCTCTAATGAGTTCCAAAAACTGAATGCAACGGCCTAAACTGTGCCTTGTAAAGGTTAGGGGCAACATAGTGGTTAGCACTGCTGCCTTGCAGCACCAGGGACCCAGGTTCAATTCCAGCCTTGGGTGATTTTCTTTGTGAAGTTTGCATGTTCTCCTCATGTCTGTGTGGGTTTCCTCCTGATGCTGCAGTTTCCTTCCACAGTTTAAACACGCAGGTTAGGTGGATTGACCATAGTAAATTGTCTCTGTGTCGCAAGATGTGTAGATTAGGGGATCAGCAGGATAAATGAGAGAGGTTACAGGGGTAATGCACAAAAATGTTCTATTGGAGTCAGTGCAGACTTGATGGACTGAAGGGCCTCCTTCTGCATTGTGGGGATTCTATGATTTCTTTCAGGTTTACTTTTGCACTCTATTCCTATTTATAAAATATTTCTGTCATTTTGATGGCTTCATCAATTCTAGGGAATGTATGAACTTCCAGGTCTTTTTACTTATCCACATCCTTCAGTGTCAAAGTGTATTCCCCAATCCTTTTTCTGATTCCCCATAATTTGATATTTTTCTCCCTCCCTTTGTCCCACATTTGTAGTTCAATCATTTGCAGTCCAGGCTTTAAGCTCTGGAACTCCATTCCCCAAGCTGCTTTGTTTCTCTATCTCTGCTCTGCTCCTTTAAGATTTTGTTTCTAAACTTACATTTTATTAAATAATCATCTGTCCTAATATCTCAATGACAACTTCTGTCAGATAACGATTCTGTGAAGCCTTTTACTATGTTAAACACGATATACAAATTTAAATTGTGTTGTTAAATTGCACTTACCACTTCTGATGAAAGGTTGCAGTAAATTTAACCGTGTTTCGTGCTCTGGTGTTACCAGAGTTGCTGAGTATTTTGAATGCATTGCTTTTTATCCCACTTACCATTTGTCTACCCATTGTCTATCTACAACTTTAGGTCTGTCATAGTTCTCCACTGTTCACGATTTCCAATTAAATGTTGTGCCCAGCTACAAAGCATTTGTGTATATTGAAGGGTGAAAATAGGGGTTAGCATTGATCCCCAACACTGTGCATTTAAATTGCTGGGACGCCCAGTTTAAAATGGGAAAGCAACCTGCACAGATATCACTGCACAGGTCCACTTTGGTTGGAACAAAATGATCAAACTAAAACAAGTGACATAATAACACTTCTTTAACATTCAGTGAAGCTACTAACACACAACAAACAGCCAACTACTCATCATCAATGCCTAATTACTGTGACCGATTACACAAAAGTGGGGGTTGCATTACTTATTGCCCCAATAGAAAGAACCATCTATGATAGAAACATCAAGACAGGTCAAGTACTGCAGTCGATGAGAGCTTGAAAAAACTCCACCAGAGGTGGATGTCTCTCTGGCAGAAAAGTAAAAGCTCTTTGACAAGGGATCACCTAACTGCCTAGACATTGATTCCTTGGTTTGATGGCTCTTTGTATTGCTTGATGCTGTCTCAATACTTATGCAAATTGTTTTAACACTAATGCAATATTATTTCATTAAAGGTAACTTTGATTAGTTAACAGAGTATTCTGAAGTTACTATCCAGGTCAACAAATCCTTGGCATGTTGGCATTCCCAAAATACTCAGTTCCAATACTGACCACTGGAACTGACAGCAGCATTGCTGATGGAAATGCTGTTTTCCAGTATAAATAATGATCATTAACTCTATGCTCCATCAACTTACTATCTATACTGTCTCACTTTCTCTTGTACCATTTTTGTGAGATTTTGCTGTGAACAAAACACCAGTCATGTTAATGCTCATTACGCTCCATTTCGTGTGAAACTCTTTGGATATCTAAGAGACGGGGTCAGGCGTTGTATAAAGGAGAATTCCCCCTTTGAATCTAAATTCGCGAGCTCAATTCCGATGCTACATGCCAAAAGCTGAGAAAATGCTCCACCCACAGCAAACTAGTAAACACATTCAGCAATGATTACCAATTGATTTTCTCTCTAAAGCTCCGGGCCACAATGGTTCAGCATTAATTGCACATTGTGTTTGAGTGTGACTCATAATAGCTGACAAACACAGCAAAAACACTTTGCGGGAAGCCAGATTTTAATGGGCATGTAAAGTGTATTCAACTTTACCAAATCCGGTAACATTCAGAAGAGCATATTATCAATCGATTTATTGGAAATCAGAATTCTAATATCTGAAGCACAAGGGCACGTTAACATTGGCATATTATGGGTAAATTTGGAAAACAATTATTATTTCTTTTAATACACATACGAGTACAGCTGACAAGCAATACATTTGGAAAGCATTGAGAGATGATAAAACTTTATTAAGTTGTCTCACAGAAATAGGTGGGGGAGGGAGGAGGAGAGGGGTGGTCAAGATACATGTCAGCAACCAAACTAAACTGAAGTGTTTTTATTCTTTCAAGAGAACAATTCACACAAAAGCATCATGCTAAACTCATTTTACACAGTCACTTCCTTTCCTCGACTTCCACTTTTATGGCTGGATGGTGAATCTATCATGGATAACTCTTGAACCATTCACCTTCTTATACTAGGTCAACTCTTTCCCCCATGCTCATATCAATGACATCCTTCAGAAAGTGCATCCAATTGATTTGAGCCTCGCAGAAGCTTGTTGTGTTCCCTTTCCATCATGATATGAAACAGAGAACTCACGTGTCATAATCCTCCCTATGAGGCAAGGAGAATAACTCCTATTCTAAAAGCCACTTGAAGGCATCAGTCATTAGAGACCACAACGTGTGCACTTGCATATTGATAAAAAGTAGCAGCATGTTGGCATCAGATTGAGCACTAATAAGAGGCAGTGGCCTAATTACATTGGCACTGTATTAGTAATCCAAGTACCTGGGTTTGAATGGCAGATGATATTTTAATTCCAGCTTTTATTGGATTCAAAGTCTAACGATGATCAAGAAACGTTTGTTACGCATCTGGTTCATTGAAGTTCTTTAGAGAAGGAAATTGATTACCTTTAACCTGGTTGAGCCTACACACGATTCTAGATCACATGTAGACCCGGCCAGGTTAAGGGCAGCACGGTGTACAGTGGTTAGCACTGCCATCTCACAACATCAGAGTTTAATTCCAGCCTTGGGTGACTGTGTGGAGTTTGCACGTTCACCATATCTGCAAGGGTATCCTCCGGATGCTATGGTTTCCTCCCACAGTCCAATGACGTGTGGGTAAGATTAACTGTACATATTAAATTGCCCCATAATGTCAAGGGGATTAGCAGACTAAATAAATGGGGTGGGTGGGATTATTGTCAATGCTGGTTCGATGGGCTGAATGGCCTCCTTCTACACTGTAGGGATTCTATTCTAGATCACAATGAAGTGGTGGACTCAACCGCCCTAACTGAAAGGGCTGACCAAGTCACTCAGCTCAAGGTCAATTAAGGATGGGCAATAAATACTGACCCAGCCAGAAACACCCACAACTTGCATATGAAATTCAAAAAATAGTGAACAGGGATGGTTTGACTACACTAGATGTTTCATTAGCGTAAAATGCACATTGTTTAGAAATATTTCCATGGAATTCTTTCCTACTTTCTGACAAGCAAGGCTATTTTTTACGGCATTTATAAAAGTGACTTGCTGGGCCACTTCAGAATTTAATAAGTCACATATAGGCCAGAGTAAGGACATCAGTTTTCTTTCATTAAATGAAATTAATTAATCTCATATTTTCATGATGAAGCCAGGTGTTTACAACTGTTAAGAACTGAATTCTAAATCTCAAATTGTCAAGGTAAATTTGAACTAATCTTTTGATTATTCATCAAAACCCCTAAATTGTTAGTCTAGTAATTTAGCCACTACATTACAGTATCTGTATTGTGCAAAATTATGTGGCCTCTTATGTAAAAAAATGTAACTTAAGAGACTTTAAAAATACCATCAATTCCCTCAATAAATGTTTGGACAGGTATTTGTTTACCTTAATCAGAATGTAAAAATCCCAGCATATCAAATATATTTTTAAAATCTACCCCCAATTCCCTTCTCACCTGAAAGAACTAGCCACGCGGAAGTACAGTTCCAGGACTTCTGATTCCTCCTCCAAGCCACTTCTCCAAAGAAATGTAACACTGAGTGCTGGCAGGTATTTACAATTAATCCCCATATGACAGCCTTCCCAACAAAGAGAAGTGAGAATGCATTCCATAGGTATATGGCTAAACAATGTGCATTTCTTGAGAGCGTGGACTCTGGCTGATTTACTCTACGTCGAGTTCAGGAGAGCTGACAATTTCGAACCTGTTATGGCATGGGAATCACAAATAAAGTCGTCTCATCACAACTGTAAGTATTATAGTGAGACTACAATGTATGCAGTTTTGGTCACCGCATTTAAGAAAGTTGCTTTGGAGGTGCTACAGCAAAGGTTCACTAAATTGGTCCTTGGGATGACAGTTGTCCTTTGAGGTGAGGCTGAGTAAATTGGGGTTACATTCTCTGCAGTTCAGAAGAAAAACAAGCAATCTCATTGAAACCTACAAGGGGCTTGACAGGATAGATGCTGAGAAACTGTTTTCGCTAGTCAGGTAGTTTAAAACAGTCTCAGGATAAGGGACTGAGATGATGGGGAAATTATTTCACTCAAAAGGTTGTGAATCTTTGAAATGCTCCATACCAGAGCATTGCAGATTCTCCTTCACAGAATGGGTTTAAGGCTGGGGTAGATTGATTTTTGGTGGTCTCAGAGAGTTAAGGGTTATGGAGAGTGGGCAGGAAAATGCAATCAAACCCAAAAGCAGCGTATTGAATGGTGGAGCAGACTCCACTGATCATTTGGCTCATTCCTGCTGTTTATCTCACTGGTCCTTGGGGCTTATTATTGCACTCACTTGCCAGTTGCAAAGGGTAATTCTATTTACGGTGGCTGAAATGTAATTTTTTTCCTTCTTGAGAATCGTCTAGCATCTGTTAGTTCACCTTGTCCAAGAGAAGGGATGATGCACTCTGATGTCACAGACTAAACAGGACACTGCTCTTCCTCTTAGTTTCAACTTTTGAACTTTCCAGAATAGTTTGGTTGGCTTATTCCAAATCCCCTAATAGAACTGTCATCAAAAAATAAACTTGGTTTAAAACTGCAAATGGATTAGCAATTGGCAATCATCTACCACTTCAGATCAGCAATTTTTTTGTCACATGGAAACCACAGCATGCATGTACTAAACTGTATGTACTAACACTGATCGACCCAGAGAACATTTACACTTTGAACTATAAATCAGCACAGCACTCCCGAGCAAATTAACAAATCCATTTAGCCCAAGATAATAAAAAGAGTGAAAGATATATAGGATGTGCCTACTCAAGAGTTAAGACAGGATTCTGTTTTGTTCATTTGGAATGTGGGTGGGTGGGAGAAGTTAACAGAATTAAATCCTGCTAGCATTATACACTAGATATTTATCTTGGCCCAGATAGTATTTTCTGACTTCTCACAACTGGAGATTATCTCACTGGAGATGAGAAAAAGACTTCAGAAGTACTCTAGAGGCTGAAGTACATCACCATAAAACAGCATGCAAGCTCTGAGAACGAAGTGATAACATAACCTCTACTCGTTTATCCCCGAGTACTCCTTCTAATGCCACAAGGAACCCTTGCTAATTTATACAGAATACAATCTCTGGAGTTACAAGGATACAACATAAATAAATAAAGTAGGATATTGTTCAAAACCATTGTGAAATATTTCCACATAGGAATAAGTAAAATCCTGTCGGAGATAAACCTGCTGTGACGTTTTCCATTATGTGGTTTTCAGATTATTGAATGCAGTGCAAGGCACATGCTGAGGGTAAGGATCCAATATAACATACTGCTGGCACTCAACAGAGATTACAATCACTCTGGGGGTTTCAAACCTGATTGTTTGTACAAGTCACATAATGCTTAACAATAACTCTTAAAACTGCCAACATTATGAATAGATGATAGCCTGACAGCACCCAGTTAATAGGGGTTATGGAACTAGTCTGGCCAGAAAACAGAATACAAATTCAGTGAGAATAAATTAAGAGAAATTCCGTAAAATGTGATCCTCACTAAGCAACCACTGGGCAGAGAGGCATGTGACAAGCCACCTGTCATTTACAGACACAAGTTAAAAAAGATCTTACTGATATCAGTATAATACAGCTAAACACCAATTCTATTCACTAGGCAGCACCCTTCCCCAACCCAGATGGTCAGCAAGTGCTGGGCAGGATTTTAGGGCCTCGTTCCTCCCAAAACCCTAAAATCCCATCTGAGGTCAATGGACCTTTCCATAGTCTGCCCCAATTCCTGTGGCGGTGGGCTGTAGAATTCCAGCCAACATGTAAGATTCATTCCCCTTCACTCATCAGTTTATAGATTTATGATAACAAGATGTGAACGTACACTATGTTGTGTCTGAAGAAAGTAACTGCAATTACAAAGGAAAGGCTGGCAGTAATAAGGGTCAGTCTTTCGATGCATCACCCAAGTATATGCAGTGAATAGCATTTCAGCGACACTTTGCTGTCTGCTTTATCACACCACTGTCATCATTTTGACAAACAGTTTATTGAGAACAGCGACGGATTTAAAAAAAAAGTTTTTGAAAAATTGCAACAAATACAAATAATCTACAAAAATTGGGAATCTTTTATCAGGACGGTGCAGGCATGGTATCTGATACTGTTTACAAGTGTAACTGCAAATACAACCCTTCAAACTGGTGACACCTTTGAAAGATGTAACCTCCTACCCTTAAGTGAAAAATTCCTCACCTTTCAACAGGGATGCAACACCCCCACCCAAGTTTCAGAAGTCAGATGACAGCAGTTTCAGCAAGAAATACCAACTTCATAAAGACAGTAGGGATCCCAATCACGGATTAGCTTGGGTAACTGACGTAGGCAATGATAGCATTTTATTGAAATGCCAATATGAAACAGTTGGAGAACCTGCAAGAGTTTGGCAGCAAAAACATACAAACATCTGACAGGACATCTTGTACAGATGCGATTAAGTGCAACTTTAACAACTGGACAAATGCTTTAGTGGGGAAAGCAACCTCTGGGGTTAAATGCTTCAGCTCTCTGTACTTCCCCTTGAATATACCTCCTTTTCCTTTTAAGACACACCCCACATTTGATGTATCCTGTGGGGATTTGTATGGTCCCAGAACTTCCTATCTCAATTATACGTAGAATTTAAAGCAATTATTAAAACAGAACAAAATTGGCACACAACAAATAAATCAGATGGAATAACATCACCTTGAAATAGTGGTCTTAATAGTGGTATTTTTAAAAAAAAGAAAGCAGACAATAGAACAAAATTTCTGGCAACAATAAAGACTGTGGTTGACACCCATTAAACATATACAATTGCAGGTTTCACCATTGAATCAGTGCATTTCTATTAAAAAAACAAATGTAGATTTTGTTTATGATCCATTTCATATATGCACTGACAGTAAGATGGAGTGCAGTAAGATGGGTTCTTCCATTACGATTGGGGTGTGTTTCTCATCTTCAGTTTTTCAGGAGAGTATCATAGACTTGGTAGACGTAATGTGACACCTCTGGTGCTCTGCATTTTAGAGACAGCTGGGTGGGAGAAAAAAGAAACACAACATTAATTGAAAGTGAAGTATCTACATATAGGACCCTGCCCAGGGGGATGACGAAACTCATACTGATCCACTTCACCGACACAGGCTTTACAACACCAGAGAAAATAAAAAGCCGGAAATAAAGAACAATGGAGAATATTAGAATTCACAGCGGCCCAGTCAGCAACTATGAAAGAATGATGGGTTAACATTTCATCTGCAGTCCATTGTAGCCAGTCAGATGCTGACTGGCCAACAGTGGATTTCCAGCACTGTTCAGCAACAACTTATACGTATACAGCAGCTTGAATGGAGTAAAATGTTCTAAAGTGTTTCTTAGCAACATCAAGACAATCTCACACCGAGCCAGATATGGGTATTATAGGCCAAGTGACCAAAAACTTGGTTCAAGAGGGGAAAGAAGTAGAAAGGTTTCAGTGTTTAGGGCCTTGGTAATTGAAGTTATTGGTGTCAATGATAGAGTGATGAAAATCAGAGATACACAAGAGATCAGAATAGGGGAAATACAAGGGATCAAATTTTTGTACAATGATAGGAGATTACAAAGATAGGGGATGGTCAAGACAATGGAAGGATTTGAAAACAGAGGATCATCTATTTACTTTGAATTTAATTTATTATTGCCACATGTATTAGTATAGTGAAAAGTATTGTTTCTTGTGTGCTACAGAAAGCATACTGCTCACAGAGATGTGGAGATGCCAGCGTTGGACTGGAATAGGCGCAGTAAGAAATCTCACAACACCAGGTTTCAATCCAACAGGTTTATTTGATAGCACAAGCTTTCGGGTGCTGCTCCTTCATCAGGTGAGTGACTCACCTGAAGGAGCAGTGCTTTGAAAGCTCATGAGATTAAATAAACCTGTTGGACATTAAGCTGGTGTTGTGAGACTTCTTCCTGTCCATTGAGAAGGAAAGGAACAAGTGCAGAATGTAGTGTTACAGTCATAGCTAGGGTGGAGAGAATGATCATTTTACTGTGAAGTAGTCTATTCAAAAGTCTGATGGTAGCAAGGAAGAAGCTGCTCTTGAGTAGGTTAGTATGTGACCTCAGACCTTTTGTATCTTTTTCCTGATGGAAGGTGGTGGAAGAGAGAATGTCTGGTTGTGAGAGGTCCTTGGTTATGCTGGATGCTTTCCCGAGGCAGCAGTAAGTGTAGAAAGCGTCAACGGGTGGGAAGCTGGTTTCAGTGATGGACTGGACTTCACTCATGACCCTCTATGGTTTCTTGCATTAGGTAGTTAAGTAGAAGTTTTTTTAAAAAAAATCAAAGCCTTACTGAACTTAAGCCAATGTCGCTCAGCAACTAAAGGAGCGATGGATGAATGGCACTTGCTGTGAGCTCAGATAAGGGCAACGGAGTTTCGGATGAGCTCAACTTTATGGAATGTGCTTGGTAGATGTGCAATGTTACTCAAGATGTGTTTACTCAAAAGGCACGCATGAGAGTTTCAGCAGCAGACAAGCTGTGACAGGCAATGTGAAAAATGTGATATCAGGCAGTCTTAGTGATGGAGAGGTTAGAGGGGAGGAAGCACAGCTCGGTCAAACAGAATGATAAACATCGGTGAGATCATACACTTTTCCAACATGGGTCAGACATCTGCACTGAACTCATCATCAGTGGAAGGGCAAATTGTGAAAGGGATGCAAACAGTTTACAAAGAGATATTGACAGGTAGAGTGGGCAAAATGTTGGCAAATGGAGTGTAATGTGGGAAAATGTGAAGTTGTTCACTTTGAAGGGAGAACAAAAGAACAAGAGCACTATTTCAATGGAGGAAAACAGCAGAAAACTGCAACACAAAGGAACTTAAGAGAAGGGAAGTCTTGCTGCAACTGCACAAGGTGCTGGTGAGGCCACACCTGGAGTACCGTGAGCAGTTTTGGTGTCCTTTTTAAAGGAAAGATATTAACCAGGATTCTCCCAGCCTGCAGTGGGCTAGGAAACATCAGTGATACACCAGTTGCCTGGATTTCTGTGCACCTCCCAGGTGAGGTTTTTGAGCATAACCAGCATCATGCTGGAAATTGGCATGGAGTTGATTATCATATTGAAATTAACATTTCCAGATGATTAGTGGGCCTGGGATGGTATTCTCTGGGCTCACTACCGTCTCCTTCTACCCCCTGGGAGAGTGGTTCCCTCCTGCAGCGTTTACAACTGCATCCTACGAATGGCAACAGATGCCCAACACTGCCGGAGCGAAGAGGCGCCATTGAGGCCCCTCTGGAAGGTCAGGATTAGGACAGTGCTCTTGGACAGTGCCCAATGGGCACCAGGCAGTGCCAAGTGGGTATGGAGCCTATTGGAGGTGATTGGTGAGGAAACAGGGAACCTGCTGCCACTCTGCAAGAGGATCATTAGAGGGAGTGAGGGTTATTGAGGCTGATGCTAGAAACAAACAAACAATCTTTGAAATGTTGCTTCTGTGCCCAATGTAGTGTCACCATCACCTCCTTAAGGGCAATTAGGGATGGCCATTAAATACTCACCTTGATAGTGAAGCCCTCATCACATGAATTAAAAAAATCTGATGCAGACCATAATGTCTTATTCACCGTTCCCGCAGGTGTGATATTTGTTCACTTCTCTTATTAACATGCATGTAGCCTCAGAGTTGAAAAACTAATTAGTGGTAATTAGGTGCTGTGGATCCACACCCACTCATCTTAGAGGTGGAAAGCCAGGATCCAATCTAGTATCGTCAAACAGAACGAGTTACATTACTCTCAGCAAATGCCTTCTCTACAATCTTCCACATTTGGATAGGCCATCGTAAATTCTCCCCTTAATCAAATTAGCCCAATCAGCAAATTCAAGCGTGGTAATGAAACACTGTCTAATGAGAATGTATTGCTTCGATACACACTGGTGTTTTAGAACTGTAACTGTATTAAAATCTGATTCCCCCTCATTTCATTGGTAACTGTTTCCGGTTGAATCTGCTTATTTGCATGAATGTATCCTCTGCTTCTGACCTTTCACTCCACGTGCTGTACATGCGTACTAAACAACTTTTGTTGTTAACCCTTCGTTTAAGCTGAAAAGGCTTGGTAAGATAGCAAAGAGGTCTATTTTTCTGGTAAGCGGGTTTCATACTGCCCTGTCTGATTTTTCAATAATTTCACTTGACCAGAACATATAAAACCATCAAAATTTACAGCACAGAGGGAGATCTTTCAGCCCATCATTTTGTGCAAGTTCTTAGCTGGAAGAAATCCAAACTACCTCTGCTTCACCCTGCACAAGTTCTGCATCAAATATTTATCCATTTTCAAAAAAAGTATAGTGGCCTGCTTCAACACTCCCTCTGGCAAAATATTCCTTGCTCCAATAACCCTCTCTAATAATTCCAAAATCAATGGCCTCTTTGTCACTGACTCCCAGGCAGTCTTTTTTCAGTCACTCTTCCAAAATTCTTATTTGAAAAATTCTATTTAAGTCTCTCAGTTTCTGCTTCAGTTGAAGCAACTCCAGTATCCCCGGTTTCTCATTAAACTATAGTTTTCTGGCACCAACCTCTTGAATCTATATTATAGGCTCTCCAGTGTTTGTTATTTTCTCTGTGAAGCAACAGATAAAACTACGTAAAGTACTCCTGATGTAGCGATTGTTTTGTCATTACTCTTGTACTTTTTGTCGCCATTTATAAATATTAGAATTCTGTTGACCATTTTCCTATGGTTTTATGTACTGGTATTTGCATTTTCAGGAAATTACACAACATTAAAGAATGTTCAAGAAAATAGATACTAAATCCCTTAGTGGCGTGTTGCCTTGGATGTTAAGGAGGTGTGCTTCATTAGCAGTGAGGAGCTGAAATTAAGATCTTGTGTTCTGTATATTTACACTGCATCATTTCAGATCATCTTAACTAAATCAGTTAAGACAAGAGGGGAAATAAAATGGAACACTCGCTTCAATCAAGAGAGAATTATTGAACAAAACTGAAGTTGAGGGACTGGAATAATATAGTATTTAAACAATGCAACGCACCTACTCAGGCAATTACATATAGACTCTTCAGCTTCACGTATGAGAATTGTCCAAAAGGTAAGCTACAGCAACACAAAATTCTGAGGTCACATTCCAACCAACAGTTTCTTCCTGCTGCTATCAGACTTTTGAACAGGCCTACCTTATGTTAAAGTTGATCTTTTCTACACCCTAGCTAAAGTAAAAGTTTATTCATTAGTCATAAGTAGGCTTACATTAAAACCGCAATGAAGTTACTTCTAAAATCCCCTAGCTTCCGCACTCCATTACCTGTTTGGTACACAGAGGGAGAATTTAGCATGGCCAATGGACCTAACCAGCACTATGGAGGAAACCATAGCACCTGGAAGAAACCCATACAGACATGGCGAGGATGGGCAGACTCTGGACAGACCCAAGTGGGAATCGAATGTGAGTCCCTGGTGTTGGGAGGCAGTGCTAACCATTGTGCTGCCCAGTGACGGTAATATTATATTCTGCACTCTCTCCTTCCCTTTTCTATGAATGGTATGCTTTGTCTGTATAGCATGCAAGAAACAATACTTTTCACTGTATCCCAATACATGACAATAATAAATCAAATCAAATTTCAGTGGCAATAACTTGAACAGGAAACAGCTAAATTGGTCCTGGAAGTGACAGATCCTGCCTGACAAAGATCTATGATGACTTTGAGCTTGTGACAATCTTGATATATTTTTTGGCAAACTAGCATTTTGCTGTTCTCTTTTGAAAGCAATTCTCTGGCTGTAAGAACCAATTTTAATGTTTTTCCAAATGTTTTCAAGAAATGTATTTCTACGTTCCTTGTTCCTCTTACTGCTTTAGACCTTGTTTGATGTCACAGCTACGAGCACACTCCCCAGCTGACCCGAGACAAAGGTATATTAACAAGCTGATGAACCAATGTGCATTTTTCACCAGGAGCCAATGGATAATTAGATCAGATGTGGAAATTATGGTAATTTTCACTGCCCTTGCCAGCCTAGGGACCCCCAAAGCCAATTACAGTCACTCTGCTGCCAATGGCCAGAAAAAGCAAATTCAGAACAAACCAGGAATTAAATCAGAAATTTCCTACATGGATCACCAGCCTCTACAATTTACCTCTAGTTCAGCAAGTGAAAGCGATCTTTTAGTCACAGTGAGATAGTATATGCCTGTGGAATGACAATGAGTTGGATTTTGCTGTGAAAATATGATAATGCTAACCGCACTCAACTTTATATGCAAACTGGATAATGTACAATGACCTCAATGCACAATTAAATGTAGAAAGCTGGAAGTTGTTGCAATGTTCTGTTGTAAGCTTCCCGAAAACAGCATTATTTATTTATCTTTATTGCCATACAACATGAAGCGTGTAGGCACAATATTGAAAATAAGATCAACAACAGCATCAGACGATACATATATAGAAATCACAATATGGGGCAAATTTTACTGTCCCGCCCACAGCAGGAATTGGAGCTGGTGCGGAGTGGGTCATGGAATAGTCCGTTGACCTTGGGTGGGATTTTCCAGTTTTGGGATGAGTGAGGCCTGAAAATTCTGCACTACATTCCTTACAAGTTTTCTGAAAGACATTACATCTTCAACAGGCAAAACATTCTAAGTATTAACAATTCTCTATGGGAAGAAAAAATTGTGAATATGGAAACGTAAACCAAATTTCTATAATTTGTACTATGACCATACAAAATACCATCATGAGAAGAACATTTCAGTCATGTGTCAATTTATAAACTTAAACTAAGTCAAAAATCAGTCTCTAAAGATTGTAATCCAAGAATTCTTAAACACTCCTCAAAGTATTCCCCTCATGCCTTCCATTTTCCAATATCCATCTGACTCACTGTTTAAACATTTTGAATGATGCCGAGCTGCTTCACTTACCGCATATAAAAGGATTGAACTCTCAGAAAGAGTTAGGGTTCTTTATTCGAAGTTAATCACTCTTTCAGTGGTGCTGTGGGCTTTAATTACAATTAAACAAAATTTCTGACAATGGAAATTAAATTTTGCAAGTGTGAAATCTCATTCCTACAGCTTTCCATCTTTGACAGAGACTAAAATTTTTTGTTGTTTTATCTTCTGTCCCTCAATCCAATCTTTCTTCACCTCCCATTTCCTGTTCTACACTTGGTTTGACACAGTATTCAATATTCCAATTTACATTTCCTAGTTTAAATCGTGCACTTCTCACCACCAATCCTTCAATCTGACTGCTTAAGATATTGTTGCTTCCCTGCCTTTATAACCACCCCCAACTGCCCCACCACCCACAGAGAGGGTGCAATGACTTTGGACGTTACATTGATTGCAACTTGCCAAAACATAAAATGTTAATGGGCAAGTTCAAATGTTAAACAGCCATCCATTTACATCTTGCAGTAAAATCTCACTCAATATCATTTACATTATAACATAGCTTACCTTCATAGAGGTCCTTCTTTTCATGCTCTGAAAGGACAAGGTATTAAGGGTGCCATTCTAACATCCGGGACAGAGTTTGAAGGAAGTTCTTTGACATGAACACTGGGATCTTTACAGATAGTCACAAATTGGCACTAGACAGCTTTTTACTTTGAAAATATTTCTCTGTAACACTTCTTCTCTGACAATTTTGAAAACTGATTTTTAAAATCATAAGTGTGAGAATTCCGTACCAAATCCTTTCAAGTGAGAGTTGCTATGGAAACCAGCATCCTCTGGTTTGAGCATATACATTCAAAGCAATTCTTCTAAACTGTTTTTCTTTTGAAAATGTCACTCCTGATCAGGCACAAATGTTGCAATGATTTATAAATAGTTAAGCCAGGACCAGAAAATAAGAAAATTTTCTTCTCTCTATCAAAAGCCAGCAAGTCAAGAACTGATCAAAACTTAAGTTATGCTTTAGAACGTACTCATAATACTAAAGTCAGTGAATAAAACAATGATTTACTGATTCACCTTAAGTATTTATATCAATTTAATGCTGGCTCACCCTATGACTTAGTGGGTAAAGGCTGCTCTACTAATTAATTATATAGGACCTGCTCCTCTCGTTGGTCTGTGTGAATTCAACTGATCCCAGGAGACGGCATCCTCATGAGGACTTTAAAATCCCAAGTTTGTGAACAGGGGTTGGGGGAGGTGATAAATCTTATGCAATTGCCTATGCAGACAGACCTGTGTGTGAATGTCAGTGAGGACAAGTCTGAGCTTGGATGTACTGTCCTTCATGGTAGAATGACCAGCTGACAATCACTTGTCCAAACTCCCACGAGGAATGGTTAATACCTTAAAAATAGCAGAGGGCACAGTGCTGATGGGGTCATTTTACCCCAGCAATAATGTGCATGGCAGGAGAGGAGAGAAGAACATACTGTTGATAAGTAATTACATCATTTCAACACCTTCACACAGAGAGACAGAGAGAGAAAAGTTTCATAATGTGCACATAGTTATTGGCTTGAATACAAATGAAAGGAAGTGAAATGTAAGGTTTCACAAATTAAGAGCTTGTATACAAAAGAAGCCTTTCATAATTGAAAATAAGGGAAGAGTTGCTGTATTTAATTTTTTGGGCTCAACAGGCTTACTGATAAGATAGAAGCCCATGGAATGAAGGAAAAAGTAGTGGTATGCATACAAAATTGGTGCAGTGTGACAGGAAACCAAGCATGGGTGATTTTCAGACAGAAGACTATTTACAATGGGGTTTTCGAAGTGTTACTTTTGGGTATATTGCTTTGTAAAATTCCTATAAAGCACCTATACTCAGATATAGAATCAGCAGCATAAATTTAGCAGATGATATGAAATTGGCAAAGCTGTGCTGACTATGGCAGTAAGCTTCAGGATGATAATAAGAAGAATAATTAAAGGGTAGAGCCATGGCATAGAATCATAGGAATTGGGAGGTGATGGCCTAGTGGTATAATCACTAGACTATTATTCCAGAAACTCAGCTAATCTTCTAGGGTTCCAGGTTTGAATCCCACCATGGCAGATGGTAGAGTTTGAATTCAGTAAGAAATATCTGGAATTCAATAAAAAAAAAATCTGGAATTAAGAATCAACTGATGAAACCATTGCTGATGATTAGAAAAACCCATCAGATTCACTAATGCCCTTTAGGGAAGGAAATTGGCTGTCTGTACCTGGTCTGATCCACATATGACTCCACAGCTACAAAAATGGGGTCGACTCTCAACTGCCTTTGGGAAATCAGGGATGGACAATAAATGCTGGTCAGCTAGTGACACCCATGCTGCAAAAATGATTTTTTAAAAATTAGGAGCAGGAGGCAGCAATTTAGCCCTTTGAGCTTACTCCATTGTTCAACTGGATCATAGTTGATCGCTTCATGGTCTCAAATCCACCTCCCCACCTCTTTCCCATACCCCTTTAATCTCTGTTTTTTTTTAAAATCAGAAACATATCTATCGCCTACTTGAAACCAATGATTCAGAGTTTACCACGCTATGGGGCAGTGTTCAGCAAAGTGTGGGTGAGCAAACATCAACAATACTCCTCTTCTAACTCAATTATTTCAGATTTTTAATTAAAAAATATTTTTCATATGCTCAAAATGATTGAGCTAGAACAGTAATGTTATCATTGATTTTACTAAGCCAGAAGTGTTCGTGAGATAAGAACAGCAACAAATGAGATAGAAATTCAAAAAGTGGCTGGAATAGATGAGAGTAGATTAAAAACATAATATCAAGTGTTTACTAAGCTGTGCAAATATATTTACTAATCCAGAAAATGACTAGAGACGTCATGCAGATAATAATGATCACCCTAAGAAAGAAGCCAAAGGCATGCCAACGTTGTAACTTTCATACAGTTAGACTATCCATGCATGGAAAGTTGTGTTAAGAATTGTAACAAACTGAGTGGGTGAGAAGGCACAGAACTACATCAGAGATAACCAGTTTGGATTCAGGGGATGAGAGAAGCAACTGACATTGTCAGATTAATGAGGGAACACAAAAGAGTGACGAATAAGTTTGTCTGTGAATTTTGAAGCGCCTTGAATTGGGGTGACTGGATTGACACGTGCTAACAGACACTGGAGCATACTGGAGAGATAGACAACTCAAGGGGAAGGGGGAGGGAGAGAGAGAAAGAGAGGGAGAGGGAGAGGAGGCTCATAAGAAATCTGTATTTGGGGACAAACAGCATCAGTGAGAACAGGCAACAGGAACTATGTGTAATCGGAAGAGGGGCTCGACAAGGGTGTTCTCATCAGTTCTCTTCAATGATTAAAGAAACGTTTGAAGACACTGAATCTGTCATTCAGACACTGGGGGGTAGCGGGGCAATGATAACATCAATTACAGTTGCAGATGACAAAGCACTCACAGCAAACACAGAATTCTTACGAACTGTGGAACAAAAATGAACATTGGCAAAACCAAAGTGATGCATCTCACAAAATCACCAAGAACCATTCACATTCTCATTTCAAGAGAACTACAACATGTGCAAAAATTCACCTATTTTGGAAGCATAATATCTGCAAATAGAAGATGCAACAAACAAATTAAGATAAGGATCACAAAGGGAAAGATTGCATTTAATAAAAGGAGAGAGCCGCCAACTAGAAAGCTGGATAAAACAACTCAATGTAGTAACGCTCTCTGAAATGGCCACTCGGTTGAACCCAACCGCTACAAATAAAACAAAAAAGGAATGAAATCAGATAGACCACCCGACATTAACCTAGGCAATGGAAACACCAATGGTAAACCCAACCATATCAATTCTGCATCACCTCCTTACTAACTACAGGGGGCTTTTGGGAGAGATGTCTCACGTACAGTCAAACCACAGCCTGACACAGTCATAACCACGGAATTATACCTTACAGATAACGTCCTAGACATCAGCACTACCATTCCTGGGTATGTCTGGAACAACTGGCAGAGGCAGCGGCATTGCTAAACATCAACCCCATGAAATCTCATAGCACCAGATCAAATATGGCAAGGAAACCTCCTACTAATTACCATGTACCATCTTCCATCAGCTGACATGGAGGATGGCAAAGGCACACAATGTACTCTGAGCGGGGGCATCAATATCAAGAATGGCTAGGTCGTACCATTACAATCCGAGCTGGCCAGGTCCTAAAGGACATAGCTGTTAGACTGGATCTGCAGCAGGTGGTAAGGAAACCAACAAGAGAGAAAAGCATATGTAACCTCATCCTCGCCAACCTGTCTGCCGCAGCTACATTTGGCCAATGACAAGCTGGGTAGGAGTGACTACCATACATTCTTGTGGAAATAAAATCTCGTCTTCACATTGAGGATACACACCATTATACTATGTGGCATTACAGCCGTGCTAAATGGATAGACTTCGAACAGATCTAGTGACTCAAAACTGAGCACCCGTAAGGTGCTGTGGGTCATCAGCAGCAGCAGAATTGTACTCAACAACAATCTGTAACCTCATGACTCAACATACCTGTGGGCAGCATAGCAGCACACTGGTTAGCAGTGCTGCTTCACAGCACCAAGGGCCAGGGTTCGATTCCCAGCTTGGGTTATTGTCTGTGCACATTCTCCCCGTGTCTGCGTGGGTTTGCTCTGGGTGCTCCAACTTCCTCCCAGTCTGAAAGATGTGTTGCTTAGGTGCATTGGACACGCTAAATTCTTTCTCAGTGTACCCAAGCAGGTGCAGGAGTGTGGCTACAGGGGATTTTCACAATAATTTCATTTGTGACACTACTTGTGACACTAATAAATATACTAAAAAAAACTATCCCCCAGTCTACCACTATCACAAAGTCAAGGAATCAACCTTGGTTCAATAAAGAATGCAGGAGAGCATGTTAGAGCAATACTTGGCATGCCTAAAAATCAGTGTAAACCTAGTGAAGCTACAACACGAGACTACTTCTTTGCTAAAAAGCTAAGTAGCAAGCAATAGACAGAGCTAAGCAATTTTTTAAGTAATGGATCAGACCTAAGCTCTGCAGTCTTGCCACATCTGCTGTGAATGATAGTGAACAATTAAACAACTTACTCCAGAGATATACCCATTCTCAATGATGGAGGAGCCCAATACACTTGTGTAAAAGATAAGGCTGAAGAATTTACAGCAATCTTCAGCCTGAAGTGCTGAGTGGATAATCCATGTCAGCGTCCTCTGCGGGTCCCCAGCATCACAGATATCAGTCTTCAGCCTAATCAATTCACTCAAGGAATGCTGGAAGGCATTATACATTGCAAAGACCTGAAATATTCTGAAGAGCTGTAATCCAGAACTTGTTGCGCCCTTAACCAAGCTGTTCCAGTTTGGCTACAATACTGGTATCTACCCGGCAATGTACAAAGCTGCCAAGATATTTCCTACACACAAGAAACAGGACAAATACCAGTCTATTTTCAACCACTGGTAAACTGATGGAAGAGTCATCACAGTGTTATCAAGTGGCACTTTCCCAGCAATAACCTACTCATGAACACAGAGTTTGGGTTCTGTCAGGATCACTCAGCTCCTCACCTCATTACAGCCTTGGTTCAAACATGGACAAAAATGCTCAATGTCAAAGGTGAGGTGAGAGTGACTGCCCTTAACATCAAGGCAGCATCTGACTGAGTATGACATCAATGAGGCCTGGCAAAACTGGAGTCAATGGGAATCAGGAGGAAAACTCTTCACTGGCTGGTGTCATATCTGGCACAAAGAAAGATGGCTGTGGTGGTTGGAGGACAATTAGCTCAGTTCCAGGACATCGCTGCAGGATTTCCTCAGGTTACTGTTCTAGGCTCAACCATCTTCAGCTGCTTCATCAGTGATATGATGGGGGGGAATAAATCAAAATTGGGGATAACGTTCAGCACCATTTTCAACTCCTCAGAATCTGAAGGAGTCCATATCGAAAAGCTGCAATACCTGGATAATATCCAGGCTTGGGTTGACAAGGGCCACACAAGCACCAGGCAGTGACCATCTTCAACAAGAGAAGTATCTAACCATCATCCCTTGAAGCTCAATGGCACTACCATTGCTGAATACCTCACTACCAACATTCTGAAGGTTACCACTGACCAGAAATTGAACTAGACCCAACCATATACATACTGTGGCTACCAGAGCAGGTCAAAAGTCATGAACCCTGCTGCATGTAACTCACCTCTTGACTCCTCAAAGTACGTCCACCATCTACAAGGCACACAAATCAGGAGTGTGATAGAATACTCTTCACTTGCTTGGATGAATATAGCTCAAACATCATGCAAGAAGTTCAACATCATCCAGGACAAACCAGCTTGTTTGATTGCTATCCCTCAAAAAACATTCAATCACTCCATCACTGACAAACAGTGACAGCAATGCATACCATCTATGAGAAGCACTGCAGGAACTCACCAAGATTCCTCAGGCAGCACCTTGTCACCCATGACCAGTATCATCTAGAAGCAATACTTAGGAATCTGGTGGGAACCACCACCTGAAGGTTCCCCTTCAAGTCACTCGCTATCTGGACTTAGAAATATATTGCCATTCCTTCACTATCACTGGTTCAAAATCCTGGGACTCATTTTCAAACTACATTGTGGGTGTACCTACGCCTTATGGACTGCAGCATATCAAGGCAGCAGCTCACCACCACCTTCTGAAGGGCATTTAAGGGTGAGCAATAAACGTTGGCCTAGTCAGTGATGCCTGTCCACCCGTAAATGGATTTTTTAAAAAAAACAGCAACTCGTAAATGTCTCGATTTGGAATTTTTTTTATAGATGAGAGAAATTTGCATCAGGAAACTGAGCTTGTAAGAGACATTATAGCGGGAAGGTTGCAGGGAAAAGGTGAAGAGGAAGGAAAAAGAAGGCATCAATATCAGATGGCTTGAAAACTGAAGGAAGTTATTGAAAAATGAGAAGACTCACACAAGTTGGAGACACATGGAGAAAACTTTGAACCAAGGACTTGACTTCAGACAGAGCACATATGACGAAGAAATGAACAGGGAAACTCTGGGTGCGTATAGACAGAAACAGGAGGAGCATATTGACAAAGTGGCTGAAAATCCACACACTTCAGGTGTAGAGGAACAGATCATGCAGGTGGCACGTGTGGAGCAGTGGTTATCACTGCTGTCTCACCATGCGAGGGATCTGTTTTCGATTCCAGCCTTGGCTGGCTGACTGTGCGGAGTCTGTACCATTTCCCCAGGTCTGCATGGGTTTCCTCTGGGTGCTTTGGTTTCCTCCCACAGTCCAAAGATGTGCTGGTTATTTTGATTGGCCGTGCTAAATTGCCACTTAGTGTCAGAGGGATTAGTAGGATAAATAAGTTGAGTTCTGGTGATTGTTGGTACAGACTCAATGGATCGAACGGACTCTTTCTGTACTGTAGGGATTCTATGTTAGAACGTGATAAATCAATGGTTAAGGCTCAGCTGGTACATTTTGTCTAATTCTGGCTACCGCACATCAGGAAAGATGTAAGCCTTAGAAATGTAATAGAGTAGGTTTACCTGGAAGTTACCAGGGATGAGGAACAGTTGAAAAACTCAGTTTAATTCTCTTGGAATAGAGAGGGTTAAGTGGTAACATAGGAGAGGTTTTCAAGATGCTGAGTGGTTTTGATTGAGCAGATGGAGAATAATGACTCCTTCTTGTCAGTAAGTAAATAATTAGAGGTCAGAGAATCAAGATAACTGGCCAAGGAGAGATGAGAATATTTTTCATTCCGAATTGTTGTGACATACAAGATCATAATAAGACCATATGAAATAGGAACAGGAATAGACTGTTCAACTGCTTGAGCCCGTTCCATTATTTAATCCAACCATGGCTGATTTAACACACACTAAGCCCATTTTCCTGCCTTCTCTCTGTCATACTTAATTCCCATACTGATTAAAGACTTACGTATCTCAATCTTAAAAATGTTCAAGAAGTCAGCCTCCATAGCTTCCTGGGATAAAGGATTCCAAAGATTCATCACTCTGAGAAAAAACTCTTCCTAAAATCCATCTTAACTCAATACCCCCTTATGTTGCAACTGTGCCCTCTAATCCTATATTCTTTCATGAGTGGATATAACTTCCCAAAATTTACTCTAACCCCTTGAGAATCTTACATGTTTTAATCATACCACCACTCATTCTGCCAAACCTCAAACAGTATAGACCCAACCTGTTTAATCTTTCCTCTATACCCAGATCATCCTAATAAACCTCTTCTGTATTGCCTGTGGAAATGTTTCCTCTGGAACGCTGTGCCAGAAAGGTAGCAGAAACTGAATCCATAAATAGTTTTAACAAGGGAGTTGGACAAGTACTTGAAGATGTAAAACACATGCAGGTTCAAAAGGCTTGATTGCTCTTTCAACGAACCAGCACAATAGGTCAAACTATCTCCCCTTGTGCTACAAGTTTTTGTGATTCTGTGCTGTTCTTGGAATTCAAAGAGGAGGATCAATTTGCAACTACTGATTAGTGCAGCAGGCTCAGCGATATACAGATATCCCTTCAATCTTCACATAATATCATTTTAATCTTCATAATTAATTTACTTTATACAATTAATTTATTATGGATTAAATTGTGACGAGTCCAAGAACTTGGCACCATAAATGAAAGATGAATACCAAAAACATTCCCTTGGGAAATGCAACACAAGAATTTAACAGGCCACAAACAAGAGCAATTACCTTTAGATGCATATATGTGTGATTGCATGGCAACCTTAAAGGGGCTGCACAGTGCAACAAATGGGTTACATATAGTGAAGGAGAACTAATGGCAATTTTACACACCAATAAATCCAATAAGGGATTCAGGAGAAGTAAGAATGGGTTGAATATGGAATTCGCAATCACAAGGAGAAACTTAGACGATTAGTATATAGGCACTGAGTGGAAAGCTAAACAAGTTCACAAGGCAGAAGAGAATTGCACAATTTGTTGATAGAATGAGATGAAGTCAGGTGGGAGGAAGATCATGTGGCGCATTAACACCCGCATAGACCAGCTGGACCACATGGCATGTCTCTGTGCTGTAATTACTATGTACGTTGAGTAAGTGGAAACTGGGTGGGATTAATGGTGCGCCATGGTCCTCTGTGGATGTGTTCCAGTGCAGCTGGATTCCGCGAGAGTCCTAATCACGCTGTCATTGTGTGATGTTGGTTTATAATAGTTAGGATTTGAACACACTCTTTGAATGAGGTTTCAGAGAAAAACAGCTCCAATAATTAGAATGTGATATAATAATATCTCTAATGCACCAAAAATACTCCCCAAGTCATTTTGAATGGCGTTAGTAGTAAAAATCTGACAACTGCAGCCAAAGAAAAAATACCAAGCACAATATATTAATTCCCAGCTATCCTGTGCTGAAGTGAATACTGAAAGTTTCTGTCAGGAAGAAATGGAAATGGTTCAACCCATCTCAACACCCACACTTTCGTTAGGCAGTAACATTCTAGTACTTTGAAATAATTGTCCTGGTAAATAAATATTGGAATCCCCAATTGTACTAACAGGATCACAAATTTGATCCTCAGTCTGTGCTAAATTGCTTGATCACAGTAAACATGAAGATGTCATAACTGATCAAAGACTGTCAGCTACCCATTGGGAAGGCTGAAGAGTTGCCTTTAATTCCCACCACCAACTTTATCCTTTCCCTTCCATGTTAACTGAGGCTAGCTTCGACAGTTTGCAGTCTTGTGTATTTGATTCCAAGATGAGAGTCTGAGATGTGTCATCACCAAACCCACCAGCTAAACACTCCTGACCATGTCCACTTTGCGTCATCTTTGCTGAAACCATTGTCCATGTTTTTGCTACTTGTGAACTTGACTATTCTAAATATTCTTCTGCCAGACTTCCCATCTTCAACCCTTTTACATTTAATTCATTCATGAGATGGGCATCACTGGCAACACCAGGATTTCTTGCCCATTCCTCAATGTCCTTGAGGTGGTAGTGAGTCAGTGCTAACATCTGTGGGGAGAAAATTTTCCATGGAACTGCTGGGGAAGAAATTCCAAGATTTTGGTCCAGAGACAATGAAGGAATGGCAATATCTTTTCAACTTAGGATGGTGCATGCCAGGGAACTTGCAGATGCATCTAACTGCTGTTCTCATCCTTTTTGACGGTAGTGGTTGCTGGTTTGGAAGGTGCTGTTGAAGGAGCCTTATTGAATTACTGTAGCGGTAGATGCTGTAGGCATGATATGCCACAGGAGGAGGGACTGAACGTTGAAGGTGCTGGTTGGACTATCAATTGAGTTGCTTTGTTCTGCATGGTGTTGAGCTTTGAATGTCGTTATGGAAAGTATCCTAGACTTGACTAGATGGTGGAAAGGTTTTGGGAAATCATGTGTTGAAACACCTAAATTTCTGATCCACTCATCTAGTTATGATATGTGTGTGTCAGTTAACTTTCTAGTCAATGGTGACCAATTGTTGATGCTTGGTGGTTCATCAATAGTAATGCCATTTAATGTTGAAGCGTAGATGAGGTGGGGGAAAGGGAGGGGGGGGGATGATTAGACTTTCCTTTGCTGGAGATGATCATGTCTGGCTGGCACTTGTGGCATACAAATGTTACTCGTCACTTAGCAATCTGACCCTAACATTGTATTAAATTTTGCTGTATTCAGGCAAGGACTGCTTTGTCCTCTGAAGGGTTGTAAAATGAATTGTGCAATATAAAGATCAGCTAACATCCTAACTTCTAAACTTATGGCGGAGAGATAGTCATTGATAAAGCAGTTGGAGGCACTTTGGCCAGGAGTTGAAGCTCACTGGTCCTTCTAATAAAAAAATAGTTTCTTTAGTTAATTAAATGAAAGTTCCTGGCTGCTGTCCTGAGATTTGAACACGTGCTTCCAGATCATTAGTCCAGGTTACTAATCCAAAGAATAGCCCTTTATGCTATCAGACCCTTCCATAAACACGTACTCAGACAAAGCTCTGTCACTTCCAACTCATATCAAATCTCCTTCACCTAATACTCCTAAGCTCCCAAACTATCAACACTTTAATTTTAAAATTCTCATTGTCATTTTCAAATCTCTCCATGGACTCATACCTCCCCATCTCCTATTCTATCCACCCTCAGAAATCTCAGTGCCTTTTCCATTTTAATCTCTTGCTCGTATGCTATTTTAGACGTTCCACTTTAAGTAGCCATGATTTCATTTGCTTGTGTTGTTAAGCTCTGGAATTTCCTCCTTAGTATCTCTGTTTTTCTCTCCTCCTTTAAAACTCTCTAACTATCTCTTTTATCATCTGTCGTGATGCTGCTTCATTGAGCTCAGTTCCCAATTTTGTTTGATAATGTTCCTGTCTTGGGAGATTGTACATATAAGGTGCCACTATTTGTGTGAAGTTGGCATGCTCCCCCTATGTTTGCATGAGTTTCCTCCTGGTGTTCCAGTTTTCACATACAGCCCGAAAGATGTGTGGGTTAGGTAGATTGGTCATCCTAAGTTGCCCTTTAGTGTCCAAAAATGTGTCGATTAGAAAGTTAGTGGGATAAATGTGTGGGATTATGGGGATAAGGCAGGAGGTGGGCCTCGGTAAAATGCTCCATTGGAGAGCTGGTGCAGACTCAATGGGCTGAATTGGCTTCCTTCTGCACTGTAAGGATTCCATGATTAGATAGCTGTTGTTGTAATAAAAAAGCATTAACATTTCTCACAGGTTTCTGTCAAATTCACTGATCCCATCTTCACCTCAACTCTTAGACTGCATGAAGAGTTTTTCTTCCTATGTATTAATTTTAATATTAAAATTGGTACATTCTGCCATAATCAAACTTAAATTTCTTGCCACTAAATCACCTTCATATAATATGGTGAAAAATAAAATTACATAGTGTTATAGTTCAATTGCTTGTGTATCAAACTATGACTGATGTGAATATTCATTTTCCAAATTAAGTCCTTTTTACACAGAGCACAGCAATTTGAAGAACTTGACAGAATAGTGAATA
Organism: Sphyrna mokarran; assembly: GCA_024679065.1. NCBI lineage: Eukaryota > Metazoa > Chordata > Chondrichthyes > Carcharhiniformes > Carcharhinidae > Sphyrna > Sphyrna mokarran. Next base: position 41,136,457 of record JAGIQG010000022.1, read on the forward strand.
TAAGACTAGTTTTGCACAGTGCTGCCTAATTAAATTATAATCCCATGACATGCGTACTGTAAAAATAAAGAACATTCATAAAGTCTGGCTCTGCAGTTTGTTTGACAAGTCCCATTAAGTATTCAGTATTACATGCAAAATTATATAATTAAAGGTTGACATTTTTGCCTCAGCCCATCAGGTTCAACCGGACTGATTTTTAATGTCTTCCAGAAGCGCAAAGCAGTAATTAAAATGCATTGCAAAGTATGTTCCCCTACGCACAGTTACTGTTGACGTTTAACTTCAAGTAAACTTGATTTGCTCATACATTAATCCAGTTAGAATAGAGCTGAGAGAATGCTAATTTCTATCTGGAAAATTATAAGTATAAATTCCAGGGATCCCTCTTTTGCAATATGTACTCATTCATGCAAACGACAGATATTAGTAGTGAAGGTTGATGTGGCTTGCTGTATTTTGGACAAATGTAAGAGAACAAACTCTTACCACATGTGCAACTAATCTAATTGGCTTGAATAGGGGATCTCGTTGTGTCCTATTTAGTGCACTGTTAACTGATCTCTCCAGCTTAAAAATGGATGCTTGTAAATTGCCAGATTTGAGAGCTGATAACGGTTTGGCAAGGGCAAAGGGACATCTGGGACCTTGCTGAGTAACTGGACCAACTTGACTACTGAGATGTAGGGACTGGAAAAGAAACAAATGATAGAGCAAATAGGAATTGAGTCAGGTACAGAAAAAGTGAAGAGAGGGAAAGAAAGATTGGGTTGAGAAAATGGTAAAAAGAGATGGAAAAAAAAATGTTTCTTAAATAAAAGTTCTGAATTTACTATCGAAGTAACGAGTTTAAGTAGTTCCCTGTCTGGGCTGGAGAGATTGGCAAATTCTAGTTCAAATTTAGTTTGAGTGTAATGTGCATATTCACTAAGTTCTTAAAAGGAAAGTTGAGAGTGAGTTGCTGTTTTCATGCGTCTAACAGTGGAGTGGGTAAAATCATCCAGCAATTTGAAGATTCACAATTCACATGATATTTCTTCCTTACAAGTTTTTGAATCAACACACAAATAAGTAACATTAAACTTTCTGATAACTTGACGACAAATTTTGGAGTATGAAGTGGCACAATTTCTTTTGAGAGTCTGGAATTAAATTTGGTCTCAAATTCATATCAATTTTCGGTGCTCTAATTATTTTATCCACAAAGCTGTGAAATAATCCCTTTGAGTACTGAAAATTTAGGTCTGATCTAATTTGGGTACAGAAATTAAAACACTTTAATAGGATAGATTTGTGAGACTGTTTTGTCTGATTAGGCAATCAAGAATAAGGAGTCATAACCTTAAAACAAAAGCTTGACCATTCATTGGTTGCATTTGTACGATTACATAAGATACATAGCACAGAAACAGGCCATTTGGCCCAACCACTCTATAGCAATGTTTAGCTCAAGCCTGCTCCCATTCTTCCTCATCGAACTTCGTCAGCAAAACCCCCCATCCTCTCTTGTTCCTATTTATTTAACATTCGCATAAATGCATATATACTGTTCGCCTTGACTACCCCTGACAGTAGTGGGTTTCCACATTTTCACTACGAAGTTCTTCTCATTTTCCCATTGGTTTTCTTGGGGACTAGTGGTGGCCTCTATTTATACCACAAGTGGAAATATTCTCTGTGTTGATACTGTCAAAAACTTTCATAATTCTAAAAGCTTCCACTAGGTCCGTCTTCAGCCTTCTCGTTCCACGAGAAAGTGACCCAGCCTGTTCACCCTTTCCTTAGGGTCATAGTTCCGGTATCACAGTTGTATGTATTTTGTGCATCCTTACATGTGAAACAATTCTGGTATAACATGATGACCAAAATTGCTCTCAGTATCCAAGTTTTGTCTAATCAAGCTTCAATGCAAGTTTAGCATAACTCTTCTACTTTTCCATTCTATCCTTTCAGAAATAAACCCGAGTACTCAATTTGCTTTTTTTTTTAAGGGCTTTATTAACCTGCCTTGTTATATTTCATGATCCTACATTCCTATGCTCCACTACCCCTGTTAGATCCTTCCTACCTAAAAGTAATACTTACCAGAGCTGAAATTCATTTGACTATGGCATGTTAAGAAGTACCTTTTTCCACAAAGTTGTGGTAAACTGGAACTCTATACCTATAAAAAGCTGTGAACGCGGAGAGTCGACTAAAATCTTCAAAACTAAGGTTGATATATTTTTGTTGCGGAACAGTAATATGAAATATGGAAACAAGGCAGAAAAATGGAATCAACATATAAAAGAGCATGATCTAACTGAATGATAGAACAAGCTTAATGGGCTGTTAACTCCTGTTCCCTCCCAAGTAATCAAATCAAATGGAGGGAACCACAGTAAATCTATATTGCTTGTTGGGCTAGTAACAATCCCTGATGAGGATAATGTGTTTGGATTTTTCTTGTTAACTAATGAAGTGAACAATTTGTTCTAGACTGTGGGATTATTCCAAGAGAACAAAAAACCATCTAGCCAGTATCAAACATGGAAATTACCATCTAGTTCAATGGTTCATAACCTTTCATATGTCACTGCACACTTGATATCTCCAAAAAATTTTGAAGTACACCTATTTTCTCTGAACTGCCATCTAACAAAATATGTTTTTACCTCTAAAACCTCCAAAATACAAGTCCAGCCATCATCTAATACAATTTTCATTACTTTGAGAAGTTTACAATGAAAGCCTTATCACAAGATGCACGACAAGTACATATCTTGAGCCCTCATCACTCTGCTCCTTGCAGCCCATTCTCTAATCAACAGTGAAGTTAGTGTGAAAATTTCCTTGTGGCCACACTTCGGCGCCTGTTCAGGTACACTGAAGGAGAATTTAACATGGCCAATGCACCAAATTAGCACATCTTTCTGATTATGGAAGGAAACTGCAGCATCCAGAGGAAACCCACACAGAGAGAATGTGCAGACTACACACAGTCAGCAGCCCAAGCCGGGAATCAAACCCAGGTCCCTGGTGCTGTGAGGCAGCAGTGCTAACCACTGTGCTGCCTATTGGAGTCTATTGGAGATTTTTTAGCTTCATTGGTTCCTGTTTTTTTACCTCTTTCATTTTTCCATACTGGTAACTTTGTTTCTAACTTCTTCCTGTCTTATTTTGACCTTGCCCTGTCTCCCTCACTTCTCAGGTCCTTTTTGAGTTTTCACTATTTGCCTTCAGTCTCAAGTCTCGTTGGTCATGTGCATGGGTCTGACCAACATAAAAAAAATCTATCTCGCACAGCTCTTTCCCAGCCGGTGCTGGAGACCTGGGGTTTGAGAGATATTGGAAATACTGACCACAGAGCTGAAGACGAAAGTTAATTTTAATTACTTGAGTTCTGAATCTTTTCCTGGCACACTCAGCTCATCAGTTAGCAAGTACTTCATCAAAGATAGCTTTACAATCCGTACATTTCTTTTTGTAGCATTTAATGCTGGGTGGTATACTGTGTGTTTGGCTCCATTCTCATTCAGAAATATTTCAAAGTCTTCCGACATAAACTGTAGACCATTATCTGACACCAACACTTCTGACAAGCCATAAACTGCAAGTCAATTTCTCAAAACCTTAACAGTTTGCGGCACTTGTGGTATTTGGCATAGACTCAATATTTAACCATTTACCATAGCTATTGGCAATGATATGGCAGTCTCAAGAAACAAAAGTAAATAAGCAGTTTTAATTAATACATATTTGTATTTTGGGTATTAGAAATAATTCAAGTTTCTGCTTAACGTGTGTGCTCGTCAATGGTTGAAACTTCAATTAGTTCATGTGAACCAAACGTCCTGCATGTCTGTGAGTTTTGGTTTCATTTTAAATTGTGCTTGCATTGTACTTATAGGATTTACAAGAGCAGAGATTTCACAGCTCCAGTTTAAAAACAGCTGAAAGGTGCAGACCTGATGATTTTGGCTAGCAAGAGGCCAGACATCTGAAGTAATCCTAAGGTCAGTGACACCTTAATAGAATCTGTTAAGCAGTGGTGTTCTATTGGCACTGCTGGCTTCCTGAGGAATCATGCAGAAGCTTGATTGCATCTTAGGGCAATCCAAGGGAAAAGGATACTGAAGGAGATTGAAATTCTGGCAGTGGATTATTTGTAGAGGCATCCAGCAGAAAATGTTGTTTGGGAACAGATGCTAAGGCACTTTTTTTTTTAGAAAAAGAGAGTACAGTTTTGAAACGCTCTTGGGAAAGTCAGAGATCCAGTGAGACCAGGTGGTTGATGGTGTGATAATTATCTGGAGGGGGCTGATGAGAAATCCATAAAAGTTATGCTGGCGGGAGTTTACCACTTGGTTCAGATGTGGTGTATCTGACCACAGTTGGCCTGATGGTTTACAGGGACTGTGTACTTATCGAGAACAATATGGTATAAGATATATTTTGTAACTTGCGTGTTACCAGTAAAAATTTACGTACATCTGTGAGGATATAGGTGGGGTGAAGAAATATTATAGCCAAACGTTTTGCGTTTAATAAATATTTTATTCTTTTGTTAAAAGTTAATTGGCAGTCCTGCAACTTATTCATGTCTCTTAACAAAAAGTTAAATTTATGGTCTATTGAACCAGCGTTCAATTGTGGGACCTGACCATCCAGTAATAACATCCAGGACTGTAACTGTATTCTTTCCCTTCCATTCCAAAAGATGTGATATGTTTGTTCCCATGGTTTTCTCGAGTTTGACTATAGAATGAAAGGAACCTTGGTTGGATCATTTCTCATTGAGACATGCTGCAATTTTTTGCCAATTCTTCAATGTCTCTATCTACCTTTGGATATCAAAAATTGCTTCTTACTATTATTCACATATGATGTACTGCTGTATGCTCTTGATGAGGTTCCTCTAACAATCTCTCTCTAAACCGGAATAATGATTCATAATCCCACAGGAGACATCCTTGATCTATAGTCGGTTAATTTCTGTGTGTTCAATTTGTCATCACCACATCTTAGGTTAGTCATTCATAACATAATTGAACACTTTCTTGAGCAAAACTTCCTTGCAAGTTTCTTCACTCATTTCTCTAGCAGGCATAGGCATGTCATTTATGTGTATAAAATAATTCCTGGATAATTCAGTCACTAAAAATGAATCTGGCTTCACTGGAAATTCTGAAAAGAGCCCAAATATGCATGATCTGTTGACATATGCTATTTAATATATTTTATTAATAGTTAGTTTAATAGTTTTGGTTCTTCACGATTAAAATTCATTTTGTGCTCTCTTAGCACTTTCTCAATGACAGACCGAGTCCTATGAATCTCAGCTCTAAATCACTTGGCTCAGTTCAACTGTATTTTCATAAGCCAATCTGTTTCCATTAGAGTGATTGTATTCACTCCTGCCGCTACCAATGGCAGGTAATAAAATGTATCATTATATTTCACTCTAGCGCTAACTTTGCCGAACACTGAAATACTGTTATTGAAATAACTTGTCAGTTTCACACCAGGAAATGGGACTTAGGGACTGCTTGGATTCTCCAGCTGAGATAACAGATATACTAAAAGTATTAATGATATAAATTGTGAATCTCCAACTTTCAGTTTTACTGTGGACACTGGAATGTCGTCTTCAGCCTTTCTATTCTTTGATGTGTTTTTCATGTTCTCTGCCCAAATATAAATCTTGATCTTCCTGTTTGATATCAACTTCCACATCTATCATATTCAAAGATTTCAGACTTCTGAACTAGTTTGATGTTTATAATCGCTGGCCAATTGTATGGCTATAATCTGAAGCTTTGCCATGTCTTGGACCATTACTGTTTCTTCTACTCCTGCATGCCATCTCAACATGACTGATTTTCCCACAGGCATAGCAATTTGACTGGAAACAGTGACGTTTAAATGCTTGGTGACTACCACGGCAGTGCTAAGATTTAAATTTCTGACTGTATCTGTCAAGTTTGCCTGGATGTTGTGAAACCTAATGGATCTCCTCCTCTGCTGGTTCAGAAAAGGATTTTTTACATTTTGTGACAATCTCTTTCTGTCATTTCCAGGTGCAAGCCTTCTTCTGAGCCAGCTCATTGCCTTGTGGTGGATAGGGTGCCAAACAGGCAGGGTGCCTTGTCTTGGATGGTGTTAAGCTTCTTGAGTTGGAGCTGCATTAAGTCAGGCAAGTGCAGAGTATTCTGTTACCCTCCAGATTTGCGCACAGACTTTGGAGAGTCAGAAGCTGAATTACTCACCACAGAATTCCCAGGCTTTAACCAGATCTTGTAGCTATAGTATTTATATGGTTGGTCGAGTTAATTTTCTAGTAAATGTCCAGAATGTTAAGTGGGGGAATCAGTGATGGTAATGCTGTTGAGCATCAAGGAGTAATGGTTAAATGCTCTCTTGTTGGAGAGACACAAATTAGGGAAGGTTTAGAAAACGTTGGCCCATTCCCACGATGAAATAGGCATTTCCAATCAGCAGATGGAGAAGGTTTTTGTCATCAGTCTGGATTGGACTGAATGAAGACTAAAGACTTGTTTCTTGCCTTGTTGCATTCTCTCAATCTCCTTTTTCTAAAAAGCAAAACCCACAATGAGACAGCAGGTAAACTGCCATAAATTTAATATTGGTTAGCGTTTTACAACAGTTTGCCAGTTAACAGCGAAACAAAAAATGCATTAGATAGAAGGAAAATATAGCAACACACCTACTACACAAGCACAACGACATTCATTACATGCTCACGTGTACTGCAAGATAGGTAATGCAAATGGCTGTTACGTGTGAGTGAGCAACTTTTTTTAATTTCAATTACAATAAAGTGTCCAATGTGAAGTTAAGATCATCCGAGTCTTTTGAAATAAATCTACAATGGACACTTTACACTGTACTGGATTTAAGGCTGGTTAAGCCTCCACATTTATGTACGTTGGATACAAAACTAACAAAGTTCACTCTACAGTGCACTAACATGAGAATTTTTCTTCACCTGAGTAATGAGTATCTCCAACTGACAGAAGCACTTTTCTCATGTACTGATTAAAAGCCTAATTATAAATGTGAACTGATTTTTCGCTCCACTTCTCAAGTTTGGTTTCTTGGCTCAGAAACCAAACTGTAGAAATACCCTTCTCGTGGAAATGAAAGCCCAAGGTTCCTTCTGTGGCTCTGTCTTGGTTATTATTCCAGGAGATGCACAGAAATGCCATTATTAAAAAAATATATTCAGGTGAGCTTTTAACAGACATTCATCCGTTTCCCTTTTTAATCAGTCAGGCAGCTAAGATGTTCCTTTGCATTCACATGAGGCTTTATATTCGAAGAACGCTGCAACCAATTCTAACTCATTTTTCCACTGTGCTGCACCATCTCTGCTACCACCCCCCACTCACATGCTCCTCAAGACATCTCATTCTTACCATTTTTGAACTTAATTCAATACAAATGATTTTCAGCAAAAGTTATCTTTAGTTAAGCTGTACATCATGCATGATGCATGATACATCTGCCACAAACTGCTCATTCGAATCGTAAATTCACTTATTTAAACATTGAGCAATTTTTCTCCAATCGTTAAATTTACTTGAAGAACTTCTCTCACAATTTGGACAACTGGAGACTTCAACTGACCCCAGCATTCAGATAGATAAATTTTGGGCCCCAACACTCAATTTTCACCCAGATGATATTAAACCCTTGACTTCTGTTAATCAATGAAACTCCATACACAATTGGACCTTTTTTCATATCTGGTTCCTTCCTGGAGTTAACTCTTAATATAGAATTAATTTATCATAGAACAGAATGATAATGTTACAGCCCTTCAAATGATGATGCAAATTTATTTTAATTACTGAGTTGTATAAATAACCACGTTGAGGTTCAAAACCTGCCGATATTACATTATTTGCCAATTTTATGTAATGATTAACTGAAAAGAAAATATTCTTCAGGATGTCTGATTTAGACTCATTGTCGTGTAATAACGCACTCCTACATTGCATTTCACTCCAATATCATGGATTGAGGGATTCAAGCATCTTTAACTCATGAACAAGCAAATAGTCCTTTTAATAGACTCTATTCTGTTGACAGAGAAACTTGTTTGGTTTTGAGACAGTGCATACTTAGCATTCACGTAAAATGTTACAACAGTGCAGACAGGCAATACGACACACTGCTTGCTCCTCATTTTACTTGAGGAAAATCCTCAAGACCTGCGCTGTATCCCTGGTTTATTCTGACCTGTTAAGTTAAACTGGGACATTATTATTCGCCTTACTTTAAAAGCGGTACTTGGGAACCCGATGTTTCGATTATGTAGGTAACATAAAGAATGAAGGCAATCTTGACAGACAGACAGAGTCGCTTGCACGCACACGCACTCACGGACACACAGACACATAATATTGTGCAACTTAAGGAGATGAGTTGGAGAAGCCCCTACAGAGAAGCTGTGGTGCCAGCTGTCAATTCTAACCATGGGGACAGCAATCAAATCAACAGTGATGATTAAAGTGTGAAGATGTTTTCAAGTGACAGCTTTGCTAATACTATCAATTGGAAAATGATTCAGTGTTGCCTCCATTAAACCATATTGTGGTCAATCAACTTTTATTGACCTCCTCTCTTTAAGATAGCAGCACTGCAGAACACAACCAAATAAGCCTCTTAGCCACTGTTGCGAAATTGAGTAGAATAAATTGTAGATTGAGAAGTAGAATGTTAGAATCTGAAGTTTGTAAAATTATAAAATGCAAAGAGGAGAAAACATTGCATGGTTCCTTTAAAAGATGCTGCTTTTGCTGTGCTTAGAGAGTTAAAAAATGCCAATACATAAAGAGAGCCAAAAGTGAAACATTTATATCAGAAGACTAAGCAGCAGCTTAAATCAGGTACTTAAATACTAGCAATTTGAGACTGATTTGAATCTGATAATTTTGGCAACCTAGGACCAATCCTATTGTGGGGGATACTGATTTGTCATCACAGGTATAAGAGGGCAATGGGACAATAAGCAGAGAGAGCAACTGGCATCTGCCCAGTTCAAAACTCTCAGCTCAAAGTGCTACCTTAATAGCAAGACACTAAAGAAAGCAGTACCAGATAGAAGAATCAACTAGAAAGTCCAGAATATTCCAGAAGATACCAAAATCTGGTTGTAATTTTGAGAGCGACTAAATTCTATTGTGTTAAGGAATGGGAATAACATTCATCTGAACAGTATTCAATTAGAATTATGTTTTATTTGGTTTGTTAATGGTTTAGTTAACTTGTTCACTGTTATGTCAATAAATTGTTACTTCTTGGCTTTGATTTAACCACTCAAAGTTGCTAAAGAGCAGATCGTATTACTTCACACTCATTTTTACAGACTGTGAGGTGAGGTACTCTTCTTTGAGTGGTTAGGTGTTAGTTCTCAGTGGGGTGGGGGTGAAAATCAACCTCTGCTTCAGAACACTATTTGTTGTTTTTACATCAGTTAGCTTCAGGAATCAAGATAATTGAGACTGCCAAAGTTACTACACGGGACATCCATGGTAATTTGGAGCATCTAGACCACATATATAGTGGAAAGGATGGCCTGCTTCTGAGTCTGAGGATGGCAGATAAATGTATCTCAAACTAAATGAGTCAGGGAAGAAACTTTTAGTCAGGAACTGCAAGATCCTTGGAACCTCATTGAACATATCAAATTAGATCGATTGGGTCTGCAATAAGAGCTCGCAAGTAATTAGTCAGAATGGAAAGTAAAGCAAATATTGTAGTTTTCCATGACAGTAATGCACGTCCAAAAAGACTGAGCAGTCAATATATTTAGTAGTGAATTATTAAGGTCTCAATTGGAAAGTAATGAAGGCTTAATTGGTCATGATTTCCAAATGGGTTATATAAAAGACAGCATAAAGTGATCTGTTAATAAATCAAATGCAAATAGGTCACTGTATCAGCTCCATTTAAAAAAAATACAACTGATCAAATGCATATGAAATAACACTGCAATAAAACAAAACCTTTCCCCCCATCCCATGTTATTGCATTTTTAGAAGTCATCCTTCAGGAAGCGATCAACATGTCCAAAGTTGGGAAAAACCATCTGTTTTCCAGATGCTGCTTTTCAAGATTAGATCCTCATTTGCATGGCTTCGGATTCAATTTTCTCCCCTTCCCTCTGAGAAGAACCCCTTTAAATTATGGATATCCCTCAGTATGTCATTGAGGATTACAATTTAATAGGACCACTGAAGTCACCAAGATGTCCTTATATTTTTAAAATTGTCATGTGATGGAATCTGCGCTTGCAGGACTAGCATGGCAGCGTGAGTTGTCTGCAAAGATAGCTTGTTAAATGTTCTGGTGGGTGCGCAGACTCTGATTTCTTATACTTTTTGAGTGTGATCTGAACTGGAAGGGAGATTGCAACTTATTTTTAGGAAAGCTACAACTAGTTGAAATGAAATAAATGACACAGCCACCTAAACTGAGATGAGCCATGGATCCCTACAGAGCACAAAGAGGGCATTCAGCCCATCGAGTCTGCATTGACTCTCCCAAAGACCATCTCAACCAGACCTTCCCCTTCACCCTATCTCTGTGACCCCACACAATTACCATGGCTAAACCACCAAACTTACACATCTTTTGACATTAAGGAGAAATTTAGCATTGCCAATCCATGTAACCTGAACATCTTTGAATGAACCAGCAATACAGCACAGGCAGGCTGAAGAAAATGAAGGCTATATCCAGGAGCTGACAATATGGTGAGTATTTCCTATTTATCTCAACTAGGGAATTTCAATTGGTTGAAGCAGAACATTTATTTAAGTAATTAAAGCAAAAGAACAGGCAGGACTAGAGACATTTAATTAAAATTAAATCAGTAAAGTGAGTAATTCATTAAGTAACATAAAAATGGCAGGGCAGGTCATGTGTGGCAGCTGCAGAATATAGGAATTAATAGATACTAGTGTGATGCAAGATAAATACCGCTGCAGTTAAGTGCCCATGGCAGAAGGCACTTTGGCTCAGAGCTGTTGAGCTACAGGTCAAGCTGCAACACATCAGGGAGGGGGATATTTACTTGAACAAGCTGCTCCAGGAAGTGGTACACCTTTTATATCAGGATGGTCTAATTTGTTCCATTGTCAGGGATAAGATGTTGCGAATGCAAATGAGGCAAATATGGTGACTACAAAGGTAAAAGTAGAAGAGCTTTAGCCCTTGCAGTTGTCCAACATGACCAAGGTTTTAGCAGCCTGTATCGATAAAAGTTGGGGCTGCAGGATGAATGAACAAACTGACCATGGTGTTGTGGTAGAGGAAAGGTATTTAGGGAGTTAACAGGAATAGTCAGGGGGAACTACACACTTCTCTGCAGCAAACAGCACTAGTTCAGAAGATTGTGTTGCCTTCCTGGTGCCAAGGTTCAGATCATCTGTTCTCGAGTGGAGAGTAACTTGCAACGGACGAAGGAGGATCCAGCTGTCATGGTCCAAACAGGTATCAACATAGGGGCAGCAAACATTGGTAGGAGTTGATTATAGGTGACCAAATGGAAATGACAATATAGGGACAGTACAAATCAGGAAACTAGAGATGCAAGAAAGAAAGGTTACAATAATCATGCGGAACTTCAATCTACATATAGACAGAGGAAAACCAAATTAACATTAATGCTGTGGAGGGCGAATTTCTGGAATGTATACAAGATTATTTTCTAGTACAGTATGTTGAGGCACCAATTAGATCCAGAATGAGAAATGGCCAATTTATAATCTCATTGTCAGGGAATCTCTTGGGAAGATAATATATCATTTTCAAACTTAATGTAAAATTCTATCATTCAATCCAAAACTAGGGTCTTAAATCTGAACAAAGGAAACTCAAAGTAGGAGAGGAAAATTTAATAGTTTGGGAATCTACATTAATCTACATGGCAGACAGGCAATGGCTAGCATTTAAAGAATTAATACATGGTTTTCAATAAATTTACATTCCTTAGAGGCTCAAAAACTCAGCAGGAAAAGTGATCCAATTGTGCAAACAAGAGAAGTTAAAAATTATATTACATCAAAGGAAGAAATTTATAAAGTCTCCAAAACCGTACTAGGCTTGAGGGCTGGGAGCATTTTAGAATTCAGCAAAGGAGAACCAAAAAGCTGAAGAAGAAAAATAGAATATAAAAATAGAGGAGAGAGGGGAAGGAGCAGGTAAAGGTGGCATGTCTCAATAGTTCACAGTGCAGCAACACAGGTGGAAAGCTTGTACACAGACTGTAAAGACTAGATCTGTGAGGAATTGAGCTTTATATAACATGTCCTCAATTTAATCCTGATAGTTCTGGTATAGTTCTAGCAAATCTCACTGTACCTCTTCCAAGGCCAATATAATTTCCTTTCAGTATTGTGCCCAAAATTGAATGCCCACATGTCTAGACAGCCTCTTTCACAGGTATAGACAAATCATGGCTTGTCAGGGTCAATGATCCTGTGGATGTTGAGTAACATCTATGTCCACATTTACTGGTGGAAAAGTCAGATATCTTTTGCAAAGGCAAGCAGTGTAGAGGCAGAAAGTCTTTTTGATGTATACAATGGTTTTATATGCTTTTTCGATAATTAGTTCAAGTTCTGAACTCTATGGAGTATCTGCAATCTTGACAAGATAGTCAGGTAAGTCAAGTCTACAGGCGGTGACCAGGATGAAAGTTCTGTATTTTGAGATGATTGCAAATACATAATAGGTATCTCATCAAAGCCTCAATTGCTGAGAAGTCAAACTGCAGAACTCTGTACACAAAACTTTTCTCTTTGAAGTAGGAACCTCTGACAATGCTCCCACGTACTGATGTGAAAACAGACATATTTTGATCTATGGTGTTCCCTGGGAGAACTGTTCCATATTCAGACATATTGTTATCTTTCTGAACCATCCCTGAATGAGGAACCCATTTAAAATGCTCAGATTTAATATGCATAATGAATTCTGAAATATCTGGAGCACTCCCCTGCTCAGGGTGAATCCTTTTATTCATCAGATAACAACATATCTAACAGAGGATGACTGAAATTCATAACTTCTGAATTTATCAGCATCACAATAAAGACCCGACAAATACCCAATCTGATTTGCCTGCACAGTTTCAAGGCAAAGCTGTCCTCAATTTGGCATTAACTGGTAATTACAGACAGACCATAGGTTAGGTAACTGTGTGAAATGGGGAAGAAAGGCAAAAATGGTATGCAGTATTAAGAAAATAAATAGTTACATATTTACATTGCACTTTTCCCAACCTGAGGGCATCCCAAAACACTTTATAGTCAATTAAATACTTTTAAAGTGTGGTCACTGTTGTAATGTGGGGAAATGTGGCAGCCAATTTGCACACACATGAACAGTAATATCAGAAAGATCAGATGATCTGTATGAACAATGTTGGAATAAATATCGACTAGGATATCAGAAAGAACCGTCTTTGAAACAGGGTAGGGTTTTAACGTCAGCCCGAGGGGGGCAGATTCACTTTGATGTTTCATCAAAAGGATGGCACCTCCAATTGTGCAGCACCCTCACAATTCTGGAGAGGAACTATGATCTACTACTTTCCAACTCCAAGATGGTTGCGTTAGCACTGAGTCGCAGCTTCCACCACGGTAGTACCTATCTGACATTGGAACAGAGGTGTCTATATCATGTAGTGGAAATCTGGAAACTATTACAGAAAATGTTATTGAAGCTAGACTGACTGAAATTTGCAAAACTAAAATAGATTTTTATTGGCCAAGAGCATTAGATGATATGAGTAAATAGTGTTAGATAGAGATCTGCCATTATCTGACTGAATGTTTGTGGAGTTTGCACATTCGTCCTGTGTCTGCATGGGTTTCCTCCAGATGTTCCAGTTTCCTTCCACAGTCCAAAATGTGTGGGTTAGGTTGATTGGCCTTACTAAATTGCCCCTTCGTGTTCGGGGATTAGTAGAATAAATACATGGGGTTACGAGGATAGGATTCTGGGTGAGATTGCTGTTGGCTCAGGCTCAATGGGCCGGCACAGTGGTTAGCACTGCTGCCTCACAGCGCCAGGGACTCAGGTTCGATTCCCAGCTTGGGCCACTGATAGTGTGGAGTTTGCACGTTCTCCCCATGTCTGCATGGGTTTGCTCCAGTTTCCTCCCACGTGCTGGTTTGGTGCATTGACTCGAACATGATCTAAGTGTGGTGACTAGGGAAATTTCACAGATACTTCATTGCAGTGTTAATATAAGCCTTACTTGTGACTAATAAATAAACTATACTTTTCTGCGCTGTAAGAATTCTATGATTCCGTGAAATCTGACATTCTTATCAGGTCCGATTAACATGTGACTCTGACCCTCAGCAGTGTGGCTGACTCCTAACTACCCATTGAAATGTCCTAACAAGCCTTCTCAAGGGCAGTAAATGCTAGCTTTGCCAGAAATGCTCATAAACTGTGAATGAATAAAATAATTGAAATGTGGAAGAGGTTCAAGGGGTTGGCTGGCTACAGCTGTTCGTATCAGTCTTGAACAGGTCCATGTGGAAGGAGCTTTCTTTTGCATCTAAGAATGCTGCATTTGACTTGGAGTATGTGGCACGCAAATAGAAAGTGTTCTACTCCCTAGAATAAAATGTTACTTCTTTCTGGAAGTGCATAAAATTTGTGCACTCACTGCAGGACAGGGCCCAGTGCCACTATCATAATCATCCACTGACAACGTGCCAGTTTAGCAATTCAGTGGGAGGTGACATTTTGAAACCATTTTCTGATGTATAAAAGCATTGACCCTGGTGCTTTGTTTTAGGTTTCACTTTTAACTCGCAGATGCAGGCCAAACTTTAAAAGGGGAGCCATGAATATTCAGTAGAGAATTTGATGTCTATTTATTCTTTAACTGCTCACTAGTGTATCCTTTCAATGATACTTATCTGAAAATGAAAAGCCAACAGCACTTCACAGTAAGTGCAATAATGGGTAAGTGAAATTAAGTAGTTAGAAATTAATGAACAAGTTAGATACCTATTCAATGTGGAAGAAAAATAAAAGCTGATTCATGGGTATTTTGTAATGCAAATAAATGCATGTCAATTATTACATTACATTGGCTGGGCTCATATGTTGAATCTAGTTTGATAGCTTTGAAGAAGATCTTGAGTTTCAGGAGACTAACAACTTTCTGGAAAATCCATAGTCAGCCAATTCTTTTCACCATCGAGACAGACAATTAGGCGAAGGTAAATGAATAAGGTACGTGTCCCTGAACTCAGCGCATGCCCCACCACCCCAAACATCTCTCAGCTGCCACCTCCCTCCCCTTCAATCCATCATCCCTTAATTTTCTGATCTTTCTCTCGTGCTTAGGTACAGTTTGGCGATTGCACGACACGTGCCTAGTCATCTTTCATGTTCAACTCCAGAAATGGAGTATGAGCAAGCTATTCAAACCCTCTGAACCATTGCACTCCCAAGGTACATCTCTATTGCATTCAACATCAGACACATTTTCCTTCAAGAGGTTACTGTGGCACAGTAATGAGATGCACAAATCTAATTATCTCATTAGCCCAGAGATACTGGCAACAACTTTTGAAGCTCCTGACACACTCAAATACCCAGTGTTACTCGTGTGACCAGATATCTAAACTCTACTTTAGGTGCAATTATATTCTTACCGTATAGTTGGGGTTTCCAGGTTGAATTCGCAGTTCTGCCAGCATCCAGATCCCATTGGTTAGCTTCAAGGATTGGTACAACATGTCTTGCCCTTCCACATTCCTCTTTGCAATGGTAAACACGTTACTGTTCTGCAATTTATTGGATACCATGTCTGGAAAAAAAAAGAGATTGCACCAGTGAACAAAGTTTACTAGTTAATTTTTTTCTTGAATTAACAGCTATTTCTTGACAGAATATTGATGATTGGCTGTTTCCAAACATTCTTGAGACCAGGTCCTTGCTGAACTTTTAGATCCATTTTGTTTAGTAGGTTCCCTACCTGTTCAGTTGAACTTGCTACTGTTTTAGAGGAAACATAGACAAATTAAATGAGGTACAGAAATTTGCACATGCAAGTCTAACATTAAAACTCTGGCTGCCATATAACATGAATTAGGTATAGGGGTGGAATTTGTTGGCAGGTTTTTCCAGTCCCATCCCACAGAATTCCATTCAAGGATTTCTAAAGCATAACACTGCTGGAATATCAACTGATTTTTAGTTGCTAACCTGATTATTGTTCCAGTGCTCCCTGTGGAGCAATGGTATAAATAGCCAATTGAGGTAATAGTGGAGGGTTATAGTTTTTGAGGTCAATTAAGAGAGAAACACATTGTAAATTCTAGGTTCCATGATAATGAGCTTCTTTGTTTCTGATTTTTAATTTTTTTTAAAAAATCCATATTACTTTAAAAGTGAATTACAGAGACTGGTTGGTGCACAACTTGAAATAGTGAATCTACATTGTGCAGCATCTTTAAATTGAATATACATACTAAAGCAAATCAAACACAAATTCCACATTTAAAGACTGTTTATTGTGCACTATTATCTGAACAAGTGGCCTGCTCCCAATTTTAACACAATTCACAATAAGGTGTGGCAGAATTAGATCTTAAGTCATAGGGACAGGAGTAGTCCATTTGTACTTTAAGTCTGATCCACGAACCGCTACGAACATTGCTGATCCAATTGTGGCATCAAGGTCAATTTCCAGCCTATCCCCCATAGTTCTAAACTCCCTTGTCAATCAAAGATCTGTCCAACTCAGTCAATATATTCATGACCATTTCCACTGCTCTCTGTGGAAGAAAATTCCAAAGACAAATGACCTCCAAGAGAAGAAATACCACCTGGCTGGAAAAAATCTGAGTGGGCTGAGTTAAATGTCAGGGCAAATTCCAAAACAGATCTGGCGAAGACTTTGAAGAATCATACCATTGTCTTCAAAGCCAAGCTGTGAAGCATGAAGAATATCTCAGTAAAGTTAAAGATTAAAGATAAAAGTCAGGCAAGATGCTTAAAGGTTACGTCAGTGCCCTATGCAATCTGACCTGAAGTAGAGGCAGAATTAGAGAGCTGATCAAAACAGGAGCCCTCAAACCTATTAATGTGAGTGATTGTACCTGTAAAGAAAGATGGTTCGTTACATATTTGTGGTGATTTTAAAGCTATCAATACTGTTCTGTGCGCAGAGCAGAACCTTCTGCTTCTGATTGATTATTTGCTTGCTGGGTTGGGTGGAGTCCAAAACTTCAGTAAAATGACCTTAGTCGGGCACATCTTCGGATGAAAATGGATCTAGATTCATAATATTTGATGATTGTGGACACAAGAAGTTATTTTGATAAGACAGACTACTATTTAGCATCATTGCACAAATATTGTTCTAATATGCAAAGGATCAAATGTTAAGCAGATTAGGGGTCCAGTGTTACTTAGACAATATCTTAGTTACTGGAAAGAATGAAGAACATCTCAGCAACTTAGATACCACAGACCAGAGATTCAAAGAGGACAGATTGAGAGTCCGGAAACACAAAAGTGACTTTTTCCATTTTTGAAAAAAATATCTGGCTCATGTCATAGATACAAAGGCACTGCACAAGTTACCTTCAAAACTCAAAGTCATTATTAAAACACCTCACCTCAAAATGTCAATCAACTTCAATCTTTTTTGGGTTTACTAAATTATAAGTTTGTCTCCAATCTGGCTACTATTCTTAAACTTTACACAACTTATTGTTTCAAAACAGAAAATAGAAGCGGGTGGATTAGCAAGAGAAAGCCTTTGTACAATCTAAGGAGGCACTACTAAAGTCAGAAATTCTGACATATTTTGATCCAAATTTAGCCTTGCAACTGGCATGTGACGCGCCACCCTATGGGGGGGATCTGGGATTCCATCACTGGCAGGAGCAAGATGCAGGGATAAGCATTGCTGCTGTCAGTGCACACATACATGATAAAATATCGGCCGGTGGACTCTCCCAATGACCCAAACCCTTTGTCAAATAGTTTATGTGGAAACTTGAGCAAGTGGATAATACGCCTATAAATGCAGGATGAGTTAAGCAGCATATCAGGAGTTATGGATACTCATCACCCAAGTTTCTCCAGCGTTGCTCATGGTTAAGTGTCAACTGCGCACACCGTTTGATTAGCTTAAACGACCCAAGACAAGAGAAACTGTCGAGAAAAAAACAGCACAATCAGGTTATATAAGAGAACAAGATAAAGTCATGTTTTTGCCAACATCAAGAAATTCTGGCAAGGAAGTATAGTATAAGTGAAAAGTGGATATCTGCCATCATCTTAGCACCTCCAGGACTAATCTCCTACACCGTGCAAACCCGAGACCATGTAACCTGGAGGAGGCATATGGATCAATTTTTGGCAACAAAGCCCAATCTGCCAGAGACAGAATCGACATGGCATCTAAATCAAGCTGTGCCAACAGAAGATTTGGACCTTCCCAACCACCTAATTTTGGCTAATCCAATTGGAGAAGACAGTATTCCATTCAGGAACACTTCAAAATCGAGTCAACCTCAGAACACTATGGTCATAACAACTACAGATGATGTCCAGACCAAGCCAAAGACACCAGAGGTTGCAGTGAACACTAAAAAAGACACACAAGGTCACCAAAAACCACACAGAGAATAACGGCTTCTGGAACATCTGAACTATTGACTGCTGTTTATTAGTTGTTCAAATCGCTCATTTTGACTGTTGATGTTACTGGTGTCAGGAATTTTGATTTAAAGGGGGAGGAAACGTGTTGTGTATTCATGATATTTCTAGTGGTTCCTTAATAGCAATTTTGCAGTAGAACAGGGGTACTTTAAGAGACTGATCATGTGACATCACTGGCTGCTTGCACGTGTAAATAGGCAATCTTAGCAGCTTGCAGTGTTATCAATAAAACTCTGCATTTGTTTGATACGCCTGCAACCTATCTTTCAAAATCACCATAACAACAATTTCCTTTGTTATGGTTCGGGATCACTTAACTGTCCATTATTTGCTTCTTCTGCTGTTTGGCATGCCATAGTTTTGTGCTGTAATTTCCTCAGGTTGACAGTTCATTTCTAGGTATGCCTTGTGCATTTCCTATCATGTCTTTTGTTGAAGTAGGGCTGATTTTCTGCCTTGAAGGTAATGATAGAGTAGGGTTATGCTGGGCAATTAGGTTCGAGATTGTGGTTGCGTGTAATTCTGGTCCTGCTGCTGATAGTCCATATGCCTCATGGATCCCAGTTGAGTTCTAAAGCCATTCCATTTAGCCGCTGGTAGTGCCACATAACACAATAGAGAGTGTCTTCACTGTAAAGACAAGATTCATCTCCACAAGATCACAATGTGTGGTCACTTCTACCAATATCATGGACACCTGCATATGTGACAGGTAGATTGGTGAGAACCAGTTCAAGTAGGTTTCTCCTACTTGTTGGTTCCTTCACCACCTGCAGCGTATGCCCCTTACAGTGCTAGACTGGGTAACGTGTGAAATGGGTTGAATTCCATTTGCCAGTTTTCTGCTCACTCGACTACTTCATTGTTATCTTCCTGCAGTCTACAGCTTCTCTCTTCACGATCAACACGTAGCCAATTTTTGTGTAGTCTTGATCTATACTCAAGTCCAAATCATAAACATTTGTATTATCAATTCATTCATTGTGCATTCAGAAAAAGAGCCTCAATTGGTCTTCTCACCATTTTTCTGACTGGGCCACTTTTACGTTTGTACATTCCGTCCCTTCCTGTCACACTCTGGTTACCATTATCTACACCACTATTGCCTTGTATTTCATTTCTAATTTTTCACATCTCCCCTCAGATGAATCCTCCCCTTCTCTATTACTGAGCTGAAAGCCCCCTCCACAGCCCTAGTTATACAATTGCCAGGACACTACTCTCAGCATAGTTCATGTGAAAATTGCCTCAATGGTACAGCTTTGGAAGCTGGACCTGACTGTTTCTATTCCTTCCCTAAAGGATATATCTGAATTCTGCTGTCTCTCTGGCATATCAGCTGAGATCAGAAAGAGTCTGAGAGACCCATTACATTCCTGTGAACATTCCTAACTGTTCACGACACAGTGTATTTGTGCACTAGGCACAATGCCAGAGGACTGAGTACTTAATTCTCATTACCTATCGAGATTTGCAACATCGACTATGGAAATGCAATTAGTGTACAATAAAATTGTGCCCAAGTCAGTGGGTCTTTTAAAGTGAAACAGTGGCACTCTGCCCATTCCAATGAATGATATACAGTTGCAGTATTCTTGTATTTGAAAACTGTGGTGTGAACTGGATAGCAAGACTATATTTGTTAATAAAACCAAGATCATTAACAATTACATCAACATCATAGATAATTACAGGTAGTGCTTTAATATTGCCATCCAAATCTATTTAAATTCTCCTTTATAGCTTCAGGTTTCGTTATAATCTAATACAGACCTCTGCTGCTTAATTTCTTCTGTCTTGCCTGCATATTTAACCACTCCAGCTCTCCTACAATTGACTGAGCATCCTGCAGATATATTAAATCTCCTCTGTTAGTTGAGTTACTTCAACTTGTCTTGCCCAATGCAGATTTAAGCAATATTGTGCAGCACATGTGGCATTTTAACCAAGGAATTTGCAGCCCTACTGCCATTTCAGACATTTCACAGACGTATGTGCATACATTGTATATATAAAGCTAGAGTGTGACAAAAATAGAACTGTTATTGTATGGCACATAATCTTCTGTACATATCATTTTGAAGTTCTGGTCATCACAAGATAAAATGGGAAGCATTATACTGGAAAGAAAATGGTGTTTGGGCACTTTGCCTAACTCAGCAAATAAACACTTCAATTTGCTGGGGTTTTACTTTTGTTTCTCCTGTGGCCTCAATGTCAACAGAATCCACAAGACATTAAAGTCAAAGCTAAGGCAAAGAACCTTTCCTGATAGTAAACTAACTTGGTACAGAGACAACATTTTTCATCCACTCCCAGTATTCCAGCTATCCCTGCTTTGTTTCAAACACTCATCAAAAGTAAAAGTTTATATATTAGTCACAAGTAAGACTTACATTAACACTGAAATTCTTGTGCAATTCCCCAGTCGCCACAATCTGGCACCTGTTCGGGTCAATGCACCTAATCAGCACGCTTTTCAGAATGTGGGAGAAAACTGGAGCACTCAGAGGAAACCCACAAAGACACGGGGAGAACGTATAAAGTCCATACAGACAGACATCACTTGTTTCCCTTAACAATGTAACTGAAATTTACATTAAAGATCAACACTATCAATTACATGGTTCAGTTGTCACTGACTAATCTTAACAAGGTAGTGACAACTTATCACTCGTCCTTGTTCTCTAAGAACTTTCTCTAATATTCAACATGGTTAATCATACAACCAACGTTGTTTGTTTCCATTCTTATTTGTTGTGTAACCATGACGTTTCCTGCATTGATTTCTCCTTCCAAGGATCCATCCTTGGCCTCCTTATCAACACAATACACCCAGCGATGTCATTCACAGCCACTGGATCAACGTTCAGATGTTTGCTGATGGTACACAACTTCATCACTCCATCACTTTTCTCAACACATTGGCCCTGATTTTACTAGCACAGCCGCCCAAACTTGTAAAATCGCACCCGAGGCCAATGGGGAATGCCATTCTGCAAGTCTCGCCTGCCCCGATTTTGGGGTGGCCATGCCGGTAAAATCAGAGCCATAATTTCCCACTGTCTGGAACAATTTAGGGAGGAGTCAGACTGCTTCAAATAAAACCTGGGAGAACCAAAGCCATCCCTCTTTCTCCAATGCCTTTTATTACAGACAGGAGGTTTTTGATTTGCTTCCCCTTGATAAGCAGTGGCATATTTCGCAACTCCTCAATTTTACAGTGATCAACTTTCTATTTGTAACACCACAAGGTAGGCTGAAATCAAAGGATTAGTTTATTTGCTCCTGTGGACTCATACAGTAAGAGAGATTGAAAAAAGGTAGATTTATAGGGGAAAAACAATAGAGAAAAGAATTGCTTCATGAGTCGAGAATCAAAATCCTATGAGGTATTCCTTCAAAGAGGTTGGCAGGCATAAAAAATAGTTGAGTTAACTTTCAGGATGAGGTAGGCATCCTTAGATGAATCAGTCTTAAAAGTGATGATGCAGAAGTTACAGCAGAAACAGTAGATAGGACCAGGTAATCAATCTGCATAGATGCCCTTTCCCATGTTGCTGCTCACAGATCATAAAATGGCAGATTGATGTTTGCAGTACATCAAAGCTGGAGGTTCATACGATTCACTTCTCACCTCTCCATTCTTGCTTTGACAAAGGGTATACATCATTTTGTCTGGGACTCCGAAATTGTTGAATGTTCCAACCATCAAGATTGGAAGGGAGGTTGAAGGGTCCTTCGTCCCAGCAGAAGGATAGGCTCTGATTGGTCCAGCCTGGCTATGGAATGCAGATGACCTGTGTTTACTTCTCTTTGAATTTGGTCTCCGCAGTCTGCAGGAGGGGAGGCATTAGCGTTTCTTCACAGATGACAATACTGCCTGATAACTCTTTTCATCCAAAGATTGCAGGCAGACATAGTTTCAACCATCTTAAAAGAGTTTTTGTCCAATTTGTAAAATTTTAGAAACTAGCCATGAAGGTATCTACATACACTTTGCGGTCTTAGTCCCCGACACTTCCTTGCTGTCTTCCACTTTGAACCTTGCATAAATTCCAACTCTTCCAAAATCCCGAGATGATCATGTTATCCACTTCTCTTTTGCTTCTGGTAACAAAACATTCAAGTGATTGAACTCAAACCTTTAGAATTTTGCTAAAACTTGCCACCCTTCTCCTCTTTAACAAGATACCAGTCTTTAGACTGGATGTCTGTTGTTTTCTTCTCCTTTGAGGAGCCTCAAGTCATTTTTTCCTACAAATATGTTCTATAGAAGTGCTGTTTCATTTGCTGTACACTTGCGTGTGGTCGCTTAAGTACCTTTAAGGTTAAAGAGCGCTCACTCATTGAATCATATCTCAAAATTCTCTGGCATTTGGATCAACCTCATTGCTGTCTCCTGTACTGCCTCTCAGCCAGAATTATAAAGTGCCCAGGATGCAACCTGATAAATCTTTGGGGATGTGAATACAATTGAATTGACAATATAATCCAACATCCTGTTTGTACTCACAGTATTTATACACGGCGAGTGACAAGTGAACCAGAAACTCAGATCTCTTTTTGTTTTGTTTTGGGACTACAAACATAAAAACTGGGAGGTGTAGGCCATTTGGCCCCTCAAGCCTGCTCCACCAAATATATTCTACCCAATTTCTAACAAACTTGAGCCCATTATCACAAAAAGCAAACAATTCAATCTTAGTGATCCTAGCAAGAGGACCCTGCAAATTATTTTATTAATCAACCAACATCACAGAGTTCCTCTACATATCATAACTTTTGAAGCAAGTTCAAACTACAAGCATCCCTGATGGATCAGTATATAGCTGTACCCAGTGCAGTACTAAACCATTTATGTATGGAAACTCAGATTGGATCCCTGAGCTGAGCTAATCTCGGCAAGGTGGCATGGCTACTGGCTTTTGGGACAGCAGGTGAAAACCGCCAAATTAGTCAGTACAAGACTATTGAGCAACAAAGGTTAAGATCAGCAGTAATGTCCTCTATGACTAAATAGCCTACTGGCATTCATAGTTAACAGTCACTTGCAATAAGGTACCTAGACAGCTATATCAAAAATAGAGAAATATTTTCAGTCAGATCTTGCAATTTTTTTTTTTAAAGACAATCACACAATGAATTATTGATGTACTTGTTTTTATCCTACAGGTGCTTTGGTCCACCTTGTTGTCTAACGAGGGGCATACACGCAATGGGTCGTGAGAGGACTTTAAGAGGAAAAAGCTCTTAGACCTTTTTCGAGAGTATCCTACTGCTTCACATCATTAGTGTATGCTTGACCTGGACCATCTGATGGGCAAAACAACAGCGCAGTGACTATAGCTGTGCTGTGCAGATACGTGCATTTGGGCCTGTGTCTGTGGGAGTTTGCGCATTCTCCCTGTGCTTGCGTGGGTTTTCTCCAGGAGCTCCGGTTTCCTCCCACATCTCAAAGATGTGCTCTTAGGCTAAAACAAATTTGGCAAAACAAATTCTCCCTAAATTGTCTCAAATTTGGCTTTTAATCCATAGATCTATAAACATGGACAGGGATCGTGTGTAGAAGTGGGAACATCGAGACGGCGGCGCGGGCTCGTTGGGCCGAAGGGCCTGTTTCCCATACTGTTTTTTGTTCTTTGAATTGACCATTAATTGATTATAAATAGTCCAAGAATAAGGAGTGATTATAAACTAACTCGGAAGTGTATGAAATTCATAAGCCACTTAAAGCAATCACGGCCCCTCTATTATAATAGGCACCTAGTATCTAATACTGTAATCTTCATGTAGGTAAAAAATTAGCAATTCATAACTGAAATAACAAATTTAGGAAAATGTTTGATGCTTCTGACTCTTATCCTGCTTCCTATGAGATGAGCAGGCCTCTTAGGAGAGAAAAAGCACAGCAATGACAATAATGCAGTGTTTGATGTGTTTGAATTGCAAGGATAATAGAAAGGCCCCCGCAGTGATGGAGAGTCTGTTCACAATGATGTGTGCGTGGCATATGTATCTGTGTAAGTAATATAAAAGGAAGGAAAGTTCTTGCTATATGCAGTGCCCATCTCATTGCTGAAAATACAGAAAGGGACATAAGTGAGCTACACATCCCCTAATGCAGTGAATTGGTGGGAAATGCATAGCGTATTACAGAGCCATATATACCAAAAAGCTTCACATTTGACACTGAAAATGTACTAAGCGGGACTGAATTGGAACAGTGGTTAGAACATTGCAATCCGTTCCAGTTTCTCTCTTTGGCTAGAGGTAAAAGAGAACCAGAATTCCTGCTAGTATCTCCCCAGGACTGCTATTAAAGTAAATGCAACTTACAGCCTGCAGGCTTTTCATAAACCCTTAGCTATGTTTCAGTGTCATATGTTCTTCAGTACTGTACATATTTACAAAGAGTAAAGTTTATTTATTAGTGTCACAAGCTAGAGGACTTTCACAGTAACTTCATTGCAGTGTTAATGTAAACCTACCTGTGACACTAATAAATAAAAAATAGGTTTACATTTACACTGCAATGAAGTTGCTGTGAAAATCCACTAGTCGCCACACTCTGATGCCTGTTTGGGTACACTGTGGGAGGATTTAGCATGGCCAACATGCCCAATCAGCACATTTTTTGGACTGGGGGAAGCTGGACCACCCAGAGGACACCAATGCAGGGAGAATGTATAGGCTCCGTCCAGGCAGTGGCCCAAGCTGGGAATCGAACCCTAATCCCTGGTGCTGTGAGGGAGCAGTGCTAACCATTGTGCCACTCATAGCAGACTTCCATCGCAATTAATAGCCAAGCAGGTATTGTGTGGAATGGCACAAATTGCAAACCAGCTTGAGCAGAGAATTTGGGAGGATGACAGTGATTCATGAGAGGAACAGAGGGGTGCTGATGAGAATCGCACCCTTCGCACTGACCAATACGGGAAAGATCACTTAGTGTTCCAGTTTCCCAGGGTTGGGGGGTAGGACATCAAGCTAAGGCAGCTTGCTGAACTCGTATCTAAGCAGTGAACTTTTGGGCAAAGAATTGATTGGAGGCAATTTATTGGAAGACCCATCAACTCTACAAAAAGTGAAAACAAACAGGTGTGATCAGGGAGGCTGTTTGTTGAATCTCAAAGACAACTAATAACAGTTTTAGTGAAGGAATACAATGAATAAGACCACCTCAGGGGACTTAAATTTATGTATAGTCACTCATGAACCAACCTTATTGCTCTGCTCTTCCTGGGTCAACAAGTTGTTTCTATCTCATGATGACCGCAGACAGGTTGCAGCAGTTCATTCAGGTTTCTCTCTCTCATTCTGCAGTGCTGCAAGAAGGCCAGTAGTATGTGATCGCCATGGTAATGCCGGCCTGCTGCCACCATCGCCCATTAGCTGAGGAGAAGGGCGGGCCGTTCCAGCTGTGAATAAGCTCTGCAGCAAATCGCTTTTTCCCTGGAGGTTACTCGAGTCCCTCAGGCTTAACCAGACCAACTGAATGTTCAATTTTCCTTGCTCTTCTGTTGCTATGGCTACCGCAAATTGTTTAACATTTGGGGTCCTGAGTTTTGCAAGAAAAGCTATCATACACGTTATTTTTCATCTACTCACTGGCTTCATATAGAATTTGTGGAAAAAAATCCTAATCTGTTAATCTGTCACTGGAAATCAAGATAGATTATTCCACATGGATTTCTGTTCATGTGGAGCTTGCGTGCTGCGATTGGCTTGAAGGAAAGTGATTAGGAACCAGGTACAGATCAACCAAAACTACAGACAACACATTTTCAAGTCAAATAAACCGTTTGAAAATCCCTTTTCTTAAAAAAAGAGTAGCCACCAAACTGAACATTTGGAATCCATTTTCTATCAAGTTACATTGTCTACACATTATGTCAGAGCAAACTACCACCTTTCCCTCCTCCTTTTGGAGCACTTCTGCCAGTCTGTCAGATTTTTGTCAGTCAGTTTATTATTACATCAATGAAAACTTTGTGCATCTCATTTTTGTCACATGTACAACAACAGCATTGTGCAAATATCCAGCATTTATAATCATTAAAACTAAGGCAATTCACAGGAGCGTAATCTAACAAGAGTCACAATGAGCCACGTAACTTTGATCTAAAGGCTTCTTTAACATAAAAGATCCCAAGGTACTGCACATGAACATTACAAAACAAAAATAGGACAGCAAACCACAGAGAGATATGGTCAGATGAATAGGGCAAAAGATGGCAGAGGGCAAGTCGGGAAAAGAGAGCATGGAAGAGTGGAGAGAACAGGAGGAAGAGGAAGAGGGATCAGTGCTTTGATTTGCCAGCATAGCTCTGGAATGCAACTGATCTACACTTGTTTTTCTTGGATCTATTCTTCATTGTGTGATCTCTAATTGCCAGCATGTCTGTCAATCAGTTAAAGCCTTCAGAATGGATTCCTTTAACAACAAGCCATTATAAGCAGCAACAGGCAAAAGTGACAGGCAATAGATTATTTAGAGCATGTGTCAAATCTTTCAAAGTTCATGGCTGGAGAAATAGACAGCATCTGGATTGAGTCACTGATACTCGAAATCTGCATGAAATTCAAAAGCATAACCTATCAATGTGATTTATGAAATGTCATGTTTCCAAAGATTTCAAATGTGGAATGCCATCATTTCTTTTACAGTGTCTTGACTGACATCGCTTGCTGTCTCCTGTTACCGCACACGTAATTTAACATCACCACTCTCTCCTGATGTTTCACATCCCTTATTCTCCATTTTTCTCCTTCCATTCCACTGCAACTTCCTCCCAAATTTGCTCTTGTTCCTCTTTGTTGTGTGGCTTCTCTGTAATGCCCTTTTTTTCCCTCCTCTATCACACAGTTCCCAACAGTTGGAGTGTACCTCCACTCCTAATAACAGCATTTATCCTCTTTTCTGGAACCAAGGCAAGCTTCTGTTTGTGGTGGATATTTTGTTTTAGATTTGAGTATGCCCCACTGGATGTGCTGCTACATTTCAGATAAATCACTGGAGTATCTGACAAGAGAAAAGTTCATTGTATGATAGATTGAAAAGTAAACCCAGGATTTGGGTACACTTCTTTTGAATATTTTATATTGCACTTCTATCTCATCACAGAATCACAGTAAGATACTCTTTCATCCAAGATACTCTATAGAGGGACAAGAGAACAAAAGGGATATAAGAATAGGTGTTGGCCATAATGCGAGAGTTAAAGACAGGGGACCAAGCATTTGGTGGCAAATGATCTTCTGAAACATTTTTAAAGCTGGAGAACAGTTGGGAAAGCATGGCCACATTGGGAGAAATTTCAACATCAAATGGTGAGGGTGAAAGATAGAAGAAACACAAACAATTGACAGACACGCTAGCCAGTGAGTCTCACATCTGTGGTGGGTAAATTGTTGGAAGGTATTTTGAGAGACAGAATCTTTAGGCATATACACGCACAAAGATTGATTAGGAACAATCAGTTTGGCTTTGTGAGTGGAAAAGCATGTCTCTCAAATTTGATTTTTTTTGAAGGGGTAACCAAGAAGGTAGTTGAAGGCAGCGCAGTTGATGATGTCTACGTCGACTTTAGCAAGGCCTTTGACAGGTATGTTGTTGCATCAAGTTAAATCTCACAGGATTCAGGGTGAGGTATCTAAATGGATATAAAATTGGCTTCTTGACAGATGCCAGAGGGTGGTTGTAGAAAGTTGTTTTTCAATCTGGAGGCTTGTGACCACTGTGTGCCTCAAGGGTGAGTGCTGGACCCACTGTTATTTGTCATTTATATTAATGATTTGGATGAGAATATAGGAGGCATGGTTCATAAGTTTGCAGATGACACCAAGATAGTGAAGAAAGTTATCTCCAATTGCAACAGGACCTTGAACAATTGGGCCAGTGGGCTGATGAATGGCAAATGGAGTTTAATTTAGACAAATACAAGAGGATAGATTTTGATAGATTGAACCAGGGCAGGAATTAATCAGTTAATGTTAGGGAGTTGGGGAGAGTTACAGAACAGAGAGATCCAGGGGTACATGTTCATAGCTCCTTGAAAGTGAAGTCATAGGTGGACAAAGTGGTGAAGAAGGCATTCAGCATGTTTGGTTTTATTGTTTTGTCAGAACATTGAATACAGGTGTTGAGATGTCTTGTTAAATTTGTACAAAACATTGGTAAGGCCACACTTGGAATACTGTGTGCAATTCTGATCACCTATTATAGTAAGGATATAATGCTACCAGAAATTGACGGATTGAGTTGTAAGGAGAGGCTGGATAAACTGGGACTCTTTTCTCTGCAGCGTAAGATGCTGAGGGGTAATCTTACGGAGGGGTACAAAATAATGAGGGCATAGATCAGCTAGACTGTCAATATCTTTTCCCAAATGTAGGGGAGTCTGAAACCAGAGAGCATAGGTTTATGATGAGCGGGGAGAGATACAAAAGTGTCCAAAGAGGCATTTTTTTCACACAAAGGTGATGTCTGGAACAAGCTGCCACAGATAATAGAAGAGGTAGGTACAATTTTGTCTTTTAAAAAGTATTTAGACAGTTACATGGCTAAGAAGGATAAAGAGAGATATGGGTCAAATGCAGGCAATTGGGATTAGCTTAGGGGTTTAAAAAAAGAAAGGGCAGCAAGGTCAAGTTGGGCCAAAGGGCCTGTTCCCATGCTGTAAACCTCTCTGACTCAATGATTCAGGGAAGAGATGAAGTCAATGGTTTGGAGTATATTGTGCTGTTTAGGCAGTCAGCCAGATTAATAATTTCAACTCATGTGGTTTAGAAAACAATCTCTTCTGAATGTTATGGTTTGAAAAAAGATGTTTTATTTTATATCAGTATGTAATCTGGAACACATGATAACTATCAATAATGAACAGAAAACGTTTATAATGCAGCATCAATTATTAAACCTCCTCATACTTTCCAACTAATTTGATTCATTATGAAAGACCTATGTTTCTGAAAATAGTTCTAAATTATGCAAAAGTGAAACCCAATCTCAGTTTTCTCCAGACACGTCCTTTATTTCCTTCCTCATCCCATTACCACCCCCTTGCACCATTTTCGTTTTTCTCATCTAATCTTGCTTGTCTATCATCATATCACAGATCTTCCCTTCTGCTCTTTTCTTGTCCACCATCCTTCACCTCTTCTGTAATTGCTTTAAACGTGATCCATTTCGCACTTTTTCAGTTCTTGTGTACCTGCAATGTTGTCTCTATTTCTTTCTCTACAGATGCTGTCTGACCTGATGAGTATTTCCAGCATTTTCTCTTCTATTTCAGATTTCCTGCATCTGAAGCAGTGTCTTTTTACCTTAGGTCCTAAAAATTAAGATGCCCATTTTCCTTTTGTGTTGCAGAGTTGCTGTGAAGATATTAAAATTATTCTTACTGTAAATAGTTAACAAGCTCCAGTTAATTCAAAACATTACTCCAAATAGCCAGAATTCAAAGATAGCCTGCTTTTCCTTGGCAAATGATGCACCCTCATTATCTGAACTTGATACAACGAAATTCCAATCCAAGTAAAGTTTTGAAAGAGTCACATTTCAGTCACTGAAGGTGAGTGTGCAACTCGCAAGATGCTGGTTGGCTATTCTAAATGAATGCTGGGGAAAACTAATTACAGTCAAAAATATGCACTCATCAGCACTCCCAAATAACTCAAGTCCCAGTTTACACTTCTGTCTTGTTGCTGTTGTAGATGTATGGCAACAACTATAATTTTACATTCAGGTTGAATAAATGGCTATGCAATCACTTGCATATCACTATTTTTCCCCCACCTCAACAAATGACCGCACAAGGACCAGTACCCACCACACTGAGTCTTTAACGTCATCATGCCCCTGCTGGTCAACAAGCATCCATCCAGCCTAAGTCCATCTCCTGCTTTTGGGCCATAGCCTTGTAGGTTACGGCACTACAAGTACATATAAAACTACTGTTTAAATGTCACGTGGATTTCTGCTTCTACCATCATTTTAGGTTATAGATAACAGCAACACTCAGCACACCTTGAAAGTCATCACCCGCAACAACCCTCCACTTTAAAGGATGATTTGCTTTTATGTTGTATCTTTAATACCTTAAAATATCCAAAAGCTCTTCAGAGGGCTGTCAACAAACAAAGCTCGGCCCAGAGCCAAAAATATTAGAACAAGTGGTCAAAAGCCTGATCAGAGGAGTAGTTTTAAGAAGCTTGTTAAAGGCTGGAAGAGAACACCAAAGAGGTTTAGGGAAAGGAATTTCAGAATCTGAGGCCTAGGCAGTAGAAGGCATTGCCGTCAATTCTAGGCCGACAGAAATCATGAAGATTCAATAGCTAAAACTGGGAAAAACACCAAGATAGAACACAAGATTGAGCATTTCAAATCTGAGACATCATCAGACTGGAAGCCAATGTAGGCCAGCAAATACATAGGTAAATATATAAAGCAACATGAAAGTTACAGTTCACAAAGTTATGTGTGGCAATAACACGGCAGTTCCAACCAATGCTAAATCCTCTCAATCCGAGCGTAATTTTTTTACTTAGTATAATCACAGAACTTATTCTGGATACATGGCACATTTAGCTTGGTGGTAATTATGGGCAACTCAGGTGATCTGCATTGATTGGAGCTAAATTTGGCACTTGCTATATGTAACAGAATACAAACAGAGTTTATCAGATTGAGTATATTGCCAATGAATTTTAAGCTTCCATTCCACATGGTCATTAATTGTAAATCATGACTGAAATGGACGGCAATCTCACCTAGTATACAAGGTATAGTGAACAAAACTCTCAAAAAGGCCTCTCATAAATTTACCTCTAGACTCGGCTATTCCAGTGCACTCCCAGCTAGCTTGCCCTATTCTACACTTTAATCTTAATGACATCTAAAACTTTGCCACCTGTATCCAAACACGTACCAAGTCCTGTTCATCCATTAACTCTGCGCTCTCTGACCAACACTGACAAAGCAACACCATTTTAAATTCTTATCCTTTTCCTCGATTCCCTCCATGGCCACACCCTTCTTGTTAATCTTCACCAGTCCCAGAACCCTCTAGATATCTGCTGTCTTCCAATTCTGACACTTGAGCAGCCCCGATTTTAATTGCTCCATCACTGGTGGTCACACCTTCAGCTGCCTGAACTCAAGCTTGGAAACCGCTCCATAAATTTCTTTTCCTCATTCATTGGACATAGGCATCACTGGCTGGCCAGCATTTATTACCCATCCCTAGCTGCCTGAGGACAGTTAAAAATCGGCTGTGGCTCTGGAGTTACACGTAGGCCAGATCAGATAAGGACAACAGATTTTCTTCCCTAAAGGACATTAGTGAACCAGACATGTTTTTCCAATAATTGTTTTGAGATTCTGAATTCCAGAAATTTTCTTTTTTATTGAATTTAAATTCCATCATCTGCCATGGCAGGATTTGAACCCAGGTCCCCAAAGCATTAGTTCTAGATAACAGTAGAATGGTGAAAGCACCACACCATCGCTTCCCCTCGACCCTCCTTGAAAACTTTCCTTAAAGCACATTTTTTTGACCAAGTTTTTGGTTGTCAGCTCTGATATCACCTTCTCACACGATTCAGTGTCAAACCTTCTTTCATAACACTCCTACGAAGTGCCTAGAAAGGTTTTATTATTTTAAAGGTGCTAAATAAATACAAGTTATTGTTGTTGTAAATTGAAAATAGGAATTTGGAAATAATGTCACTTACAGTGAAGAACTGTCAATGGGAGCAGATTGATTCTGTATTACATTGCTACACATTACCAAATTTGAAATGAAAACAATTGGATTTAATGCTTCATTAAAGGGAGTCAGGCACTTGCTTGAATAATGAAAGCCGAGTGGATTATTTCATAGTAACCTGCAAAAACATGGAGGCTGTACATCTGTGGAGTCAATTAACATATCTTCCATTAACCAATATAGGAGTTCCATTAAAAACATACTGCAGATGTTGGAAACCCATAGCTACCTAATTCAGTCTTCACTCAACCACTGATTTGCAGTCTGTGCACAACTCAATTGCTCTCTGGGCACACAGTCAGCAAACCTTATTTATTCCACAGGCATTTCAGCAGGGAGGAAAAATTGAATAACTCAGTGAAATGCCCACTTGTGCTGGAAAGCAAATGGTACATTATGCAATCCATGCACCCTGCAAAATAGGAAAGCTGTCCCACAAGACTGTTTAAGTAGTAATAGCAAGAAAACAGAGTAAAGCTCCTGACAAACATGAGCAACAGAGTAGGTGAAAACTTAACACCAAAAGACAGAACAAATTCTGCACATTTCTGGCAACAAGTTAGTTAAC
Organism: Sphyrna mokarran; assembly: GCA_024679065.1. Classification (NCBI taxonomy): domain Eukaryota; kingdom Metazoa; phylum Chordata; class Chondrichthyes; order Carcharhiniformes; family Carcharhinidae; genus Sphyrna; species Sphyrna mokarran. Next base: position 41,169,514 of record JAGIQG010000022.1, read on the forward strand.
AGATCCAATTGTAACATGTGAATCTCAATTCTGACAATAATTAGGTTGCCAAGAACAATGTGATTAGATTCCTGGCAACAGTCCTGGGTCTTAGAAGTAAAAATCAAAAATGTCTGGCTCTCATCAAATATTAAATCTTATGTCAGACTTATATTAGGCTGTTGTGAAAATGGAGAGAAGTGCATTAGCTAATAAAACAAAAAGCAACAGAATGGCAGAGAAACTTATGCTGTGATATAGTCTCCGAAATGCAGCGCGTTTCATTCAAATGGAATATAGGTAAACTGTAGGATGAAATTACTTGCTTTTACAGCCTGCCTGTCAGTTCTAGTTTGGACAAGTTATCAATGCCAGAATTGGAAGGTTAGCTCTGTGTTAATTTGGTGATGTATAGTGGGTTGCAAAAGCCAGCATCCCACCAGCAGCACTAAGCTGAGGCATGATGATTTATATTTATTACCTTTGATGTGTTTTAAATAGGATAAACGTACATTCTGGTACATAGTCTGCTATGGAACGAGCATTGCAGTCTCTGAGCACTGCTTCAAGGAATGTTTTATCAATTTTCTGTTTATTGATGCAGAGACACTCATTTGTTCTGTTATGAAAAGTACAATGTGTACTCCTGCGTCTGAAGATAACACAGACAGTTTGGTTAATTAGGTAACGCCTGTAAAAAAAAAAAGACATTTTGTCAAAAGATTCCACACAACTCCAGAGTCTGGACCACGATCTAGAATGAAGTGATTAAAGTTCGAGTCTCTCCAGACTGAGTCCTAATCATTCTGTCAGTTGAGGTTAAGCAGGACCTGAACAAATTAATTCAATTCATTCTGACCAAATGTGCACTCTCACATTCGTATCTTATTGATTTAATTGAAAGGAAAGTTCTAAAAATAGTTTCTCCCCATGTTTGGAGAGTTGTATAAATTGGCACACCTATCTATGCTAACACCTTTGATAATCAAACACTCCATAGATGACACGTCCAATTCTCCCAACATGGAACTGCATTCCACACAGCAGCTGATCACATATTGTTTACCCCATAACATTTAACCATATTCAACTAGATTTCTTTTTTTAAGGTATCAACACAGCATTAACCATTTTTGCTGCTTTTTCAACATAATCACTCGAGACATGAACTTCTTTAGTTCCCCATAAACAGTGCAGGCTTTGTTTCATCTGTTACCCATGGCTCCCATCATTTCTAAAGACCCTACATCGCCTAACATTTAATCATTATTCCAACTAAGGTAATCTTTCTATTTGCTGATCAACTTGTCCAGTTGCTGGGCACTGTTTCCATACAAGGCACCAGAAATAATAAACCTGCTCAGATACTGTTCAACAAAACCTTCAGACCGCCAGTGTTATCAGTTTTTAAGAGGCTCACATTGCTTTTCTCTGGTGTAATTATACAAGTATTTTGCATTGATATTGGTAGCACCCCCCCCCCCCCCCCCCCCCCTTGAAAGTTTATTTTTCGTACTCCCTTTTTGCATCTTTTACTATCTGCTTTGACACCCTTTACTGCTGTTCATACATTTCTCTGCAACCTCAAGAGATTCAATGGGGAAGAATAAGTCCAAGAAAATACACAGCAAAATAAGTGTTCAAGATGGTCACTGAAAATCTATTGAATTAGCTTCAGGAAGAGAACATGTGGAGTGGGATGGGGTGGCAGTGATTCACCCAGCCTGCTGTGCTGCTTTTGTAGTGCACTGGCCTGGGAGATTCTAGCGGAAGCCATTTTGCAGCCTCCCCACTGGGTGCCATGGCCTCTGCATCTGTCCAGCCGGATTTCCGATGCCATCTGCTCAATGCCAGAAATTGGCGCAGAGCTGCACAATATACGCAAATCTTAATTTCCATTCAATTTAAATAGCATTAACAGGTCGGGGACTGAAATCCCCACCCCTGGCCAAGAGTGGCTCACTTCAGCGGGGTTTAATATATCTCACCACTTGCTGGTAAGTTGGTGCCCTGACCCCATTGAAGTGATGAGTGGAGGGGCGGGAGAAGTCTTCCCCAGAGAGTCAGGCACTAGCAAAGTGGGGTGCACCCTGGACATTGCCATCTTGGTAGTGCCAGCCCTGGCCTCTCTGGGTCCATCAGTGAGGGTGGGGGCCCTGCTGCCACTCTGTCGTCAGTGGTGTCTTGGGGAGGATCCGGCCATCAGGGCTATGGAGAGGAGCGGGAAAGTCGAGGCTGGCCCAGGAATGTTCAGGAGGCCAGAGATCAGACAGTGGGGAGGTTGTCTGATCAGCGATGTGGGATTGTGCGGCTGGTCAGCGATTGAGCTGGTAAGCACTGGAGAGGCTGGCAGACAGGGGGTCAATGCGCATGCCCTGATCTCAGTGCTGACAGATTAGCGCATTGGCCTCTCCAGCATGAAAGGCCCAACCACTTATTTTCAATGCTAGTGCTCTCTGCAGTGCAGAATGCAAGAGATTCATTTTAGAAAAAGCAGCGTGATTTACTCTAGTTATTACTTGAGTTTGATACAGATTTCTTCTTGGGAGATCAACCCCATTCTTTGGTTCTGCTAAAACAAAAAAACAGAATCAATACAATGTTTCACAACATTTTCTAGCTGGAAAGGTAATCTATTCAGGCAAATACAGATTTGTACATGTCAGTAAAGCACTACAATTGGCTTCAGTGGCCCTGGCAATGAAAGGAAGCTAATAAACTATTTGGAAAGGGAACAAACTGCAAGGGTATGGGAAAACATAGTGGGGAATAAATTGGGCAGTTGTTTTAAAGAGTTGGCATCGACACAATGGACCAAATGGCCTCCTTCTGTGCTGTATGGTTTGAACAGTATGGACCTCCTGCTCCAAATTGCTAATCTGTCAGTTCTGCTGGGAAGAATATGTGCAGAACGGCCAATTAAAGATAAGTGGTTGTAAGTCCAAGCTCCCTAGCATTGGATTTAAGGATATCCCAAAGATGTACTGGGCACTCCCTATCAGATGTTCAAGGTAAAAGGTTTGCACGGCAATTGCCCAGAGGTGCAAACTTCCTTGGGGCAATTGTCCTGTTCTGTGAGCCATCCAAAAATGTCATTTAAATTGTAAACTTTGGATGGCTCCAGCTACGTTACACACACACTTACTCAGAAACAGTGATAAGAATTAAAACCTCTTCTAACTTCTGGCTAACTACTGTAAAGACACGCACTGAGAACGCACAAAGGATTCCCCGTAAAACTCCGATCCCTGAGGACTCCATCACCCTCCAACTACTCCTCCACGAAATTGCCCAATGCCCCTGACTCAACCTGATACCTCCTCCCAGCCCACCGCACGCTCAACACAAAATACTCTCTTCTTCCCACAGGCCCAATCCCACTCCCTCCCCATACTGGCCGTATTATAACCTCTGATGAAGGGTCATCCTGTTGCGAAATGTTAGCTGTGTTCTCTTGCCACAGATGCTTTAAGACCTGCTGAGATTTTCCAACATTTCCTGTTTTTGTTTCTGAGCCTCACTCCCACCTCGATGCCTGCCTCACACCTCCCTCTCACCCTCCCAAATCATCATACTTACCTTCTCCCTAGTCTTTAATTTTCAATGGACATTTGAACTTAGCTTGAACAGCAGCTAGTACTGTAAAAAAAAAAGCGTGTCCTCCTTCAATCCAAGTCGACGAGATAACAAAGCTGGTTTTCAGAGAAAGTTGTGCTGCCTGGATCCTTCCCGGCCTGAATCAGGTCAGGTAAGACAGGTACAGACGAAATTTCATCAATTAAATAAATACAGGGGTGCCAATCTGGCGTCGACTGGCATTCTGAAGAAGTTATGATTCAAGATTTATTGGAACTAAGGTAGGTAAATGAGGTTGAGGTACAGATCAGTTAATTGGATTGCAGCTCATTGGATTGTCTTCATGTTGCTAGCCATGACAGCCTTGCCCGGTCTCATCCAGACAAACACAATACCCTTCCTTCCTCTTGTCCCCCCACGCCCTGCACCCTCAACTCTCAGATGGTGAATCCCATGATTCACCATCCATGGGGAGAAAATTGGCATTAGGAGCTGTAAAAATATGTAGAATTTTGGTGCTTATGAAAACCAAGATAGATCAAAGAACATTTTTTTTTACGAATGTAGGAAGATAGAAAACAAGGCAGGTGATTTAAACCACAGATGAGGTGGCCGTCAAATCATACTGAAGGTGAAGGATCAGTGTCTGACAGATAGCAGCTCACTGTGTGCTACAGCAGGTAACTCTCCTGTCGACGTTACTCAGTGTAAGAGGGATTTTCTCTGTGGACTTTGACAATTGTAGACTATTTATACATTCATGCAACTAGTTTATCAAAGAGGACAGCTCCAGTACTTTATTTATCAAGTTATGAAAATATGTTCCAAACATCCTTGTGCTGTTGATAAATATTAATGAAACCCTCAAGAAGCAACGCATTAAAAAAAGTGCAAAGTTGAAGGAAATATGTTGAGTGAAGGAAGTTGCAAGCTTTATCATCCAGTTTTCTCAGAGAAAATTCAACTTTCTTTTGAAATATACCTGATAACCCAATCACACCAAACATATTTCATTTTTATTATTAAAGTGAAGCAATTGCTGCTGGCCTCCTATTAAAGCTTTGCTTTCAGGACAGCAGACAGTCCATCCAGACAAAACTACATGAGGGGGACAGGACCAGAAGTTATAAACGTTAGTTCCTAGTCCAAAGCCGTTGAGCACCATGGTGATAAAACCAAGTGTCCGAGGATACACATTGTCCAATCTGAACAGAGTTTCTGATAAAGTTGTGGCAATATACTCAAAGCAGATAAGATACTGGCCCAGTAATCACAGGATGGTGAGCTACCATGGCAACAAGGAGGCAGTCTACAAGTTGAGCTATTCACCATCATGCTAAGTGAGGCCCATGGAATGTAAAGATGTGGTTAAGGTCAAAGAACGACCATAACAAAATAAAAATACAGGAATCAGTGATAATAGTAACAGGTTACACAGCAGGTTTGCCTGAATACAGACCTCGTGGAATACTACAGAAGAGGACTCTTCAGAAGCAACATCAGATTACTGCAGAAAATAAAACTCGTGGTTTGGAGGTAACATATTGGCTAATTGATAGGAAACAGGCGATAACCATAAATGCGTCATTTTGTAGTCAGTGGGATGTAACCAGTGATATGCCACAGGGATCATTTATCTTTGTGTAAATGACTTGGATGAAGGGACAAAAGGTATGGCTGATAAATTTACTGAAAATAGGAAAGAAAATGTAAGTTGTGAAGACACAAGGAGGCTACAAGGGGACATAGATAGGTTAACAGAGCGAGCAAAGCTCTGTCAAATGAAGTATAATGTATATGTGAAATGCCCATTTTGTCAGGAAGATAAAAACTTATCTAAATGGTAAGAGATTGTAGAGCTCGGTGATGCAGAGGGATGTGGGTGTCCAAATGCATGAATCACAAAAGGATAATATGCAGTTATAGCAAGCAATTAGGAAAGTTAATAGAATGTTATTGTTTATTGCAAGGGAATTGGCACAATGGTTAGCACCGCTGTCTCATAGCTCCAGGGACCCAGGTTCAATTCCTTGGGTGACTGTGTGTGCAGAGCTTGCACATTTTCCTCTTGTTTGTGTTTCCTCCCACAGTCCAAAGATGTGCAAGTTAGATGGATGGCCATATTAAATTGACCCTCAGTGTCCCAGGACATTTAAGATAGTCTGTCAAAGAGTTGGTGCAGAGTTGACGAGCTGAATGGCCTTTTCTGCACTGTAGGGGGGTTATACAATATTGGGTTTCTGTATTAAGAAAAGATGCAAATACATGTGAAGAAGTTCAGGTGGACTGTCTTATGTGGAAAGATTGGACAAGCAAGTGAAGTTTCTTAGAAGAGTAAGATTGACTGACTGTTATAAGACCCTGAGAGTTATTGAGGGGGTGGACATGGACAGGATGTTTCCACTTTTTGGAGAAACATGAGGTAGAGATCACTTTAAAAATAAGGGGTTTCTCATTTACAACAGGTACAAGGAGAATTCTTTTCTCTAGAGAGTAGTGAGTCATTGAATCTCCTCATCTTGAAAGGTGGTGCAAACGGTCTTTCAATGTTTTCAAGACAAATGTAGATGGATTTCTGATAAACATGTGGGTTATTGGGTGGCAGGTAGGAGATCACAGTCAGATCAGCCATGATCTTATTGAATGGCAAAGAGACTCAAAGGGCTGCAAGATCTGCTCCTAATTTGCACGTTTGTACATATGTAAATATCTGCAGCCAAAGAACTAATTCAATGAAAACATTGTTACACAATAAATATGGACCATGTTTAGCACAGATGGATTTTACTATTATGAGATGAAAAAGGTATCAACTAGTTAAAAAAAACCTGATTACTCAAGAGTCTATTCCCCTCCGATATATGATCTACAGTTAAATGAACGGAAGTTACTTGTATTAAAGACACATCGCAAAATGTTGGCGTGAAGTGATCATCTCCCACACTTTCACTTTTTAGTCATTTTTTTCAAACTGCTCAAACAGCCATTTTAAATTTGTCAATCATGCAATTCCCTGGCAGCAACTAACGACGCAACAGACACTTTGAAATGCTTGCATCTACTTCAACCGAGTTCATTACAGGAATATCTAGTAGTTTTAAATTATTGTTGGCAATGGTGCTATCAACAAGCCGGGAGGGTGCAGACTTACAAAACGCAGGGAAAAGTGCACACCTCCAATCAGAGAATTTGGTAAAAGATTGCCCCACTGCCCCGGAGTCAGCAATGTAGATACTGATTTAATTAATTTTTCAAAAGTAGTGTTTTCATTACCCACGGCAGTAAACAAATGAATTTGTTCCCTAACATACCACACTCTAGTGAAATAAATTAATCTCAATTCCAATAAAAGGGAAACACCCCCATTCCTCTACTGTCAAACTGTTGAAAGTGTGGGTTTTTCATAACAAAGGCCAAGTAAATAAAATATAAGGAAGGACTAAAATAATTTGTACCTTTCCTTTATCACCAGTGCTGTTTTAAGCAGGATCTTTTAGCAACATGAACAAACATTCACATTCAAGACTGCAAGCATCAAGGTGCGAAGTGTCTGTCTGAATGACAAGAGATAGCTAACAGTTCAAACACTGAGAATTTCCCATGCTGCCTTGTAATTACCATCTGTCTGCCTACGAATCTACAACTCAGCACGGGCCTGCCTGCAGTTATGCCTTTTATACAATCTTTGTGCTTTTAAAAAAAATGCATCTTAGCATAACCAGTTAGCAAATCCATTCCATGAAAATGTGGCTAAAGAATTCCCAACAATCTTCGAACCTAACTCATAATCAGGTGAAAAATCCCAGGATAAGTACACAGTTGAAAATGAGTAGCACGTGTTTGGCAAGTGGTCAGTGACCTAAGGGTCCATGGCTGGAGCACAAAGTCAGTAATGACTCTTTTCCCACCAACTCTGGAAATGAGAAATCAAATATCATGAGCAAATCACCAATAGATGGGGAAAATGAACGGATTCATTGTGCTTACCCAGTGTTTTATACAACATACAAGTACAAATCCACATTTACCATGGTCCTGATTGAATATGACAATGTTACCTCGTATGTCCATGTTAGTGCTTTTCCATGAACCGCAATAGCCAGGATACACACACACACCATATGGAACATCCCTTACTGCTCATGCAAAACAATTGTGCTTCATTTCAAGACGAGGTATATTGATCCCAAACACTCAGTTTCCTCCAGTTTCTTTGTTATTGAAGACAGCAATCCTCATCTCACTAGAGCAATTTATACCCTGTTAGTAAATATGTTGCTGCCAGTTTAATTTAATGGACAACAGGGATGCTAAAGTTATCCATTAATTACATTTGAACACAATTATAAAGAAATGGTTGCCTTAAAGCATTACAGCAAACAGGAATTTCTGTACAATTCATTTAGCAGCAGTCATGCTCAACTATGGTAGTTGCTGTAATTGACTAATCAAGGGCTAAAGTCCCAGCAAAACTGTCAACATGCCTTTCTTTTCTGGGTGCTGACTAACCTTGTTGTGCACTCCATATTCACTGCTAATCTATTTAACCTATAATGATTGAACATCCACCATTTCTGATGCTAACAGTGAAACAATTATAATATTCCAAATATACTTCAACATTGGGAGACTAGACAGCGACCATAGTTGACAGTCTAAATTATATCTTACGTCAAGTGATTATTCAATAACTTTACAATTTTGCCCTTGCTCTCAAATGTGTTTCCAGTTGGATTATTTTATTTATTAGTTTTCCTCCCTAAACTCCTGATGTGATTGTAGAACCAGAAATCAAAAGCTTGGCAAAGTTTGCAGTCAGGCACCCCACAGCATCAGCACATCACAGTACAAGGGGATAGACTCATCCTGGGAGATCAGCATTACGAGCACACATTGCCTTCAAGTATCTGCTAAGTAGCCATTCGTTAGATGGGACACTCGACTGCAAATGTCAACAGGCTATTCCATTGCTGGGATTGATAATCAACAGACTGGACTGACTTATCAGGGAGATGATGCAGCCAGTAATGAAATGAGAGATTTACTTGCAGCTACCGGTACTGTGGAGGATACCCTCCCAACAGGCAAGAGGGATGGCCTCCAGTGTCGCTGGACTATTCCAATTTAAAACAGTTCTATAATAGAAGGGGGAGAATCTGTTACATGAGGAAGCTTGATTTGCATTCCTTAGCAGCTGAAGTTCTGAATTGGAAGTAAATCAACATCACAGATTATCAGATCATTATCACATTAGTTGTGGGAGCTTGCTGTGTGAAAATGGGGTGTCGCATTTTCTATATTACAACAGTGACTACACTTCAAAAATACTTTATTGGCTGCAAAATGCTTTGAGAATTCCTAAGCTTGTGAGATGTGTTATATAAATACAAGTTTTCATCTTTTAAAATGGAATCACACAATAAAAGAGGGAAAATAGAGATGCAGAATACTTCCTTTCAACGTACTTCAGGATTACTACTTAAATGGCGAAAAGCTGTACCATGCGACAGTGCAGAGGGAGCTGGGAGTCCTTGTGCACGAATCACAAAAACAGTCTGCAGGTGCAGCAGGTGATCAAGAGGCGAATGCAATGTTGGCCTTTATGGCTAGGGGGATAGAATATAAAAGTAGCGAGGTTCTTTTACAGCTGTATAGGGTTCTGGTGAGGCTACAACTGGAGTACTGTGTGCAGTTTTGGTCACCGCATTTGAGGAGGGATATATTGGCCTTGGAGGGGGTGCACAGAAGGTTCACTAGGCTGATACTGGAGATGAGGGCATTGGATTATGAGGAGAGACTAAATAGGCTAGATTTGTACTCGTTGGAGTTTTAGAAGGCTGAGAGGGGATCTTATAGAGATGTGTAAGATAATGAAGGGGATGGATAGGGTAGAGATTGAGAGACTCTTCCTGCTTAACAAAGCTAGCAGGACTAGAGGGCACAGCCTCAAGATTGGCGGGGGGGGGGGGGTTCAGATCAGAGTTGAGGAGGAACTTCTTCACGCAAAGGGTGGTGAATCTTTGGAATTCTCTGCTTGTTGAAGTGGTGGAGGCTTCCTCGCTGATTATATTTAAAGTCAAAAGTGGATAGGTTTTTGATTATCAAGGGAATTAAGGTTTACGGGGAAAAAGCGGGAAAGTGTTACTGAACCACTGCAGATTACCCACCATGTTATTGAATGGTGAGGCAGGCTCGAAGGGCTGGATGGCCAACTCCTGCTCCTATTTCTTGTGTTCACCTTCCTAATTTGTTTGACTACCATTCAACAAATACTCATCGTAGCATATCAATCCAAAATTGAAATGCAATGAACGTTTGAATTGAGAGTTGGCATTCAGAGCTCTGGGTTTACTAAAATAAGTAGAGTATTTGAAGTGCTTACACTGTTTAATGTTACATCCACCACATCACTAAATATCCCCAGTTCACTGAGGTTAACCTGATTGGTGGGAGGTACATTGGGCAGAGGCTCAGCATACCTCTATGTGAAAAAGCAAGTGCAAACTGGAGGAGGTTCATACTGTTGGGGAGAGGGAGAAAGGTGAGATCGTTGGTTCTGGATAATGGCTGGTCAACAGGGCATTGATGGTTGTATGACCTAACATGCATCACCCCTTTCCATAGCAAAGGCATAAAGGCTTGGAGTACTGACACAAAAGAGATAAATTGACATAATATTCTGTTTAAAAAAAGATTGAAAATTGCCATGCCAAAATGAAGGTTAATATTTTAACAACTAAAATCATTTGTAAAAAGATTTACAAATGCAGAAAGCATAAATGCAAAATACATAATAAATCAATCTGCATCTGAAGAGAGGCTAAAGCTTCAAAAACTGACTGACTGAATTTCAAACATTTTCCTAATTTATCTTTTTCAGCAATGTAGTTACCTATTATATTTTGTTAGGCAACTGTGGGACTGTGCTATTATATCCAGTAGTATATTTACAGTGCCAACAAATCTAGACCCATTAGCAACTTGTGGATTTTTGCTCCACGAAAGTTGATAGCTTTTTCTTTTGTAGAATTCTACAGTGCAGAAGGAGACCATTCAGTCCACTGAGTCTGTACCAACTACAATCCCATCCAGGCCTCACCTCAGTCTCATGCATTTGTCCTACCTGGTCCCTATGACGTGAAGGGGTAATTTAGCATGCCCAATCCACCTAACCCACAGCTCTTTTGGAGCATGGGAGGAAACCAGAGCATCCAGGGGAAACCCACACAGACACAGAAAAAATGTGCAAACCCCACACAACAGCCTAAGCCAGGAATTGAATACAGGTCTCTGGCATTGAGGTAGCAGTGCCACCCCAAATCTTTAGCATTTGAGATACAATCCACAAATGCTATTTTTCCATTCACAATGTTGCTGAGGTTTTTATTAACTGTAGCCATAGCAAAATACAGTCAATGCTCTTGACTTTGCAGCTTGCCCATGTTCTGTTGGCGAGTTACAATCTTCAAATGGGGGATTTGTCAATTCAATGACAGGATGTAATCCATCAGTCAGCAGATCTAGACGCCAGATTCTCAATAACTTGTGTCTTATTCTGTTTGTGATTGGAGGTGAGATGCTACGAAAGAGTCAGTGAAAGAGCAAACTCTTGAAAGGTGCAATAGGTTTGTCTGCCCTCATTAGTTATGCACTGTACTACAGTGGCTGCTGCTGCACACTGTCCAATCCATCACTTGTCCTGCTGCAACATTTTGCTGGCAAAGGTCAGTAATTTAGATCTGTACAAGTTTGAGGCTGGCATACATCAACGGTTAACTTTGCATATCTGTACAATAAAATAGCACTTGGTATTCAACTGAGGGGAGGGGTTAGGTAGGACAGGGAAGGAAATGAGATTAGCCCTATTACCACTAGAACGTCAAATTTTGATAGGTGATGTTGAAACAACATCTTCTCTAACAAAGGCCCTGGGTCCTGACCTAACCATTTGGGATACAACTCACATACTCCCTATTACCTGGTCACCTTTTAAGCATGGGGCTGCAGTTCATGCAATTTGATTACCATTTAATTAATCTATATTTCTGAATGCTGCCAAGTGAGCGGGTATCAGGCCGAATGAAGGGCATGGAAAAGGGAAGGAAAATCTTACCGATGAAAGACAAACACATTTTGCTTCATGTGACACTCTAATAATGCAATAACATTTGTTTCAATTATTTCTCAATGCATTTATATAGGACTTAGTGAACAGGTTTAATTATAGTGCAATTGTAATAGAAGTATCCAACATGACAGTACAGTATTTAACAAGCTTCATAATTATAGTATGATTATCAAGGCTATAATTAGAGATTTTACAACAGAAATGACATTAATTGCTTATCAGAAGAAACACACATCATTTTTTAATATCTTATCTTTACTACACACAGGGTAAAGTGAAAAATCTATATGGGTTAGAACATGCAGAATTCAAAAGATACTGTATGGTACTAAAGGGACTTTTGTAACCAAAATTAGCATAATATGACCTACCTGTCTGTAGGAACAAAAGATCAACATCTCTGCAGTCCTGTCCAGGAAGTTTTGTTCTGATAGTTAATTTAGGGGGAGATTAATATTTCTTAGAGACATAAGCACGAGATAAATAAGATCCTGAGAAAATTTGATGCATATAAAATACCTTTGTTGTTTAAAAAGGTCTATTATTTTCCTCAGTCAAAATTATTTCATGGACAAGGTACAAAATGAGCGTTTTCAGCAGACAGTCCACTTGATTTTGACTTTAAGCGAAAACACAAAATGCGTAGTTAAAATGAAATTACCAAATCAAAAGAAGCTGTGGTATCTCATCTAGGGACCAAAAGCATGGTGGGGCATCGACTCAGATTATACCAATCATTAGTGTTTCAGGGTTATTTTTAGATTCCAAAATAAACCATGTCATGTGAAGTGAAAGCACTATTCATTTCAATTAATTTAGATCAATGGATCAAGACTTTGCTCCAATTAGATGCCTCCTCAATGTAATAAGCCAGATCCATTACTTAACAAGGATGGAAAATCAGTTCAAAGCAACACAACTGACAAGTGAGCTAAAGGATATTTTGCTGCTCCCCACAACTACTGTGGGCGTGTCAGAGCAGCTGCCACCCACCCACCTTCCCAAACAGGAGTTTGCTGTCTGCACATGGAAGGTGGCGTGGAAAATCCAGTAAGAAAGCATTAGTCACTAACTGCATAGAATTAGGTGGATTTATTGTGGAGAACCACACTTTACATCCCCCACAAGCATCTTCTTACTTTCCTTCAGCCACACCTTACAGCTCACACAGCATCCTCTTACTCTCCTTCAGCTCATCCCATTGGCATTTCTCCCTTCTCAAGTACTTTTCTAGCTATCCCTTAAAGGCATCTACACTAATAATCTTAACCACTCCATCTGGTAGTGAGTTCCACATTTTTCTAACTAGTCTCTGGACAAAGAATTTGCTTCTCCACTGGATTTACTGGGGGCTACCCCTATGTTGGCATTAAAAACTCTGTCAAGTTTCAGATTTCATTACTAATTACATATCCTGTAGGTTTTTTAGTTAGATAAATTAGGTTAGGTACTTGTAATTACTTTCTAATGCTTCTTCTCAAAGGTGTTGTGCTGCAGCTGTTTTGAACTTCCCTCTAATTGTTCTTAGCTCTAAATAGTCTTCCACACTGATACAAAACCAAGATTCATCAATAAACTATCTTGATTTCTTTCAAGACACAGATTGCAGACCTACTAAAAATAATCAGCCGAGATCGTATATTAGAATAACAACAGTGAAGCTATCAGTATTCACTGTTATTTTGCATTATTCAGATAGTAATTCCTGGAATTTAAATCTAAGCACTTAGATACAAAAATCCTGAAGCCACTGTCTGATTTGTCCCATTTATCCACAAGTTTTAGTGCCTTGCCGACAGATTTATTCCTAAAATTCATGCAATATGCCTATTAAACATGTCAGACAAACTAGGATTGGTGCATTGAAGTCTAAGCAAGTTTCTGAACTGCCATGTCTTAATTAATGCCAAACAACCAACTTAGTGGTGGTAATATAATTTTACAAGTGTGGAATTTCATTCAATCACATTTTAATTACTGTTAGAAATTATCAAAATGTTACAATTAAAATTAATTTTTTTTGTGTCATTTATCCATCTCCCATTTGCATCTTACTTTGAATTGAATTTATTATTTTAACTTATACTTCCTTGTTAAGACATGTTTGCTGCATTTGGATTTTTCAGCCTGTTGCTCATCTTTTTTATGCAGCACTTGAATGCCCTGTACAGGACACCATGCTACAACTCTGAATGCAGCTCAGAGCATGAAGAATGGCAATGCTTTTCCACTGCAACTGACTGCAGAATCCAGGCCAATGCTTTGTCATGACTGAGACCCCCATTTTTTCACCAGTTATGTCACCATTATTCAGACAGGGGATCTTCCCCAGTATATAGAGCTTTGTCCATTTGTCTTTTTTTTAAAGTGTGGATTCTGCTGACGAGAGCTGGTGTTTTAAAATGGACCTGGATCAAGTGTATTGTGTACATTCTGGTATGATTTATATTCACTGTCCATTAAATTACTGTCATATTTGCCTAAACACCTATTCTATCCCAAAACGTACGGTAGTATATGTGGTGTCTATCTCATTAAGGCAACCCAACAGGTTTATTTGGTAGCAAAAGCCACTAGCCAATAACAGTGCCACTAACAAATAAACATATTGGACTTTAACCTGGTGTTGAGAGACTTCTTACTGTGATTATCCCAGTCCAATGCTGGCATCTCTATGTCATTAATGCAATACTCCAGAACAGTCATCTGACTTGAGGAACCAATGGGAACTGAGAGTGATAATCACACCCAGGCACAATCATCGAGCAGCCATGTAGGAAATATGTAAGGACTGGAGCTGCTGTTCCAGGGCAGCTAAGGGCTGCAAACTCTTGGACCAAATTTCTATCATCAACAAATATCCTTTATTCCGAATAAAGGCTGAAATCTTTTGACAACGTTACAAGTCCACAACATAGCACATACCCAATAAATGAGCTTATTCTTCATGTTCTTTATCTTTGCCGACTTCAATAGTACAGAAGGTAATGAGCTAAGTTACCGGGATGCCTATAAAATAGTGCAAGTCGAAAGACTTTCAGACACTCGTTCCAATCAGACAAAAGGCTTGATATATTTAATGATCATATTATACACTGTAATAGAAGTAACTACACCAGCTTCTTTTGGAAACTCATTTTATTAAAAGAGAACAGCAAATGTGTGCAATAGCTTATTTGCTTTCCCTTGTCCAATCTAATCCACATGATTCTGTGTTTGGCTTTATTTGTGCTGATCTGCTGTCAGTCCGCTATATTGTCTGCGCCGTCAGTGAGATGAAAACTGAATCAGTGATTATTGAAACTGACAAGTCTACTAGCCAAGATTAATGAAATACTGCATGTGACTATAGACCTCACCACGTCTATCGACCTTTATAAATCTGTGACAAATGCCAAGCCTTATTTTTGCGACACATCTCACCAACATTTCTAAAAATATAGCCGAACTATTCCTCAATTTTCAGATATTAATTACTGAAAAAAGCCTTCAGTGACTTTTTTAAAACACAAGTAATCAAACTCCATTCCATGCCAAAAGTATTCAAAGACTCCATTATGTTCTTTCACCTAACACAAAGCCTTTAATTTTTGTATATTTCTTTATTCTTTCATGGCAGAGGCTTCCCTGGCAAGATCAGCATTTTTTGTCCATTCTTTAATTGCCCTTGAAATTAATGGTTTGCTGTGCCACTTCAGAAGGTACTTAAGACTAACCACTTTGCTGTGGATCTGGAGTCCCCTGTAGGCCAGACCAGGTAAGGATGGCAGATTTCCTTCCCTAAAGAACATAAGTGAATCAACGATTTTCTTTTATAATACTTGATGATAGTAATGGCGACCATTACTGAGACTGACTTTAATATTCCAGATTTTTTATTCACTGAATTTTAATTCCACCAGCTGCCGCACTGGGATTTGAACCCATGTCTCCAAAGCATTAGTTTGGGCCTCTAGATTGCTTGCCAGGTGACAACACCACAGTCTTCCCCACCGGCCTATATATGTAAAAAAAAGTGTCCAGATGGAATCAAGTCCACTTCATGGCAAATCAAATGCACAAGCCAGCAAATAAAAATTCTCAAAAGTCTTCTGAAGCAGATAACTGACATTGAGCTTTTACTTATGAGGTTAGAATTAATGCACATTTGGACTGAAAGTGCATTATTAATTTTAAGAACTGTAACAATGCACCAGAGTGATACAAACATAACAGTACACTACAATATAGGATAAGCTTTCACGCTACGTCTAATTCAAATCCATGAAACACTCTAGGATCTATTTTTTCAAATTAAGATTGTGGCTGAAGACATTATTTGAAACAATGTAACAAAAGGGCAGAGGAAATTAAACAATTTGTACTTCTGGAACACATTTCATGATCTCAGGATATACAGCCAACAATATTATTTATTGGAATGTAGTCAATACTAAACGTTAAAAAACATGTTTGCTAATTTGCATATAGCAAGGTTCCATCAACAGCAGATACTGATCAGATGAAGTGTTGAGAGGTAAAAATTGGCCAGAATATACAGAGAATTAATAAATTCTCCTCTAAAAAGTGCCTTGGACCTTTAACATCCACCAAATGTTGAAGCAGGTCTCAGTTTAACATCCAATCAAAAGACGGCTGCTATCCCTCAGCGTTCAACTTATTTGCCAGCTGGATTAGGAGACCAAGTTTTTGGAATGGGGCATGAGGCTACAAGTTTCTGACAGAGTGCTATCACTGAGCCACAGATAATAACTGATTTTTATAGGTATGTCACTGCGGACTGCTCTTCATTGCGATATTTCGATAGTTCCATGCCAACATGACCATGGTGCCAAGGATGACGACGACTCTTCTGACCCATTCCCAGTCATTCATGGAGTTAAACAGAGCTCTTTGCTAATATCAACCCTTTTCAGCATGTTTTTTCCTCCATCAGATACTTTGATGCCTTCCATGAGGTGACTCTAGCATTGAAATCAGATGAATTGGAAACTACTCAATCTGAGATGATGCCAGGCAAAGGCTAAGGTCTTCAAGGATGCACTTTGCAATTTTGGCGATGACTTGTTCAGGGCTGGACATGCAATATGGCATGGACATGTTTTGTTCTCTAAAACATGCAATAACTTTGGCATGATGTAAACTGAAGTAACGTACCAGTCTGCTCCAGGAAAGCCCATCTTGAGCCCAAAATTCAAATCTGTGACTAGAACCTGTTAGTGTTGGACATGCTCTCAGCAGCACACACTCTTGAGCTGTCCACATTGATGAGGAGACACATGCCTGAATTATTAACTGCTGCCTTCAGACTTTAAACTGCAGTCTGTGGATGAAAAGTAGTAAGTCTGCCTTTCAAACTGAATTGCAGCACTTGTTGCAAGATAAAAGAACGGAAAGTGATAGCATGTGGGTCGTGGGTGTAGCAACAGAGCAGGTTTCTTGGGTAATTGCTCCAGTGGCTGAATCTAACTAATAAAGCCCCCAATATAGCCAATCATGATACAGACTCAATACGCAACCAAACTCTGAAAAGGGACCATGCAATACTCAGTAATTTTAAAACGTAACAGTGTCTATTGGGCAATAGCTCTACCACCCTGCTTTTCTCATGTGAGACCTATGGACTGAGTACAGAGTCACGCCAAGAAGCTCAACCACTCTGTTAAAGTTTCCTAGTGGAAGTCGAGGCAAAATGTCAGGCACTGAGGTGCCAAGCATCCACATCATATTGAAAGTCGGGGAAGAGCTGGGGGCAATGTCTTACTAGTATTATCACTAGACTATCAATCAGCTAATATTCTGGAGACCCGAGTTTGAATCCCACCACAGCCAATGGTGGAATCTGAATTCAACTCAAAGAAATTTCTGAAATTAAGAATCTGATGACCATTGCCGGAAAAACCCATCTGTTTCACTAATGTCCTTCAGGGAAATAAATCTACTGACTTTACCTGATTCCAAAGACACTGGAGCTTTGGCAATGTGGCTGACTCTCAATTGCCCCCGGGCAACTAGGGATAGGCAACGAATGCTGACCGGTCAGCGATGCCCACGTCCCACGAATGAATAAAAAGTTACAACTGTGTTGAGCTGATCACATATCCAGAATGACTGGCACCCATTTACTAAAGCAAATATTCCATGGATAGCTTGAGTCTGGAGTGCGCTCTCATTGCATTTGAATGGAGCTTTCCAAGGATACAGTGAAGACTTTACTTGGGAATTCTGATATCCTTTCAGTCCTGGCAGAAGCTCAGTGAGGACTGCTGCACCTGATGTAGCCACATACAAAAACAGTACAACCTCCTTCCAAAGAAAGTGCACGTAAAAGGCAGATTCAAAAAGTAAGAATAAGTTACTAATCCAAAACTCAATTTTCTGCAACATTCTGTCCTATTTGCAGCAGAATCTTCCGGAGTGCAGACTGGCCTTAGCAGTCAACGGTGCACTCACTGGAATTCTACAAAACATTTCAGATGATGAACACAGTAACGGTCACCTTGAAGGAAGAACAAGGAAAGTGATAATGGAAGCAAACTGCATGGATAAACTAAGAGTATCCTACAATAATTTTACACCACATCAGACAGGCCTTGCACACTTGCTCCCTCTCTTATTGAGTATTGCTATATTGCAGTGAGAACATCCAATGACAATAATGACCGTGGCTTCAATGCTGGTACTCTAGACACTACACAAGAAAACTCATTATGCACAAGCAGCTGTGAAATTATAATGAACTGATGTAATACCCAAAAGGCACCATCAGAAATGATATCCCTAATCATTTGCTCTGAAATAGGCACCTGGACAAAAAGCTGAAAAACCGACCCAACAGTTGACATTTACATATCATAAATTCATCCAAGAAATTAAATTTTAATGAAAACCCCAGGACAGCTGTGCACTGAGCAGAAAACAAGGCGTGTTGCACATAGATTCAGAAATTACATGATTAAATGAAGAGTACATCAAGGATTCTATAAATCAGATTGTCTACAACTTTAAATCGACACAACTATCCTGGGAATTCATTTTGCGACTAATCCCTGGCAATTAAATAACAAGTTAGTGCTTGTGATAAAGGTCGAGTATTCTTTATTGTCAGGGCTAATTACATTTCGGATTTCAGGAGATTTGAGTTTTCGATGCTACCTATAAACTTACATTACAATCACCTGAGCCTCAGCTACCTGTAGTTAAGATAAATAAAAAACTGGAAAAGTAAGATGCATCACTGAATAATAAATACAGGATAACTTTAATAAGTTTATTTTTGACACATTCACTACAAAAATCAAGTGGGAAACAGTGCAGACAAACAACTAAACTTCAATGAGATTAACGGAGGCAATGGCCTAGTGGTATTATCGCTAGGCTATTGATCCAGAAATTCAGTTAGTGTTCTGAGAATTCGAGTTCAAATCCTATCATGGCACATAGTGGAATTTGAATTGAATTTAAAAAAATCTGGAATTAAAAATCTACTAATGACCATGAAAGCACTGTCAATTGTCAGAAAAACCAAGCTGGTTCACCAATGCCCTTAAGGGAAGGAAATCTGCCATCCTTACCTGGTCTAGCCTACACATGACTCCAGAGCCACAGCAATCTGGGTGACTCTCAACTGCCCTCCAAGGGCAACCAGGGGTGTGCAATAAATGCTGACCAGCCAGCAAGACCCATGGCCCACAAATGAATGAAAGAAAATTCAATAATGCGTGTTTTTTTTGGTGTGTTTGGTTTTCAGATTTCAGGACAAACGAGAGTTGGCTTATTTTCCACATTACTGTGATACAACTTTAAGCGTTTTCAGTGCATTCAAAATTACATCAGGCCCACTGATAGGTCTGTCTTCATTACAGTTGGCATGTAGAAATTGTTTGTGTCTTCAGTGATTTTAGTTTCCTTACAAAACATTTAACATTTAATAATACTGTAAGTTGCAGGAGTATGCTAAAGAACTTCCATTTTCTACACTGCATAGAACTGGTAGAAGGCTATTCAACCCTATGTATTCTGTTTTGCCATTAAATCAAATTTCTGTGCCAACTCAATTTGATTCATTTGTTTTGATACTCTTGCCCATCAAAAGGCTATCTCTTTTTTGAAAACTTTGAATTGACCCAGCAGCCTTTTGGGAGACAGTTCATATTTAATTACAATGTGTGTTGATAAATGGTTTGTTTGATTTCATTGCTAAATGGCTTAGCTCTAATTTTCAGATTACACCCCTTGCTCTGAATTCCCCAACCAGATGTAGCTATTTCTTGGTATTTCTCCTCTTGAATTCCTCTATAATTTCAAACACTTCAACCTGATCATCCCTCAACCTTTGAAGTGTGAAGAAATACAAACCAAAGATAAAAAACCTGCACTCAACCTAAATCTTGAAGCACTGACCTCTTTCCAATGAATCCTTACTGTGGTATCCAAGGTCAATATGTCCATCCCAAGATTTGGTGCCCAAAAATGCAAATGATACAACAGATGACATCTGACCAAATAGAAAGAAAACCTGCTGGAAATATTCAGCAGGTCTGATTGTATCTTTGGGCAGAAAAACCACTGACCTGAAATGTTAACCTCTATTTAGGAGTACAATATAAGGGGTAGGAGTCTTAGCTGTGCTGTAGAGCAGAAGGATCTCAGGGTCCAGGTCCATAGGACTCCTAAATCGGCCTCGCAGGTGGAGGAAGTGGTCAAGAAGGCATATGGCCTTCATTAATCGAGGAATAGAGTTTAGGAGTCAAGAGGTAATGATGCAGCTCTATGAGACTCTTGTCAGACCCCAGTTGGAGTATTGTGCGCCGTTCTGGTCGCCTCATTATAGGAAGGATGTAGAGGCTATTGAGAGAGTTCAGAGGAGATTTACAAGGATGCTGCCTGGATTGGGAGGCAGGCCTTATGAAGATAGGTTGAGGGAGCTGGGACTCTTCTCACTGGAGAGACGTAGGTTGAGAGGCGACCTGATAGAGGTTTATAAAATGTTGAGAGGAATAGATAGGGTGGACTCTCAGAGACTATTTCCCCGAGCTGAAATGGTAAACACGAGAGGACACAGATCTAAGGTGCAGGGAAGCAAATACAAAGGAGATGTCAGGGGTAGGTTTTTCACTCAAAGGGTGGTGAGTGAATGGAACTGACTGCCGTCGGAGATCGTTGAGGCAAACTCACTGGAGTCTTTTAAGAGACTTCTGGATGAGTATATGGAAAGGAATAGGATAGGGGGTTATAGATAGGTCTGTGGATTGATAGATGCAACTCGTGGGCCGAAGGGCCTGTTTGTGCTGTATTGCTCTATGTTGTATTTGTCTTTCCACAAATACTGCCAGATCTGCTGAGTATTTCCAGCATCCAAAGTTTTTGACTTTTGCACAAGTCTGACCAAGGTTGTAGATAACAAGCAGTACTTCATCCACCTTTGCATTCCAGCTCTTGAGATATGACATGGTGGCACTGCTGCCTTTCAGTTCCAGAGATCTAGGTTCGAACCCCAGCTTGGATCACTGTCTGCATGGGGTTTGCATATTCTCCACGTGTCTCCATGGGTTTCCTTTGGGCCCTCCCCCCATTTCCTCCCACAGTCCAAAGATGTGCAGGTTAGGTTGATTGGTCATGCTAAAAATTGTTCCTTAGAATGCACAGTTTAGAGGGATTAACAGGTAAATATGGGAGGTTACAGGACTGCTGTTGGTGCAGATTCGATGGGCCAAATGGCTTCCTGTATTGTAGTGTTTCTATGATTCTATAAAGGCTAACAATCCACTTGATCATGTACTGTACCTATAATAAACTAGCTTTCATGATGTGTACCAATTAGACAACTAAATTCCTTTGCTCCATCACAATTTTCAGCCTTTTATCATTCGGAAATAATGTGTTGACTTCTTGGCTGCAAAGTGGATGATGTCACATACACTCTTGTGAATCTATCTGCCATAGTTTTGGTCATTCATTAGTCTGTCCACGTCCTTTTGTAACTTTCTCTTCCTATCAATGCAACTTGCTATGCCTCCTAACTTAGCCATCTAAAAATTTCAATATATGCAATCTTCTAGTCCGCCACTCGAGTTGCGAATTTACATGGTGAAAGGCTGAGGTCTCACTGTCGATCACTGGTCATATCTCGCCAACCAGAAAATGTTTCATTTGTTCCTACTCAATGCCCAGAATTTTATGGGGGTGGGCAAGGCTCGTGGAACAAAATTCTCTGTTAGCCTCGGGCAGGATTTTACAAGACTCACCCGAGTGAGACTATAAAATCCCAGCCACTGCCTCTGACTTCCCACAGTTATCTGCAATATCCTAAGATGCTGCACGTACAAATGCAGTGACTAGGCAAATACAACAGCTGTTCATCTTAAACAAATGATGAGTAAACCTCTTTTTTCGGTAAAATGAGAACTGTTGATCAGGGCAAGGAAAATTCCCTGATCTTTGGATAAAATCATAAGATGTTAACGTGTACTTGACCACTGAAACAAACAGTCAATCTGATGTCTTATCCAAAGAATGATAACTCATGCCCTGCAGTGAGCCCCAGATCGTCAATGTTCTAACTCAAGAGATAATAGTGCTACCAACGGTGCAGAACTGACATACGGTAAAAATCATCAAGTTGATGAGCTGTAAAACTGAGATAAAGATTTTGCAGTATTTACTCAGCAAATGAATCCAGACACTTCATTTTACATATTGATCAAAAGGAGAAGCAGCATTACATCAAACACCTCAAACATGCTCCAAGTCCTGAGTAGCTGCTGGTATATCCAGCGTTATGAACATCTATCAAAACGACAACACTTGAAACTTTACTAGCTGAGTCACCTTATGTTTTAAGTAGAAATATGGTTAGGTGTTATGACAAGGGCATTTCTGACCTGTTTTTGAGAATGACAGAGATTTGGTGCATAGAAAGTGGCACTGATACCATGCACAAATTCAGTTTTTTCTTAAATCCAGAAATTGATCGTATACCTGCATTTAGGTGACAGTCTTTAACTTGAAACTGAAGCTCATTTTCATTGGGGATGTCTTTCCATGTAGCAAGGAAGACCTGGCGCTCTAGAAAAAAGAAAGCAAATGATTAGAAACAAATGCCCAATGGCACAAAGTACAATCTTAAAATGAAAGTAAAATTGACATTTAGTTGATGTATTTTTGGATTCAAGGTGAAGGGTGACCATGCTGGAGGTGATTGAGATTATATCTATTTTTAATAACGAAGGCCAGCAGCAAGCATTCCAAGGACAGAACTGGAGAAGAAATATTTGGTCTAATCTGGCCAGTGTTCAACAAGCCCAGCTTTAGGAAAGAACCTTGAATGATCTAGCGTAATATGCCCATTTTACACACACCACATTCTAATGACCCCTGAGACAGAGGATTTGGAATGGACACTTTTGCTGTACAGTGGCATCCACAAGGAAATCAGTCAAGGTGCTAAAAAATTTCCGAGTTTCTTATTTCTCCCATTCCAGAGGATCCTTTTGTCAAAGAAGTCTGATTGAGTCAAATCCAAGTCAGAATCAATGCACTATAATCATTACTATACAGCTCACTTTCCCCTATCACCAAATTAAAACAAGTCTTTATTTCAGTTATCCCTCATTCAAATATTAAACAGCTAGAATTAATTATAAGTTCATGTCTGAAGCTTTTTTGTGGACAGGTCATTAAGCCTGATGAATAAGGGGCCTGAATTAAAATGACAACTGCAGAAGCACCTTGAAACTTAATTTCTATTCATGCAATGGTTCCTGGTTTATACAATATCAGCAATCACTTGGTGATTTTAAGAAATTAAGAAATCAACAAAAGAAGTAGCAAAAACTAAATGGGCACTGAAGCTAATCACAGCTCATTATAGAATTATTTTGAAATGATGCCCAGATGGTGAGAATCTTTGAACGACAGATAATTATAACATTTTAATTTGTTAATGTAGAACGGTTGGCAAGAATTCCTCATCAACTTGATTTGAGGCAACCCTGCAAGGGGCATGCAGAAACTAGAATAGAACACTGGTTTAGCCTCAACTGAATATTGCATCCAGTTCCATCTGCACATCACTTTGGGAAAGATGAAAGGGCTTTACAGAGAGTATAGAAAAAAGTTACAACAATGGTCCCAGGGATGAAGAATTCAGTAACGTAGATCAGAGGAGTTGGAACAATGTTGAATGGAGAAGAGATTTGATTGAGGTATTTAAAATCATGAGGGATTAGGGCAAGACTGGGAAAAACTGCTCTCCATACTGGGAGAATTGAGAACAGGGAGGCATAGATATAGGTAATTTGCAAAAGCAATGGTAATTTGCAAAAGCATCAAGACAAAACACATTTTTAGGAAATTTCTAGTGTTTGGAATGCATGGCTGAGTGTGGTGGGAGCAAGTTCAATTGAGGATTTAAAAGGGGGTTAGATTATCCGAAAAGAAAGAATGTGCAGAGTTATTGAACAAGTCAGAGGAGTGGCACTATTGTTCCTCTAGAGAGTAGCACAGCTGCAACAAGTCAAAATGGTTACAGCACAGGAGATCATTCTGAGATTCAGAGCAGAGAAGGTTAATGTGCAAGCTGAGAAGTGGGCAATGTGGAGAGTCACCTACTCCATTTTCAGATGGTTACTTGATAGGGAATGATGTAATATGCCTTTTTTCTTTATCGAATTCCTATCACTGAGGAAGACCGGTCTGTTGCACTCCAGTAAACACTCTAATGCCAAGGAGAGTGAGAAACAGAGATTATTCCAACAAACGCAGCTTGACATGAAATGTCGATAGCTAGTGAAGTGTACCAAGGGTTGATGAGAATGATATTAAGGCTAACCGCTCAGAGCATTTCATATGGATAGAGTTGGGTTGCAGCATCTTGGTGCAGTATAGGTCTAATAAAGTTAGTAAACTCACTTCCTCTACGGAGCTAGAAATAAATTCAAGCCACGGATTTCTACCAATTTTTGTACTGGATTAAGAAGCACAAGTGGCATTGTGGAAGATTGAAATTGACTTTGATGTCTCAGGAAGTGAGGCACTTCCATAGCACACAAGTGCAAATTGTTCTTTGTTATTCAGTAATTCCAAGGTGCAAAGACTTCATTCACCGAGACAGAGGGGATTGATCTTCACTAATACAGTAGATCAGGAACGCAACTTGTAAAGCTCCTTATACCAAATAAATTCAGAAAGCTTCTCCAAAAACCTGTTTATTGCACAACATTGATTTTTTTTTCGCAAAAACAAGCATTGAGGTTTGAAAAGCGTGCACGTAGTTTAAATGAGAATATGAAATATCAAGCACTAATTCCCTTAGACATTTAAACGATATGCTGTATCTTTACTCTTTCTTTCTGGAAAAACTGTATGCTGGGGTCAGCTCTGTAAACCAAGTTATTTTGAAGGTTTTAAAAAATTCTTTCAAGGGATGAGTGCTTCACCGGCAAGACCAGCAGTTGCCCTTGAGAAGGTTGTGATGTGTCGCATCTTGAACTGCTAGTGCGCGTGTGCTGTGGGTACGCACTTTGCGCTGTAAGAAAGAGATTCCAGAATTTTGACCCAGTAACACAGAAGGATCTGTGATATAGTGAGAGGCTTAAAAAGAACTTGCAGTTGATAGTGGTTCCATGCCTAAGTGGTAGAGGTAGCAGGTTTGAAAGGTGCTGTCAAAGGAGGCTTGACAAGTTGCAACAGTCCATCTTGTATATCTGCTGCCACTGTACATTAGTAGAGGCAATGACTGGGGGAAAGATGGCAGCATAGTGATAATGCCACTGGACTAGCAACCCACAGGGCCAGGTTAATGCTCTGGGACACAGGTTCAAATTCAACCAGAGCAACTGATAGAATTTAAATTCAATTAATAAAAATCTAGGATTAAAAGCTAGCTTTAGTAATGGTCATCATAAAACAATTGATTGTTGAAAAACAAAATCTGCATCACTAATATCCTTTCGAAAAGGAAATTTGTTATCCCAAACTGAACTGGCTGTGACTACCCACAGTAATGTGGTTGACTCTTCAACTTCTCCGCTGAAATGCCTAACAATTAGGGATGGACAACAAGTGCTTGTCTGCCAGCCTTTGACACAAATAAATAATTTTAAAAATGGGGTGCTGATCACATGAGTTGATTTATCCTGAAACATGTCTATCTAGCTTGAGTGGTGTGGAGCTGCACTTATCCAGGCAAGTGAGAAATATCCCTTTACACTCCTGACTAAAACCTTGTAAATGGTGGATACATTTTAGGAAATCAGGTGGTGAGTATGTGGCCACAGGATTCCCAGTCTAATCTGCATTTGGCAGCCATAGTATTTGTACAGTTTGTTCCACTAGGTTTCATTATTGGTAACTCTCAGGATGCTGAAGTTCTAAATTGCTGTGCTATTACATGACTAACAGGTAGCAGGAATAAAGGACAGGGTTGTTAATAAAAGGCTGCTTTTTTCCCCATCTCAGATGTTGAGCAAAATATGACAAAATGCAGTCAACATGTCAAAACAAAAGATATGCAACATTTCAATTTTAATAATGGATTGCATTTTTTTTATTGCCATATCTTTATTATGTTTTTATTTTGGATTACAAGCAGTGAAGGGACTTTATTACCATTAAAATATGGCAAATCCATTAACAATTCCAATTTCCTAAATGCACATTGGATTCTCCCACATTGCATTGCCAACATCGATTTATAAATGCAAAATGTTAATACTCTAAATAACAACCTGAAGGATTACTGCAAATTGGCAGATTAGTTTCCATCTGGACACCGACAAGGAAATATACAGTAAAGGAAGAAAAGGTTCAACAATTCAAAGCTTGTTGGAAAACGTGACAAGTTGAAAAGCATCGTTATGTTAAAAAAAATTCAAATCAGGTCTGGAAGATTTTCACATCGAAGCAGCCTATTGTCAGCCCAAAATGTATTTCCAGGTTAGGAAATGTAATTATGTTTAAAAGGTCCTTCTATTCTATCCTAACCTTAGCAGAGCAATGCCTACTGTATTACTG
Organism: Sphyrna mokarran; assembly: GCA_024679065.1. Taxonomy (NCBI): domain Eukaryota; kingdom Metazoa; phylum Chordata; class Chondrichthyes; order Carcharhiniformes; family Carcharhinidae; genus Sphyrna; species Sphyrna mokarran. Next base: position 41,196,212 of record JAGIQG010000022.1, read on the forward strand.
TGACATCCTTCTACTTTCAATAGCAGCTATCCCGTGGTCTCCGAGTGAGACTGTCAACATACTGCAGGTTTAGCAGCAAGTTTGTGTTTTCGGCCTTAAATACAAGAAATGAGGATCTTTCTCTCTGACATTGAGAGTACATTCTGCCCATCTTTATAAGTGATAGGAACAGCATGTTCCCAGATCAGATCATAATTTTGTTTTTGCATACTTGACACATCTTAACTATTAGTGTTCATAAATATAATTCATAGCAAATAGGCTTAGGGAGAATTGATTTTTCAAGATGAAAACACAGGTAAGGGGAAAAACATGAACAAACTGCATTCTCCAATTTACTAACATATTGCACAGGCACCAATTTTGAAGAGAAGAAAATTTTTCATGCTTTAAGTCAGAAGTTTATGGGTTCCAATCCTAATTCCAAATAGCAGATAATCTTAGTTAAATCTTTGATGATAGAACTGAGGGAGTGCTGACATGTTGTATTTTAAATCAAAAGTTAAATTGAGACCATATCTGCCATCTCTGGATGGCCTTAAAAGATTCTACTGAGCTATTCAAAGCTAGATGGCCAAAAATGTTCTACGACTCTCCTCAGTGTCCATGGACTAAAAAAATTGGGAAATCAAGGGGGGGTTTCTGATCAAGGTCATTACACAGAGGCTCAAAAAGTGTCCATACTGGATGAGGACTGGCTCAGCTCATTTTATGATGTTACTGTGGTCAAATGGTCTTGTCAGCATGTGTGTCTTATACACAGAATGGGGGGTGTATTGAGGAGTACCTGGCACCAGCACTTCCAGATTCAGAGAGTTTAGGAGGAGGTGGAATGAAGTAGAAAACTAATGAAACAAAGGCCGATTGTAAATAAACCAAAGTAAAACTATTCTGAAAATACAAATCTTGTACGATGGCTGGCAAACTAATTCATATAATTATGCACAGCCAGCAGGTGGATTAAAGAAAACAAGCAAAACAAATTGGTTTGGAGACACAGGCTTCAAATTTTCGTGAAAAGTCATTACCGCTAAGATGTGCGCAGCAGATCAAAAGTAATCCTACCTGAGTGAAGAACAGGCTTCTGCATGTTTATCGAATTAACCAGAGAAATTTTTTTTGTTATTATTAAGAATTTTCTCAACCTTTTAATGAGCATCTACCATGAACAATTGGAAGCCTCAAGCTGAATCAAAAGGAGCCAACTCAATGCTTGGTGCTTTTAATCAACACACAGTCCCCACTATCTCAGCAAGAAACATGGAAGCACGTTCATTACAACCGTAATCTGACCTGTCAGAATAAAATGTGATGAACAATTACACAAGGCTATAAAGAATGTTGAACACTTGTGTTAAAATGTGGTGCTTACTGTCTGTCTGCTTAAGGAAAAGATAATGCGACATGTATGGTTGTAACAGCACAGCAAGGAAAGACAGGGGAGCTAACCAGAAATTATAACTTTTTTTAATGCCATAATTATAATGCATGAAGCAGTGAAGTTTGTCATCTTAGAATAGAGCTGCCAGAACTGGCTATTTTCTAATATTAATTTTTAAAGTCAATACAGCATACGCTTAGCGCTTTTTAAAAACTTCATGTTTCAGATTTAAATAGGAGATTCCTCAGTGATAGTATCTTTAGCACAATAAGAGCAGTGCAAAAATGCTTCAAGATGATCCTGCCCCAAACTGACAATTTCTGAGAAATCATTTCTGTGCGATTACACATTACGTTACTGGCACTGGAGCATCGGAAATTGTGCATATAAACCGAGGCATTAGTTTTAATATGGGTAGGTTCAGGAATCCGCACAAAGCTCAGCTGAATGTGGCCTTCAATGCTTGACTTTATCATTAAGGAATGACATTATTGAGGACAGAAAAGTCCAGTTGCAAGCTTTGACAGGCAACCTTGTTAGAATTGCATTAATTGAATGCATTCATATCGTGCAAGAAAATGAAATGGAAAATGTAAATATAAAATTGTCTATTAACTGTAAGAGAGAGTAAAATGTGTTTTGGAATACGGAATCAAAGGTGAGAGAAGGAGACCATTTGCTAAATGAAAACACAATTTGGATTCACTATTCTGAGAAAACCATAGGTTTGCGATAGAGAAATCACCACCCTTGACTAATTGCACATTGGGGATTGGCTGGTGTGAGAAACTCAGATCGATGCTCAATGCTGGCAGTTTATTCAACCATTACAGTGTACAGTCGACAATGAACATTGAATTTTCAGCCCCATGCAGCCCCAGCACAGCTATCCTTTCAAGTTCAGAGAACAGTGCTTTTGGCTTTTGTAGAAAAGACAACTATTCTTGACACTACCGCATATGCAAATTCCAGACTGCTGCATCCCCCTCCTCCCCATAAGGTCAAAAGCATCATTCAGACAAGTGTCAGATGAATATGACTGAGGAAGTTTGAAAGTCTGACTGGCAGATATCAAAGGTTTAATTTTACATTCAGCTTGCATCAAATTTGAGAAAATACCAAGAACCTGACCCACATAAGCTGGCAGGGCAATGGATACTGTGCAGTCAACTTGACAGCATACTTTAAAATCCCCAATCCAGGAAAAACCATAAACCAGCAAAATATCTGCAACATTTCCTCTATTTATCACAGGAATCAAAATTATGGTGGCACACACTTGCCAATTTAATAGCAAATCGTGATGCCCTGTAAGCCAGGCACAAGTTTATGATGCAAGCTCAAGCTCACTGATTAACCATTTATTGACAAACCTCTCCCAGAGAGATATAAGCAGAGCCCCTTTTGGTCAAATTTGACCCAGGGTTAGGATACTGGGAGATACAACTGGTTTCCTTCTGTGCAGCAGACTAAAGTAATCCATTGCCTGAATTAGGCAAGTCCATAGTGCTCACTGTTAGCAGCCACCTAAAAACGGGTTCACTGTCGATACAGACTTAAAAGACTATAAAGATACAGGAGCAGAATTAGGCCACTCGTCCATGAAGTCTACTCCACCCTTCAATCATGGCTAATATGATTCTCATCCCCATTCTATCTTCTCCCCTTGTAGCCCTTGATCCCCTTATTGATCAAGAATCTATTTCTGTCTTAAAGACTCTCAATGACTGGCCTCCACAGCCCATTGTGGCAACGTGTTCCACAAATTCACCACACTCTGGCTGAAGAAATTCCTCCTGGAGTCATAGATTAAGACCAAAATATGTGATTAAGGGAATAAATAGTAGAATGAATAAACATTTGGCTACAAATGAAGAACAGGGTAAAGATAGTTATTCAGCTTGGTAATTAAATGATGTTCCAAATGTATCAGGACTGGAGCAAATATTGTTTATGAAAATGATTTGAACTTGCAAACAACACCAAATTGGAGATGCAGTTAATACAGGATGACTGCAATAAAACATAATGCAACATTAATAAACTTGCAAAATGGGTATGGAATTAGTAAATGCGTTTCGACAGTTTTATATAAGGTGGCATGTTTTAGTAGGAAGACAATCTTTAGAATGCCATGTCTAAATTAGGTTTACAGTGCATGTTACGCAAACACACAAAGCATGATAAATAAGGTCGGTGAGTGCATGTGCAGAAAGCCACATAGCAATAACAGATACCTGGCTCAAAAAAGGGCAAAAACGACTCGTACAAAATAGTTCTGGATACAAGATGCTCAGTAGATTGAAAAGAGAGAGGGCGACAGTGTTGATGGAGAATAGTACGTGCATGAGAGAGAAAAACAGAGCAGAGCTGGAGTGCTCTAAAGGAGTCAATAACAATCTATATGGCTAGAGTTAAGAATCAATAGAGCTAACATTGCACAAATCGGTGCATTCAAAATTACAGAAAGTGAGAAAATTTGTAGGGAAATTACAAAGAGGTGCAAAACCATGGAGTAATGCTAAGGGGAGAATAGTTATCCTAATACAGACGGGCATAGTAACATACAACGGGCAAAGAGGGTGAAGAATTTCTGCAACAGGAAAGGAGGCATTGCTGGGTCTGGGGCACGAGGTTGACAAGTGGATCAAATATCAATAGTGAAATATTTGAGGGACAGATGATTATTTTATCATTGAAGTTTAGGAAGCTTTGGAAAAGGACATGGGGCAATATAGAGTAAAAGCATTTGATTGAAGGAGGGCTACTTTAATGGGATGAGAATAGATCTACCCAGGTAACAAAAACCAAAGATTAAAAGGCACAACTGTAACAAAACAACAGAAAGAATTCCATGAGGAGAACTTCAGGTAGAATTGAGATAATTCTCCTATAGGTAGTTATACCCAGAGTGTTGTTAGGAACGAAGTTCTAGTTTTTAACCTTGTTGTTTTTCCCTCTGATGAATATTAAGTAATATGGCAATGGCTGAAATTCTAATATCCTGGAACATTATCAGACTAATCGTTCCAAATGCATCCAAACTTTAAGCTTCAGTTTTGACATTATAGATTTATACATGAGGCGTGCCTGCTGAAAAATCTGATCAGTTTGCTATGAAATGTTATACCTGCATCAGGACTAGATTTGGATCAGTATTTAAATAAAATTCCAGCTAGATATTTTAAGCAAATAACATTCTCTGCATTACACACTACTGACCCTTCTATTTACCCAATCACTTGTAAACACAAAGTTAGCTTCTAAAATAGGTGAAGCGAATTGACAATTTTAACATTATTGGAATGCACTAACTGTAAAGAAAATTTTTTATCTCAAACTTAGGGTGCGGATTTAAATATTCTGCTTATATCATATTTTTATCTTTTGTTTGTCAAAGTTTCACCAGAACTGTTTTTGGAATAATTTTCTTTATGAATTGAATATCATACTGATCAGAATATTTATTTCATTTGATTGAATCTTAATCTGAAGGTATTGCCATTTGAAAACAATGCTGCTCAAATTATAAAACTCCCATTCAAACACAAATACTTTTAAAATATCCACCAAATGTGAATGCAAAATCAAAAGGGAGGAACTACTGCTGGGGTGATAGATTATACAATATTTTTCGTCATGATGTTTAGAACATAGAACATTACAGCACAGAACAGGCCCTTTGGCCTTCGATGTTGTGCCGACCAATATAAAAAGCAATGCCCCTCCAAACTAAACCATTCCCTTTTCTTCCATATACTTATCAACTAACCTCTTAAACGCCACCAAACTTGGCGCATCTACAACTGCTGCAGGCAGGGCATTCCACTCCCGAACCACCCTTTGGGTAAAGAACCTACCTCTGATATCCGTCCTATAACTATCACCCTTAATTTAAAGCTGTGTCCCCTCGTGCTAGCTTTCTCCATCCTAGGAAAAAGGCTATCACTGTCCACCCTATCTAAACCTCTAATCATCTTATATGTTTCGATAAGGTCCCGTCTTAGCCGCCTCCTTTCTAACGAAAACAACCTCAAATCCCTCAGCCTCTCTTCATAAGACCTGCCCTCCATACCAGGCAACATCCTGGTAAACCTCCTCTGTACCCTCTCCAAAGCCTCCGAAATTCAATCCCCCTACCAATAAAAGCTAAGACTCCATATGCCTTCTTAACAACCTTCTCGACTTGACTGCCTACTTTCAGGGATCTATGCACATACACACCAAGATCCCTCTGTTCATCAAGACGACTAAGAATCCTACCATTAGCCCTATACTCTACACATTTATTATTCCTGCCATAGTGCATTACCTCACACTTTTCCACATTAAACTCCATTTGCCACCTCTCGGCCAAGCTCTGCAACTTGTCCAAGTCTCTCTGCAAACTATAACACCCCTCTTCACTATCTACCACTCCACCGACTTTACTGTCATCTGCAAATTTACTGATCCATCCCTCAATACCCTCATCCAGATCATTTATAAAAATTACAAACAGCAGGGGCCCCAAAAACAGACCCCTGAGGTACACCACTTGTCACCGAACTCCAAGATGAATATCTCCCATCAACCACCACCCTCTGTCTTCTATCTGCTAGCCAATTCCTAACCCAATTAGCTAAATCACCTCTATCCCATACATCTGCATTTTCTGCAGAAGTCTTCCATGGGCCACCTTATCAAACGCCTTACTAAAGTCCATATATACCACATCAAACGCCTTACCCCCATCCACCTCTTTGGTCACTTTTTCAAAAAACTCAATGAGGTTAGTAAGGCACGACCAACCCTTCACAAAACCATGCTGACTATCCCCAATCAATTCATTTCTCTCTAAATAACTATAAATCCTATCCCTAATTATTCTCTCCAATACTTTGCCCACAACAGAAGTAAGACTCACTGGCCTATAATTCCCTGGAAGGTCTCTTTTCCCCTTCTTGAACAACGGGACCACATTCGCTATCCTCCAGTCCTCCAGAACCACACCTGTAACCAACGACGACCTGAAGATCAGAGCCAGAGGCTCTGCAATCTCCTCTCTTGCCTCCCAGAGAATCCTAGGGTAAATCCCGTCCGGCCCAGGGGACTTATCCAACTTCAAACCCTCGAGAATATCTAGCACATCATCCCTATCTACTTCGATACCTTCCAGTTTGCTACCCTGTACCTCAGTGTTCTCCATAACTACATTTACATCACCCTGCGTGAATACCGAAGAGAAAAATTTATTCAGTGCCTCTCCAATCTCTTCAGGCTCCACGCACAACTTCCCACTGCTGTCTATGACTGGCCCTAGTCTCGTCCTAACCAATCTTCTATTCTTAACATATCTAAAGAAAGCTTTAGGATTCTCCTTAATCCTATCAGCCAAAGTCTTCTCGTGTCCCCTCTTAGCTCTCCTCAACTCACTCTTTAGCTCCCTCCTGGCTAACCTATAGCTATCCATTGCACTAACTGAGCCTTCAAGCCTCATCCTGACATAAGCCTCCTTTTTCCTTTTAACCAGCAAATCAACTTTTTTGTACACCAAGGTTCTCTTACTCGACCATTTCCTCCTTGCCTGACAGGGACATACTTATCAAGGACTCGCAGCAGCTGCTCCTTGAATAAGCTCCACATTCCAGATGTTCCCAGTCCCTGTAGTTTCCTAGTCCAATCTATGCACCCTCATTCTCTCCTGATGGCCTCATAATTACCCTTCCCCCAGCTATAACTACTGCCCCCAGCTTCATGCCTATCCCTATCCATCACTAAGGTGAAAGTAACCGAATTGTGGTCACTATCACCAAAATGTTCACCAACTTCCAAGCCTAACACCTGGTCTGGCTCATTGCCCAGCACCAAATCCAATGTAGCCTCACCTCTAGTTGGCCTATCTACATAGAGTCAAAAAACCTTCCTGCACACTTTGTACGAAAACTGACCCCTCTAACGAGCTAGAGCTATAGCTATTCCAATCAATATTAGTAAAGTTTCTCCTTTGCAATTCAATATAATTTAATAAATTGTGTTTGCTACACACAAAAACATTTACAGATTTTTTCTGCCTTAAATTGCTCCATATTGCTAGGCAAGAATTAGTTTCCCTAAAGCATTGGTATATTTATAACCAAGGCATTTTCCTTTAAAAATATTAGGTTATTGACTGAAATGACTGCTTTGATCTTTTTTCAAAATTACATTTAAATACTTTGAAAACATTTTTGCAGGAGTTTGCAAATAATGATGATATTATAGTCAATTAATTGTTTAATTGATGTGTCTACATGTGACTTATGAACCTATCTTTTGATCCAAACATTTGTTAAAGAATGTCCTTTATTATACATCACTTATTTTACAGAATTGGAATAATGCAGAGCCGTGAAATGTTTGAACTTGCAAACATCGCATTACTGAACTTTCAAGATTTCAAGTAAAGGCCTTTAATGACAGTCCATGAGCTTTATCAGCTTTACCCACATAAGAATAGTGTCAAACTGATGGGTAGTAAAATAATTTTTGCTCTCTAGCCTCCATCACACAAGTTGCACAGCTCTTGAATAAAAAGACAGCACAAATACAAGGTTTCAGCCCGAAACCCATGACAGGATTAAACTTTAAACCTATTGGTTTCCTTTTCCCCCTGGCTTTTGCTAATCTTGAAGGGGAGTAGATTTGCACCTGTAAATCTGATAATACTGCGATGATGAGAAGTTTTCTTGTCAGTTATAGTCATTGTGTTTTGCCATTTCAAGCTGAATGTTGTAACCAATACAAGTAGATGGATGCTAAACAATCCATACAAAAAAACTCATTGAATGATAAGCAGGAGTGTATATAGGAGATGGAGAAACTAACAAGATCAATTGACAAGAACAAGATCAGGTTCGTAAAAACAGAGAAATGGAAAAGATGGGTTGGTTCAATTTTGTGCAAATTGTTCAAAGTACAACCACGCCCTTGCACTTGCAATTCAGGAACAATTTAAATATTTAAACAGCTAAATCAGCTTCTGTAATTTTGAAATTCTAAGAGATGACTTCAAAGGTTTAGTTGAATAGATGGCATTATTAGATGCCTCAACTCTCAACCTTCCTCACCAATTCCAAAGATGTGCAGGTTAAGTTGAACGGCCATGCTAAACTGCCTCTTAGTGCCCCAAGATGTGTAGGTTAGGGAGATTAGCTGGGTAATACACGGGATTGTGGAGATAGGGTTTGGGTAAAATTCTCTATTAGAGAATCTGTACAGGCTCAATGGAATGAATGACCTCGTTCTACACTGTAGGGATTCTTATTCTATGAATTCTGTCAAGGCATCTCACCAATACAAATAGCAGTTCAAGTGCACCCATTCAAAACCAGTCATGAACCAGAAGTCATTACACTCAGTCAAGTACTTGAGAAGGAGGACTTGTAAGTGGAAAATTGTTGTTGAGCCAAGAGGATGAAGAAACTGTCAACTTCAGCTGGATGTCAAGAGACCTAGATCTCATTAATCTGTTTTCAAAAGGCAAATGATTCTGGAGCAGAGATGTCGTGCACAGTGGAAATGGTCGAGGTGTAAATTACATGTGTCTGGAAGACATTACAGGACATTTCCCATGGTTTGCTGATTCTTACAGCAACAGGATGCATGAGCAACAGTGGAGGTTTTTGGAGCCACAGTTGTCAGTGCTTAAACAGATGCTTTTGGAATCAGTTTGAACACCACATTCGCACAAGGCTGCTCAGGTTGTCATTAAATTTTAAAATATGCTATGTTAATATAAATGATTTCACCCTATATCTGAACAATACTCAATGTTTAGTTCGAGTGTCCAACTTGCTGACTAAAGTTTCATAGTTTCTCCCAATAGAGTAAAGTCTACGCGCTCCTTAATTTTCAGAACAATTTGGCTTTGTAAACAGCTGAAAACCAAAGCTCATTGCACTTTCCTTCCTGCAGTGAGAACAGGATTTACTGACCACAAGCTGTGCCAGGGACAGATTGTAAGAGCCAATTTGTAGAGCTCCCAGCTTCACATCAATGCTCAAGGAGAGCTTGTGAGATTAACTGTGCCACACTATGTACTGGGAGCCACAATATTTCGCCATCAAAAGAAACAACTTTTGAATCAAAGTTAAAGTTTTGAGGCTTAGTATTTCCTGCGCCCCCCCCATCAAATTCAGCACTTAAGTTTGATGAGATTTTCTGAACAGAGAATGACTACACATTTGGAATTATGTAAGCAAGTAGGTCAAAACTTCCGAGAGCGGTAATTGCAGTTGGATTGCTGCTTTTTAAAAAAAAAAATTACCTTACTAGGGAGCTGCAACATTTCTCAGCTGTGCTTCCAATTCGGGCCAGTCATGCGCAGTGCAGAAGTAGTTTTAATTCTAACTTTTCTTTGGTAACTATTCTATGAGATTCGGACCCATCTGACATCTGCAATTTAAATGAGAGTTTCGGATGCCTGCCAGCATAGGATTATTGCCCACTGGAAATTTGAACTTCCAGGTAATATCTGGGAACCTTGGAGTATGGGGGCAATCTTTAGTAGCCTCCTGATAATGAGGTTAACTTGATTTTCATATCAAAAGAGTTAACAGTAGATCAGTTGTTTTTTCAATAGTGACGGAGAACTATGCTATTTGATGATAGGTGTTGCTGTACAATTTATTTCAATATTTGGAGTGATCAAATTTTTTTTTTTTGAGTATGTTGAACGTAATCCACCTTCTACGTGATGAGTTTATTAAAATGACAATCTGATCAGCTTAAAGAGTTGCTATTCAGGTTTCTCTAAGTATCAGAAAATAATCAGATTTACGAAACAGCAGTACAAAAAAGATTGAGGATTGTCAGCAAACATACCCCATAAAACGGCACCTGACAGACTGGCATTACTTACAATTGCTTTATTCCAAACTGATCTAGCCATTCATTTATTTTTCATTAAATTCAATCCAAAGAATTGTTAGTAAATACTTAGCTAAAGAGCAACAGCTGCTCACCAATTAAAAGATTAAAATGTCTTCTTCTGTTTTGGATTGCCCAAAAAATTTACATGTTAACCCAAAAAAGTTACTTTTTCTTTTAGGAGGCTGGACCCAAATTACATTAGGAAGCCAGACTAGACCCCACCAATTTTTCTATTTTGGCATAATGTGAGGACAGATTGCTTTTGTTTCAAGAGTAATTCAACTGCAAATTAGGAAACTTTAATAGTAACAACAACCTTATTTAATGACACAGTTTAACTATAACTCTAACAAATAAAGCAACTGAACTATCAACAGTTGAACAAGTCTTTAAAATGAAAGGAAACAACTCTAATTCAATGTTTCATAAGAACTAGGAGCTGGCTCCACCATTGAATAAGATCATGGCTGATCTTTCAGCTCCACTTAACTGTCCCTCACCATAACCTTAATTCCTTTACGAATCAAAAATTGATCTATCTTTGCCTTAAAAATATTCAACAAAGTAGCCTCAAGTGCTTCACTGATAGGGAATTCCACAGATTCACAAACCTTTTGGATTCTCATCCAGCTTACAAAGCATGTTGTCAATCCCCCTAATTATACAGTCCCCTCGAACTTCCCTTTTTGCTTGCCCTTTGAATGGCCTGCTGTACCATGCAGTTGTTGGCTAGCTCATCCTCCCTACAGCCCTCTTCTTCATCCGCACAGGCAGCAAGTCCCTCAAACCTGTTGGACAAAGTCAACTGCTGAGACACTTCTGTTCCTGAGTTCAGGATTCCCCCTATCTGCATCACTTCCAGTCACATTCTGTTGTCCCTGACCACTTTTAATAGCTTTAAATTAAGGGGTGGTAGTTATAGGATGGATGTCAGAGGTAGGTTCTTTACCCAAAGGGTGGTAAGGGTATGGAATGCCCTGCCTGCTGCAGTTGTAGATGTGCCAAGTTTGGTGGCGTATAAAAGGTTAGTAGATAAGTTTATGGACGAAAAGGGAATGGTTTAGGTTAGAGGGCCATTGCTTTTTCTTAATTGGTCGGCGCAACATCGATGGCCAAAGGGCCTGCTCTGCACTGTAATGTTCTATGTTCTACTTACCAAATTAGAGATACTTAATCCACCAGGTGTAACCGCCTCCTGAAACAAAATGCAACTTCCCCCCTCCCTGATTTGCCTGAACAATCAAATTAAATTCAGATTTGATCTGAATCTCAGAGTTCAACTCATCAATTCTAAACCAAAGTTCTTCAAGCAACCAACACTTGCTGCAGGTGTGGTCACTGCAGTTTGTAATGGGATCTGCCAGCTCCCACATCATACAGCTGCAGCTCATTATCTGTCCAGCCACCTCTCCTCAGGAAATTAATTTAATTAGTTTTGCAGTTTTTTTTTCAAATTTAGTACAAACTTTCTACCAATCACAGCTTTCCTGTGATGTCACCTTTTCAGTTTTATTTCAACTACAATGTGGAATTCCTGAGATTTTTATTATACTCACTATGCTGCTACTCCACCGTCCGACTACTTCTAGGAGACAAGGCCCCGCTCCCCAAGGTCAGCTGGTTTTTTGGTACTCATTGTGCGGCTGCTCCACCCTCCGACTATTCAATATTTAATCTCATATTATTTAAAAAGCCAGGATGCACAAGACAGCAAATAGCAGGGTCTGACCAGGAGATGGTGAAACAACATAAAGGAGAAAGTATGGTATTGGGTATGGAGATTGGGAAGGAGTTGAGAGACAATGACTGAAGTGACTGGTGTTTTAGCTTTAGGTTAGTCATTTGGAAGGTAATGTGCAGCTCATTACTGGGAGAAGTCAAGTAGTCTGTGGCCTTGCAACATGAGGCACTGGTGGAGGTACAGTAAGAGGCAGTATCACAGTGGCATTATCACTGGACTAGTAATCCAGAGACCCAGGATAACACTCTAATTACCCGGATATGAGTTTCACCATGGTAGATGGGGAAATTTAAATTCAATAAAATTGGGAATTAAAAGTTTAATGATGATGATGATGAAACCATTGTTGAGTGTTGGAAAAACCCATCTAGTTTGCTAACGTCCTTTATGAAAGGAAATCTGCCATCCTTACCTCATCTGGCCCACGTGACTCCCAAACCACAGAAATGTGGTTTACTTTTAAATGCTCTCATGAATGGTGCAGAAAGACAGAAAAGGAAAGGACTACCAGAGATGACCAAATTCTGCTAGGATTTTTGTTTAATCAACTTATATGTAACTCTCTTGTCAATGGGGAGCAAGTTTGCTAGAAATCTAATTAGGTGTTTTAAATACTTAATTTTAAAAGTACATGTATTCATTTATGTGGACTAATTAAAGGTATTTACATTTTCTTTACATTTTTAGAAGTTAAACAAAGAAACTTAAATGCGTAGTTTCAGAGTGCCCTTGGGTATTATGTTAGGTATAGTCCTTTAAAGCACCCAACTGTTGGAACCACAAGGCCATAAAGGAGACTTAATTTCCTCACCAGACACTTTATGAGAAACAACTAATAAAAAACTGAGTTTTAATGAGGCTTCCTTCACAGTTTCTAATCAAAATAGTGTCAGAAAGATATGTCACAGCTAACAAAAGAGTTATGATAGGGGACCGAGTGGGAATTGACAAAAATTAACGGTAACATGATGACAACCCTTGAAATTGTAGGTAGTGATAAAAAGCTCATTGAATTGACAAGCAATATATACATGTGTTTCATTATGTTGACAATAAACAAACATATCAGGGCTATAATTGGGGATTACCCTGAAGGCAAGTTGAGTTGACCACATCCCTTAGAAATTCAGTTAATTTCATTGACAAGCCCATAAAACACTAACAGCTTTTGTAGGCCCCCTTTATCAATTAAAGGATGCTCATGTGAGACCGTTCTAGTGAAGACGCTTTGTGAGGCTGTTATCAAAAGAGAGACATGATGTCTATGACACTAGAGTACAGGCTTAGGGATGATATATTGGGGTATCCCATGAGGTATCATGATCTCAGATCAGGGTGGTTCAGTATTTCCATTCTATTGGATCAATATGTAAAATATGCCATTGTAAACTTTTTGATTGCGTCCAATTGACTGTGAGCTGCAGAATTGTATAAACCAAGGTGACTTTTTTTTTTGTCTGGTTGTTTCTCTGGTCCACTGTGTCAAGATTCCTCCCCTTGCTAGCAAATAACTAAAGACAATCTCTTCGTGAAGTATCTTGTGTTAATGCGTGTTTGTGTTAAATCAAACTCGGAAGTTGAGATTTCAACAATGGCTAATAAATGCTGACTGATCCAGCAATGCCTACATCCCATGAACACAAAGAAAGGGGCAGGAAGTACTGAAACCATTTACATGACATTGATAAATGCTGGAATGTATCATCTCAAACCAACTTCACAACATTACATACAACTTAATTTAATATTTAGGAGACAGTAGCTTGGATCAAATGTATACACCCATCTTAAATTGGAAACTGCTTTATTTTCCAAGTGATCTGGCCATTTCAGTTACTTAGACTCCTGCTGCAGCTTTGGTCACATTCTTTTGAAGAAAAAAGTCACCTGAGCAGCAACTTGTGATTCATTCATACTTAATCAGTCAGATTAAAGATTTCAATCATTTTTAAGCTTATCATAAATTCCTACCTGACCACACGTGTGATAAAATATTTTTGTGATTTACTGCATTAAAGCAATGGTAGGACATATGTACATTGAGTACAGAAATGGATTATGTTGAATAAATTTTGTATTGGTATAGCTGGGAATTGCAGGAAGTAAAAACAAAACCATGAGGGAAATTTGAAATACAGTAGAAAGTTATAATGGGCTACGAGAAGGAGAAATTAACTGCATCATCTTTTTTCATCCCCAACTTGTTTTTAATACTGATAATGTAAGAGATATCAGCTCGGATGAGTTGCTGATTGTGACAGCATGAGAAAACTCTACCAATGTACACATCAAGTTAACTAGATCATTAAAACATCATGAGTAAATAGTTGCATTTCTATTGATAGTTTTGCAGCTTCCTTCACATAGTTGGGCTTCAATTTCTTCAAGCCAAATTCCCATGATGGGATTTAGTGCCAGCATTGAAACAAAGAAAAATCATACAATCAGAGTAAATTAATCACTATTCTTTTGGGTAGTATTTTTCAAAAGGCCCTGCAGCTTAAGCTTTCTTAGAGCCAGATTATGTGATGTACTAAATTTGGCTTTTTGTAAAACCTAACCTGATGAGAAATATTACTGAATCAGTAAGCGCTCTTATAATTCTTGGCTAATTTGACTGGGGCCATGGTTGCTGCTGGTTTGAAGAAATTCATGCAACACCTTGCGTTATTTAAAAAGATAAAGCAAAACTTTTGATAAGCAGGATCCATTCAAAAAAGGTTAAAAGAAACTGGAATTCCCTTCCTAACAGCAATATGGTTGCATCTACACCATTTGGAATACAGCGGTTCAGGGATAGTTCACTTTCGCTAGGGCAATTGAAAATGGGTAACAAAAGATACTTTCAATCCAGACCTAATAGTCTCTTCAGCTACATCACCCTGGCCTAATTAAATCATAGTTTCTATATTTCCATGATTATTTAATCTACTTTGATGGTGTTAGTTGAAAAAAAGAATGTTGACCAGTTAGCCAGAAGAGCTGCTTAGTCTACCTTTGAACAGCATCATGAGATAATTTGCATTCACCTAAGCCATCAGATAGAGAGATTGGGCCTCCAGTTAATGCCGTTTCCAAAGGCTGGTATATCTGAAAATGCTGCACTCTTTCAATACAACACTGAAGCATCACCTACCCTGTGCTCAAGTCTTCGGGAATGGTCAAAATCCACACCCAGAATGAGAGTCACACCAACAAAGCAATGCTGATTGCAAATCCATCATCTCATAACCAGTGAAGAAGTGATGGCACCCATTTAATACCAGTAAACCTGCTGCTAATTGCTGTGATGTATGAAAATAAAATTATCAGTCCGACTAATTAAGCAAAATCCATCAGCAGTGGAATAATAATTAGAAGGCGAGAAACTATCCCTTCCTTAATCAATGTGCCTTTTCAGTGGTGTCTCTGTTGATTGAAATCAATTAAATATGGAACTGACACCAAATTCTATTTTCATCAGACTGCCTTGCGGAAAACTTGTTTGAATTCAACTAATTGCATTGAAAATTTAATTCTTTACCAGAGTGGTTAAAATGTGGCATTGCTGCCACATTGAGTAGTTGAAACAAATCGCAAGAGACAGTTAGATGAGTACAATGGAAGAAAGTGACAGAAAAAGTGCTGGAAAATTTTGTTGCTGTTTAGAAAGGTGCACTGATAAGATTAAATGAAAAAAGAATTGGATGAGGCTCATATGGAGCATAACTGCTCGTAGAGACTAGCTGGATTTTTAGACGGACCTGTTTGTGGTGGAAATTTAAGATGCAATATGGAAATACAACCAGTTTATGTGACTGAACAAACACCATCAACAGAAAATGGCTGCATCTTTCAGCAGAATAAGGGAAGTTGACTATTTAATCTCTCTCGCAGCAAAGGCAATGTCAGCACTCACCCATCTTTCCATCCTCCACGAACAGCACACTGAGTGGAATCAGACAACTGAAGTAGAAGACGTCAATGTTGTTCTTCACAGCCACCTGAAATAATAACAGTAAGTTAAGCTTTATCGGGAAGACTGAATACTTTAATAAAACAGTCCAAACTGATCGTGAATGACAGTCTCAGATTTAATCAAAAGCACGTCAATTTTTGACTAACAATCAATGCTTTGATAGCAATGTTGCTTTCATCGAGAGAAGGCAATTTGTTGGCTCCCCTTGCAAAAAAAAAACCAAACCCTATGGATGGGTTTTTCCTCCTTTGTCCGTCAGGTTATCTGTCAACAGTTCCATAACTTTTAGGGGAATTAGGAGTTCATTTCTGTTCAGCTCCCATAGTCTGGCCTGTATAATAGCTCAACTATCTCAAAACAGCAAGGTGATAAAGACCACATTATCTGTTTTTTGTGACATTGAGAGAGTCAATAGATCAGGGATAAACTGCTTTTCTTCAAAGTCAAAAAATCTTTGATATAGAACATAGAACAATACAGCACAGAACAGGCCCTTCGGCCTTCGATGTTGTGCCGACCAAAATAAAAAGCAATGCCCCTCCAAACTAAACCATTCCCTTCTCTTCCATATACTTATCAACTAACCTCTTAAACGCCACCAAACTTGGCGCATCTACAACAGCTGCAGGCAGGGCATTCCACTCCCTAATCACTCTTTGAGTAAAGAACCTACCTCTGATATCCGTCCTATAACTCATACCCCTTAATTTAAAGCTGTGTCCCCTCGTGCTAGCCTTCTCCATCCTAGGAAAAAGGCTATCACTGTCCACCCTATCTAAACCTCTAATCATCTTATATGTTTCGATTAGGTCCCCTCTTAGCCGCCTCCTTTCTAACGAAACCAACCTCACATCCCTCAGCCTCTCTTCATAAGACCTGCCCTCCATACCAGGCAACATCCTGGTAAACCTCCTCTGTACCCTCTCCCATGCCTCCACATCTTTCTTATAATGTGGGGACCAGAACTGCACACAATACTCCAAGTGCGGCCGCACTAGAGTTTTGTACAGTTGCACCATGATGCTGCGGCTCCTAAATTCAATCCCCCTACCAATAAAAGCTAAGACTCCATATGCCTTCTTAACAACTTTATCCACTTGACTGCCTACTTTCAGGATCTATTGACACATACACCAAGATCCTTCTGTTCCTCAACACTATTAAGAGCCCTACCATTAGCCCTATACTCTCCACATTTATTGTTCCTGCCAAAGTGCATTACCTCACCCTTTTCCACATTAAACTCCATTTGCCACCTCTCGGCCCAGCTCTGCAACTTGTCCAAGTCTCTCTGCAAACTATAACACCCCTCTTCACTATCTACCACTCCACGACTTTAGTGTCATCTGCAAATTTACTAATCCATCCTTCAATACCCTCATCCAGATCATTTATAAAACTTACAAACAGCAGGGGCCCCAAAACAGACCCCTGAGGTACACCACTTGTCACCGAACTCCACGATGAATATCTCCCATCAACCACCACCCTCTGTCTTCTATCTGCAGCCAATTCCTAATCCAATTAGCTAAATCACCCTCTATTCCACACATCTGCATTTTCTGTAGAAGTCTTCCATGGGCCACCTTATCAAACTCCTTACTAAAGTCCATATATACTACATCAACCGCCTTACCCCCATCCACCTCTTTGGTCACTTTCTCAAAAAACTCAATGAGGTTAGTAAGCATGACCTACCCTTCACGAAACCATGCTGACTATCCCCAATCAATTCATTTCTCTCTAAATAACTATAAATCCTATCCCTAATAATTCCCTCCAATACCTTGCCCACAACAGAAGTAAGACTCACTGGCCTATAATTCCCAGGAAGGTCTCTCTTCCCCTTCTTAAACAATGGACCACATTCGCTATCCTCCAGTCCCCCGGAACCACACCCGTAACCAACGAGGACCTGAAGATCAGAGCCAGAGGCTCTGCAATCTCCTCTCTTGCCTCCCAGAGAATCCTAGGGTAAATCCCGTCCGGCCCAGGGGACTTATCCAACTTCAAACCTCGAGAATTTCTAGCACATCCTCCCTATCTACTACAATACTTCCCAATTTGCAACCCTGTACCTCAGTGTTCTCCATAGCAACATTTCCAGCACTCTGCGTGAATACCAAAGAGAAATATGTATTCAGTGCCTCACCAATCTCTTCAGGCTCCACGCACAACTTCCCACTGCTGTCTATGACTGGTCCTAATCTTGCCCTAACCAATCTTCTATTCTTAACATATCGAAAGAAAGCCTTAGGATTCTCCTTAATCCTATCAGCCAACATCTTCTCGTGTCCCCTCTTAGCTCTCCTCAATTCACTTTTTACCTCCTTCCTAGCTAATCTATAGCTATCCATTGCACTACCTGAGCCTTCAAGCCTCATCCTGACATAAGCATCCTTTTTCTTCTTAACCAGCAAATCAACTCTTTTCGTACACCAAGGCTCTCTTACTCGTCCATTTCCTCCCTGCCTGACAGGGACATACTTATCAAGGACTCGCAGCAGCTGCTCCTTGAATAAGCACCACATTCCAGATGTTCCCAGTCCCTGTAGTTCCCTAGTCCAATCTATGCACCTGTCTATATCTATATATCTATTCTATATCTAGAATCTATATCTACCTGTGAGGATTGACACAGCTTCAGTTTAGCATCTCCTCTGAACGATGATACCACCAACGGCGCAGCACTGGGGTGGAAATCTAAATGTGTGTGTCTTAGTCCTGGAGTAAGACTTAAACTTATAATCTTCCTATTTGGAGATGAACATGCTTTCAACACAACCACAGCTGACACGAGATAGCCATGGCACCTTATAACCAATGAATTACCTTCAAAATGTAGTCATCATTGGTAACATAAAAATCACGGCAATTTGTATGTGTCAAATAGCAATGTAATGATGGCCAGATAAGTTGTTTATTTTAATACAGATTGAGGGAGAAATATTGGGCAGGACATCCTTTTCTTCTGTTTTCCAAGTACTGCTGTGGGATATTTGAAGTTCACTTGAGGGGGAAGGCAGGGTGAGTTTGACATCTCATCCTAAAGATCAAAAGTTGCATTCAATGTTTATGCTGAAGTGGAAATAGAATTTCAATCCATACCCTAGTAACTGAGCCACAGCTGGTACCACCACACAATAAATTTTACAGACATATTTTTAAACTGTTTTTTCTAAAAGAATGGTGTGAGAAGATTTCCTCCATTCACGATATTTGTTATGTGGCACACATGGCCATCAAGAATTTCTCCCAAGCCTATTACACAGTTTGATTAAAATTCTAATGAAAACTTTTAAATTATTCATGTTACAAGCAATTGCCCAACAAGTGATAGCGTAAAACGTGTATGTGTATTAAAAATTAATTCTAAGATTTATTGTGCAAATATTAGATGGCTTTTAACACATTAGTTTATAATATTGGCCAATTAATATTAAGAAAAAGATTTTCCTTTTGGCAGGATTGGTTTTGTTCTTCAGATGCTGAGCATCTTCTACACACTACAGCTTTATGGCCTTCATTAATGATTTCTGGGGAAAATATGCACCTGACAAATATGGCCACAGAGGTGCAAATATCACATATGCTCTCTCACATTATACAAATTTCTAGGACCTGCACCACTGAACCTTGATGTGAAACTAATACTGACCTCAAAAGCCCACTCTCAAATACAGTCATAGAGTTTTTAACAGCAGAGACATATCACTATAACAGCTGGAATGGACAGGTAGGCGCAAGTGTGTGGTGATATATATTTTAAAGAGCAAAGACAACTAATTATATAGAAAGACTTAGAAAGTTGCAGTAATCATTAATCTCTTGCAGTGCGAAAAGCCAAGACAAGTGGTTGCTAAGCAGTGGATAGGTAATTGGAATTGATTGACTACTATTCTTTCTTGTCATTTCCAAAGTCCACTCCCTTGTATCTACTACAAAACCTGGCAATGAGCAGGAAAGAGGTGATCAAAACAGGGTACAGTACGGTTGAGCTCTTTACGATCTGGGCCACTTTGCTTACTGCAAAAGCCTGTTAGGAGCCCTGAAATACTCAGCAGGTGGGGCTCTGTCAAACAAATCTGTAATGGTAGAACAGGGAGATGTGTTATCTCGAATATCTCTGGACAGGGACTGCAGCAGATCAAAACCTTCAACCATCCTGGTTTCTCTACCACTGGACCAAGGTTTCATTCCATCAAAATACATACAGAGTCAAAGATTTACAGCATGGAAACTAGCCCTTCAGCCCAATTCGTCCATGCCACCCATTTTTTTTTTAAACCCCTAAGCTAATACCAATTGTCTGTATTTGGCCCATATCCCTCTATACGGTAGGTGGTATGTAATGCACAAGCTTCTTTCCTTCCAATCATATCTCCCAAGCATTTCAACCATGAGCAAATAACAATAGGAATAGGACTTTGTTATCTGGAAGCTTCTAGGCATGGTTTCTCACAGAGATGGCAGATACATGATGGTTGTCCAGCAGTTTGGAGAAGCAGGAGCGCTTTTCAATAGTGGTAATTGAGAGTGAACAGTCCAGTTTAGATTCCACTTTGCTCACCCCTTACTGAAGAGGTACTAGAAAAGGCAATCTAGACAGTCTGCGTAACCTCTCCTGACTGGGTAGCCACGTTCACAGGGGTCACCTTCTTAACAGAAGCACATAAAAGTTTGGGACCTGAAAATCAGCCCCCTCCCGCACATATATACCAATGAATAAATGTTCAGACCACAGCACTACATTTGTCACCTGAGAATCCAGTGATATAACGTTGATGCTCTGAGACCCAGCAAGCTGGAGAAGGGCAGTTACACTTTCTTCTGGAAGGGGAAATCGGAACACACAACTCACACAGTTAGATTTCTCATCAAGAATGGCCTTCTGAACCCCATCATTATAAGTATGCATTTTGGAAGAAATAAACGCCTCAGAATGTTTCATCTGAAACGAGCAAGGAGCCAACTTGCCACCGTGGTTAGTACACAAGTCCCAGCACTGAACACCAATGATAAAAACCAAGGAAGATTTCTATGCCAAGCTTTGCCAGGTTCTCTGTGGGGTTCAGGAGGAGGACAGGAGTATTCATCTCAGAGATTTCAAGTCAGAGCTGGATGAGATTCCAATCTCTGGAATCAAACTATTGGAGGGAAGTATTTGGAAATGCAAACTCCAATGGTGTTCTTTCCTTACTAAATGCATAGCACATGGGCTTATTACCATCAATATTCTCTTCTGCCAGAAGAGAAGGTATAAATATCTTGTAATAAGATATAATAATAATAAATAAGACTCACCTGACACTTGATTTGCTTACACCATCACCCAAACCTGAAATCACAAGATGTCCAGGCCACTACATTATGACAGGGGCTGATAGGTGCCGGACCGATCACCTACTTATTCAATCAATTATGTCAATCAATCTGATTCCCAAACGAAAGATGCAACAGAAAACTATGTCTGCAAAAGATCAATGTCGAAGCTCTGAACGATCGAGTCAAAGGAGACAAAGTGCAACAACGATGTGGAGTTGCCAGAGTCGGATTGTATTGAGCATAGTAAAATGTCTCACAACACCAGGTTAAAGTCCAACAGATTTATTTGGATCATGAGTTTTCAGAACACTGCTCCATCATGAGGTGAGTCGCCTGGTGAAGGAGCAGTGCTCTCAGCTTATGATACCAAATAGGCCTTTTGGACTTTGACCTGGTGTTGTGAGACCTCTTAACTGCTGCAACAATGTCTTAGAGAAAAACTTTCAAATTTCAATCAAGAACAGAAGAAATGTCTATCGTGCTTGGACCTCTTCAAGTCCAATTTAATCAAGGTTTGCAAAGAAACACTTGGATTATCAGGAACGATTTGATGAAAATGATCTGGATATCAATTAGTTGACTCATTGAAAGAGAATAGTTTCTTCATTTAGCAGAATGAGCCAAGCTCATAGCAAATAAACTGGCCTACCAACTAGTAAAGGCCAAATACAAAAGAGTGTACCGTCAAATAAAGAACACGTATTGGGCAGACAAGGCAAAGGATCTCGCTGACATGAATAATACCTGTGGCTTCACTGCCACAATCATTTATAATCCAGACACACAAGGACCAGCTCCCCTGAGACCTAAGGATCTGATCAAGGAAAACTGTCACCGCCCTAATGGATGGAACATTTTGAAGATCTTTTCAATCAAGAATCAATTACTAATAAGAGGATTTAACTCTGTCCCACAGCATCATGTTCAAGATGAGCTCAAATCTTCACCAACAGCTATAGAGGTGATGAAAGATATCAAACAATTAAATAGTACCAAAACTGTGATGGTGATGGAATCCCAGATGAAAACTTTAAGCACGAAGGAGAAAGCTAACATAACAGCTCGATGTCTTTTTCCTGCAGATTTGGGATGATGAGGAAGTCCCAAATGAACTCAAAAGTACCCTCTGTGATAATCTTCAAGCAAGGGGACTAGTCCAACTGAGAACTTACAGAAGCATCTCCTTGCTTTCTATTGCAGGAAAATTCATTGGAAGAGCCCTCATGAATAACACAAAGAGCTACTCCCCAATGTGGGAGTTCAGGCCAACGTGAGATATGACCAATCTGGTTTTTATAGCTCCATAAATGTAAGAAAAATGTTGCACTAACATCAACTTCTCTCTATAACATTCTTCAACTTGATAAAGGCCTTTAACTCTGTAAATAGTAAAACACTTCAGAAGATTATGAAGTATGGATGTACTTAAAAAAATTAATTATCAACCATCTCCAGTTTCATCATGATATGCAAGCAGAGATCCTTAACAACAGATCCAATACAGTTCCTTTTGAGGTTAAGAGTCGTTCCAATTCTTCTTGATCTTCCTTATTGCTGTGTTCCATCTGAGTACAGACAAGGTCCTCGCTGGAGCACAGCTTATTTATGGAATGGGTGGTAGACGATTTAATCACAGACAACTGCAATCAAAAGCTATCAGCCTGACCTGGTGATGCTGTAGCAAATGCTGGATCAGAAACGGATCTCCAGAGAATTTTCAACAAATTTCTAAGGTGCACAAGGAGATTGCACCTTACATTCAATGTTCAGAAGATCAAAGTCCTCCATCAGCAAGCTCCAAATGCATATACCCCTTGATTAGGATGAATGTCAGAAAATGTTGAATGCTTTCAGTACTTTGGAAGTTATTGCTCTCAAGGCCAACATTACTGAAGAAATCCAGCATAACTTGAAATCCGCTACCTGAGGAATCAAGCATTGCAGATCACGTCATCTAAACAGAAAACAAGCTCATAGTTGACCATGTGGTCATGATCCCTTCATGTATGGGGCTGAAACTTGGATAACATACAAGGGGTACAGAGAGACTGTAGTTATACAATCAATGCTGCCTGGGGAAGGCTGCATATCAAGTAAAAGGACTGATGAACCAACACCAGTGTGCTCTCACAAGCAGGCACCACAATCCTCGAGGCTACGATAATCCGCCATCAGCTTTGTTGAGTTGGTTTGATACCAGGCTCTCAAAGCAGGTCATCTTCTCTCAGCTCAGTCAGAGCAGACACACCAGAGAAGGACAGAACAAGCATGTGAAGGCTGTGCTGAACACCAACATGAAGAAATACAACATTGGCATCAACTCCTGGGAAATCATTCCCTTGGATTGAACCAGATTGTGGCAGAGTCTGTGAGAAGGATCCCAGCATTTTGAGACCTAACAACAACAAAATGAAGAAAAGTAAAAGCCGTGAAAAGAACACCTTATAACCAGAATTAATAACACATGACCAGATACCCCACACAACAAGCACCTCATGTGCCATAAAGTTCACGGATCCCAGATCAATCTTATCAGCCATCTTCAAACTCATGGAAGATAATCATTCTCGCTGGTGAGAGTCACCAATAACAATCCTGATGAAGGAAAAAACTTACAACGAGCAGAAGCCACCTCACCAATTGTTAGGAATGATCTGCCAAAGGCAACATCACATATTGCTAACTAATCTCAACAGAAAAACTAAATAAATATGAGGATTTTTCCCTTGGCAGCCTTATACATGCTATCAATGGGAATTTAAATAGAATGTTCTTTAATTTACTCTGAGGTTTCTTCCTGTAAGATTATAGCAGCGTAGGATGCACTTGAATTTAGTGTTCGTGATGGTTGCAACTGATAAGTATTAGGGTAGTCCAATGACTCTTCATCCATCAATGCCTTCCAGAGTCACATCTTGCCTCCATGACTAGAAACATGCTGAGCCTTGCACTTTACAAGATTACATAGACATTTTACCTACAGACTACAGAACAAAAATGGCAATTCAATCCAAGAGGTCCTTATCAGCCTCCTCCCATCCTCTTCAATTAACCTTGTCAGGATATCCTTTACTCCTTTCCTTGGCATACACGCAACCTAGTTGTCTCAATTAATCATTGTGGTAGCATCCCAAGCACTCTTTCACTCAAAATGCATACAATATTTGATGTATTCAGTCTTCTTGTGCATGAAAAAGGTCTGTCAAATTATCATTAGCAGTTTATCAGAGGTAATTTCATTCAAGCTGCTTGCATGATTTTGATTCTAAGCGTGGATTAAATTACCAGTGTTAATTGCATATTAAGTTTTTGCAAAAGGTGGTCATTGCCTGTGTCCCTGTAACTAGGCAAATCCTGAAATTGTGGTTTTCAGAGTTAGGTGGTGTATGCTTGAGTAATTAAATGTTTGCCAATTTAGGTAAAGGTCGACTCCAGTTCTACCTTCATCAAATCACTTTCTGGAATATAACAACCAGGACAACGGTAGGTAAAGCAACTCTAGTACTGGGTATTAACTCGTACAGACAAAAAAGAAATGTCCCAGGGTCATTCCCAGTGTGTTCAACACATCTCAAACTGATGGAGGAAGCTGAGGCAGCCTGAAGGTGGCTGCTAAGGAGCATACACCTCCACTAGTGGCAGCAATATGAATATGAATAATTTAGGAGGTGAGGAAGTACAGTAGGCACAAGAGTGGTGGTGAACACATCAGAATAACAGCATGTTTTCTGTGCTTTACTAAATTGTCACCCTTCCCTCTGTCACCTACAGTAGGATTAACATTCTTGGCCATTTAACCAAAGAGTGCAAAACTGCCTCCTGATGGTCAAATTTCCATTGCTGAGGCTGAAAAGAGGTTTGCACTGTAGATCAAACTCGACATAATATATTTAAAAGTGGAAATTTGGATGAGGGAGAAAGGAATATGCTGACAGAGTTAAATGAAGAGGGAGAGAAGGAACACGTGTTATGACAATAATCTCTCTTCAATGTCAACAAAATGAAGGAGATTGTCATCAACTTCAGGAAGCGTAAAGAAGAACATACCTCGGGGACAAAGTAGAAATGATTGAAAGCTTCAAATTTTTAGGTCTCCAGATCACCAACAACTTGTCCTGGTTCCCCCTACCTGCTGACACTATAGTCAAGAAAGCCCACTAACAGCCCCTACTTTCTCAAAATACTCAGGAAATTTGGCACATCAGCTATGACTCTCATCAACATTTACAGATGCAGCACAGAAAACATTGTTTTTGCTTGTATCACAACTCCGTATAGTCCTGCTCTGATCAAGACCACAAGAAAGGTCATGAACATAGCTCAATCCATCACGCAATCAGCCTCCTACCCATTGATTCTGTCTACACTTCCTGCTGCCTTGTCAAAGCAGCCAGCATAATTAATGACTCTACACACCGCAAACATTCTCTCTTCCACCTTCTTCTGTCCGGGGAAAGTACAAAAGTCTGAGGTCACATACCAACCGACTCATGAACAGCTTCTTCCCTGCTCTATCAGACTTTTGAATGGGCTTACCTTACATTAAGTTGGTCTTTCTCTAGCTAACGTAACACTACATTCTGCAGTCTCTCATTTCTTTCTCTATGAATGGTATGCTTTCTCTGTATAAACGCACAAGAAACAATACTTTTCACTATATGTTAATACAAGTGACAATAATAAATTGAACCAAACATAAAAACAGACTTGGGACCAGTGAGCCACATGACTCATTTCTGTTCCAAACATTCTGTACAATTCTCTGTATCTCACTGAGCAGAAGCGGAAGTTAACACTTATATTAGTTATCATTCTCTCAAATGGCAAGTCTAACATAGGGTTTTTTTCTCATGGAAGACACCCATAAATTGTCAATAACAATTCAACAAAACAGCACTTTCACATATCTTGTGGGTTTCCTCTCCAACACTGACCTCAGAGTCACTGACTGTGGTACTGGAAGACCATTCAGGAAAATATCTGTTGGATTTATTATTCAGCTTTCATAACAGCAAGAAGTCTGACCTTTTCTGATAACCTGCTAAAGAACCCATTGAAACCATTAGGTTTGAAGAAAACACTCTTTATCCAGGAATAAATTCCTTGACATTATATTGTAACTAAATGCAGTAGATTTGTTGATACACAAGGGTTTAAAACATAACTCAGTCCCGGTCAACAAACACAGCTCGATAAATTCAACAAATTTCTACATTACCACCACAATTATATTCACCTTAACTATAATATATTCGCAAAATATTATTGCATTTTCATCAAGCCTTATTTCATAACTGATGAAAGTCAGTACTGTGTAAGCAATACATTATTACACGGTGTACTAGTGAAGTGCAAAACGTTTCAACAAAGGAACCTAAAGGTGCTCCACCAAAAATTTTATTCACTAAATTAATAGGACACATTCTCAGAGCCAGAATATCCATCTTTAGGACTCAGGTTTGTGGAGTCAAATTCTATTAAGGTCAGGTTGGGAAGAATCATTTTTGGAACAAAGAATCAATATTTATTTCTGTAAATTACCTGCTCTAGTTTGGCCAGTTCCTGACCCATGAGAAGTATATAATGCGTACAAAGTTCTTTTCTCCTGGATTGCCCAAAGTATAAAACAGCAACAGAACCAAGTCTGTAATTTCTTTCTATTCAATTGTAGTACATGGGTGTTACTGGCTGACCAGCATTTACTGCCCATCTCTAGTTGCCCTTGGACAGCAGTTGAGAGACAACCACATAGCTGTGGTTCTGGAGTCACATGTAGGCCCGACTAGGTATGGACAGCAGATTTCCTTCCCTTAAGGACATTAGTGAACTAGCTAGGTCTTTCCGACAATCAACAATAATTTCATGGTCATCCGTAGATTCTTAATTCCAATTTAAAAAAAAATTGGATTCAAATTCCACCACCTGTCCTGGCGGGATTCGAACCTGGGTTCTCAGAACTTTAACTGAGTTTCTGGATTAGTAGTCCAGTGATAATACTGCTAGACCATATCACTTCCCCATGTGATATAGTAATGACATATTTGCGCCGTACCGACGTTCTGCACTAGATATCCCAATCTCTCACATTTACATGGTATGTTACTGACATCTAGGGTCAGATATTGCACCATTTTTCTCCTCCATTTGGATTCAGTTTGAATTCCGGATTCTCAATTTATTGACGTAGATATGCCGGCGTTGGACTGGGGTAAACTCAGTAAAGTCTGGCAATACTAATTTTAAATCCAACCGATTTATTTGATAGTAAATCTCCAAAGCGGAGACCAGAACACCTCACTTGCCTGACGAAGGCCACAAAGGCCGAAAGCTCGCAGATTTACTATCAAATAAATCGGTTGGAATTAAAATTGGTGTCGCCAGACTTTACTGAGTTCTCAATTTATTCCCAGTTTCAAGACAGTTTCTTCTGCCTTATGATGACCAATATTGTTGGGATAGAATTCCTTGGGGGCATTGTCAACATCCATCTAAATAGTGAGCCTGAGAGTCTATTGTCCATAAGGGAGACCAGACAGTGAGCTTCATCAGGCTATTTGGTAAACCTCTGAGGCGAGTCTGTTCCTCACTGGGCTTGCATAATTTACATTGCATAACAATTAGATTTGGGAACTCTGGCTGTGTTTCCTTCCTCTTTTTATCCAATGACAATTGTGGATTTCTAATGTTGCTGCGGCTTAACAGCAGGTAACTTAAAGCATGCACACTTGCCAGATATGGTTTAGTGAGGAGGAGCAAGGCTGATGTTTAAAATAAAATGCTAATCTTCCAACAAATAGGTGCAAAAATACTATAAAAGAATAAGCATATTGTGGGAATATCATCAGGGCCTAGTTTTACAGCTGATTAAATTGAATATGCTAAATTAAAGAAATGAGCATGTTAAAATCAAACACAGTCAAACCTCGGGCAGGCTGGTTGTATAAATACATAAACATGTCTGGGCCTGACCCATCAATCACCCATCAAAGGGGATTGCACTCTACTGATACTTCGCAGGAGATCATTGCACCCCATTGAAATGCACCGGCCTTTTGTCAGAAGCCCAGATCAAGCTAAACTTTATCAGCGAGTTCCTGCAGTTACCCTATCTGATAACAGGTTACTTATAAGCAACAGCACAGAGATGGACACCTGGGGGCAGACCCTGGTGTTCTGTCGGGCAGACATCAAGAAACCCACTGGATGCTGGAACCCCCTCCTGGGACCTCATTGGCCGGAAGCCAGAGAAGTTTCTGGAAAGGCAAGCAGGCAGATGGACCAAGGGACATATTTCAGACACACCAGCAGCGAAGACTTGACGAGGGAGGCAACCTTGACCATCTGGAAGACTGACCAGAGGAAGGAGGAAGGAAAAAGCTGCCAGAGACTCATCTTCATGACAACGGACCAGAGGGACTCAGAGAATCAAGCCTGCAGTTTTAACCAAACCATCTTTGCAGATAGTATATTTGAATCTGAGATACCTTTTTGTTTTACGTGAGTAATTTAAGAGTTAATACTATTATTAATAAATTTTTTGAACCTTTACTTGTGCTTGTACTTTCTCTGTCCTGCAAATAAAGGCACTGGGTAAAACTTTGAATAAAGTAAACTGGTCAAAAGTATTTGACAATTAACAGGTACAACAATATTGAACATCTCATCCCTTGCAAGCCATTTAATGAATAGAAATATATTTGCTTTGACTTGGATGGGTTACACTATGATAATTTATTTCATTATTTAATCCCTACAGTTTGCTACTGTATCAAAGTGCTAATCACAAAAATATTAACACTTGGATTATTTTTTGACACCAATGTATATTAACGGCTGCTCATTGCCAGCTGGGTGCCAATCATAGGCATTTCAATATCCTTGCTGCTTATTAATACAGCATGACCTTTAAATCAAAGCGAATAGGGACAAAATTGCTGCCGCTCTGGGGTGCGGATTATCATTGTTTCTGCATCCGAATGGCATCTGCAACTATCGAATAATTATAAATTCAGGCTAGCTGTTGTAAATATTGGTTTTTGGACAGATGGATTAAATGATTATTTATATACTATGTAATTTTATTACAACGAAAACCCTGTTGTAATGGTCTCAAGAGTACCTCAATAAAGCAAGAAGAGCTCCTGCAACATAAACCGACACATATGCACATTTATACATTATTAAGAATGCAGACTTCCTGTCACATATAAGAATGACAAATATAGAAAATAACAAATTGCTTTCTGCTGAAAAGAAAACACTTGCTCCTCCAATAGTGCTAATATGAACCATCTGAGGTTGCAGCAAACATATGATGCGCCAGGAGTTGCATTTACAAGTCTGTTTAATGTACAGTCACACCAATTCACTTAATTTCTAAATCAAATGCTGAGGATTAGCATTATAAAAGTGACAAAACAAAATAAAATATTGTTGGTATAATTTAAATACGGCAGGTTTATTCTGGAGAATGGACCGAAGCAGAAATTCTTTAGCTTTTTTTAAACAGGGCCTCTTTTCCCTTTCAGGTTCCTTTTTAAAAAGAAAATCTACTGACTCATGTCTGGCTTTTCTTTAAGAAAAGTCCCAGAGAGGTTCAAAGGGTTTGTGCAGTGTGTGTTAAACCATGCAACCCTGGACTGACATGCTGTTTGACAGCGCTCTGGGCCTTCATTCACAGTTCACCAAGTTGAAGATGTAAGCAGAGCTGTATTCAGTGCTGTTCCCTTTTCTTGCTTGTTGCCTAGCAAGACAAAGCAAGTAAAAGCGAACACAGCATCACAACCATATTCAGGAAGGTGATGTATTCACACTTGTCAAGGACACCAAGGGGGTTAAAGAATGAGATTCAGTGGGAAGTGGAAAGCTAGTAAATCGACTTTTACTGGCGATTTCATGGTTTGGGATTTAATGCAGAGGACCAAACCTAAATAAGAAGTTTCAAAGGCCAATTTAAATGATATCAGGAAAGAGCTTATACAAATCAATAAGCAGGGTTAGGTAATCCTGAATTCGGCAAAGACCTTTCATTTTATCCTTAGTTTATGAAACCTAAACTGAACTTTTAACAGCCTCCACTGAACTCAATGCCCAGTTTCTATAGTCTCTTCAAATACTGAAGAAGTATTTCAGACCTCAGTTGACACAGATGAAGAAAGCAGCATAGTCTTTCTCATGAATCACTCATTATCATTCTGCCTGCCTCATGGATTTACCCAGAAATCCTTTTCAACAAGATATTTAACACAATAAACGCCCCATATCTCCGATTCCTCCACACTCACTCCTTGACAAGGTCCCCATATTGGATATTGCTCCCAGTGGGGACAACAGTTTTAGGACAAACAACAGAAATTCCCCAAGACGGTTCACCATTTACTTGAAATAGGATTGTTGTTTATTGAAATGTGCTCAAGGGTTTGCCTTCCGGTTTTCGCATAAAAGCTAATTCATGTGATTCCTGTATCACGATACAAAGCGAGGAAATTCAAATTGCTGTTCAAATCACCTTCAATATGGAATATGGGATCTCACCTGAAGATTATTCAGCGGTTCCATTTTCATCACAGGGCCAATGGTATTCAGTGGTAAGGAAATCTCAATGCTCTGATTTGGCATTAATGGAGTGTGAATTGGAAGTGCACTTGTGGGGATCACGCCAAAGCTAGAAAGAAAAACAAGCGCATGAGAAAAATGCATATTCACTAATCCCAGGAACATAACTACTAACTAAACCATAGCTAGTGTCATTTTGTTTGGGGGAGTAGTAAAGCATCCCAAGTGATTTGTCCTCCCTGATCTACGTCAAGGATTCATTCATACTCACCACTGCACTACTCTGGAATCGGAAACTGCTTCCGAGTTGGCACATGTGGATGTCTGCTCAGAAACTATCAATTGATTGAATATTTCACCACACGTTGGCAGATCTGTTACATAGCTGCAAGTCTCTTTTGACACCATTATCCAACTAATATCAGCAGTGAAAGGAATTTAGGTCAAGTTGAGTCCTATTGTACTACCACTACAATGCAATGGTCCACAGTGAAAATGTCTCAATAGCTCAGATCTGGCTCCTGATTGGATGAATTACTGTGAGTCTACCAATGAATGTGTTCTTACAGATCCTGTCAGGAAACAGAGGTAGCTTTACGTAATTTATATTTGTGTTGATGGATTAAAAATTGATTCGAAATAATGTATAGAACTAGGTAAGGTTAATTGTGTTTCGATGTAAGAGTGAGAACTTGAATTAAATTCATGCTAAACAAAATGTCTTGCACATCTGTGGACTATGGTTTCATTTCAAACTGCACCTGTATTGTGATTAAGTGGTTTATGAAATGAAAGCCAACAAGTGTTAAAGATAGATTAGGCTGTTCTTTCGAAACCAGAGGCCACTGTAAGTCAAAGAATTTCTGACTTCAGTTTTAAGCTGGACCCTGAAGCAGAAGAGAGTCAGGACAATAGCATAAAGACAATAAAATAATTCACAGAAGCCAAAGAACAGATAGTTCTAGAAAACAGGGAATGACAAGAGAAGTCCCAGGAAGTCTGAAGTCAAAGGGATAAAAAGAAATTGAACAAGGTGCTGTTCACTTAAGTTAAAGAAAGGGGCAGACAGAAACTCCCAGTTAAATACAGAGATGAAAAGTGGCAAAGTTGGCTAGTGAGAAGTCAGACATCTGAAGTAATTCTAAGCTTTGCAATACCTTGACACAGCCTGTAAAAAAGTTGTGTTCTGTTCGCATGCCTGGGTAACTGAGAGATTGTGTGGCAGCTTGAATGGCAGTTCAAGGCAGAGAATTACAGAAAGGAGATACCGAAATTCGAAAAGTGGATCTGTGGTGAAGGTACCTGAAAAATAAACATTGTTTTGGAGAAGATTTAAAGATGCTTCTTTGAGAGTGGAGCTTGGAAACACTTTTGTAGTAGTCAGAGATCCGATAAGCTTTGTTGGCTCAGTGTAATAATCACTTGGGGGAACGTGATGAGAAATCTACAGAAGTTGCAATGAGTAGCATCTGCCACTTAGTTTTAGAGAGTGATGTGTTTAACCACAGTTAGCCTATTGGTTTACATGGACTGTGAACTTACCGAGGACAATATAAGAAATATTTTGTAACTTTTGCTATTCTTAAAAATCTGTATATATTTGTGAAGATATAAGTGGGATGCAGGATATTATGTTATAGTCAATCACACTGAATAAATATTTAAAATGCTAACTGGCAATCCTGTGACACTGTTCATCTATACTGCTAACAATAAAATAACAGTAAAGTAAAAGTTATGTTCTATTGAGCCAAGGTTCTATTCTGACACCTTCCTGTCCAGTAATATCAGCTGGAATTGTAACAAGCCATGGTCTCTCTACTAGCTACTTTTATAGATATCTTCTGGTATATAAATTGATGGCTATTATTCATAAAAGCCATTCAATCTATCGAGTTTGTACCAACCACAATCCCATCCAGATCCTATCACATAATCCCACGCAGTTACGCTAGCCAGCTGTTGTTCGTCCATTGTTGTCGATGAGGACCTCGATACCGTTAGTCATTTTGAGGTGGAATGTGATATGTCCAAAGATGACTGATCAGGCCAATTTTGGCATGGAATGTCCTGGCACATATTGGGCAGACTTGTGTAGAGCTATAGTTGTTATGCTGGTGGCTCTAGACTTGCGCATCTCATGCTTGAATTGTGCTTCAGCAATGCACCTTGCTTCATAAGCTTGACAGCCCTTGTAGATGAGGCAATATCAGGTAGGGCGGTTTTGTGCCAGTGTTTCCCATTGGTCGTGTCTATGTCAAGTGATATCAGGGAGGCCTTGAGTGTGTCTTTGAAACGTTTCTTCTGCTCTCCACGTGAGCATCTTCCAGCAGAGAGTTCCCCAAAAAAAGGGGCTGCTTGGGTATACGCTTGTCCGGCATATGGATGACATGACCTGCCCACCAGGTCTGTGCTTCATCGGCAGTGTGGGGACTGATGGCAGACTTGCTCTAGAGAGAACTTCAATGCCTGATACTTTGTCTTGTCATCTAATGCATAATATTCTGCGAAGACAAGACATGTAGAAATGATTGAGCTGTCTTGCATGCCTTTGAACATAGTCCATGTTTCAAAGGCATACAGGAAGGTAGTGAGTACCACGATGCTGTAAACCTTCAGTTTTGTTGCTGGGCTGATTCCTCGATGTTGCCATACAGTGCAGTGCAGTGCACTGCAGTCTACAAAAAGCATAACTTGCCTTTGCTATTCTGCAGTTAACTTCTGCATCAATAGTTAATGCTCGGGAGAGGGTGCTACTAAGATAAGTGAACTGGTCCACTGCCTGTAGTTTCTGTCCTTCGATTCTGATTATGGATTCTGTGTACTGTGCGCGAGGAGCAGGCTGGTGCATGACTTTGATCTTTTTAATGTTGGTGGGGAGTCCAAAGTTGTCACAAGCTGTAGAAAATATGTCCATACTGACTTGTGTCTCTGGCTCTGAGCCAACAAGAAATCTGACAACACCAGGTTAAGTTTGAGAGATTTATTTGTCTATCAAATAAATTGGTTGGACTGAACCTGGTGCTGTCAGATTTCTTACTGTGTTTGCCCCAGTCCAACGCCAGCATCTCCACATCTGAGCCAATATACAGGGTGCAGTCATTGGCAAAGAGGAAATCTCTCAGAACAATCTCTTTCACTTTGGTAATAGCTTGAAGTCTCCTTAGGTTGAAGAGCTTCCCATTCACTCAGTACTTGAGGCTGATTCCAGCAACACTGTTCTGGAAGACATCATTCAGCATGGCGGTAAACATCATGCTGAACAGTGTGGGTGCGAGCACACAGCCCTGTTTGACACCAATGGCGGCTGGGAATGCCTTAGAGGATTCTCCGCCATCCAGTACTCTGGCCAACATACCACCATGGAACTGGCGTACCATCTGAATGAATTTGGGAGGGGGCAGCTGAACTTTGACGTGATCCTCCAGAGGCCTTATTGGCTGACAGCGTCGAAGGCTTTCGCGAGGTCAAAGGTTGTGTCGAGCTCGCGATTCTGCTCCTGACACTTCTCAAGTTGATGTGCAGCAAAAGTCATGTCAATTGTCCCTTGACCTTTGCAGAAGCCACACTGTGACTCTGGAAGCAGGCTCAGCTCCAGGTGAATGGCAGATGATTTAGCAGGACTCTTGTGAGGGCTTTCCCTGCAATGGAGAGCACTGAGATTCTTCAGTGTTTGTCGCAGACTTGCCAATTGCCCTTCCTCTTATAGAGGTATACGATGGAAACATCTTTAAGTTCCTGAAGAATTGATCCTTGCTTCCAAAAGGACTGGAACAACTCAGTGAGCTTCTTGATAAGTACAGAACCAGCAGCTTTATAGATCTCTGCGGGGATGGTGTCTGCCCCAGGGCTTTACCATTGGATAGCTGCTTGACAGCTTTCATGACTTCAGCTACTACCAGCAGGTCATCCAAGGCGCTTTTGATATTGAACTGAGGAATCCTGTCTATCGCCTCTTTGTTAATAGATGATGGTTGGTTAAGGATGGCTTCAAAGTGTTCAGCCCAGCTCTGCAGGATCTGAGCCCTCTCTATAATGAGAGTTGTACCATCTGTACTCAGGAGGGGGGACCTCCCAGCCACAGTATCAGCTGGGATTGTAATAAGACATGGTTTCTCTGCTAGCTAGTTTGATAGGTATCCTCTGGTATATAAATTGGTGGCTATTATTCATAAAATCCTACAGGCGGCTATTCGCACCATCGAGTCTTCACTCATCACAGTCCCACCCAGATCCTATCCCACAACTCCACGCATTTACCCGAGCTAGTACCCCTGTCACTGAGGGTCAATTTAACATTGCCAATCCACCTAACCCACACATCTATGGACTTCATGCTTAATCCTGGACTTTAAACAATGGTGAGTTAGTTGGCTGATATGTTGAACAGTAATAACCAACTTTGCTTCTCCTTAAACCAGTCCTATTTATAGCTCTCCAATCAATGCCTGAACTAGGCTCATCAAAAACAATTATAGTTCTTCTTCCAGTCCTCACACTAGGTTCATTAGAGCTATTTGCTATCTTATCTCTGCACAAGCAAGGTTTTTGTCAGTGGGATGTTCCTGGTGTGTGGATTCAGCTATTTATTGTCTGAACCTTCTGAATCACTAAGGGGTACAGTTTTCCATTTCTCTACTCGGACAGTCTCCTTTATGTGATAATTTCCTTAAAATAAAAGGACAGCAAATATATTCATGAAGAACTTCTACTGAAGCAGGCTAGCTTCAAAGCTTTCAGATAATATTTGTTCAATCATATTTATTTTGCTAAAAATCACCTCAATTCAAAGAATCATGTTAACAAAAAGTAAAACAGGTTGATCTAGTTATGCATTAGAGATGTAACACATTTGTCACAATTATTAATTCAACAAAAATGGCCACTGAAAAGTTACTACTGCTGCTGCATAAGGGACAAACAACATCAAAACTTGGAGGAGAAATGTTGCTATGGTCAGATATGACTATTCTGGTACTGGCTAACTTAAAAGACCAGAACTAAAATAGCTCCTGTTGTCACTTATACTCTCCCTCAGGAAAAACAGCTCTGCCTGCAATCATACATTTGAGAGGTGCAAAATTAACCATTTTCACAGCCTAATCCTTTAAAAAGAATGCAGAAGTCTGAGGTCACGTACAACCAACTCAAGAACACTTCTTCTCTGCTGCTGTTAGACTCTTGAATGGACCTATCTTGCATTAAGTTGATCTTTCTCTGCACCCTAGATATGACTGTAACACTACATTCTACACTCTCTCCTTTCCTCCTCTATGAAGGGTATACTTCGTCTCTATAGTGTGCAACAAACAATACTCTTCATTGTACGCTAACAAATGTGACAATAACAAATCAAATTCTAATGAAGTAAAACCAAACACGCTATTTCAACTGTGATAACCATAAAGTTTTGATTTTTCTTGTTCATGGTTCAGTTATTTTCACAGTGCCAATATTCAATTAAAATATCAAGAATACGACGGCTTCTCCTGGGGATAATTAACTGCTTTCAAATAGGATAGAAGTAGTTGTAGAACTGGTCCGATACAATGGAGATGGAGAAACAGAAATTCCAGATTCGCTATAATCAGGAAGAAGAACTGGTCTACACAAGGGAAAATGAGTTACTGGATATTAATGTGTGTTTTGGTCACCAGCGCACTTTCCATGGGTGTAAAGTAATTCAAAATCCTCATGTTATTTTTTTATAATGTTGGCTGGACACAGACAGATTGACGTATTTCCCAAAAGTTAGAAATGTTTAGGTTTAGGAGTTGGGAGAGAACAAGTGGAGCGAAGGAGTTTACATACTCTAAATAAATGTCAATCTTGGCTCAGTGTCAGCATTCCCATTTATAAGTCATCCTGAAATGTACTCCAAGGGACACGAGCAGATAATCTAGACTGATGCCCCAGTGCAGTACTTGGAGTTCCACACTGGGTGGCATGGTGGCTAGCACTGCTGCCTCATAGGGCCAGGGATCCAGCGTCAATTCCCAGTTTGGGGGTCACTGTGAGTGCAGGGTCTGCATGTTCTCCTCGTGTCTGCATGGGTTTCCTCTGGGTGCTCTGGTTTCCTCCCACAATCTGAAAGACATGCGAGTTAGGTTATGCTAAATTCTCCCTCAGTGAACCCGAAAAGGTGCTGGAAGGTGACAACTAGGGATTTTCACACTAACTTCATTGCAGTGTTAATGTAAGCCTCCTTGTGGCTAATAAATGAACTTTACCTGCCTTGTGGTAACGATCGGAAGTAGTTCCATCAAGCACTCAGCCGACAGCACTTGAGTCAGACTACATCCAGATTGGACTGTGACAGATAGCAGAAGTGACTTTGCCGTTTTGAGAGTTTAACTGCAGCCAAGAGCAAACATTCCAGACAGGCTACTGATGGTTAGATGTGTTCGGCTGACATCAATGACAGGCTTAGACGCATGTCTGTACTGACACACTGAAGAGTGATATTCTTGTAAATCTCAAGTGAAGATCAGTCTTCTTGCCAAGTACTTGGTTAGCATCAAATTAAGAATAAAACTTAGCGGTATCTTTCCTGCTCAACTCAGAAGGGGGTCATCATTTTGGACGATTGCTGTAAAAAAGAGCAGGGCTCTAAGCTCTGAATCCTAGCACCAGCAGGATATTTGGGTCCAGCAGACTGGCTGTGGGTATCAAATCTACCACTTCATTACGAGTTGGGGGGAATACATAAAATGGCAATTCTCATACAAAAACAAAATGTTGCAGATGCTGGAAACCTGAAATAGAAACAGAAAATGCTGGAAATTCTCAATCAGTTTTGCAGCATCTATGAAGAGAAAAAGACAGTCAATATATTTGAGGTCTGTGGTCTTTCATGATACCCTAAACATTAACTCTCTCTGCATAAGTGATGTCAGAGCTGCTGAGTATTCTAGCATTTCATGGGGGAGGGGGATGTTTTCCCACCAATTTTGATGTTGGGCAGAAATAACATGATTCAAGTCAAATGAACATCCAATAATTAATTAGTACCCTCTGCATACTTAGATAGTTTCTTAGAACGTCTTTAAAAATGTATAAATAGAGTGAATGCAAGCAGGCTTTTTCCACTGAGGCCAGGGGAGAAAAAAACTAGAGGACATGGGTTAGGGGTGAAGGGGGAAAAGTTTAAAGGGAATATTGGGGGGTTGGGGGGTGGGTGGGAGGGGGGCTTCTTCACACAGAGTGGTGGGACTGTGGAATGAGCTGCCAGATGAAGTGGTGAATGTGAGCTCACTTTTAACATTTCAGAAAAACTTGGACAGGTACATGGATGAGAGGGGTGTGGAGAGATATGATGCAGGTGCAGGTCAGTGGGACTCGGTAAAAAAATGGTTTGGCACAGCCAAGAAGGGCCAAAAAGGCCTGTTTCTGTGCTGTAATGTTCTATGTAGTTTACATGTCCGAAATCTTCACATCTCCTTAACGTGCAGGAAGTGTCATTTCAATTTAAAACATGACTGCTTACAGGGAAGAGCTCCTAGCCTGGGGTGAAATTAACACTTCACTTTATAAATAGCTTGTGACATGAGATGGTCACAGGTGAATCACTGCAAAAGGAAGGAAATGAGACAATCAATGTCCTTAGGGTGTCAGTAAATTCAGAATGCACAAAATCAGGCACAACAGGATGAGACAAGACATCGCCAAATGTCAGCTGGTTGAATAGCCTCCCTGGCAAAAGTTCTGCTTTTCTCTTTGATGCTGAAAATTGCTACATCAGTCATCAAAGTCAAATATAAAACCAGATTAGATAGAGAGAGAAATGCTAGATAAACTCAGCAAATCTAGCAGCACCCACGGCAAGAGAAAGAGTTAACATCGAGTCCATATTACAACTGTAAACTTTAACTCTATTTCTCTCTCTCTCCCAACGTGGAGATACTGGTGTTGGACTGGGATAAACACAGTAAGAAGTCTCACAACACCAGGTTAAAGTCCAAAAGATTTATTTGGTATCAAAGCCACTTGCTTTTGGAGCGCTTGCTGCCTCTTCGTCAGGTGAGTGGGAGTTCTATTCCCAAACTGGGAATTGCCAAGACTTGCCTGGATTTGCAAAATCTCACTAACTGTCTTGTCTGAAGACAAAACACATTTCTTTAGCCTGTGTATACACTCTCTCCACTCATTGTCTGTACCTTTAAGACTTGATTATTTGTAAAAACTCGCATTCCAATCATTATTTTGTAAAGTGAGTTTGCATATTTCTATGCCCTGTTTGTGAACAGAACTCCCCCCACCTGACGAAGGGGCAGCAAGTGCTCCAAAAGCTCGTCGCTTTTGCTACCAAATAAACCTGTTAGACTTTAACTTGGTGTTGTGAGACTTCTTACTTTGTCTCTCTCCTCAAATGCTGCCCGACCTGCTCTTTTTACCCAGTATTTTGTTTTTATTTCAGATTTCCAGCATTCACAGTATTTTGCTTTTATAAAACCAGATGACCTGAATTAAGATCATTAATCAAACGATGAAGCAGAGGATTCCTATACAATTTCCACTTAATTTGTCTGACAAAGCAATTTTGTTTGCGCCTTTTTTTTTTGCATCTTGAAAATCAATTTCAATACATAATATATTCTGTAGTGATTTAAGCCATTAGATGATTTGTGTGTTACCACATGTCATGAGATACCTTTCCATGCTTGACTGCATCTTGGGAAATTACATCCAAACATGTTCACAAAATAAGCTTCATGATATTGTCTTTTTTAAAAATTTGATTTGATTTATTGTCACATGCATTAAAATAAAGTGAAAAATATTGTTCCTGGCAGTCACACATCTGAATTCCAGTTTCAGCTCCAGGGTGTGAGAATGGCATCTTTGACCTAACGTGAAACTCAGTGATTTCATCATAAAATTCTCAAATAAATTAAAACAAACCCAGCAAGGCCTGAGGGGATGGTGGGAAAGATCTAGCTGTGTGAAGGATGGCTATCATTTACAAGACTGATGACCACAGGAGGCAAACAATCTTTTATTTGAACATCTTACATACATTGTAGCAAGAATGCCAAAATCATAAACACCTGGGAGATTCGAACCATGGAACTCTGATCTCTGCTGGCTAGAGTTCCACTGGATACAAATTAATCATATTCAAACAATTAATGTTTAATGAGGGTCAGCGAGAATGGAACATGTTCCATGGTGCCAACATCAAACACTCATCCCATCAAATCTATGCTAGCCCTCTGCATACCAATCCAGTCAGTCCAATTCCATTATTCTATCCGCATAGCCTTGCGAATTTATTTCCTTCAAGAGTCCCACCAACTTCTTCTGAAGTCACTGATTGTCTCTGCTTGTACTCCCCTCATAGACAGGATGTTCCAGACCATTACCATCTATTCCATAAAAATTCTTCTTCACGTTCACCCTGCATCACTCGCCCCAAAGTTTAAACCTGCATCCCTGTACCTAACTATCAACGAATAGAAACCGCCATTTTTTGTCTCTCTTCTTGAAATCTGTCATAATCCACCCACTGCCAAATCTCCTCTCAATTTCTTTTGCACCAAGGAACACAAATCCAGCTTAACTTTTAGGTAAAATCCATCACTCTTGGAACCATGTTGGCAAATCTCCTCCAAGTCCT
Source organism: Sphyrna mokarran (assembly GCA_024679065.1). NCBI lineage: Eukaryota > Metazoa > Chordata > Chondrichthyes > Carcharhiniformes > Carcharhinidae > Sphyrna > Sphyrna mokarran. Next base: position 41,236,680 of record JAGIQG010000022.1, read on the forward strand.
TTCAAGGACCTTCATATCCTTCCTAAAGTGCAGTGATGAGAACTAGATGTAACAGCCCTGTTATAGCCAAACCAGATGTTCACAGAAGTTCAAAACAACTTCCCTGCTTCCTCTATTTACGAAGTGTAGGATGGCAAATGGTTTACTTACCACTCTCTCAATATGCCTTGCCATCCTCGAAGATCAATCTATCTGCACTCCCAGACCCTTCAGTCCCTGCATGTTTTTTTTTAAGAACTGTGCTGTTTCGTTTATATTGCTGCTCCCTGTCCCTTCTGCCAAAATGCAACACCTCACACCAACATGCATTCCCAGACCCTCAATCACTGCATGTATTTTTAAGAACTGTGTTATTTAGTTTATATTGTTGCTCCCTATCCCTCCTGCCAAAATGCAACACCTCACTTCTCAGTACTAAATCATATCTATAACTTGTAGGATTACAATCACATCTGGATAACATTACTGAACCAGTAATCCAGAGGCACGGACTAATGCTCCGGAGATATTAGTTACAATTCCACCACATCAACTGGAGAAATTGTGGTTCAATTAATTAATTGGAATAAAAAAAACTAGTCTCAAAATAATTACCATGAAACTATAGGATTGTGGCAAAACCTAGCTGGTTCACTAATGCCTTTCTGGACTGAAGGTTGCTACCTTTTGCAGACTCTCAGCAACGTGATTGGCTCTTAGTTGCTCTCTGAGATGACCTAGCAAAACACTAAATTGTAGATAGTTCATCATCACTCTCTCAAGGGCAATTAGAAAAGGGCAAAAAATGCTGACTTGTCAATGATGCTCACATCCCACGAACAACGTTAAAAACAAGCCTGTCCCTTCAGCTAGTCCATGTCCAGTTGCAGTCAATTAGCTTCAACTTAACTGTTTGCCACACCTCCAAGTTTGGAATCCCTTGCAAATTTTGAAGTTTTACTCTGTACTCCAATACCCAAGTTATTTATAGATGTATCGAAAAAAGCAGTGGTCTTAGAGCTAACTCTTGAGAAATAACAGTCTACATTCTCCAGCTTGAGAACAACCTACACTATAATTACTTCTGTCCTTAAGGCAAGTTCCTTTCCAAGCTGATAGTCATCCTTAAGTTTAAGTATTATTGTCACAAGTAGGCTTACATTAACAAATACAATGAAGTTACCGTGAAACTCTTCTAGTTGCCACACGGTGGCACCTGTTCGGATACACTGAGGGAGAATTTAGCACAGCCAATGCATCTAACCAGCACGTCTTTCCGACTTGGGAGGTTTCAGAGTGGCATGGTGGCACTGTGATTAGCACCACTCCCTCACAGCTCCAGGGACTCGGGTTCAATTCTAGCCTCAGGTCATTGTATGGAGTTTGCACATTCTTCTCGTGTCTGCGTGGATTTCCTCCAGGTGCTCCAGCTTCCTCCTGTACTCCAAGGCTGTGCAGGTTAGGTGACTTGACTATACTAAATCATCCTTTATTGTCAGGGGAATTAGTTGGGTAAATACGTGGGGCTACGGCATGGATGGGATTGTTGTCGGTGCAGGTTCGATAGGCCGAATGGCCTCCTTCTGCACTGTAGGGGTTCTATGAAAACCCACATTTATATAGGGGAAGATGTGCAGACTCTGCTCAAGACAGTAACCTGTGCCAGGAGTTGAACTGGAGTCCCTGGTGCTGTAAGGCAGTAATGCTAACTACTATGCCACTGTGCCGTCCTATGACATGATCCTCAATTTATGTAACCAGCATTTGTAGTATTTTGTTAAATGCTTAACATCCATGTAGACAACATCCATTGCTTTTACTTCATCAACTTTCTGTTGACTTCATCAAAAAAAAATCCATTGGTCAAGCATGATCTTTTACAAATCTGTGCTGGCTTTTCTTAATTGATTCAAACCCCAGCATGAGTCTATTTTTTTTTTCTGGATTATTGTTTTTAAAATCTTAGCCACTACTGATGTTAAACTGACTGGGCTGTAGTTATTTGGAATATCCTTATACCCTCTGGTTGTCACATCTGCTGCTCTCCAATCCTCTGACACCTCTCCTGTATCAAGGGATGACTGGAAGATTGTGGCAAGCCCTTCCAATATTCCCACTCCCACTTCCTTTGGCAATCTGTGGTGCAAGCTATCTGAATCAGGTAATTTATCCACTCTCAGCACATTATATATTTCATATCAGTTTTAAACCCTATCCAATACCTCAACCATTTTCACTTCCACTGATATTTTAAATCTATTTCCTTAGTAAACATTGACCAAAACGAGTATTCAAGCCTAACCTCAAGTCTCCAAGCATATATTGTCGTGATCAGCTGCAATCTTATGGCCCCCATTAACCGTGAAATCTCATAATAGATGCTCATTATAATATATTAACATATTAAAGGATTTGTTGCCTTGGCACCCGATCATGACACGTCCCAAGGCAGCACTTCCAAGGAGGTCACCCTCATCCATTTGGGGGGTGAGGGAAGGGGGAAGACGACGGGTTCCTCTTCTGCACGTGGGGAGTTCCCCTTGTCTGCCAGGAAGGGTCACGATGCTCACCAGGAGGAGGCCCCCAAAGTTTGTTCACTGGGATTGGGGGGAGTCTCATTTAGCTTTGAGATTGGGCACACTTTAACAAAGCTGCCCAATCTCAGAATCCTTGCACTGCTGACTTGTTTAGGCCCTGCCCCTCTTATGGGCTGTGATCCTTGCCAACACTCTGAAATTGCACAAAGTGCTTTTAATTCAGGCGAGAAAAGGAGTCTGTGAAGTCAGTAAGTTTCACAGAGCTTTTCTCATCTTTACAATGCAGAAAGAGACCATTTGGCCCATTGTGTCTGCACCGATCATAATGCTTCCAGGCCCTATGTCTATAACCTTTCTTATTTATCTGCTAACCCTGACACTAAGTGACAATTTAGCATGACCAATCAACCTAATGCATGCATCTTTGCACTGTGGGAGAAAACTGGAGTAACCAGAAGTCTGTGCAGACGTAGGGAGAATATGCAAACTCCAAACAGATCCAAGGCTGGAATTGAAACTGGATCCTTGGGGCTGTGAGTGAGCAGAACTAACTATTGTGTCACCATGCCATATCCCGATTCTTGCATGATCCAACACAATCTTTTGTCTCCAACAGGAACCTATATATGCTGGTAAATGACTTTTGGGTTCCCTTTTACACTAATTGTCATTTTATTCTCATTCTCTATGTCTGTCTGTTTTACTCTTCATCACCTACCCTCTGAACTTACTGTATTTATTGCACCACTTGTCTCTCCTTCTTGAACGATCATGGTAACTGTTTCTTTCACCTCATCATTAGATTTTTAAATTCTTTAATTCCCAAAATGAATGAGAATGCACCATCTTGTGAATCACAGATGAGAACAATTTTCCAATATTTTGCAGAAGCCATCATTCTTCATGTGTTAGATTTGATAGGGCATGTTAGGGGAAAGGTGTTTAAAAAAGGCTGCAGGGAAAAGCTTGGGAGCTACATGTCAGTGAGCTTAACTTCTGTAGTGCGTAATTGTTAGAGAGTATTCTAAGCCACAGGATCTACACGCATTTAGAGATGCAAGGACTGATTAGGGACAGTCAGCAGGTTTTGTAAGTGGAAAATCATGTCTCGCAAATTTGATTGAGTTTTTTGAATGAGTAAAATAGTAAATGAGGGCAGCGCAGTTGACATTGACTACATGGACTTTAGCAAGGCCTTTGACAAGATATCACATGGTAGGTTGTTTTATAAGATTAAATCTCATGTGATCCAGGGGGAGGTTGCTAATTGAATACAAAATTGACTTGGAATTAGAAGACAGAATGGTTGTAGAGGGTTGTCTTTCAAACCGAAGGCCAGTGACCAGCGGTATGCCTCAGGGATCAATGTTGGGTCAGCTATTATTTGTCATTTATATTAATAATGTGGATGAGAATTTAGCAGGCAAGATTAATAAGGTTGACATCAAGATTGGTGGCATGGTGGACAGTGAAGAAGGTTATCTAGAATTGCAACAGGATCTTGATCAACTGGGCCACCGGGTTGATGAATGGCAGATGGAGTTTAATTTAGATAAATGCGAGATGATGCATTTTGGTAGATTGAACCAGAGCAAAACTTACTCAGTTAATTGCAGGGCGTTGGGGAGAATTACAGAACAAAGAGATCTCGAGGTTCAGGCTGTTAGTTTCTTGAAAGTCACAGGTGGACAAAGTGATGAAGAAGGCATTTGGCATACTTGATTTCATTGGTCAGAACATTGTTGAAGGTGTACAAAATTGATAAAGTCACACTTAGAATTCTGTGCACAGTTCTGGTCATCCTATTAAAGATAGGATATTATTAAACTAGAGAGAGCGCAGAAAATATATACTAAGATGCTACTGGGACTTCATGGTTTGGGTTATAAGAACAGGATGGATAGACTCGGACTTTCTTCCCTGAATGTAGGAGACTTGGGGTGATCTTAGAGAGGCCCTATTAAATAATGAAGGGCATAGATAAAGTAGATAGTCAACATCTTTTCCCAAAGGTAGGGGAGTCTAAAACAAAAGAGTGCAGGTTTAAGGTGAGAGGGGAGAAATACAAAAGGTTCGAGAGGGCAATGTTTTCACACAATCGGTGAGTGCCTAAAACGAGATGCCAGGAGTGGTAGAAGAGGCGGGTACAACTTTGGTTTTAAAAAGCATTATATGAGTTAGATGAGGATAGAGGGATATGCACCAAACGCTGGCAACTGGGACCAGATAAATGGTAAAAACTGGGCAGCACGGACAAGTTGGATCAGAGCGCCTGTATCCATGCTGTCAATTTCTGACTAGTTAATGGCTTATTAATATGGGATTAATAGATATGGGAAATTATTCCATGCCAATGCCTCAACAAATATTCACATACTTGACATCCAGGGAGACCTTCTGGAAAGTGATTACAATGGAGTTCCAGACAGGCCTAGGTTTTGCAATAGTAGTGACAGCAAAACTGTCTGTGCTCACCATCATTACACCAGTTTCTGGAGTAGGTATATGTGCAGGTAAACACAGAAATCCAGAAGTTGCTGTTCATGATTCTATGCGTGCCCACAAGTTCCATCAGATGATGATGAAGTAGAAATCACTAAATTTCTAACCTCCAATTTTACTTCATTAGTCTCACTATAAAAACCCTTGAGAAAATAACAACTCAGTGACTGAGGTGTAACTGGGTTTAAATAGCATACCAAGTTCATAGTCCCTGAACAATCTCACTGTCCCCAAAAACTAAGTTTATATTTGTGAAAATATCAAGTTTTTCCACCATGACTATCTTTTTTTTTTAAACTTTTGACATTTTAGCTTCTACCATAATCTCATTTCCTTTTTATTTCACTCCATAAAATTTTAATGAAAAGTGAATAATTCCATCCACTTTTCTTCAAAGTTTACTGCCTGTGAGGTAACTTCTATGTGATTGGTTACCTATTCTGCTTCTTCACATCACTGCTTACGAACATCTGAGATATCCCTTTGACTCGGTTTCAGATTCAAATTGACACTGGGAAAGGGACAATCCCGATCACACAGGTTGCTTGACCTTCATGGACAGCTTTCAAGGTCAGCAACTTTGCTTCAGCATCTTCTTTGGTATCTGGACCATTAACTCTCCAACGCTAAGAGCATTGATACAAATGTGAAGCTCTGGCCGAGGTCAGCTAACTCAAAGCAGAATGAGGGTCATCGTCGTAGTTTATCCAGTTGAGCTTCACAAAGAGGATGTATAATATCACACTATGTAAAGTAACAAGTGTGATGATAGTAGGCAGTTGCTATAGATATCTATTTCTTTTTAAGAGGAATATTTAAAATACAGCTTTTTTCTGCATGTAGCTGGTATGTTTGGAAAACATTTAGCTCAGGTGCTAGGAAAGCAGGATTATTACTCATTTTAGCCATGTAGTATTTATTTAAGAGAGCGCTAATGGATTTTTGTTTATAGATGACAATTTCCTTTGGGGGTTTTGATTAGGTTGATTGATGGGATCATGTGATAATGTGGTTAATGGGAGGAGATAGATCTGTAGCAGAGAAAAACAACCTTGAGTTTTGGCTGGAGTTTACAAGCTGCTCTGAAATGCAAAATCTCTCTCTGAGGGCTTCAAGACTATCTGCACTTCTTTAAGCAAGTATATTTATAGCTGCTAACTGTACTTGGTAGAATTTTAAGTCTGTAAGGGAATAATGCCTATTTGAAACTGAAACAGTGATAAGTCAGAAATTAAAGTAATTTCCTTTTATTTTTGAAACTATTATTCAATGAGTAATAGTTAAGCTGCTTCATGTTGTTAGAGTTATACTATGTTATTCAATAATGTTTGTTTTACTATAAAATATTCCTAATTTGTCAGCAAAATTACTCCTCTTCACTTTTTGCCAAAATAGAAAATTGTCTAGCCTGACTTCTTAAAGTATTTTGGGATTCTGGTCCAGGACTATAACAGAACACTTTAGTTTGCAAAAAGCAAAGCAGATGCTTGCGATATATCTTTTCATTAAATTTAAGTTCTTGATCAGAAGATAAAAGGACAAATCATCCCTGACCTTCTGAAGCATGTAGCAGTTAATAAGGTAGTCCAATGAAAACTGGACGGTTGCCTGCATTTATTTAAGACTAATATAATATTTATAACTAAAATGGTTGGAACACGGACACTGGCAGCTAATGTGAAATTAATGTTCTTACTGGCAGGGAAGTATTACGTTTCATTTATGGCTCATTTCTTGTTAAGTTGATTTCAGTCAAGATAGAATTTGAGGGCCAGCAATTTTATCAGGACAGGATTTGCGCATTCAATGCCCTAGACTAGGGGGTAGGAGGTCAGCTAATTCTTGATTGATATACCGTGGTTTCTGATGGAAAACGTGTGGAGGAACAGTGGGTCAGGATGTAGTTAGTAATACTCAACACAGAACACAACTGAATGGCCAATCTTTCAGCTCACACACAGAATTGTGCTGTAAGCATTGTGCCTGAGGACAGCCAATGCCTAAGAAACATGTCCCAGTCAGAAGACAGCAAAACAACCAAATTAAATTGACTTTCCTTTTCAACAATCAAATCAATATTATTTTTAATTTACTTAATGCTGCTTGGCTCTTACCTATTCTTATTGAACTGAATGGCAAATTCAACCATGTGCTGTAAGGCCTTGTTTGTGAAGGTCATATCCATGTAAATGTGACCCTGCCTACGAGAAAAGGTGCCAGCAATTTCCAAGCCTTTGGCTTTCACTGCAGGTAACCATACCTGCAAAAGAAAGAAACATTAGCAACTTCATTGTTCTTGTGTTATACCAATCAACCACTTCATCAAACATGACAACGTTATAAAAATGAGTATGAAACACTCAGCAGGTCTAACAGCATCTGGAAAAAAGAAAAAGACTTAACATTTGGAGTCAAATATCACTTCTTCAGTTCTGAAGAGATATATTTGACACAAAACGTTAGCTCTGTTCATCTCTCCATAAAGAGGATGCATCCAAATTGTAACATTAACTCTTGTCTCTCCACAGTTACTGCCAATCTGTTGAGTTACTCCCACTCCTTGTCTTTATTTCAGACTTCCAGCTTCTGCTGTATTTTTTAATTTTGGTGACATTAGTGTTCTTCCCTATCAACCTCAAGAAAGACTTTTACATGCTCACCTTCCTATCAAACATCACGCGATCACCTCTTTACTAATTTCAATCAAATCGTGCAAATAAATTTCTAAACTTTGAATACAAGTTTGGTTTAAATTTCTATTTATAATTTTGGATTGCATTTCATCCACTTTAGAACTATAAGCCTGAACAGACTCAAACCTGGATGGAAAGACATTTCTCACAATTCAGAAATGGCATTCCATCTTGTAAGGCGAACATATAGTAATCATATTTCCTTACTCCCATAGCAACTACCTTTATAGCTTGGTTAAAGAACAAAGAGCTACACAGCACCGGAAACAGGCCCTTCGGCCCAACAAAGCCCGCGCCGCCGTCCTAACGTCTTAATGACATACAGGGACCAATTTGTTACCCAATCAGCCTAAGAGCACATTTTTGGGATGTGGGAGGAAACCGGAGCACCTGGAGAAAACCCACGCAACCACGGGGAGAACGCGCAAACTCCCGCAGACACAGGCCCACATCCATGTGTCTGCACAGCAACAGCGATAGTCTCTGAGCTGTCATGTTGCCCATCTGATGGTCCAGTTTAAGCATACACTAACGACGTGAAGCACTAGGCCACTCCTGAAGCAACATCCAAGAGCAGCTCTCGCACAACCTGCCGCATGCATGCCCTTGTTGGTCAACAAGGTGGACCGAACATCCTGTGGAAACAAATAGGATATTTAAACAGTCCTACTATATCCCTCTATCTGCAGACCGCTCATGTGGCTGTCCAAGGGACCCTTAAACAACCCTAGCATGCCTGCTCCCACCACCTTAGTTGGTAGTGCATTCCACACCCCCACTACCCTTTTGTGTGAAAAACTGCCCTCTAATATTCATCTTATACATAGCCCCCCTCACCCTAAGGCCGTGACCCCTCGTTCTATCCGCTTCTAATGGTGGAAAAAGCTTACCACCATTTACTCTATCTATACCCCTTATAATCTTATATACCTCTAATAGATCCCCTCTCAGCCGACGTCTTTCTAGGGAAAACAACCCCAGTGCGTTCAACCTTTCCTCGTAAGACAGCCTTTCCATACCAGGCAGCATCCTGGTAAATCTCCTCTGCACTCTCTCCAGGGCCTCCACATCCTTCCGGTAGTAAGTGGGTTGAGTGGGCTTTCCAATTTGTGCTAAATTATGGAGTTATTTACATTATATTTGGTAATACTAGGAAGGGAAGTTGCAGGTGATGGGGTTTCTATTTGTTACTCTTGTTCTTCTAGGTGGCAGATATATCCCTCTTTAGTTTTGGGCTATTTCATACATGACTTTTCTTAATAGCTTTGGGGTTGCAACAACATTAGTGAATTTTGCTTAAGTAATCTCCCGTGCCAAAATAAGTGAATTAAAGACATGACATTAGTTACCTTAAGAAATGTTTTCTTAAAATCATGTTCTCTGCAGCTATAAGTAGTTTTGGCTTCATTGCTGCTGTGCTGTCTGCTAGAAGTCTTTTTTATTGCTAATTCAGTGACTTAAATGGCGTTTGTTTAGTTTTATTCTGGGATCATTTATGGCCCTGCATTGTTAGGAGGGAGGTCATTTGTTGTGGACAGTTTTTTTCCCTGGAGAATTTAAAGTTTCATTTTCTGTTTTGGTGGCTGCAGTTTGAGTTTTAGAAGGGACATCAAGCTGAAAATGAGTATTTCTCTCTCTCTCTGGTTTTGAAAATTCTGCTGGTTAACTGAAAGCAAGGCTTCTTGCCTTCCTGGAGTAGCAAATCTGTCATTGGTTGCTTGATGAGAGACTCTCTCTTGCGATCTGGAAAGCTATTCTGACTTCAAACTTTCTGAACGTATCCAGACGGCTTCTAGAAATTACAAGGCTGAGGGGTCAGGGTTTCAATTCTCCAACCAAAGGACTCAGTTCCAATATCACATGAGCATTGGTTTTTGCTATATTAAACTTGTAGAAAAGGTTTTTTGTCTATGGGAAGTTTTTCTTTGATTGGAACATTTTAGATGTATTTGTTAAGGTTATATATTATCATGGTTGTTTTGTCTTTGTCTGTAATTGGTAAAAACTATTGCTAATTTTCTTTTCATACATGTTAACTTTATTGTTTGATAAAAGCTCCCTAGTGGGTCATTTGAATAATACTGAGGTGAAACATATCCCAGCTAAATTCAAAGTGTAAAACTTATGATCCAGGCGGGCTTCAAAAAAATACTTTGGAGTTTCTGACCTGAATTATAACAGAAGAGAACAAACCATTTCTATTGCACTATATGTGTTCTGAAGCTAATACCAACAGTAATAGGCTTATGTTCTAAATACTGTTTACTGACAGGCATATTTTACATCTTTGAAAGCAACGAACCTCATTATCTTGGGAAAATGGATAATCATGGCACCAAGGTGTGCACCTTTGACACTGGATCTGTTTTCAATGATTATTTGATGGTGAACATTGCATATTCTTTTGATTCTTTAATCTCTGGAGGGCAGTTATCACGTGTTTTCAAAATACTCAGGGATTCAATTTTTTTACGAGGCGCTGGAATCTCTTTAGTACACTAAAAAGGTTATTCATGAGAACCCTTGATTAGGTTTGAAATGAAGAATAAATCAGTTACAAGTATGCTGAAAGGTGGCACAATCTGTTAATGTCACTTTGAGGGAAAAATTCATGGTGTTCAATCATTCAAGCCGAAATATTATTTTATCATTCAAGTTTGCTATCAACGCAGAATCAAAATTGAGTCCACTGCACCCGGGCTGACTTTTTCAAAGAGCTATCCAATTAATCTGGCAACCTTATACTTTCCCCAGGGTCCTGCCAATACCTTCCTTTCAAATGCATACAAATTTTTCTTTTAGAAGTTATTAAATCTGCATCTACCACCCAGCAGATTAGTTCCTCGTGTGCAGCTCTGAGACAACTGGGAGAACAAACCTGGAGGAAAATGATGAGGGAGGACAACAGAATGTTAGGAGGACATAGCAGCAACTCCAACAGAAGTTGGAAAGAGCAGGATTGGACAAGGAAAAACAAACTAGTAACAGAATGGATAGCTAGCTGGTCTCAAAACAGAAAGCAGTATATAGGGGTAAATGGTAACTATTCAGAGCGGCAGGAGGTTAAAAAAAGGATCCCACTAGGATCACTACTGTTCACCATTTATATTGACTTCAATTTTAGAATCAAAAATCAAATTTCTAAATTTGAAGACTGGATGATCCCAAATTGAAGGGTGTGGCAGAGATCACTCAATACGAAGAACTCAAACAAATCATAAGACATGAATAAACTTGCAGAATGACCACAATTGTTGATCACGTAATTGGAAAATGAATTTCAACACTAATAAATGAGTTACAGTCTAGTTAAAAAAAGAAAAGAATGTCTCATATTATTTGAAAATAAGAATTTAAATGAGTTTGAGAGGCAAAGGGATAGAGAGCACAAATACACAATTAACTTGATTGTAAAACCAAACAAAACACCAAGATTTATTTCTAGAGGTACATAATTGACAATGATAGGGCACTCAATACTGAGAACTCGAGCAAATTATAAGACAACATAAATAGACTTGCAGAATGACCATTATCACTGATCATGTAATTGGTAAATTAATTTCAATATGTTAGCAAGTTAAAGCCCATGGGATAAAGGGACAGCGACAGCATAAATTATATTGGTAAAAGAATAGTGGTAAATTGTTTTGAAGACATCCACAGGACTTGGATCCATTGTCCTGATTTGTATGTGTCATGGATACACAGATCATAATTTACAAATTTTAGATTGCATGAAACTCAGAAATATAGTAAAGAGCGAAGAGGATAGTAACCCATATTAGGAGAAGACAGATTGATGAACTGGGCAGATGCACAGCAGGTGCAGTTTAACACAAGCGTGAAGTGATGCATTTTGATAGGAAGAATAGGGAGAAGGAATATAAACTAAATTGTTCAATGTTTTAGGATTGCAAAAACTGTTCATACACAGATCTTTGAAAGTGGCTGGACACGTCCAGAAGATTTTTAAAAAACACGTGGAATCCTTGGCTTTATAAACAAAGGTATAATGTATCAAAGCAAATAAGTTATAAATCTTTGTAAATAACTGGTTAAGCACCAGCTGCACAGCTGTGCGTAATGCTGGGCACCACGTTAAGAATCATAGAATCCTTACAAAGCAGGAGGCCATTCGACCCATCAAGTCTACACCAACAACAATCCCAGCCAGGCCTGATCCCGTAACCCCATGTATAGACACTGCTATTCTTTGGGACAATTGAGCATAGCAAATCAACCTAACCATCACACCTTTGGAATGTGGAAGGAAACCAGAGCACCTGGAGGAAACTCACACAGACACAGGGAAACTCGACACAGATAGTGATCCAAGGCCGGAATTGAGCATGGGTCACTAGCCCTGTGAGGCAGCAATGCTAACCACTGTAACAGGGATAGGCAATTCTATTTGACTGGTTCGGGTATTGAACCCACAACCTTGGTGTTATTAGCACCACTTGAGCTACTTGTCACCAACATTATTTTGCATTATTGCAACAAAATTTTATTTTCATATCATTGCAATATTGTAGTTCAGCATGCTGAACTGTGCTGTATTTATATCTGTTTTGCTTGGACTGCTTCATCAGGAAGGAAATCAAAGCCTTCACGATGCTTCAGAGATTTTCCTAGAATGGTAACTGGGATGTGAGCTTTCATTTACATGGAGTGATAACAGAATCTGGGGTTGTACTTCTTGCAGTAAGAAAGGTTAAGGGGACGATTAAATTGTCATGTTTAGAACCATAAAGGGCTTTGACAGAGTAAATGAGAAACTATTTTCACGAGCTGGTGGGTCAATAATCTGCGGAAACAGACTTCAGATAACTGTTAAAAGAATCCATGGAACCATGAAGAGTATTACTTTTTTGTTAATTTATACTGTGTTATGATCTAGAATGCGTTGCCTGAAAGAACGATAGAGGCAGAACAATTAGTAACTGTCAAAAAGCAAGTTGGATAAGCACAAAAAAGAAAAATTTGGTGAAGAGGCAAGAACAGGAAAATTAAACTCCTTCAAATAGCCAGCATAGGTACAAGGGTCCTAATGGCCAACTTTGTTGTGTCATTCTGTGCTGCTGCTTTAGCATAATTCACAATAAACATAGTTCACTGCTAAGGGCAAGAACACTATACTATGGAATTCATATGCATAATTCTGCATTGATGGAGCCATGTGTATTCTGCTATGCTGCCAAAAGGTGAGCAAGTCTAATCACTGTCACTTCCTGACATCAATTAGAGGATACTTGCCCTTTAGCAGATGTGGAGCTCAAGTATAGAACAGAATAAAACAAGCAAAAAAACCTCACTTTCTTCCTCTTTGAAAAAATATATGGTGTGACAAAAGAAAAATGTGACTACGTAAAACATTTATTTTTAAGATTAGTTAGTAGACTTGTGATGCACAGTAGGTGAGACAACAAAGTTTTTAAAAAGGACAAATGCATTGTATGAAGTAACTCACAAGTTACCAGACTGTTATTAAGATAATAGTTATGTATCCCTTTAAGGGCAAAAGTATAAAGGCTCTGCCACGCTCAGGTCAATTAAGAGATCAATTGGTTTTAGCGCACATTTACTTTGGGGCAGCATGGTGACATAGTGGTCAGCACTGCTGCCTCACAGCGCCAGCGTGGTGGGTTCGATTCCCAACTTGGGTCAGTGTGTGGAGTTTGCATATTCTCCCCGTATCCACATGGGTTTCCTCTGCATGCTCCAGTTCCCTCCCACATCTGAACAATGCGCTGGTTAGGTGGATTGGCCATGCTAAATTCTCCCTCAGTGTACCCAAACAGCACCGCAGCGTGGTGACTAAGGGTTTTCACAGTAACTTCATTGTAGTGTTAATGTAAGCCTACTTGCGACAAATAAAAATAAACTTTAAACCTTACTTTTTTTTTATATGATACCTAATATTAATCAGAAGCCTTGGTTATGACTTTAAGGTAGGTAATTATTGGGAGACATTGGTTAATTCAAGGTCAAGCAGGTTTTAAAAAAACATGGGGTGCAATACTGAACAAATAGTCCCACATAAGCAATAACAGACCAGTGAGAGAAAAAGGAGTAAATGATACACTGCCTCAGTGGTAATACATCATAAAAATATGAATGGAAAATGCAGTTTCAAGCAAGTCTGCACTTAATAGCAGAAGCCTTCTATAACTTCCAGGCAACAGTAGCTATTGCATGAATGAAGATACATAGTTTAAGAGAAAATAATTCACTCAGAATGATTTCCAGATAGTTAGGGAGCTAATTATCTCCCAAAATGCAAGATTCTTCATCAATCTTTATCAACCCATAAAGTTGAAAACAGTGTCACTTTTCTTTTGTATCAAGATCAGTAATCGACACTTACAGCTTTTGGAGCCACATAGCCTCCAGCTGCCATTCCAATTCCAGTTGAGAGTTCAAACAGATCACTCAGGCCGCTGCTCGACACAGCAGGGGTTGGTGATGGGCCAAATGTAGCAGGCACGGATGAAGGTATAAAGCTTTGACCAACCTGCAACAAAAATAATTTTAACACATGAACATTTGATATAAGAGCATTTCCGTACAAAGCAAACTGAGTACCAATATTCAACTGCTTCAAATGTTCCATTTGAATCGGAGTAGCTTATTTGAATGGCTACATTTTTAGATAGACATTTTATTTGCACATCATTGCATTTATGGCAGTATTTCATGCTAAACTACACTTGTAACTGTTTTGCTTGGATTGCATCAGGAAGATTATCTATGAACGCTGTCTTCATTCAGTGGCGATGACTGCAAATGAAGTTCCTGAAGGCTTTGGTGAAGATGGTTTCATGATATTTTAGGTAGTATTAACATTCTTTAAATGTGGTTGAGGGTCTTATAACAAGAAGTGTAACGTCATGATTTCAAATTGGCAGCTGATATCCATAAAAGTCTAGCACATGACTCTGCACAGTACATTACTTCACACTTACTCACTCCTAACCTTTGTTAATTCCATATAAAGCCAAAACTAAACACAATAGCTGATGATGGGGATTACATAAAGAGCAGTGGGAAGGGATTAGGTGGAATATAAACATTAACATGGACCAGTTGGGTCAAATGCACTGTATATTCACGTAATACAAATAAGGCTGTTTATTTAATTACATTGATTCCCTTCCCTTTGGTTGAGTCTTGCTATACCATGTCCCTTCCCAAGGGGGTGAACAGATTATGAGTAAGTCAATACCAATTTGAGACCAACTGCTCAAATATGCACAAAGAAAAATCTATCCCTCACCTGATAGATTATCACTCCTGATTACTATCCAGTCACTCCTGTTGAATAATTCATGCAACACCAGGTGACAAAGGGTTAGACTGCACTGTGATAACACCTGTAATGATTAGCCTGCCAATACTAAGCAACGGAGATCAGACATTAAGACTGGGAAGTTGGGGAAATAACTGGTCAACAAGGTGGAGAAGCTCAGAATCAAACTGCAGCAAAAATCAGCAAATTCAAGAGGGAAAAGTCTAAGAACAAATCAAACCCCCATAAACTTTAATTGTGATACATTTGTGACTTTAGGAGAAAAACTCACCGCTGGACTCCCACCAGTAGGCCCGCCAAGATCTCCCCCAAGCTGAAAGATATAGAATACAGAGTCAGAGTCAATGAAGCAGAGAGCAAAAAATAGATAGCTAGAGGACAATAGCCAGACAGATAGTAGCGGGCAATAGCCAGCCAGTGGGCAATACACCAACAGCCAGCCAGCAGAGGCAATATTCAGACAGACAGGTAGACAGTGGGCACTAATAGACAGCCAGCCAAAGGCACTAGACGGACAGCCAGCCAGACGGTGCTCGACAGACAGCCAACCAGCCAAAGGGCATTAGACAGACAGCTAGCTAGCTAGAGGGGATTAGACAGATAGACAGCCAGCTAGCCGGAAGGGATTAGACAGATAGCCAGCTGGCCAGAAGGCATTAGACAGACAGACAGCCAGCTAGCCAGCCAGAGGGCATTGGACAGACAGCCAGAAGGCACAGGCAGCTAGCCAGAGGTGAAGGGAGAAATGCATTTATGAGTTAATTAAGAAAATGTTAACTTCTACATCCCTCACCAATTCCAATTTATTCAAACCAATTTTGCAGAAAACAATGAAAATTTATTTCAGATTTAAGTGGGTTTTCACTCATTTAATATAAACACTTTCTGACTGGTTGATAGGGAGAATTTTCAGTCCCAAACAATTTAGTTCAGTCTCGCAGGCAAGTCAAGCATTCGGTCAATGATAGCCAGGCATGAAATAATTGAAAGAGGAAAGAGGCGGTGAGCAATCCTTAGATTCCAGTTCTATTCACTCCCAGCAAACCAGACAATGGAACTGAACAGAACTATTAAGACAAATAGTCATTCGGGGAAATGAACAACAGAACTAAAAGATTTCAAAAAGTTCAATGTTAGGAAAGGCCTAAATATAATTCATTGAATTCAATGGATCAAGTGTGCGTGTTCATACACACACTGGAAATCTCCGCTGCAATCAATTCCTCTACAAGTCTCTTATCAAGTCATTGACAATTGCTCACAGCATGTCGACACCAAAGTTCCAAAGTGACAGGCTTCATATATGAAGTAAATTGAAATTTCAATTTCAAGGAAGTGAGCCAATAAAATCTCACATTCACGTGCAATTCCATCATTACACCTGAAATCTGTAGGATATTTATATTTTTCAGAACGCCCAGCACAATGAGAATTGCAAGTGCATCCAAACCAGACAACCCATTCATTACCTGTCGTTTGTGAACTGCTCATGAAGAATCCCAGTTGATTCCATTAAGGTTCAATGATATAGCATGGAGAGATGCTGATCCATTCAAGAAAAGGCTTCTCAATCTGTTTTATGTTACTCGCCTCAATTACTCCAATGTTCTCTTAACTGGCTTACCATCTTCCAACCTTTAGCTCACCCAAAATTCTTAGCCTATCCTGACTCCCATTCACTCACTACTGGCTCTCAGTCCAGCAATGTCTTAATATTAAAATTCTCAATTTTGTGTTCAAAGTCCTACGTGACCTGACTCTTTCCTATCCCTGCAATTCATTCCAGTTCTCCAATCCTCTAAAAACATCATGTTCCTCCCTTTCTGGTCTCCTGTGCATCCAATCATTGACAGCAGTGTTTTCAACTGGCTAGGTGGATCCTAAACTATGGAATTCCTTCCCGAAACCTCATCCTTTTCGTTTATTGTTTAAGACACTCTTAAACCTAGTCCAAGAGGCTGGATTTTTGATAACCAGTCCTAATTATGTGGCTCAGCATCTGGTAACATTCCTACATTTTGCTATTTTAAGGGCAGTAATTTGAAATTTCTGATGCTACTGAATATCCCAAGCGAACATCAGAATGCCTAATTCGGCTGATGCTGTTGTGACTGGCGTTAGTGACGTTACGTTTAACCTCTGCGTGAGCAAAAGTTTAAATTAGTCCATGTTCCCCACCTCACTGGCCATTATTCAGGGACACCTGTTGGAAAGTGTATCGAATGTGAAGATAGCATCTGATTTAGCTGTGATGTCCTTCAGAACCGAACTGAACTGTGACAACCACTACCTCAAATCAATCTCTAGAACAACTGCTTTGACAAGATTGAAGAGGGATACAGGTAAGTATCTGTCTGATACTGTGCATTCACAAACGCCTGCACCAAAATTGCAATATGATATACTTCATGTATGAAAATAATCCCAAATTTAATTTCTAATAAAATGAACCAATGAAATTGGACATCATGTAAAATTAATCCATTGCTTCTGAAGTCTGCAAAATATTTAATTTCCTAGTATGTTCAGCAGGGGATTTTCACTAATTTCATTGCAGCATAGGCCTACTTGTGGCTAATAAATAAACTTGAACAGCAGGAAGGAAGTTGTACTGTTTAGTTAGACACAAATGTATCCCAATGGAAGACTACCTGTGACCACTCATTTGTGAGCTACTTTATAAGAATCCCAGTAGGACCCATAAAGATTCAGTGGATATAGTGTGTAGAGGTGCTGAGTCATGTAGGCACAGACTTCTCAATCTGTTTTCCATCACTAGGCTCAATTATTCCCGCTGTACTCACTTTCAGCAAACCAGACAACGGAACTGAACAGAAACATTAAGACAATTATAGTCGTTCAGGGGAAATGAACAATAATGCTAGGTAAGATCTAAATCTAATTCATTGAATTCAATGGATTGGCTGTATGTGCTCACTTATTAACCGCTGAAACACAGTGTGCTGGAAGCTATAACTTAGCATCTTCAGGAGTGGAAAGGACCAAGTTAGAAGAACAAAACTGAAGGCTAAAACAGCTCAACAAAAGACATACTGTATAAGCAATGAAAACAGAAAATGCAGCAATTATCTGGTGTCATTAATAGTATTAATGAAGTAGAATGAGATGCCTCATGAGCACCCATTTTCAATGCATTAATTCCTTCAGTTCTTCCAATGAATGGAAATCCAACTGATTTTGAAATGAAAGTCTGTTCAACCAGAACTCTGAATTTATAGCACAGAAAGGCCATTAAACTAATCCACGTTGGTATTTCTGCTGCACACTAACTTCTTATCTCACCTCATCTAGCCCTATCGGCATACCCCTCAATTTTTTTCATCCTTGTGTTTATTTAACTTCTTCTTAAGTTCACAAAGGTTTACTTCACTTTGTTTTACTGTCTCAAGAGTCTGCGACCTCCAGAATCAAACTGTATTCATAGTGCAACCGTGACATTAGTCCAAAGCTAAGTGAAACTCTAAATGCATCTTAACAGGAATGTTTGCAATAACAGAGATATAACAAGCTCACAATTGAGGGGGAAGAAAAGAATTTGCTTGTTTTCTGTGCTCAATAATCTAACGAAACCAAATACATGAATAATTTAAATTTTGTCCACACATTGTCAGAGAAAACAGGCATTGTTAAAAATGAATTTTGGACACAATGTCACTGTTGATGATCTGTGTCTAGTCTACATTACACATATCTAAAATAGCGAACACAGCTACTATCTCAAAACTAGCAATCTAAGGTTGTGTTGGATTTCAGATTGGGCAGGTTCAGGTGGGATCAAGGGTTGCTAAGCGCAGCATGTCAATGCAACATCAAGTCGAATTGCCCAAGTAAGATTTTGCTCAATTAAAATTCGCGCATGGCACACGCTAAAAACGTCTAGTTTTCAGACAGCCAGAATTGAGATACTATACTGTAATTAAATTTCCCTACTCTGGTTATTAGATAGGAAGCAGAGGTGTAGAGAAATGATACAAAGTCATATCTGGTCAAAAGTGATTCAAACTACATAGGATCCTACAAACATAGAAGTTAGAAGTGGCAGTAGGCAATTTAGATCTTCGAGCCTGCTCTGCCATTCTGTACAATCATAGCTGATCTCCATCTCATCGTAACTCCACTTCCCAGTTTTTCCCCATACCCCTTTGATCAAATATTTATCAGTTTTTTGAATCCATTGATTGATTCTGCATCCATTGCACTCTGGGGCAGAGAGTTTCATAGACTCACAACCCTCTGTGAGAAATAACTACTTCTTATTTCTGTCTTGAATTTCCCCATCTTACTCTACCAGCTATAACCTCTTGTCCTGGACTGTTCTAAAAGCGGGGACATTTGATTAACAATTTGCTTTAGCACTGAATATTTTATATACCTCAATCAAATTCCCTCTCATTCTTCTGGACTCCAGCAAGTACAAGCCCAAGCTACTCATATGGTTCCAATCAATTCATTGGATAAACAGAATTGAAAGGCCATTCCATCAGGGACAAAAATGTTGACAAAATTAATCACATGGCAATATCACCCTTTCCTGACACTTTGATCTACACAGAAAGGTTTCAAATATCAGATATGGGACACATTTCAGGAGGGGTGAATTTGTTCCACACATTACAACTGCACAGCTCAGCAACAGTGAAACTCAGTGATACTCGACTCACGTGTGTTGTGTAATTCTCTGCAACCAATTCAATAACAGATAACTAAAGACGTTTTTAACTGGAAGTACAGCGATAAACGTTCTAGCGGTATTAAACAACATGTAGCTATATACTTTTAAAGCAGTAAAATGATCCAAGATGCTTCAGAGGGCTGATATAAAGAGACAGTAGGGCAGTTAGATTGGACAAGGATTGGTTTTACAAAGGGTTAAAGGAGGAAAGATGTAGCTTTAGGAGAAGATATTACAGTTATGAAGCACACCAGCATAGCTGCTAATGGTGGAGCCCTGAACATTGTGGACACATAAGCAGTCAGAAATGTTGGGGTAGAGATCTTAGGATAATGTAGGACAGGTTACAGAGATACAAGCGGTGAGACCGTCAAAGGATTTGAAAACAAAGATGAGAATTTTAAAAATCAAGATGGGCTCAGAGACCACAATTGTGATGTGTGAATATGACTTGATGCGCGTTATGACATGGCCAGAGATTTGGCTCAGCAAGTTTATAAAAGTGGGGCAGCAAGAACAGACCGTCCAGGGAAGATTGTTTGCAGTGGCAAGAGTGTGGAAATGGGAAGAGAAGTCAGGGCAAATGATTCTCTGGCCAAGGCAAAGTAGGTAAGTGTGGAAGCAGACAGGGCGCTAAAACTCAGCTGGAAGACAGGAGAAAGTTTTAGATGAAGATGTTTGATCAAACATGTAAAAACTGCAAACAAGTCAGGAAGCACGAGGAGAGTCATAGTCACAGCCATATAGGATCATATTTCACAGTGCTGACACGGGATGTTCTCGTGCTGCAGCAGGACAGAAAGACTACTGGAGCGTTCAAACTGCTAAGAGAAGATGGACATGGGTTTAGACAATGACAAGAACTTTGGAGAGAAAAAAGACTTGGAGTTGGGATAATGACAGTAGGGTAAAGAATGGATTTCTTGAGGGTGGGATTGTTAACATTATTTAAGATCCTGTTGACCTCGACCCAATCTAGATCTGCACCTTTCAAGTAATGTGACTTCCGTATTCTTCACGCCAAAATGTACTATCTTGCATTTATCAATTTTGAACTTTATTTGTCTCCTGAAACATGCTGCAGTCCTCCAGACTGTTGACTCCATTACCCAATTTAGTGTTATCCTCAAACTTGAAAATTGACTTTTGAATTGCAAATTCCAAATCATTCATGTAAATTGTGAAGAGCAATGATCTTAGGACTAACCCTGTAGAACATCATTTCTCAACCTGCCATCACTCCAAATAACTGCCTTTTATTATCCAACTCTTTTCCTCTCAAAGCCAGCAGTTCACTTTGTTATTACTATGTGCCAACAAGAGGTTGGTTTGGTGGTAATGGAAGATGGGCCTCAAAGCTAAAATGAGCAAAGATGGGGGAAATCTAATGTTGTGATCTGGGGAACAGAAAAGCAAGAAAATTGAGTACTGGGGTACACTGGTCACCATTACTGAGACTTGCTTTATACCAGAAGAAGACCATTTATCTTATGGAGTCTGCACAGACTTTCCAGAAGAGCATCTTATACAGACTCACCTCCCACCCGAAGCCTGTAATCCCACAAATTCACCAACATATCCTTGAATACTATGATGCAATTTAGCATGGCCAATTCACCTAACCTTCACACGAATGGATTGTGGGAGGAAACCAGTGCCCCCAAGGGAAACCCACACCGACACGGGGAGGAAGTGCAAACTCTATACAGTCACCCAAGGCTGGAATTGAACAGGGGTTCCTTGGGGCTGTGAAGCAGCAGTGCTAACCACCATCATTTCTGAAGAAACGAAAAGCCAAGGGTTATGCAGAATCAATCATGATGCAGCAAAATAATGGCTAAGTTGGAAGTCACCATAAGATCAAGGCAAGAAGTAGATTTCAGCCAAGGGCTGTAAATTACTGACCACAATCTCTTAGAGTAGCAAAATAAAGTGGGAAAATCAGTTGGACCATCACAAGCTCAGCAGGGGGGAGGGGCAGTAGACAAAATTAATTTTAAAATGTTAAAACCACTCTCTAGGAGACCAAAGTCACAGCAGCTGGCACTGAGAGTGACAACATAGTTTTAATGCTCAGAATGCAACTGGATGCTCTCAGGAAGAGTCAGGAGTTCTTGTATCCTACTTTTCAAAAGTATGAAACACTCTGTGAACTAGGAGACATAGAATCCTTACAGTGCAAAAGGAGGCCACTCAGCTATCGAGTCAACACTGACAACAATGCCACCCAGGCTGCAATCCCTGGAACCCCACGTATTTACCTCGCTAAAGCCCCTACCAATAGCAAGGTGAATCAACCTAACCTGCACATCTTTGGACCATGGGAGGAAACCCACACAGATACAAACTCTGCACAGACAGTCACCGGAGGCTGGAATTGAACCCAGGTCCCTGGTGCTGTCAGGAAGCAGTGCTAAACACCATGCCGCCCTATGTACAACAACAGTAACAGACTTATTCAGGTTTCAGAATATTTTTACTGCATTTGGATACAAATGCATTTGTTTATACAATTAGAACAAGAGGAGTTTTATAATGAAGATATCAATACTATGGGGTTCATTTGTTGCACTCAGGAAATGCAATCATATCCACCAGCCTGAAGCACTCCCAAATTCATCAAAAAATGACTAGCTTACTCTTCCATTTGGCTATTGCATTTATATAGCACAAGCTGCAATTTACTGCAGCTTATGAAGGAACTGAGAATAAACTCCAGAGCTTCCATCAGTAGCAGCCTTATTGATGTTGTATGAAAAGTCAAAGGTCAAGTGTGAACAAGCAGTACACAGCACTCACAAGACATCATATCAAGTTTTATATTGATGTCCGGATGACAGAGATCCCACACTGATACATATGCTGCTCGACATTCCTCCGAACTACATGTCAAGTGTATCTCACGGATTAGAACTACGTCAAAAGTGTCCCAATAAATTTACACGGATTAAAATCATCTTGTTTATTCATTGAATATATTGAGACAGACTGATTCCTATATTTTCTTCTATGAATCTGAACGGAGTCAGGCCCTCTTTGCCTCGCTACCTTTCAGTGGGTAACAGCTTCCTTTGTCTGCTCCACCATCCAACCCTACTGCACTTCAATTAAAATACAAGACAATCTTCCGCATCACTATGCAGCTGACATGATAAAGCTCGGACACAGAGCTATTAGAAAATAGCAGTGGAGAACAGGTAAATGTGCTGATACATACAGCAATGCCTAGTCCACAATACTGCTGGCACAGTAAAGTGCAGGGCTGCATCAGCGGACCTATTCTTAAATACTTCCTGAATATCATTTGAATGCAGCAAGAATCAAATGTCAGATAATCTTGCAAATTATGGCATCCCTGTAGCACCTCTCAATATCACTCACAGATGAGAGTAATTGAGAATAAAAAAGATAATTGTTTGAAGTGGGGTGGGAGCGTACACAGAGACAGAAGAGGATGAGGGGGAAGCAGAAACAGACAAAAGCTGAAGGAGAGGGGAATTGATTGAGGATGGTGGAGGAAAAAGTAATACATCAACTTGGGCTGCATGCAAAATCAGGTGCCAGAAATGAAAAAATGTTGATCTAACCCATCAGCTACATTTATAACTCATTAAAATAATTATTTGCAGCATAATTTAAATGCAAAATAGGAGCATCTTATCAAGGTTCATATCCCTTCAATTTCATTCGAATTACTGTGCTCAAAGGCTAATCTGTGGGGAAATGTTCCCTGAATATAGTAAGAAATTTATGTATGAGCAGCATTATACAGATACTTATGTTTTTCAATTCAAACAATCTAGAATGTAGTACACTAAAACATATTACTATTTTGTTAGACAATGGTGAGATTAACTATGAAAATGGGACTATATAATTAACAGTTATGCTTTCCTTTAATCTTGAGGGTGAAATTTCCCTCATAACTTCTCAAAATATCCATACTATATAAAATACTGAATGGAAACCATACAGGGAACATGCAGCACACTGCATTCTGGAATGAAATATTCTAATGGGTTCAACATGCAGTCTGCACCAGGTTGGCCAGTCTCAGCCAGACCTGCAGTATTGTTGGAGCTGCAATTGCTGTCAATGTCAGTGAAGCTGGAGACAGAACTAAACAAACCTGAGTTCCCAATCTTGAACCTTATCTAGTGACCTGTTTGACATTCGTAGGTGTTGAACAAGAACAAGAGGGGAATAAATGTGCTAAATTAAGAGATTGTACTCCCATAGAAGATAAAGGGGTGATGTAATGGAGAAGTACCAGAGGGTTGATAGGCAAAAACTGATCCTTCTGGTGCAGGAGTCCAGAATAAGCAATCATCGCCTTAAAACACTAAAGCTGGCCTGCTATTAGCAGGTACTACGATATGTAAAGGGTGATGGGAATCAGGAACTCATCTCAGAATGTTGTTGAGTGTCCTCTATCAATTAGGAATGCCCCCTGTCAATTTTAAACACTATAATTGATAGATTTTTGTTAGGCAAAAGGTACAAGGATGACAGAACCTAGTCGGGTAAATGGAATTCAGATACAGCTCAGCCACATTCTTGTTGGATGGAGGAATTTGCTCAACAGCCTGTTAGAATAAGCTAAGAGGCTCCATAAAACCTGATAACACATAATTGATATTTGCATATTGGGACAATTAATCAGAATCGCACTGTAGCATGAATTCTTGAGAACAATATGCTAATTAGGAAAATCTGAATGGGCTCAAAATGACTAAAGAGACTGACTGGTACAGTTTTGCTGAGGTAATAAATGGCAACAGAGGTGGAAAGAAAGCACTGATGTAACAGACTGAAGTGCATTACCCGTTCTGCGTCTCCCATCTCAATTCATAGAAGTAATATGTTAGTTATGAGTAAGGAAGGAACAGAGGAAAGGAGAAAAAAAAAGCAATGTTAGAGCCATAAGACAAAGAAAGCGTCAATGCATTTTACCAAATCTCTAAGTAGGAAGTGAAACATTAAAGCTGCAATACACAAATAATCCAAGCAACTACAGTAATACAGAAAGCTCTGACGATAAGCAGGTTTATAGGGCTTAAATCAAGCACTGTTCTGTACATTTTTAAAAATCTTAGCCATCAAAAACAGATCCCAACAAGATTAAAATCCAACAGGTTGATTTGCTGAGTGTGAGTTACTCACCTGATGAAGGAGCAATGCCCCAAAAGCTCATGATTCCAAATAAACCTGTTGGACGATAATCTGGTATTGAGAGACTTCTTACTGTGTCCATCCCAGTCCAACACCGGCATCTCCACATCATCAAAAATAGAATTGCCGTATGTGTGAATTGAACGTTCTTCAGACAATCACAGTTTTCATCTGTCTTGTGATGAACATACTGTTAAGTGATTGAGAGTCTCTCGCTATAAGTCACAGACAGCTTTGGATGAAGGAGACCAGTTTTAATTCATTCCCCCAGAGCCTCTTCATCTGCCATTAGTTCAGTGGCTTGGCCCCTCCAGCTGCTAGCCAGTCAGTAGAATAAAAACTTCCCAAACTTGTTCTAAACTGGCCCTTGGTACTGCAAAATCAGTTTGCCCTTGCCACACCCCTTCTACATCCGAAAGTAATAAATCTCCATCAAGTCGTTCTGATGTAACACTTGTCAATCAAAAAGGACCCAGTCTATCAAATGGCTTCTCATAGCCATAGAATCGATGGAACCACGGACTACAATCTCCAAAAGTGTCATGAAGAGTCACAGTAAATCACTAACTCCACGTAACACAAATCTAATGTTGGCCATTATGCACCAATAGGCCTAACTGTACAGCATAGAAGCAACAGAATATATGTCCCAAAACACAAATAAAAATCAAAGAATATCACAGAATAGCAACTAACGCTGATTCCTTTTAGTAATCTTACACTAATTGTCCTACACATTGCTGGCTCCCTAATAGCTGCAATTAGCTTTCCTCCATACAACAGAGCCTAAACGCTACATAAACTCTGTAGGCTGACTGGAGTTTCGTCCGATTCCTGCGGACTTGAATTCAATTAAATTATCAAAGCAATGTTCACTTACCATTAATCACAGTCGCCAAAAATCTTTCAGCTTTCCTAGTTAGTTCCATCTCACTCGAGACTGAGTATATTTCATTATTTACATTAAATATAATTTACACTGATGTGAAAAAATATTTCCTCAATACATTCCAAATTAAGTTTAAAGTTCATTTAGTAGTGTCACAAGTAGGCTTACTTTAACAATACAACAAAGTTACAGTGAAAATCCCTTAGTCACCATTCTCTGGCACTTGTTCGGATACAGTAAGAATCTAGCAACACCAATTTTAAATCCAACCGATTTATTTGATAGTAAATCTGCGAGCTTTCGACTTTCGTCTTTGTCAGGCAAATACAGTATTCTGGTCTGCAATAGCACACGTATCGGTACAGACAGTCACAGATTGCTGATTATAATGCAAATCCTTACATCTAATCTGCTATTCAAGTGTTAAAGTGGCTAACAATGTGTGTGAAGGGAATCCTGAGCATTGGTTAGAGAAATGTGTATTTTCTCCAGACAGCACAGTAAGTGAGGTTTCTTGCTAACCCAGGCAATCTGAGCAACCTTTGCTCAGATGAGGACGATCGTGACAAACACCTCCAGACGCTGAAAGATGCCCTCATAAGATCAGGATATGGCGCTTGACTCATCGATCGACAGTTCCGACGTGCCACAGCGATAAACCGCACTGACCTCCTCAGAAGACGAACACGGGACACGGTGGACAGAGTACCCTTTGTTGTCCAGTACTTTCCCGGAGCGGAGAAGCTACGACATCTTCTCCGGAGTCTTCAACATGTCATCGATGACGATGAACATCTCGCTAGGGCCATCCCCACCCCCCCACTTCTTGCTTTCAGACAACCGCACAACCTCAAACAGATCATTGTTCGCAGCACACTACCCAACCTTCAGGAGAACAATGACCACAATACCACACAACCCTGCCACAGCAACCTCTGCAAGACGTGCCGGATCATAGACATGGACGACATCATCAAACGTAAGGATACCATTCACCAGGTACACGGTACATACTCCTGCAACTCGGCCAACGTTGTCTACCTAATACGTTGCAAGAAAGGATGAGCCGAAGCATGGTACATTGGGGAGACCATGCAGACACTACGACAGCAGATGAATGAGCATCGCTCAACAATCACCAGGCAAAACAGTTCCCTTTCTGTGGGCGAACACTTCAGCAGTCATGGGCATTCGACCTCCGACCTTCGGGTAAATGTTCTTCAAGGGGGCCTTCATGACACACAACAGCGCAGAGTCGCTGAGCAGAGACTGATAGCCAAGTTCCGCATACGAGGACGGTCTTAACAGGGATCTTGGCTTCATGTCACACCATCTGTAACCCCTGTGACTTGCCTGGATTAGCAAGAAACCTCACTTACTGTGCTGTCTGGGGAAAATACACATTTCTCTAACCAATGTTCAGTGTTCCCTTCACACACATTGTTAGCCACTTTAACACTTGAATAGCAGGTTAGATGTAAGGATTCGCATTCTAATCAGCAATCTGTGACTGTCTGTACCGATATGTGTGCTATTGCAGACCAGAACACTGCATTTGCCTGACAAAGGCGATAGTCAAAAGCTCGCAGATTTACTAACAAACAAATCAGTTGGATTTAAAATTGGTGTTGCTAGATTCTTACTGAGTTCTTACAACCCCAGTCCAACGCCGGCATCTCTACATCATGACTTGTTCGGATACAGAGAAAGAATTTAACATAGCCAATGCACCTAAACAGCACATCTATCGCACTGTGGGAGGATACTGGAGCACCCAGAGGAAACCCAAACAGACACAGAGAGCACAGTGACCCAAGCTGGGATTTAAACCAGGGTCCCTACCACTGTTAGAATCATAGAACCCCTACACTGCAGAAGCAGACCATTTGGCCCATCGAATCTCTACTGAGCACAATCCTACCCAGGCCCTCTTCCTCCAACCCCACATATTTACCCTGCTAAACCCAAACACTAGTGTTAATTTAACATGACCAATCAACCTAACCCTCACATCTTTGGACTGAGAGGAGGAAACTCACACAGACATGGGGAGAATGTGCAAACTCCACACAGAGAGAGATTCAAGGCCGGAATTGAACCCAGGCCCCTGGCACAAGGCAGCATTACAAACACTGTGCTACCATGCTACCCCATATCTAATTCTGTCATCACATCCTTTTGTTCCAGATCTCCGTGCTCTGCCTCAAATCAGATGAAATAGCATCTCTTAAACCCATCCTATTGAATTCTTTTGTCCTTTCCAGCAAGGACTGTGTAGGGAAGGGTTGGGATGGGGGACAGCTGAGGAGGATAAGGGGTGGGAAAAAGTGAGGTGAGGAGGGCAGAGCTGGATGGAGCAAGAGTGGGGGTGTGATGCTGCACAGAGTGGAGGGTGCAGAGGTAAGGGAAGGGGAGCACAAGCGAGGAGGAAGGTGGGAGCGGTCACACACAGGAGAGGAACGGAAACTGCGTGGGGGTGTGTGCACATCTATACAGGATTTGTGTGTACATGCATATGTACAACACGAAGGTCATATGCATCCCTTCTCAATACGGGTGAAGATGAATGAGCATGCACTCTGGAAGTGAGCTGGACAACCTAATTTCACTCCTTTCATCATTATTTAGTAATCATTGTTAAAAATTAACAATTTATTTTTGTGATTTTTCCTCAGCAATTTACATCTTTTCATACATCAGCTTTTTTAAAACTGTCTTTAATGTTGTGTCAAACCTCATATTTGAGAAATTTACCAACTGGCCCTGTATTGGAGAAAAATTGAAATGTGTTTCCCATCTATGCAAAAGTCTTAGGTATTTTGAAAGTGAGGGAGACACAAACTGATGCTGCTTGACAATAATTCCTTTTGAAATGCTGAGAAACTAGAAGACACATGGACTTCATATGCTTTATGAGATCAATTCTGTGTTAAATTCACCAAGCCACAGTGTACATGAAGTCAGCAATTTAAAAGGTTTGGATTGTTTAACTATGCAATGGACGTATAACATATGTATTTGATCAGGAAAAAAGGGCATTGAACAATATTGAAAGTATACACAGCAGGGATGGAAAAGAAAGGTGTACAACATACACTCATTATCAAGGGGGTTTCATACAGCTTGAGCAAAGTATTAGACACCTCACTGGACAATTGTAGCTTAAATTGGACAGTACACCATGTCAATGAAATAAGCCAGGCTACCTTTGAAAGAAGGATCTAAAAAATCATTACAAAAGATGTCTGAATGCTCAAGTCAGGCACCTTAGAGTCATACAATGCAAAACAGCCCATAGAGACAGCACTGACATACCTCAGTGCAGGGAATCAGGTTCAGTTCCAGCCCCGGGTCAGTGTGTGTGTATAGTTTGCACCTTCTCCCACGTTTGTGTGGTTTCCTCTGAGTGCTCTGGTTTTCTTCCACAGTCCAAAGATTGTGGGTTAGGTTGACTGGCCACGCTAAATTGACCATCAGTGTCAGGGGGATTAGCAGGTTTAATACATGGGGTTACAGGGATAGGACCTGGATGGGGCTGTTGTCAGTGCAGATTTGATGGGCCAAATGACCTCCTCCTGCATTGTAGGAGATCTATGATTCTGTCACACTGTAAGAACATCTGACTTCCCACTACTCCCATTTACAAGCACTTACCACATAGCCTTGAATGTTATGATATGCCAATTGCTTTTCAAATGTAATTTAAAATTTTTAAAAATTTCAGGTACTTTTTAAAGGTTGTGAGGCAACTCACCTCTACCATCCTCCCAAGCAGCTCATTCCAGATCATCACCAAATCTGATTAAAAGATCTTTTCCTCTCAGCCCTCCTATACCTCCTGCCCCTCGCCTTGCACTTGTGTCCCTTAGTCAGCTACTGGAAAGCATAATCAGCATGAGATTGACTGCTCATGAATGATCATGATGATATGAGTCTTTGTAAAATATTTGTGACGAAGGGGCATATTGCTACTGGGTATATTGTAACAAGTATATTGAATTGTTCAAAGTTAGTAAAGACATTGGTGTTTGGAATTAGTGTTGTTTCTTTATTTCTCGTAATTCTCATATCTAAACAGTTGAAGTGACCCTTTTAGGAAGGCTGCAGTATGCCAAAATAGAACTGCATCAATGAGATTCTAACAAATTACCATTTCAACAGTTCGTGACATATATCAAGTGAGAGACTGATACAACTTAAAATATCTCACATCCAGTCTGAATAACCCAGGTTTCTCCCGCTCAGTTCAGGTGTTATTCAACACTAAGTGGGGTAAGTATAGTTAAGTGCATGAGACTATATTCAATGGGTCAACAACTTCAATTACCCATCCACTGAATCCCTAATTGCAAAGCCATGGGTGAAACCGAGATCTGGCCAACTGGTGGGCAAGTTGACTGGAATGTTTGATCAAATAATGGTTTGTGGTTTTGTTATCTGAACAAAGCTTATTTTAGACCAGTTATGGTTCACTGCCCACTGAAATACACAAGCAAAATGGAGAGAAATATAAAATGATGTTACATGAGAAGCTACCATATCACAGCAATGCTATATAAATTACAAAAGAAATTCTACTTCACACTGACCACTTTGAAAGCAAAGTCTGCTTTCTGTTGACGACAATTACATGGTCAGTGGCTGAAACTTCCTACCATTACAGGTGATGGTACCATTAGAGATTCAACTAGCAGAAGAATGATTAAAAAATTACGTTTGATAATTCCGTCAATACAAAACGTATCTGGGTGTTCTGCTCTGCAGGCTGCTGGTTGCATGATTAAGTGAGCTGGTCGATACAGACTGAGTTTGCTAAACCAGTTAAACATCGTGTTTGTTCCCGAATTACCTATAGCCAGTCTGTAATGCTATTTCTCACAAAAAAGCGATTCTCTCTATTTGTGCCTCTGTTTCTTTTCTACTTCCTAATTAATTATACGTGATCTCAGAGTCTAACTCATTACAAATTCATTTCTGTCTCCTGTAAGATAAAGTGAAGGTGGGGGAAGGTGCTGCAATATCAGTAACAGGGAGAGAAAGCAGAGTAGGAGCAAGTTGAGATCGTGCCTGCGAGCCAGTGATGCAAATGAGCAGGACTGTAACTGGAAGTGACTGTCCAAAGGAAGAGGGGCATGGAGTTGATGTGCTGAAGGATACAGGTCAGCCAGCACGTGGAAGGGTGACTAAGTTAGAACCTGGAATTTGGAGCTCTGAAGTTGGAAGGGTTTCAGGATTCTTGCAAGTGGCACTTGGACAGCAATAACCATGGAAATTCTAATAATGAGGGCTGGACAAGGGTGACTGGGTGAAATGAATAAAAGACAAAATGAGAACTGATAACCAGGTAGGATTTCTTCACATCCATTGATAGATGGGATAGGCTTTGGATGCAGCAGAAAATGTTATCTGAAATCATTAAAGAATTCTCATACGACAACAAGAGCATTTCTTTAGACTGCTGTACTAAAATGGTCAAAAATCATAGAATTTTAAAGTAAAAAGTTTATAAAGTTTATTTCTTAGTCACAAGCAAGCTTACATTAACACTGCAATGAAGTTACTGTTGTCAAGTGATTCACTTGATCCCAGTTATCTATGATGTCATGTGCCTCTTTCTTCTTCTTGACCACGGCCTTAATATCCCAAGTCATCCAGGATTCCCTACTTCTGCCAGCCTTGCCCTTCACTCTAAGAGGAATGTGTTTATCCTGAACCCTGGTTAACACACTTTTGAAAGCCTGCCACTTACCAGACATCTCTTTTCCTTCCCACAGACTCCTTTGAAAGTTTCTATCCTGATACCATCAAAACTGGTTTTGCCCCAATGTAGAATTTTAACTCCTGGGCTAGACCTATCTTTCTCCATAGCTATCTTAAAACTAATACAATTACGGTTATTGGGCCCAAAGTGACCCCTCACTAACACTTCTACTACCTGCCCTTCCTTATTTCCCAAGAATAGATCAAGTTTTACCTCCTCTCGAGTCGGGCTATCCACATACTGAATGAGAAATTCCTCCTGAATACCCTCAACAAATTTCTCTCCATTCAATCCTCTAATACTATGGCAGTCACAGTCAATGTTAGCAAAGTTAAAATCTCTGACTATTACCACTCTATTTTTCTTGGAGCTATCTGTAATGTCCTTATGTATTTGCTCCTCAATTTCCTGCCGATGATGTGGGAGTCCATAGACCAACCCTATCAAAGTGATTTCTTCCTTCTTATTACTCAGCTCTGCCCATAGAGACTCAGTGGCTGGACCCTCGGATATATCCCCTCTCAGTATGGCCATGATGGTTTCCGTAATCAAGATGCAACTCCCCCTTCCTCTTTTACCTCCTGTTCTATCTTTCCTCTGTATCCTGGAATGTTGAGCTATCAGTCCTGCCCTTCCTTAGCCATGTTTCATTAATATCCCAGTCCCACGTACCCTTCCATGCCCTGCCCCCTGCACCAGCTCTCATGTGCCTTGCCCATTAAGCCTCTTGCAGTGAGATAAATGCAATTTAATCTGCACTTCCCTTGGTCTCTGTCTTGCTTTTGCCTGATTTATCTGTTATTAGGATTACTTATACTGCCTTTCCTACTTAATGTGCTCTCTTGAACTTCTGTGCTGTCCTCAAACTTTTCTTCTATCTCCCTAGTGCTTTGGATCCCACCCTCCACCAAACTAGTTTAAACCCTCCCAAATGGCTCTAGCCAAACTCCCCACCAGGATGTTAGCCCCCTCCAGTTCAGGTATAACCCATCCCTCTTCAACAGGTTAGCCTTTCCCCAGAAAAGATCCTAATGATCCAAAAATCTAAATCCCTGCCACTCATTCATCTGCCTAATCTTCCTATTTCTACTCTCAGTAGCACATGGCACTAGTAGTGGTCCTGAAATTACTACACCTTCGAGGTACTGCACATTAGCATTCTGCCTAACTCTCTATATTCACATTTCAGGATTTCATCTCTTTTCCTACCTATGTCATTGGTACCAACATGCACAACCACCTCTGGTTGCTCACTTTTCCCCTTAAGAATGTCCTGCAATTGCTCAGAGATGTCCTTGACTGCGGCACCAGGAGACAACACACCATCCTGGAGTCTTGATTCCGGACACAGAAACGCCTGTCTGTGCCTCTAACTAGCAAGTCCCTATTACTATTGCTCACTTGCTCTTTGTCCGACCCTGTCCTACGGCAGAACCAGTTGTGGGACAACTGTGGTGCCACTGTCCTGGCTGCTGCTGGTATTTCTCCCCAACAGGCTATCCTCTTCAACAGTATCCAAAACGGTATACCATTTGAAAGGGGATAGGCAGAGGAGATTCCTGCACTATCTGCCTACCTCTCCTGACAGTAACCCATCTACCTGAACCTCTGGTATGACAACATCTCTCTAACAAGTGTTTATCACATTCTCTGCCTCCTGTATACTCCGAAGTGTATCCACATGACACCCTAACCGAACAATGCTGTCTGTGAAGAGCTACAACTGGACATTCTTCTTGCAGACAAAGTTGTCAAGGTAATTATATTGTTCCCTAGTTTCTCATATCTTACAGGAGGAGCAGACCACTGCCCTAATTTCATACTGCCCTTGTACAGGTAAAAGGATTACAGAATTTCAACTCACCTATCCCTTGCTTGTGGTCTGCCTGCCTAAATTTTTTTGGTTCGAGGAGGTGGGAGGGAGGGAAATGCTGAAGTAGTGTTTGATGTTTAACTGTCCCTTCACGTCAGCTCCTCCACAAATCATCTTCTGGTCTTTGGAGTTTGGAAGAACGAGAGAGACAATCTCATCAAAATCTACAAAATTCTGAACAGGCTCGAAAGGAAAAGGTGCCAACAGATTGTTTCTGCTGGTCAGGGAGACTAAAATGGACCTACCTTGCATTAAGTTGATCTTTCTCTACATCTAGCTATGACTGAAACACTCTATTCTGCACTTAGTTTCTTCTCTATGAATGGTATGCTTTGTCTGTATACTGCCTAAGAAACAATACTTTTTAATTAACTCCATGTTAATACGTGTGACAATAATAAATCAAATCAAATCTAGGGGCACAGCCTCAGGACAAGAAATGAAGGAGGAATCTAGGAATGAACAGCAGAAGTTATTTCACTCAAGGAGTGTGAATCTTTGTAATCTTTTTGACATTCCATCATTGAATACATTTAAGACTGGAGAATAGGCACAGTTTTGATGTCTCAGAGAATCAAAGGATATAGAGAGCAGGCTGGAAAACAGTTGAATCCCAAGGTCAGCCATGATCATACTGAATTGCTGAGCAAGCTCAAAGGCCATACGGTCTATTCCTGCTCCTATTTCTTGTGTTGTATTTTGCTATTATTCATTCATCGTTTTTTTTCTGGGCAGTTTGTGTTTTCACTTCACCTGTGCTAGATTCCTTTTCAAATCATTGAATTGAGCATTCTTCTGAATCTTTGTGTCCCTTTCTATAATTACATTAAACCTATGATCACTATTACCGTTCCGTTATCTGTAATACTTGAGCTCAAATTGAACAATTATGATTACCTGAATTTCCCAGAGACCACTGGCCTTGAAGGCAAAGGTTAGAACTAAACATTAGTCATGCTTCAGTTTATGTTCTACAAGGGAGCAGTGCCACAATTAATCTGTCAGTTTATATAAATGTCACATAAATAACAAACAGTGGCAACTAATAATTCTAAACAGGAATTGAATCTTAGCATTGATTTTGCTCGGATTTTATTAGCTTATGAGTATCTGAGCTGTGGGCTGGTTCAGCTCTCTCTTCAATCAGTGAAGCCAATCTTTTGAAAATTAATTCTTCAGAGAAAACAACTCTATAAAAACTTTTCAGAGCAAGTGTGTTGCACAGAAAGAAAATGTGTGTGGAACTTGTCAACTAACCTTTTGAGGCTTTTTTACCTTTCATTTATCTCTTAGCTTTGAACAGTTTTTTTTCCTGATTTTTTTTTTCCCACCTAGAATCTGGCTTCAAAAATTCTTCTGCAGATGGTGCAAACTATTTGAAGAACATACACCAGGTCCATTTCATCATGTTATGCATGCTTCACACCATTAACATAAGGAGCCATTTCCAACATTTCACTGAAAACCAAGTACTATAAGCAACAAGGTCATGACAAAAGTCGAGTGACATGCGACTCTGATATTGGACACTCTTCTAAACTTTTCATGGTCCCTTACATCTTCTATCAGGGAAAACATAACTATTAGATTTGGAATGAGCCTAACAGAGACTGGCAACAAACAGAAGTGTGAAAAGCAGCACATGTAGATTTCAGGTATCTATTCGAGTGCCTTTCTTCCTGCAGGAACAAGAAAGAGGATTTCATTGCCAATCTCACCAGAATACCATTAATCTCCAGGCAACCAACTACATGACACCTGCGCCACCTGTTACAGTAAATTTTAGGAATAGCTCTACAATTTTTGCTCAGTTCTATGATAAGGTGGGCTGCCTGTCCAATGGATGGTGTGCTCAATTCACGAAAACATTTGTGACAAATTCCCTTAACTAACTTAACCGGCAGTCACAGGTCATAATTGTGGAGGCCAGAACTATAGTTCTCAGCAGGCTTCCAGTCTCTTGTGCACCTCTGCTTCAGGAAACAGTCGCACACTCTCAGTTAGCTGTTTTCATGCCTGCGCTTGCCAGGAAGCAGCCACATATGCTCAGTTCAAATGTTTTAATGTTCCTCAGCTGGGAAATGGCCCTGCACAAAAGAGAGGGGTGAAACAATGTAAAACTGCGAGTTGGGTGATCAGCAGATGATCGCCACTGCAGAGGCTGCGTCCCAGGGAGCAGGACGCATGGAAGGACAAAGAGAAGTTCCCAAACCACAAAGTCCCAAACAAGCAGGTGGGCACGGAAGAGGTAAAGAACAAGGACAGAAATCAGGAACAAACCCTGTGTGGTAAAGGGAGAAATTAAAGGAGAATACTATGGGGAATAGACACACAGCAAAGTGAGTTCGTGAGAATCTATGAAGTTTTGAGGAAACATCCTTACTGCAGGTCTTTATTCTGCCTGACATGGCCAGAAATATGAAATTGTGCTTAGTATATAAAGCTTGAGTGTACAAGTGATCCAGGGGAAAGGAATCTCAGAAGGTAAGACTGAAACTCTGGAGGTGGTTTCTTGCTGAAGCTGAATGTCAGCAACATTTGAAAAAACTCCAAGACAAATTGTTCAAACATGGAGGCTGAAAACCTTTCTTAGAAAGGCAGTGAGACGAGCTGGTACACACTCTGAGTGGGTTGTTGAAAAATCATTGAATTAGCCTTAGTCACATCTATCATTTTGGAACGTCTATGCCTGTCCATACTTCACACATGCTGCAAAGTTACCCTGAATATTAGAGTATAAAATAAGCATGGGTTAATAGTTTTATCTTTCTGAATTTGTATGCGTCTGTAAAGATATAGCTGGGATGAAGGAACAATGAACATTTGAATCCTTTTTTTTGTTTGTATTGAGATCTTTTCCATCTTTTTCTCTGATGTAAAATAGTCCATTTTTTCATTATTTTATTCTGTGTTAAAAGTTCATCTGCAGACACTTGTGAATTTGTTCAGTAACTTACTTCTATAGATACAAATTTTTTTTGAAACTATGAAACCAGGTTTCACTTTGGGAACTAACTTATCTATTATCAACTGGAATTATCAGTGGAATCATCACACAATTTACATGCGTAACTGTATGTGTCTGTTGAATTAGCTCCACAATAACCTACCAAGCTGATGAGCTTAATGAGCTGTACTGGTTTGTGAAGAAATCAGTTTATGAAATCTGGAAGCACAGCCATTAATGTGGATCACCAGTTGTTCAATTTTTCACTAATAATGGCATTAAGTCACTACTTAATTTTTTTTTCTCTCTCTCTCTAGATACCAGTTTATAAGTGACTTTATTCAAACTCAGGATAATAGGATAAACAAATCCCCCTGCAATGGAGGTGAAGCAATCTCTCTCGCATAGTGCAATGAACTTGAGGCATGATGGTGTCCCACGACAGCAGCAAGAAAAGACAAGTGTCTCCCTATAATCAAGGCATTAGAACAAAGAAAATTACAGCACAGGAACAGGCCTTTTGGCCCTCCAAGAATGTACTGACCATGCTTTCCAACTGCACTAAAATCCCCAACCGTCTGGGAATCATATCCCTCTATTCCCATTCTATTCATGTATTTGTCCAGACACCCCTTAAAACTCTCTATCATATCTGCTTCCACCACCTCCCTCAGCAGCACATTCCAGGCACCCACTACCCTATATAAAAAATTTGCCTCATAGATCTCTTTTAAACCTTGCCTCTCACACTTTAAACCTATGCCCCCTAGTAATTGACTCTTCCACTCTGGGAAAAAGCTTCTATCTACTCTGTCCATGCCCTTCAATCTTGTAGATTTCTCTGAGGTCGCCTCTCAACTTCTGTCATTCTAGTGAGAACAAATCAAGTTTCTCCAACCTCTCCTCATAGCTAATGCCCTCCATACGAGACAACATCCTGGTAAATCTTTCCTGTACCTCTCAAAGTTTCATATCCTTCTGGTAGTGTGGCAACCAGAATTAAACACTATAGAACATAGAACATTACAGCACAGAACAGGCCCTTCGGCCTTCAATGTTGCGCCGACCAATATAAAAAGCAATGCCCCTCCAAACTAAACCATTCCCTTCTCTTCCATATACTTATCAACTAACCTCTTAAACGCCACCAAACTTAGCGCATCTACAACTGCTGCAGGCAGGGCATTCCACTCCCGAACCACCCTTTGGGTAAAGAACCTACCTCTGATATCCGTCCTATAACTATCACCCCTTAATTTAAAGCTGTGTCCCCTCGTGCTAGCTTTCTCCATCCTAGGAAAAAGGCTATCACTGTCCACCCTATCTAAACCTCTAATCATCTTATATGCTTCAATAAGATCCCCTCTTAGCCGCCTCCTTTCTAACGAAAACAACCTCAAATCCTTCAACCTCTCTTCATAGGACCTGCCCTCCATACCAGGCAACATCCTGGTAAACCTCCTCTGTACCCTCTCCAATGCCTCCACATCTTTCTTATAATGTGGGGACCAGAACTGCACACAATACTCCAAGTGCGGCCGCACTAGAGTTTTGTACAGTTGCAACATGACGTTGCGGCTCCGAAATTCAATCCCCCTACCAATAAAAGCCAAGATATTCCAAGTGCGGCCTAACTAAGGTTCTATAAAGCTGCAAAATGCCTTGCCAATTTTTAAGCTCAATGCCCTGGCGATGAAGGCAAGCACGCTGTATGCCAGATAGGCTGGCGGTAGACTGAAGGGTCAAAATGGAGCTAGCCTTTACACTTTTGTAGTCTTTTACAAAGAGATACACATTACAAATGTTCACCGCCAAAGTCAACCACTACAGTTTCAATCCGTCTCTAATTATAAGATTAGAGCTGAATCCCCAGTTAATGCCCACTAGCTCCATACAATTAAATGCAATATAAACAGGTAGGCCCCACTACAATTGGAGGTGAGGCAGTACTGGGTATTGGCTTCGTTTTGACTGCTATATCAACGCCTTACTTAAAAGACATGGGCCTTTAAAAGTGCTGTGGGGAGACGCACTGCTAGTACTATTAAGTATAAATATCACACATTTTTATTCCTCTGCACTGTTCTTATCTTTTAAGATTAATTCATTGTTCATCTTTTTTAAAAAATCTTTTGTTTTCATTCAATTAATTTCATGTTTCTTTTTTTTAATCACTCGCTGCTCCTTTCATTATTACAATATTGTCTCTGACTTTGGAAAAGACTACAAAAGTGTGAAGATTAGCTCCATTTCTATCCTTCATCACCAGACTTTCTGGAATTAATACCTTGATTACAGTTATCCTAACATATCTCATTTACCCCTCCTCTATGACATCTGTATTGAGTAGATCCCACTGCAATATTTATGCCTGGGCAGAGATGCAGTGAACATAAATAGGGAATTAAACATGGCCACTGGATGAAAGAGTCAGTGATCACTGGCTGGTATCAGAGAGTTACAAAGCAAAAGCGATGACCAGGACCAATGGTGATTTAGCAATCATACGGCATCAACACACTGGATCGAAAGGAGATGAAATTCATCGGCTATGTTTGTTTATTTTAAATGCAATTCTTTCACCTTTTTGGGACTCGATGTGATGGTAGAAAAATAAAGACTGGTCTTCCACTCAGCTGCTCACCAGAAAATTTGTTTCACAAAACTTGTGTTGAAGTTATAGAGGTGAAGTGGGAGCTAAATTCTAGGCTAAAGATTTTAGTTTTTCTCCTTTCATTTTCTATCAATTTTCTCTGAATCTCCTGTACTCTTTAATTCTGAGGTACGCCAAGCAACCATTACATGTCAGCTTAGACATATTCCATTCAACAACAGAAGACAAAACCAGCCAATCCAAAAATGTGATTCACTCTTTATTCATTCACATGATGTAGGTGTTGATGGTAAGGCTAGCATGTATTGCCCATGCTTTATAACTGGCAAATAAAGTTCAATGCAGATAAATGTATAATTTTCTAGGGAGAACACAGAAGTCATTCAATACTTGGGAGATTGAAGCTTAGATGGGATAGAAGGCCAAAAGGACCCTAGACTATACTCCAATCATTAAAGGTTGTGCTGAAGATCAACAAAGCCACAAAGAAAGCAAACCACAAACAAGAATTTATTTCCAGGGCAACAGAACTGAAAAGTGGGCCAATTGTGCTAGACCTTGGTTAGACCATGAGTTCTGCATGTAGTTCTGGTCACCATATTAAATAAATAATAGAAACACACTGGAGGGGGTTTAGAAAAGATTTACAATGATGAAACCAGAAATAGCCAAGGTATTCTTTTCAGAAAGGGGCGGACAGATTGGCTTTCTGTTTTCTTGAAACTAGATGAGAGGGGTGACCAAATTGAGGCTTTACCATTATGATGAATTATCTCTCCACTCAAGGAAAACCTCTCTCTCATGGAGAAGAGCATAACTAGAGACTGTCAACATAACACAATCCCCCAGAGGTCAAATAGTGAATTTAGAAGCTTCTTTACCCAGAAGATGGAGAGAATGTGGAATGCCCCACTTCTTCCCCAGAAGCAGGGAGCTATTGTAATAAACTATGAAGGGGAAACTAGACAAAGATGAGAGAGAAGGAAATAGAGGGTTACAATGGAAGTCTTGAATGAAAAAGTAGGGAAGGAGGCTTGAGTGAAGCATGAACATCAGCATGAACTGGGTGGATAGAATGGCCTGTTTCTGTGACACATATCCAATGTAATCAAGTAAAATTGTCTTGAAAACCTGGTGGTGAGCTGTCTCCCAAAACTGTTGCAATTCACACTGTCTCAGTACATATAAAGAGCTGCTAGGGAAGGAGTTTCAGAATTTTGACCAGCGATGATGAAACAGCATTGGAATTTTTCTAAATCTGGATGCTGTGTGAATTGGAGGGGAATTTGCAGCTAATGATGCTCCCATGGTACCTTTGTCCTTTAAGGAGAGGTCACAGGTTTGGAAGGGGCTGTCAAAGGAGCCTTAGTGAGTTGCTACAGATAATATGTTTTTTTTTAAATGGGATGTGCATGTTGCCAGCGAGACCAGCTCGTCTCTCTTTGCCTTCAAGAAGGTAATGGCCTTCTTAAACGGCTGCAGTCCATGTCGTGTAGATATACCCACAGTGCTGTTCAGGAGGGAATGACTTTAGCGTGATAGTGCCAATGAAGCAGGCCGTTGTCCTGTACAGTAGGGAGGTTCTTGAACATTGTTGAAGCTGCACTCATCCAGTATTCCATGACTGTGACTGTGCTCCGCATATATGGTGGACAAGTCTTGGGAGTCAGAAGTCAGACTGTTTTACTACAATGCTCCCGGCTCCTGTTTTTATTGCCACAGTATTTTGTGACTGATCCAGCTGAATTTCTCATCAATTGTGATCCTCAGGACATTGACGGTGGGTGATTTCAGCATTTGACATCATGGGGAGATGGTTAGATTCTCTTTTGCTGGAATAGTCATTGCCTGGATTTATATGATGTGAATGTTACTTGTTACTAGAATACAAAAGTAGAAGTCTGATGTTGCAGGTGTATAGAACGTTGGTTAGGCCTCATCTGGAGTACAGCGTCCAGTTCTGGTCGCCGTACTACAGGAAGGATGTAGAGGCCCTGGAGAGAGTGCAGAGGAGATTTACCAGGATGCTACCTGGTATGGAAGGGCTGTCTTACGAGGAAAAATTGAAAACACTGGGGTTGTTTTCCCTTGAAAGACGTCGGCTGAGAGGGGATCTTTTAGAGGTATATAAGATTATGAGGGGTATAGATAGAGTAAATGGGGTAAGCTTTTTCCACCATTAGAAATGGATAGAACGAGGGGTCACGGGCTCAGGGTGAGGGGGGCTATGTATAAGACGAATATTAGAGGCCAGTTTTTCACACAAAGGGTAGTGGGGTGTGGAATGCACTGCCGAGTAAGGTGGTGGGAGCAGGCACGCTAGGGTTGTTTAAGGGTCTCTTGGACAGCCACATGAGCGGTCTGCAGATAGAGGGATATAGCAGGACTATTTGAATATCGGGAGGACCAAATAGTAGTAGACTATCTTTTAGTTTCGTCTCAGGAATGTCTTAGTTTTTTTTTTAGCATGTTTAATTAGGTCTTATTTGTTTCCGCAGGGAATTAGGTCCACCTTGTTGACCAACAGGGGGCATGCATGCGGCATGTCGTGCGAGAGCTGCTCTTGGAGGTTGCTTCAGGAGTTGCCTAGTGCTTCACGTCGTCAGTGTATGCTTAAACTGGACCATCTGATGGGCAACATGACAGCTCAGAAACTATCGCTGTTGCTGTGCTGACACATGGATTTGGGCCTGTGTCTGCGGGAGTTTGCGCGTTCTCCCCGTGGTTGCGTGGGTTTCCTCCGGGTGCTCCGGTTTCCTCCCACATCCCAAAAATGTGCTCTTCGGCTGATTGG
Organism: Sphyrna mokarran; assembly: GCA_024679065.1. NCBI lineage: Eukaryota > Metazoa > Chordata > Chondrichthyes > Carcharhiniformes > Carcharhinidae > Sphyrna > Sphyrna mokarran. Next base: position 41,278,446 of record JAGIQG010000022.1, read on the forward strand.
GTAACAAATTGTCCCTATATGGGAATCTTCAACAATAGGCATAGCCTAAAGACAAGGATATGTCATTAGGACCTTAGGACGGTGGCGTGGGCTCGTTGGGCCGAAGGGCCTATTTCCCGTGCTGTGTTGCTTTTTGTTCTTTGTACCCCAAGCCTGAATTTCGTCCAGTTCTTGCTGGACATGAATTGTTTCAGTATGTGAGAGTCACAAACAGGTGATAAGTATCAGCAAACATCCCCATTTCTGACCTTATGATGGAAGGAAAGTCACTGACGAAACAGGTGAAGATGGTTGGGCCAGGGCACTGCCCTACAAAGCTCCTGCAGTGATGTCCAGGGACTGAGATGATTGATCTCCAACAATCACACTTATCTTGCTCTGTGTTAAGTCTGACTCCAACTAATGGTGTTTCCCCATGAAATTTCACCCTGGCTTACATTAATACATGAACAACTAAGACCAAAGAATCCCACAAAAGATAGTTTCATTCCTACATGAGAAACCAAAATCAACAGTAGAAAACTGGACTTTAATACAAACTGCAACCAATTTAAAACCAATTCATGACCAGAAAGCAGCTCTTAATGTTTCATCCAATTGCAGCATCTCAAGGCATCATGTCAATCTTTGCCATGATTTTTTCACTTTAAGGTGAAGCTTCAGATTTCAGGGCAAGATAAACAAACAGAGGGACAGGTTGGAAATGTCACTCCAGTAAGTTGGAGCAACACTAAAGTGAAAAGTAAAATAACCTTACATTCCAATATTTATTGGACTTACTGAACTTCTTTGAGCAAAACTTACAACTGATGGCCCCAGAAAGATGACATGCTGTAATTGCTCAGTGAACGAGGGCTGACTAAAGATATCATAGTAATGTCAGTTACACATAGACATATCCACTCTGACAATACATAATAATAATAGGCCCTTACTTTGCTGCATTTCCCATCAGTTATATGTGTAAGCTATCATTCCCACAGAAAACCTAATGCAGGGCTTTACAGTAATCTTCGAAAGCATTATTGACAAGTGGCCCAAAATTGTTCATCATTGCACTACTGTATTTAGTGAATAACTGAGGAAACAGCTTGTAGTTTGACAGACAAAGTGGTTTGCAGTGTTTAATATGGGCAAGAAGGCACGCCTATCTTCCAACATCATAACTTAGAATTTCTCAGGACTGAAAATGCCTCCATTATTTCTAGAACTTATGCACCTTATAATTAAACTAATAATAAATCTGGAACATGAAGCCAGCCTCAGTAATGATGATGAAACTATAATTGATTGTAGCAAAAACCCATTTGGTTCATCAATGTCTTTCAGGGAAGGCAATCTGCCATCCTTACCCGGTTTAGTCTACATGTGACTCCAGACCTGCAATAATGTAGGTCAGTCCTAACTGTCCTCTGAAATGGCGTAGGAAAACACTCAGTTCAGCAGCAGTTAAGGATGGGTAACAAGTGCTGACTTTGTCAGTCATGACCAAACACCCCATGAAAGAATAAAAAGAATATCTTCCTCATTCTTTAAAGGTGTCAAGTTCATTTACCAGTACTAATCCGCCAAGCTGTAATCCCATTAGAGTTTGTGCAACTGATTATTTCTCACCTGCACTTGTGTATCAGGATATCACTTTCTTATTAATTTGCATTTGTGCAAATCAAATTGCTGCTCGTTTCTCACTTGCGAATGATACTTCACTTAATTGCCTACCCCAGTGAAATAAGGTCCAGTGTTCGAATGTTGATCATATAACCTTGTTTTCTCCAAAATGAAATTTAAAATAGAAAAGATCATTAAAAAAGCCACTTACCAGACTGTCTAATCCACCGCCCAAAAGGTCCACAGCTCCCATCTGCATTGAAGACATCTGCGGCACATTGACAGGGGGACCCAGGTCAAGGTTCAGAAGGTCACCCAGGAGGTCACCTTGAGATGGAATCACTTGAGGCTGCTGTTCTAAAGTCAAGTTTGCCGTAGGGGTTGGTCCAACTGGACTATCAGGCTCAGCTCTAAAGAAAAGAGAAATATAGCATTAAAGCTTGTGAAATAATTGACAGTACAATGAACACATCTGTCACTGATTCCTTTATTGCTAAATTCCACATGCATACACATTATATGAACAGAAGATGCAGATCATTTAAACAATGCGAGACAATTCCTCCAGCAGCTGTGCTTTACTAATCTTAATGTATTACAGATGGTGGTGCATATAGCTTAGAGTTGTGAGTGAACATGTAACATGACAACAATCGAAGCTGCGACTGAATTTTCAGTATTTACCCAAACTATATTGAACGGGCTAATGTTAATCAAAGGCAGTGAGATCCTCAAAGTCACACATTTTAGGGGATTTTCACAGTAACGTTACTGCAGTGTGAATGTCAGCCTACTTGTGACTAATAAATAAACTTTAAACTTTATGAGCTTTCTGGTCACATTTCACAGTGCAACTTGAGATTCTATGTCACAGCAGATGCTGTCTTACTACCCCAGCCATTAATGGTTGAAAACTGACATTTCTATGGATGCTCAGCAACCTTGTTTGTGGACAGCAGTTCACAGATCTTCACTCAGGTTCCTGACAATTGAACACCAGTACTGAAGGCAGACTGGTTGTAATAAGAACACAAACCACTCAACTCCAGTGAGGAGCCCAACAGTGAAAACCTCAATGACTTCAATAACTTCATAAGGTGGAGGGGCAGAGAAAGAGTTCAGGTGAAGAGAACTTTAAAATGTGAAAGACAAAGAACGGTATCGCAATTTGTGTAAGGACAAGCAGAATAGGCCGAGTAGAGACAAGAGTTCACTTAATAGTACATTAGCAAATAAGATTCATACAATAACAACAACAAAATAAAATGAATGATTCACACAGATAAGATAGATGAACTAGCTGCACAAGTAGTGATAAATGATTTAAATCTAATCAACATCAAGAGATATGATAACCAAGATTGAGCATCCATGTCGGCAATATTTGGAAAAGATAGACAGAATGGAAAAGGAGAAGTAACCTTGACAGTGAGAAAGGATATTGGCTCAAAAGATAAGGAACTAGAATCAATATGGGTGGACAGTAGTAATAATAAAAGCAAGTTATAGACCCACTAACAGTAGTCATGCCATTAGATACAGATTAATGCATGATTGGAGCTTGTAACGAAGGCACTATAATCGCAGGAGCATTAATTTCCATATAGAATAAGCCAATCAAATTGGCAAAAGTGGTCTAGAAGAAGGATTTGTCAAATCTTTTGTGACAATTTCATGAAATAATATTGTGAAACCAACTAAGGATGAAGTTATTTTAGCCCTAGTTTTGTGCAATATTACAGTAGACGATCCTCAGAGAAATGTGATCAAAATACAATTGGATTCAATACTGTCCCAGATCCTGTGATCACTAGTGGGAGTGTACCCCATTTAAAACCACACCCTTTTCCCATCCCAGCTCCAACTTGAGTCAATTGACGAAAAGAACAGCAAGACCTCAGGGCAAAATGAAATTCCAGCAAAGCTAAGCTCTCTTTTTCAATGACAAACTGAAGACACACCCTGTAACATCTGCCTTCAGTTCTTGGGAGAGTTTTTAAATGTGCCTGCCTTTCTTAGATATCCCCGACCTTCCACTCTTAACCTACTGCCAATGCTTATACGACACAACACACTGAAGATGCTCAGCATGCCCTGCCCCCACTTGCAACAATGCTCACTGCCACATCCATCTGCCAGATACACACACTTTGCAACTAATACAGAGATGTTCCACTATCAACTGGACTATGGAGCCACAGGTTTTGGAAAGAGTCCGACGCTAAGAGGAGAAGCATCATTATGGGAATGGGAGGGACAGGGAGGCAGATAAACATTATCAGGGATGCATTGGGATGGTGGTGAGCATGATCAGGGAATGGACAGGAATCTGACTTAGGGGCGTTCAGTCATATTCCCACAGATGGTAGCTTTGCACCATTGGCTCCTCAACCAAGGACATACATCAAATGTCTGAACCTGTGGTTCCTCTTGTAATAAGCAGGCTTATTATTGCAACAACACTATCATTAGTCGGGTAAAATTAACCTGTCTCATGACAGTCTGAACCCAGCTCATAATCCCTATTAATGGGTGAACAATCCAATGCTTGATGTATTCTGCTTCACAATGATAGGAAGAGCCAACATCAAAAGGATCAAAAAGCAAAAATGATTTTCATTGCTCTGGACTGCATTGACACTCCACCTCATTTACTAAAATCTAAACTTCTGAGAAGGCCTTATGCCTGTTAGGAACAGCTTTAATTAAATCAGTGCAAAAGCCAGGCTAAGTATTAGGTAAATATTCCAAATTCCTGGGAAGGCCATTAGCTAGGGCTCCAAGAGAAACTATTTTTAACCTATCAGAAGTTCCTGGTTCAAATATAATTTGATCCCCGGAATTTCCCATGCCATCGCGAGTCTTTACAGCAGTGGATGAATCAGGCATTCACTGCTTTTAGAATAAGATTAGGCCTTTCAGTTTGAAAACGTACTCCAGTTCGAAATCTTAAATTTAAAGCCATTACATTGGAATGAGAGAAGAACCGGCTATTACTGATAAATTAAAAGATGTAGCGATAAATAAAGAATGGGAAACAGCTCAAGAAACAATTCCAAATACCGAACAAAAATATATTCCAGTAAAAATAAAATTTAACCGAAAAGGAATATTTATATTGGTTTACCAAGAAAGTTAAGACTAGTAAATAAAGGAGGCTTATAATAATGTAAAGAACAATAACAAGCCTGAGGATTGGGAGCATTTTCGAAACCAGCAAAGGATAATGAGAATATTGATTAAAAAAGAAAAAAAAATGTTAGAATAAATTAGTCAGGAATATAAAAACAGATTACAAAAGGTTTTACAAGTATGTATAAAGAGGAGAGTTTATATTGCTTCCTGCAGGGGGAAGAGAGGAGAAATTATCTTGAGGAAATGGCAGTGTCTTCACAGTAAGACACAAATTATTATTGGAAAAACCAAGGGGGCTAATAAAAATGAGGAACTCAAGTTAATTAATGTTAACAGAGACAAAGCATTGGAGAAACTTAAGGGAGTAAAATCCAACAAATCTCCAGGACTTGATTGTTCCGAACGAAATTGTTATAAATTTCCAAAAATCGATCCATTTGTCACAGTAGCCTGGGAATTAACAAATATAATGCCACTTTTTAAGAATGGAGGGAGAGAATAAAACTGGGAACTACAGGCCAGTTAGACTGAAAATAAAAATAAAAAATTCTGGTAGCTGTTTTAACTCAGTTGGCTGGACAGCTGGTTAGTGATGCAGAGAGATGCCAACCAGCACAGGTTCAACTCCCGTACTGGCTGAGGTTATTCATGAAGGCCCTGCTACCTTGCTCTTTGTCTGAGGTGTGGTGAGCTTCAGGTTAATTCACCACCAGTCAGCTCTCCCCATCAAATGGGCAAGCAGCCTGAGGTCATCTCGGACTGTGGTGACTTTACCATATGAAAATTCTGGAAGCGATTATTACAGAAGTTTTGTAAATACACTTAGAAAATCACAGTGATCAGGCAAAGCCATCAATTTTACAAAATGGAAATTGTATTTTATCGTAATTTATTAAGAATGTTATAGTACGTATGCCATTGGGATAAAGATTTGGGGGAGATGTTGAGTTAATGGTGAACACCAGGAGCAGCTGATCCTGACATAACAATGATGCAATGGACAGCACGATGACAGTGGTGAGCATTGCTGCCTCACAGTGCCAGGGACTATGGTTTGATTCTCGGCTTGGATCACTGTTTGCGTCGAGTTTGCACATTCTCCCCGCTTCTGTGTGGGTTTTCTCTGAGTGTTCTGGTTTCCTTCCACATTTCAGAAATATGCAAGTTGGGTGGATTGGCCATTCTAAATTGCTCCTTAGTGTCAGGGGAACTAGCTGGGACAAATGCATGGGGTTATGGGGATAGGGCCTGGGTGGGACTGTGGTTGGTGCAGACTCAATGGGCTGAATGGCCTCCTTCTGGATTATAGAATTCTATGATTCAATGTCACTCATTTGAGAAACAGATCTGGCGGGAAGCAGAAGTGCAACCTCATTTAGAGTACTGAGATGTATACAGATCTGTAAATAAACAAGAATGGTTTTTACGGTCTATGGAAGAATTCTTAATGGAACGGATAGACCCTAAAGGAACCCCTTCCAAACCCCAAACTGAAGATAAAGCAAAAGATTTTGAGGACTCATTGGTAGTGAAATCAATACATGTAGGATTTCCAAATTGGTATTCAATAAGGTGTCATACAAAAGATTAGTACACAAGAGCTCAAGGCGTTGGGGTAATATATTAGGATGGACAGAGGAATAGCTAATGGACAGGAAGCAAGGAATATTGCTAAACGTTGTATTTTCAGTTGGCTGGCTGTGACTAGTGAAGTGCCACAAGCATCTGTCATGAAACCTCAGTATTTACAATCTTTCTAAGCAACTCAGACAACAAGACTGTAAGTAATGTATCGAAATTTGCTGACACCACAAAGCTAGGTAGGAATGTAAAATGTAGAGAAGGCACAAATAGGCTGCAAAGTATTACAGGCAGGTTAAGTGTGTGAGCAATAGGGCAGCAGATGGAGTATAAAATGAGGTTACTTATTTTGGTACTAAAAATAGAAAAGCAGGATTTTTTAAAAAGGTGGGAAATTTGTAAGTGTTGATGTTCAGACGGACTTCCGTGAGCTCAGAAAAGAAATGCATGAAGTTAGCAGGCAGATGCTGCAAGTAATTAAGGCAAATGACGTGTTAGCCTTTATTGCAAGGGAACACAATACAAGAACAAAGGGATCTTGCTATAACTCTACAGAGCTTTGGTGACACCACCGCTGGAATCCTGTGTTCAGTTTTGGTCTTCATATTTAAGGTAGGATATATTTGAACTTAATGCAGTACTGCAAAAGTTCATTAAACTGGTCTCTGAAATGAGCAAGTTATCCTATGATCAGGCATTGAACAAATTGGCCCATTACTCTCAGGAGTTTAGAAGAATAAAAAGGTGATCTCACTGAAATACATGAGTTACTGAAGGGGCCTAACAGGGCAGACACAAATGACATAACAATGATGCAATGGACAGCACGATGACAGTGGTTAGCATTGCTGCCTCTCAGTGCCAGGGACTAGGGTTTGATTCTCAGCTTGGATCACTGTCTGTGTGGAGTTTGCACATTCTCCCCACTTCTGTGTGGGTTTTCTCCAGGTGTTCAGATTTCCTCCCACAGTCCAAAAACGTGCGGGTTAGTTGGATTAGCCATGCTAAATTACTCCTTCATGTCAGGGGAACTAGCTAGGACAAATGCATGGAGTTATGGGGATAGAGCCTGGGTGGGACTGTGGTTGGTGCAGACTCAATGGGCTGAATGGCCTCCTTCTGGACTATAGAATTCTATGATTCAATGTCAATCATTTAAGAGGAATGAGTCTAGAACACGGGGAAATGGACCTCAGGAGAAAGGGCTAATATTTTAGACTGTGACAAGAACAAATTTCTTTCCTCAAAAGGTTGTGAATCTTTGGAATTCTCTGTCCCAAAGGGTTTTGGATGCTCCATCTCTTAATACACTTGAACACAAGATAGACAAGTTATTGGTACTCAGGAAATTAAGGGAGCTGGGAAGCAGGTGGGAAAATGGAATTTGAGCAGATCAACCATGATAAAATTGAATGGCAGAGCAGGATTTAAAGGCCACCTGGTCTACTCTTATTCCCCAATCTTATATTCTTATGACCGAAACTTGAAATATCCAACATACTTTTAATGTTGATTCAAATATGGCAGAGACATGGCTCCATGGCAGGCTATAATACTTTCTGGATAGGAAAGATGTTACAATATGCATTTGGTTTCTTGAAGTTAAAATCTCAATCTTTCCTGAATTTTGATCGAAGTTAAATACATCCTTCAGGATTAAAGGATGTGGAGACTTTGGAGAGAGTACAAAAAAGGTTTACCAGGATGTTGCCTGGCATGGAAGGTATCAGCTATGAGGAGACATTGAATAAACTGGGATTATTCTCCCTGGAAAGATGGAGGCTGAGGGGCAACCTGATAGAAGTTTATAAAATTATGGAGGAATATGGATAGGATGAACAGTTGGAAACTTTTCCACATTGCAGAAATGACAATTACAAGTGGGCACAAGTTCAAGGTAAGGAGGGAAAGTTCAGTAGTGATGTGCAGAGGAAGTTTATTTCTTTTTTACACAGAAGATGGTGGGAGTCTGGAGTGCACTGCCAAGTGAGGTGGCTGAGGCAAATACGTTAGCAATATTTAAGATTTATCTAGATAAAGACATGAACAGACAGGGATAGAAGGATGTAAGGGTTGGTCTAGATCTGAATGTGATTGGCGCAGGCTTGGACGACTGTTCCGGTATTGTACTGTTCTTTGTAACATAGCAACAATGTTGGTTTCTTTGTCAATTCCTAATGTTCCAGTATACTAACTTCAAAACCTGCTTTGTCCTTTATTACAATGCAGGAGCACTGATATTAAGAAACAAGGATAAACAGATTTCAGTGGTAACTGTGGTCAATACATTCCCTCAATACTAAGTTGTCAATTTATTTTTTGCAAGTGGGGAGCGGACAATGGTGAGGTAGATAATTAATCTAGACAAACACAAAAATGAGTAGAGAACAGAAGGGTTCTAAAGGTGGTACACCAAGCTTCAATTCATAGAATTATATAGCACAGGGGCCATTCAGCTCATTGTTTTCACAACAGGCACTTTTCATCTACAGTAAAAATATAGATATTTCCTAATTATAATGAACTATATCTGTTTTAGATCCAAAATGACCTCTAGTGTTCCTACGTTCTACTCAGTTGGCTCAGGAGAAGCCTGAGAAGTGCTGGCTTAACTGGCTTCTATAAATTTTAAATGTTCAAATAATTTTCAATATTATGGTGGCGCAATAGTTCGCATTGTGGCCACTCAGCCCCAAGGACTCAGGTTAAGTACCAGACAGTACCAAACCTGCACTGTCTGTGCAGGTTTCCTCCAGGTGCTCTGGTTTCCTCACAGCATCCAAGAGATGTGCAGGTTAGGTGGATTGGGCAGACTAAATTGCTCCTTGGTATCCCAAGATGTGTAGGTTGGGCAGATTGGCAGCGTAAATATGTGGACTGAATGCCTGCTTCTGAACTGTAGAGAATCTATGAATTCTATGAATCTATGAATTATGGATTTAACACTTTTCTGACTTTCAAATAGATTCTTCTCTTAAAAGAGTAGATTCTACTATTTACACCTCAACACTCACTGCCATTACGCTTTTGCTTAAATTAGGAAATCAAAAACAAGAATCAATCCCCCATAATGCAGAGGCAAGTGGGGAACTGACAATGAAGTGACCTCAAGTTTTATTTTAAAACAATGCAAGCAGAAATAAAAACTGAACAAACTAATGGGTTTCACAAGATGGTGTCCCTGGACGGGGATCAATCGGAACAGTAAACCGTACACTCAGTCGAGATTCAATGCACGATATAGTCTAGGAAGGTGATGTAAAGAAACACTGAAGCAGATTTGTTTTTTAAAAAACAAACACCATTATTAAAAGGAGCTGGGAGAAATGGGGAGACACAGAATTATTCTTTGCACTGCCAGAGCATTAAAAATTTTACACCGTAGTCACTTGAAGAAAACTGATGAGAGGAATTATTAACTAGACAGTAATATGACCTTGAAAAATAATGCTATATTGTTTGAATTTTAAAACATGGATGGATACAACATCATTCAGTCTGTTCCTGACAAAGACTAAAGGATAATTTCACTCATCTCCAGGTCAGGGAGAGCAGGGGGTGCCTTGCAGGATGTTAGCTGGGGAAATGAAATATACTCTGCTAAAGCCCAGAGCAGACGTAGATATAGAAGAAATGTTTTTATCAGGTAAAACAATATTTCTGAATTCCGTACTTTGTATTTTAACGCAGCAATATGTCCAATTCCAAGCAGTCAAAAATCATTTTGCTCCCAAAAAATGTGATCATACTTGTATTTAGGCTATTGAAAATGAGAGAAAATAATCTTAGCAGCTTAAAAGAACTTCCCTATGATTGAACTCCAAATGGTTTGGCTGAGCAAAATGAGATATTTTGTCCACTCAGACACCAGATAAAAAGCAGCTAATACAATTTTGACCAGCTCTCCTGAAATGGAGCAAAATAAATTTCCCATTACGAAATCAATCAAGAATTGATGAATAAATGTAAACAGAGTTTTTGGAATGCAGTGTTCCCAGTCTGGTTGCAAACCATGACTCAATATTATAGATTGTGGCGTTAGGTTAATACTCTAGAATGCTCATCTGACTGCGTCTGAGCTCAGGCCAAACTTTTCCCTTGGAAGTTCTACTTGTGATTATTTACTTCTCATCTCTCTCAAAATAGAAAATGAATTTGACAGAACCCACAACCATGCAAATTGGTACCGTCGACCATGAGAAACACACAGAGCTGAACAATCTTCCCTTGTTTCATGCTTTACACCCCACATAAACACAGCGACAGGTTTTGTGCACTGATGCCCAAACATTATATCCTCCCATATTGGGTTATTCATAAAAGTAAAATAAATCTCAATGATGGCACCATTGCCATTTAAACTCGATGACTTGCACGCAGACTTAGAAGAATAGAAAGGGATGGTTTTTCGTGATCAATATGTTGAGGAACCAACTAGAGAGCAGGCCATCCTAGACTGGATATTGTGTAATGAGAGAAGATTAATTCGTAACTTGTCATGCACAATCTTTTGGTGAAGACTGGCCATAATGTGGTAGAATTCTTTATTAAGATGGAGAGTGACAGTTTAATCTGAAACTAGGATTCTGAACTTGAGGAAAGCTAACTTTGATGGTATTAGACATACATTGGCTAGGATAAACTGGCAAAGGGTACTTAAGGCTTTGACAGTGGATAGGTAATGGCAGACATTTAAAATACACATAGGTGAACTTCAACAATTGTACATCCCTGCCTGGCATAAGAGTAAACACAGTAAGAAGTCTGACAATACCAGTTTAAATCCAACCAATTTATTTGATAGTAAACTCGCAAGTTTTCGATTCTATGGCCTTCGTCAGGCGAAGGCCATTGAGTCGAAAGCTTGCGAGTTTACTATCAAATAAATCGGTTGGATTTAAGCTGGTGTTGTCAGACTTCTTTCTGTGTTTACCCCAGTCCAACGTTGGCATCTCTACATCATGGCATAAGAGTAAAACAGAGAAAGTGGCTCATCCATAGTTAACAAGGGAAATCAGGATAGTGTTAAAGCCAAAGAGGAGGTATATTAATTAGCCCGAAAAAGCAGCACATTTGAGGATGGGGAACAATTTAAAATATAGCAGAGGAAGAGAAAGGATTTGATTCAGATTGGGAAATTAGAATATGAGAGTAGGCTTGCAAAAACATAAAAACTGACTCCAAAAGCTTCTATAGATATGTGAAGAGAAAAAGACTGAAAACATATGTAGGACCTTTACTGTTACAATCAGGTGAATTCATAATGGACAACATGGAGATGGCAGATCAGCTGAATGAATACTTGGGATCTGTCTTCCCCAAGGAGGACACAAATAAACCCGTGGTACGGCAGCACAGCAGTTAGCATTGCTGTTTCACAGCTCCAGGGACCTAGGTTTGATTCCGGTTTGGATCACTGTCTGTGTGGAGTTTCTGCTCACGTCTACATGGGTTTCCTCCAGGTGCTCCAGTTTTCTCCCACAGCCCAAAGATGTGCGAGTTAGGTTGATTGGCCATGCTAAAGTTGCCCCTTAGTCTTCTGAGATGTGTAGTTTGAGGGAACGGCGGATGGATATGGGGGTAGGGTCTGGTTGGGATTGTGGTTGGTGTAGACTTGATGGACCAAATGGCCCTTTTCTGTTCTGTAGGGTTTCTATGATTTCTATGAACCTTCTAAAAATACTAAAGGACAGAGGATCTAGCGTGAAGGAGGAACTGAGGGAAATTCTCATTAGTCAGGAAATTGTACAGGGGAAATTGCTGGAATTAAAATATGGCAAGTTCCCAGGGTTTTATGCTCTGCATCCCTGAGTATTCAAGGAAGTGGTCCTGGAAATAGTGGATGCATTGGTGATCACTTTCCAGCATTCTATGGACTCTGGAAGTGTCCCAGTGGATTGGAACGCAGCTAATGTAACCCCACTTTTTAAAAAAGGAGGGAGAGAAAACAGAGAATTATAAACCGCTTATCCTGACATCGGTGGTGGGGAAAATGATGGAGTCAATTGTTAGGAATGTAATAATTGAACATTTGGAAAGTGGTGACAGGATTGGTCCTTGACAGCATGGATTCAGTAAAGGGAAACGGTGGCTCACAGATCTTCTGGAATTTTTTTTAAGATGCGACCAGTAGAGTGAACAAAGGTAAACCCAGTGGATGTTATGTATCTGGACTTTCAGAAGGCTTCTGACAAGGTCCCGCATAAGAGATTAATGAGCAAAATTAAAATATTAGGAGTAATGCATTGACGTAGGTAGAGATGATCGGCAGAGAGGAAGCAGAAAGTGGGTATAAACGGGTCTTTTTCAGAGTGGCAGGCAGTGACTAGTGGGGTACTCTAGGATTCAATGCTGGGACTCTATTTGCAATATACATTAATTATTTGGATGAAAGAATTGAATGCATTATCTCCAAATTTGCAAATGACATTAAGCTGGGTGGCAGTATGTGTTGTGAGGAGGATGCGCAGAGGTTGCAGGGTCACTTCACTTGGACAGGCTGGCTGAGTGGGCAAATACAACATAACGTGAATAAATGTGAGGTTTTCCACTTTGGAGGCAAAAACAGGACAGGAAGGAAAATTATCAGAATGATGGCAATTTAGGAAAGGGGAAGCACAATGTGACCTGGATGTCATGGTGGAACAGTCATTGAGTATTGGTGTGCAAGTACAACAGGTAGTGAGGAAAGCTAATAACATGCCGGCCTTCACAGCAAAGGGAATCGAGTACAAGAATAAGGATGCCTTGCTGCAGTTATACACGGTCTCAGTGAGACTGCACCTTGAGTAGTGTATGCAGTTTTGCTCTACTAGGCTGAAGAAGGACATTCTTGCTAATGAGGGAGTCCAACGAAGGTTCACCAGAATGATTGCTGGTATGGCAGGACTGACATACGAAGAGAGATGGGATCAACTGGGCTTGTACACACTGGAGTTCAGAAGAATGAGAGATGATTTTATAGAAACATATAAAATTCTAATGGGACTGGACAGGTTCCCAAGGTTGGGGAAGTGCAGAATTAGGGGTCACTAGGGATAAGCCATTCAGGACTGAGATAAGGAAAATCTTCTTCGTGCAGAGTTGTGAACCTATGGAATTCTCTAGCAGAGAAAGCTGTTGGGGCCGGTTCGTAAATATGTTCAAGAGGGAGGTGAACATGGCTGTAGTAGCTAAAGGAATCAAGGAATCATGGAGATAAAGCAGGACTGGATACTAAAACTGCATGATCAACCACGATTATATTGAATGGTGGTGCATGCTCGAAGGGCCAAATGGCCTACTCCTGCACCTATTTTCTATGTTTCGATATAAATTGCTTTAAATTGGCATGCCTACAGCACCATGCCTCGCTGGAGTTGGAATAACAATTAAGTTACTCTCTCAGCACAGCAGCTTGCTATTTCTATCACAAACCTCCTTAATTCTGCAACACCCTCAGATTTGAACAGGGCAGCTGCACCTCTACAATATCACAGCACTTGCTGCTGGCCAACTTGTGAGTAACTCAGTTTTCTGCACAACCAAGTATAGGCTAGCCAGTAACATAGTTAGTTCCTTTTCAATCAAATGACGTTTTCTAACAAGGCTGCCAAAGCCTTTTTGCTCTAAGATTTGTAGTTTTTGATTAACTTTAGGTAAGAGTGCCAAACAACGCAACATCTTGCAAAGGCTATATATAACGTGTACTTCAGGAAAAATTGTTGCTCCCGTCTTGCCAAGATAAAACAGATCAACAGGCACCAGATATCACATAGCTCTACACTTTTTCCCTTACCAGCAGACATTTGACCAAATCTATCTACTTTAGCCTTGCTCTTCTTGGTACTAACCCTCCGAGTTGCATTGGCAGGTGCTTGCGATGGATCCCATGGCTACCCTCTACAAATGCATTTGGAGGTTTGTGGTAAACAGATGCCAACGATCCAATGTGACATATGAGTTCATCCAGCAGGGTTGGTTCAATCAAGTCGGTCTCCTCCGAAATCAGTGGTTTTTCAGATAGTACCACCTCTTTTGCAGCCACAGGGTCGGTGGACAATAAACGCCAATAAATATAGCCACGGTCACGGAGATCGGGGTTATCAGAATCCTACAGGCAAATAAAAAACTGAATATTAGCAACTCTACAGCATTTTCATATCATTTCTGATTCAGTGTTTGGAACCCAATGGTGAATAACTTGTCCTTTAATACCATGAAACACTGATTGTAAAAACAGAAATAAATCTGAACATCATAGAACACTCTTTCCCACTGAAGCACATACTGAAAAAGATTTGGTATATCACCATCTGAAACAATAACATTTGGACTCTCAAGCTCAGGATTGCTGGTGTTCCATGGTGAGATACCCAAAATGTTGGAACACAAACTCTTTAAACTTCAAGCATACGGTAGCATACTTCTACAACCAGCACTTGCATAGTGCAAGATTCCAGAATAACTTGCACAGCATAAGGTGCAGGTTAAATAAATAAGAAACAAATTGTTAGTACAAGACAGAAGTGAGGGGGTGAACTGCTGTTCAATAAAAGTAAAATAATGCTGGAAATCTGAAATAACAGTGTGGGAAAAACCCAGCAGGTCTGGTAGCAACTATGGAGAGAAAAACAGACATTTCAAGTCCAATGTGACACTTCTTCAAAACTGTTACCCATTTTGTATTCTCCATGCTTGAGCTGTCACCATCACCTTTAGTTTAACAGCATGATATCAACGCACAGTTATCCCTTGATAAAAGAATGTTCAGCACTCAATTGTCCATCATGAAGATTATGCTGTAGAAATTATTTTAGGATGCTTTACTCAACTCAGCTCAAAACATCCATAGTATTTAATGCTATCGAAAGAGAACTAATCGTTCTGGATCCGTTCAGCTCAATTAATTTCAATTAGAAAGCCTAAGTAAAAGGTCAAAGACCATACTACAGGGATCCATTAAAGCAGGAAAGCAAGAAAATAGAAATAAATTTAGTCGTCTTTGGGCGACACCAAGATAGTGCTCAAATTGAAGGCCCTCTTAGATAATGACAATATGTACTGTGTAACCTGCTAAGCACAGTACTTTGTATGTAGAAAGGAAGTTAAGTGGGTGCCCTAAAATAATTAGCATAACAGAAGTCTCCAAAATCAAGAGGGTAGCATGCGACACTACTAGGATTTCAGTGCTTCTGCCTTGGTTATAGTGTTCAGACACAAATTGGTGTGCAATATTCAATTTCCCCAAAATGCTAAAACTATTGATTAAACAACATTTCCAGTATTTTGCCATTTTACTACAGTACATGAATAACCAATTAAATTTTATGCATTAAGATACTCTTCTGCATCAGTGAAGTTCATCTCATTCAAAATTTAATTTCATAGAATCATAGAAACCCTACAGTGCAGAAGGAAACCATTCAGCCAATCAAGCCTGCACAGACAACAATCCCATCCCAGGTGCTATCCCATCCACTCCACACATATACACCGCTAATCCTCTAACCTATATATCCCAGGGCACTGAGGGGTAATTCAGCATGGCCAATTAACCTAACCTGCACATCTTTGGACTGTGAGAGGAAACTAGAGCACCCAGAGGAAACCCACACAAACACGAGGAGAATGTATGAACTCCACAAAGGCAGGAACCCAAGCCAGGAATCGAACCCGGGTCCCTGGAGCTGTGAAGCAGCAGTGCTAATCACTCTATCACCGTGCTACCCTTATTTATTTCGTAAGGCCCTTCATACACAATAAAAAGAGTTCTATAAAAACAAAATACTGTTTTTTGTTTTTCCAGCTGGAAATTTGAAGCAAAAATAGAAAATTCTTTATAAGTTCATCAGGTCTGGTAGCATCTGTACATAGAGAAATTGGGTGAAAGTTCTGTGTCTTGAAGAGCGGCACAATCATAGTGGTTAGCACTGCTGCCTCAGAGAGCCAGGTACCCAGGTTTGATTTCCAATTTGAATCACTATGTAATTTGCACATTTGTCTTGTGTTTGCATGGGTTTCCTCCAGGTGGTCTGGTTTTCTTCCAGAGATGTGCAGATTAGTGAATTGGCCAAGCTAAATTGCTCCTTACGTCAGGGGGACTCGTTAAGGTAAATGCATGGAGTTATGGGGATAGAGTCTGGGTGGGATCGTGGTCAGTGCAGACTTGATGGGCCGAATGGCCTCTTTTTGCACTGTAAGATTCTACAAGTCCAAATGGTTCCTCCACAGAATTGGAGGCAGAGTCAAAACGTTGATTCTGTTTCTCTCTGCAGATGCTGCTGAAAGGTTAAGTATTTTCCAGCATTTTTTGTTTTTATTATAGGAGTTTTAACTTTTCTCTTCCTGAAGTGTAGGCAAAGACTTTGGCAGAATAGGATTACAGCTCAACAGCCCATTCAAATGGTCTTTTGACGACAAGTCTAGATACATCATCAGCAACTTATTCAGCCATGAACAGCATTAAAACTGAATCCAATCATGCCCTCATCCAATATCCACATGAGTTCCATAAGTACCAACCACTGCCCACACTTTACCAGATGCACTGATCTCCTTCCAATGACCCTGGCTGTAATACCAACAAGTTACAGGGAAGAGAATTGAATTCAGGGTCTTGCGAGATCACATTCCTTACCACAACAATAGGTAATGCATTCACCTGCTAAGCATGATTTAGACTTAAACATAGAAAATTGACGCGATTGATAGTGAAGAAGAAAGCAGAAAAATATCAATGGACTGGCCTAGTGGATACAAACATGGCAACAGAATTCACTTTGGTGAAATGTAAGACAATAATTTGGAAACGGCAATTCACGTTAATACAGGACACGTTAAATGATAAGATACCAACAAGAGAAATCGCAACAGTGTAGCCCACAGTTCCCTAACATTGGCAGGAGAGGAAGGTAAGGTGATTCACAAGGCATTAGCCAAGACATAGACTATCAGAGCACAGGAACCTTTTAAAACAACAGTTCAGTCATAGTTCAAGAACTGCATATCATTCTTCTCATCACGTAACATTACTGGGGAAATGTCACGTTATTGATCAACTGAAATTTTTTCCAAGATGTTTCTAGTAGAGCTTAATTGTAAATTTAATCTTATTTTCACTAGTGTTTTCTTCTCACAAAAATAGTATTTCAGTCTGCATTAAATCACTGGGATGGCATTTGATTTGATATGCTGCAGATGGTACTTTACTTTGCCAAATCTAGCAAGTATTAATACCCAGGGATCGGGCAGAAGCTGTAGCATACTTTGATCAGACTGTGCCTAGAACATCTCATACAATAATAACAACTGCAATACAAGTGTAATATCTGGCTACAAGGCAGCATTGGGGATCTATGAAAAGCTACTTGATCAATAAGGACCTCTCAGCGTGAAAAGGAATACAAAGATTAAACATAATAGAGAACATTTTTATTAAACAATTCTCTTACATACGTCAGGGTAATAAGGCAAGACGGTACAGGTTTCACATTGAAAACAGAGGACAGGAAAAAAAATTACTTTACAAATATCAGAAAGGTTGCTAAACAAGGTGGTCAAGGCCAGAATACTAAACTTATTTAAGGAACAGTAGGACAGTGATCTGAAGGTAGCATGTTAACATCTTACAATAAATTAGCCAACTTGTGCCTGCCTCTCAATAAATGGTCTTTTTTAAATAACATTGCGTCACATGGGCATCACTAGTTGGCCAGCATTTATTGCTACCCCTAGATGGCCTTGAGAAGGTGAAGAGCTGGCTTCAAATTAGTGGCTTGCTAGGCCATTTAAAAGGGTAGTTGAGAGTCAACGACATTGCTGTGATTTGACAGTCACATGTAGGCCAAGCAGATTTCCTTCCCTGAAGGGCATTAATGAACCAGATGGATTTTCCGACTATCAACAATGGTTTCACGGTCATCAGCAAATTCTTAATTCCAGATATGTTTTATTGAATTCAAATTTCACCATCTGCTGTGGTGAGATTTGAACCAGAGTCGCCAGAGCATTAGCTGAGTTTCTGAAATAACAGTCTAGTGATAATACAACTCGGCCATTGCCTCCTGTATAGTGGTCATATTCATAAGTGGTCCAGATATTTTTATATTCAAGAATGTGGCCAAATAGCTCAATATCCAATTGTACAGAGAATAATCAAAGGGTCTAACAGTACAACATCATTGTGTGAGCTTTATATTGATGTAGCATATCCATTTCTCCAATTCTTCAGACCAGGGAAAATCAGTGAAACAAAGTTCATACTAATCAGTAACAGCAACAGTCAAGTTGAATAACAGTAAATACAAATCAAATTTCCTTCACTCAATGTGACTTCTCTCCTCGTGAAATAAGTAAAAGCATGTACCCTGTCCTTTTCAAGAATTGATAGCAAGAAAGGTAATGGCCAAAATGAGTCGAATTTCAAAAATCAACTTCTTGTATTTTAGCTCCCAACTTCAGCACCCAGAAATGTACTTTACAACTTCACATTTAAAACTAACCTTTTTTACCATGTCTTTATTTTTCCACCCTATTTTTGCTGATCGAACTTGGGAAGTGAAAGGGTCGACCTTCAAAGTACTTCCCTATTCAGGAACCTTGTGGCAGCCCTGTCGACCAAACTCTCACTTTTCTCAAGGTTACATCCTCTGCAGACTCCTCATCCTGGGAGCACGTGAATTGAAACATCCCTACCTCATTAAATGCTCTAATATTCCCAAAAAACTTGTGATCGAAAACACAATGCTTCAGATTCTTCAACTGACTTCTCAATCTTCATCTCCCAGCTGTATTGTACTGTGAAACTACCCCTTGAAAGGTAAATTTAACTTAATAGCAGCATTAACAACATAACTTGTATCACAATCTTTTCATGACATTCAGTATCTTGAAATGAGATGGGAACAAATGGACCAAAGATTTTCTGCAACCCAATCCATATATTTAAAATCTGGCAGCATCCAGCAAATCAGTGCAATGGTCCTTTCAGTACAAATTCAGACACTCCCTCAGCCAACTCTAAGCAGTGCCTACCTGTGTAGCCAGACTGAGGACCTGCTGGACCAACTCCTGTGTATCTGTTGGTTTCTTTAAAAATAATTTCACAATTGCCGTAAGCAGGGTCAACTGCACCTGTCAGAGAAAAATCACAGAATTTATTCCTCGCAAACTCTGCTGATAAGCAGCAAATCATTCAGGTTACATGTTTCCTCAATTGGTATGTGGGCTGATACATGGAAATTATTCCAATGTATTAACAAGGGAAGGCCGAGGAATTTCTCTGCTTTTACCGAGTTATCTCTCTTCAACCGTAAAGCCTTGTTATATAATCCTGTTGTTCACTTTGATTTCAAAGGCTCCCAATTCCCAGTGTTGAATTATTAAAACTAATAAATTTACTTAATAAGAAATTCAATTTTATTGTTTTAATGCATCATCAGCCCTCGAGGACACAGGTGACTCTAATTCGGAGGTGCAAATTTAAGAGCATTCCATCAGCCATGTTCCTTCCTTGGAACTCCCCTTTCTTCAGTAGCCCCCAAATCAGAAAGGTCACAGAACGAATGACAGACAGGTGGATAAATTCTTATTCACGACTCATTCATTGAGCAATTCCAGTGGCCTCACCTGAGTGCTTTCATCATGGAAACCATCCAAGAAGCTTTCTAGTAGTTCATCAGCATTGTCAATTCTCTCTGCATATTCACCAACAATCCAGATCATGGCTGCTCGTGCATCCGGCTCATCAAGTGAATCCAAGTTCTCACATAAAGTTGCAATGATGCTCTCATACCTGGCATATCAAAGTCGCACAATTATCACAATTCATTTTCCCCAACTTTAAATGTTATCTCAGTTAAGCAAGAACCTTTGTTTTGTATTTAACACTAAGTTGCCAGTCTTTCTTAGCCTTTTTTGGGCACAGGAGGGTGCTTTTCATTTGCAAGACATGTTTTAATTTTTTTAACCAAAATTTTAACCTTCTGTTTGCCATCTATAAGGCTCAACTCAGGAGAACGATGGGGTGCATTCCAATTACCTGGATGAGTGCGGTTCCAACAACACAAGAAAGTCAAAACCAATCAGGACAAAGTAGCCTGCTTCAATGCCACCTCATTTACCACCAATATTAATTCCCTCCATTACTGATGCACACTGGCAGCAACATGTACAATCAACAACATGCACTGCAGCAACTCCCCAACTGTCCTCCAAAAGCATCTTCTAAACCTGTAACCATCTGGAAGGGCAAGGGCAGCAGATACCTGGAAACACCACCACCTAACATTCCCCTCGAAGCCACATATCATCCTGACTTGGAAATATATTGCCATTCCTTCACTGTCATTGGATCAAAATCCTGGAACTTCCTCCCTAACAGCACGTTGGGTATACTGACATCACAGGGACTGCAATGGTTCAAAAATGTATTCTACCACCAGCTTCTCAAAGGCAATGAGTGATGGACAATCAATGTTGGCCTAGCCAGCAATATCCACATTCCATGAACAAATAATTGTTTAAAAATCAGTTTCCAGCAAGAATCAAGTTTTCATTTATTATAGATTGTTCTGAATCACTGTAGAACTGCTGACTACTCGATTATTGGTTTCTAATTATTTTTGATAGCATATATGAAGTAATTTTATTCTTCAAATTTGTCACAGTTAGCTTCAAAGAAAACATATTTGATTATTTCAAATAAATTACAATTGCACCAAGGAAAACTGATGGTGAATTTGACAAAATAAAGTTGTTCATAAGAAAAATAAAAGTACCTGTGAGATACATACAGTGTAGAGCAAACATCGGTGTTAAACCTTATCCCCAATGTTCTCCTGACCACCACTTTCCTAGTAGCTGCAATAATTTTGGTCAATGCCATCACAGAAATGCATATATATATATATATATATATATATATATAAATGATTTTAAAAGGAGCTTGGTTGGGCACTTGAGAGAAATAAACTTGCAGGGCTACAGGGATGAACAAAGATTAATTGAATTGCTCTCTGAGGAGCTGGCATGGATTTGGTGGGCTGAACGATCTTCCTCTGTGCCATAATGACTCAACTACAGGAAAAAAATTACCTTAAGCCATTTTAGACAACTAGGAATCAAGCCTAACACAGTGGACATACAGGTTGTACGAACAGCATAGAATACTGTGTAAGCATCTTCCAAGTACTTCTGACAACATCCTTATTCTATAATTCATGCCCCAACTCCCAAACAATTCATTTTCCCACTTACTTGTTGGGATACTTGCGGAATATATCCCTTATGACCACAATAGCCTCCTGAACGACATAATTCACTTTGGTCTGGATGAGATCAAGCAGTGTGCTGACACAACGTTCGGCAGATTGCTGGGATAGAGCAGATCGCGTATCAGAACTGATTTTCCAAAAATGAATCCAAACAACTCCATTAGTCAGGATGGCCCTTAGCATTTAGTGGGAAGCCAAACAAATAAAATTTAAGTGCAGGTTTAGAAAGTGGTAAGGAAAACAGTTTGAATATAAGTTACCTTTCCCTTTATTACCCTCCAATACATCTGCACGCATAGTCAAATTCTCAGTGATGCAATGCAAGAGAGTAACAGGTGAGCTGAGGAAAGGAACAGGCTGAGATGCCCTCCTCACAATGGCAACTTGGATGAGACAATGAAAGCCCACTTGTACCTGAACCCTAGCATCAGCTTGTATCTTCAGAGCAGAGCAGGAAACAAAGGGATTTTGCAGAAACTAAAAGAATCAGCCCCGAATTGTGATCGGTTCTCAAACCACTACTGGACATTTGAGATTCAAAAATCACAGCGAAGAGTCATAGCTCCTTAGTTTAATGGGTGTTTACTCCTTAGGTTGACGAAGTCAATGGGGACGAAGTCGAAAGGGTCAAGAGCTTCAAGTTTTTAGGTGTCCAGATCACCAACAACCTGCACTCTCATTTCCTTCTCTATGAACAGTATGCTTGATCTGTATAGCAAGCAAGAAACAATGCTTTTCACTGCATACTAATTCATGCGACAATAAATCAAATAAAATCACAAAGTTAATTAGTATCACATTGCCTTTGTAAAATCATGTTTCAGTAATTAAATACCACTGTCAGCCCTCAGCATTTCAATGTTTTGCTTTATAAAAATGCATCTGTGAAACGCTCAAATTTGGGATATCCACACAGTTCCAACTGCACTAAAATTGAGTAGTCACTCATCCACAAAGTTCATAGGCCGTCCATTTTTCCTTTGATCATTTACAACTTGTAGTGCTCACAATTAAGAAGGGGAGTTCATTTACCACACGGATGATAGTCCTGATTATTGGCAATTAAATGCCTGGAGTCCAATACTGTGTTGCCAAAACTATCCCATGTCTTGCAATTTGCATAAGGTTTTTGTTCCTCACCGTGCGTACGCATACACGCAAACCCTGCCACGCTAAAGAAAATTTAACGCATCTAAGCCTCCTCCCTCAATAGGGGATTCAAAAACTTGCACACAAGTCAGACTTGCAGGCTCACTGAAGTTTGGCGAGACTGCAATATTTTTATTCAACAATAACAGAATTTTCAAAACTACAGCATCACTTACCTCAACTTTGATGGCACAGCGGCCAATGGCACGGACTGCTTTCCGCACAAAGTCAACATCAACCTCGGTGGCGTACTCCTTCAGCTCTGCCAGCACCTAGAGAGATAAAGGAGCTTTCTTAAAATGATCAGCATCAAACTCGAGTCAACATTTTAGCTGAAACTGCAGCCAAACATAACACTTGACATTTCTTTTTCTCCACAGTTGTCTCAAATTAATAATGGCCTCCAGAGCACTTAATTTCCTTTCCCATACAGAGCAACAAACATTGGCCTTAATTCTTATAATGGAGGAAGAACTATCAAGGTTTGTTTTCGTTACCACTGCGAAGCTGATAGCAACTTCTGCACTTGTGCAGTTGAACACAGAAATCCAGAGCTTGCCGTGATTCCCCATGAAGATCTGTAGGAACCGGATTGAACGTTAATTTCAATTTGATGTTACTGCAAAAACACTTGAAAAGTTGTGTCTTAGTGAATGAGGTTTAACTTGGTATCAATAGCGCACTAAATCATAATTACTGGTCACTATTTCTGGTACTGAAAAATTTTGGCATTAATAAAAATTCCAGAGATTTTTAAACAATTGATGATGATTTAGCTTTGCCCCAATCCCATGCATATGCCCCATTTTCTTTTCCTTTTTTGTAAAATAGTAAAAATATAAATGATAACTAATGTTTTTACTTTCTGATTTGTTATCTAAGATTTCTTCATTGTGATTAGCTGCTTAAACTGTCGATGTGGAGATGCTGACGTTAGACTGAGGTAAACACAGTGAGAAGTCTCACAATACCAGGTTAAAGTCCAACAGGTTTATTTGGTTGCACAAGCCACAAGCTTTCGGAGTGCTGCTCCTTTGTTAGGTAAGACTTACATGATGAAGTAAGGTAAATAAACTAAAAGACTTACCTAACGAAGGAGCAGCGCTCCGAAAGCTAGTGGCTTTTGCTACCAAATAAACCTGTTGGATTTAACCTGGTGTTGAGACTTCTTAAACTGTCAATAACATTATTGTTACTGTCTGTCAGACTGCCCCAAATCTGATGCCCCAGTAATGTTGAGAGTTTGAGATCTTTGTGGCCAGTTTTCTTTCAGGGTGGCAGTAAGCACTGTCACTTCACCACTAATCATAAATCCAGGCATTATTACCTTTCAAGTTTTCTAACATAGACATGATTTAAGTCACTGCTAAGCGTTGATATAACTTTTATATTGCTTCATATTTCCATTCCAAGCTTTCAATTTTTGAAGGCACACAATGGAAAAGATTCCTTGCATTTCCACGCACTGGGCCATGTTAGATTACAAACTAATCTCCATCCATTATCACTCAATTGTAATTAGCTGCTAGGCTCTCAGTTCACCTGTTAATTTGTTAATTTTGTATAAACTGGGGCAACTCTACATAAATTTCAGCAGCTCCCAATTGAAAGCACAGATGTGATCACCTGATCAGTTTTTCTGTACCATAATTTAAATAATTTCCTGGCAGTTAAGAACACTACTGAAGCAATCCTATTATGTGATAACAGTATTATCAGAGGCACCGGAACCACTTTGTATTGTAATTTAAAGCCTGAAAGAATAAACAAACTTGTGTTTGTACAGAACCCTGCACATCCTAGGGAAAACACTTTACAGCTAATTAATTCCTTTTGAACTCAGTCATTGTTCATATCTAGATGAATGTGGCAATCAATTTGCATACAAAGGTCTATAGATGGCAATGAGATAATTGCCAAATAGCGTATTTTAAGGCTGATTGAGAGGGGAATGCTAACCAAGATAACAAGCATATTCACTACTCACCTTTTAATAATGCCATGGGATTTTTTATGCTCACCTGAACAATTTAGTATATTAACTGATAATGCAAAGCTCCCTCTGTATATATATAAATATTACATATTTAGAAAGACTCTTCACCATGGATTATCTAAAGTCCTTAGAGCAGGGCTTTTGACTCTGACAGGGGCATCATCATTAAGCTCAGACTAAAGACTTGTTCATCAGCACTTCTAAAAGAAAAACTGGTCACAGTGTAAGAACCAAAATGTCTGGGTCATGTGAACATATTACACTATACACTGGGTTAAAAGGAGTCTGATTTCTAAACATAAAAACACATCAAAATGACAACAATATCGAACCATATACGAAAACACTTTCCTGCACTTCCATTGGCCTTAGTAAAAACATTTAAAAATTCACTACAGGCAATACTGAGATCAAAGCAAAACTGAATTCTGAAGGGTCTGACTGTTTTTAGGTTGTAAGAAGTCTCACAACACCAGGTTAAAATGCAAAGGTTTATCTGGTAGCACAAGCCACTAGCTTTCATAGCGCTGCCCCTTTATGAGGTAAGTGGGAGTTCTGTTCACAAACAGGGCATACAAAGACACAAACTCAAATGACAACAGGTTTATTTTGCATCTTTGTGTCTTTAAATGCCCCATTTGTGAACAGAATTCCCACTTACCTGATGAAGGGGTAGCACTCCAAAAGCTAGTGGCTTGTACTATCAAATAAACCTGTTGGACTTTAACCTGATGTTGTGAGACTTCTGACTGTGTTTACCCCAGTCCAACGCCACAATCTCCACATCATGCTTTTAGGTTGACATTAGACAAAACAATGCTGGATTAAAAGATCTTTTGGAACAACTTGTATCACACTCCAAATTAGCTTGCCCAAAGCATTATTGCAGCGATAAGCCATTTATCTGTGTAAGATGAATTAATACCATTTTTAAGCAATTAGCTTTAGGTCTTTTACTATGTGAGACAAATTACATTACTTTGAAATCATTCTAAAATTCTCCTGATGTCGCAGGAAGAATGGTGCTTGGTCAG
Source organism: Sphyrna mokarran (assembly GCA_024679065.1). NCBI lineage: Eukaryota > Metazoa > Chordata > Chondrichthyes > Carcharhiniformes > Carcharhinidae > Sphyrna > Sphyrna mokarran. The sequence goes on from JAGIQG010000022.1 coordinate 41,304,203, forward strand.
ATAACACGTATTGCTTCCTGCCTTTTCTTTCCTGGAGTGGCACAGTGATTGGCACTGCTGCCTCAGAGCGCCAGGGACCCAGTCTCAATACTGGCCTCAGGTTACTGTCCAGGCAGGGTTTGCACATTATCCCCGTGTCTATATGGGCTTCCTTTGGGTGTTCCGGTTCCTCCCACAGTCCAAGGTGTGTGGATTGGCCATGCTAAATTGACCCTTAGTTTCAAGTGAGTTATCAAGGTAAATACGTGGGTTTAAGGGGATAGGGCCTGGGTGTGATTGTGCAGGCTCAATGTCTCCTCCTGCACCGTAGAGACTATGACTTTGCCAGCCGCCAGCAATCATGTTAAGCCCAACAGAGGAGTCAACAGGAACAAGGTTCGAAACTTTTTAACCTCCACTAGCCATCTTCACAAAATCGCATCCTGGTTCTCTTCCTTCATATTAAAAATGCACCAGTGACACCTCTTGCCTGCCATTAAACACACAGAGCACATCCACTGCTCTCTTGCACCAGTCACTGAATTTACTATGCAACTCTCTGCAGTGAGAGAGGTTTTTATTCTTGCAGGAAGGTAAAGTTCTCGACATGTTTCAGCAAATGGCAACATAAATTTCAAAGAACACATTGAGGTCAAAGCTCACAAATGTTAAATGCATAACCATAACTCGCTGAATTTTTAAGATAAATGGTCAGCGATATGCTCTTAAGGACAGTTCCAGACTCAATTTGTGCTGTGAGAGTCGATTAATGTGTATCACTCCCATCATATTAAAGCATAACAGTTATGTACTTGTTTCTAATATACGCAGCTTTAACACTAGAGAACAAATCAAGATGCTGCCAGGCCTGCTGGGATTTTCCAGCATTTTTCAGTTTTTGTTTCAGATTCCACCATCCGCAATATTTTGCTTTTAATTGAGATAACGGACCAGTTGAACAGCTTTGTTTGTGCAATTAAGCCATCGATTTGGAACTGACAAGTTCTAACAGAGTTCCAACTTAAAGTAGTCATCAAGTTTGCACCTTCAAACACGAACACAGTGCAATTTGCAACATTTTCTATATCCGAGTCCAACACAGTACACTCAGGTTTTCTTCGTATCTCTAGTACTAATTTTGTTGCGTATGAATGGCTGGCCTGATCAGTCGTATACAAGTATACTCTTGCTCAACTTTTAATCTCAAATTCCTACACAGTGCAAGCTAATGTTCCACAACTGGCCATTTGCTGATTTCTTATTCGTAATTACATTGTCTATAGCCAAACACTTTGACACAAGGAAGGATAGAACACAAAGTAATCGGTGCAGTCCTTGCCTAGGAACTTCCAAGGAGTTCTCTTGCACACCTCCAGGGTACTTTTAGCGTACATCTGAGAAATGGAATATCTGGGTCATTGTCTTTTCTATTCTTTTATTTCAATACAAATTTCATATTAGTCTTAGACCTTTCCCATTCGTTTCTATGTTCATTTTTTACAATTCACACAAGTATTCCCTTACTGTATGAAGCAAGGTACACATCTTTATCCATCTCTCAGCGTCACTACAGATAGTTCTGACGTTAAAGATCCCTTCCCGAGTTCCTTTGCCAGATATAAAGCCACTTTGTATTTCACTGGCTTCTTTTTCAATTATATTCCCTGTTTTTAAGAGGGATTACTCTCAGCAGGATTTTGAGTATATGACTCAAGTGTTCAATCGAATGTGCAGTTATCTGCTCTGGTTTCTTTGGCAGCTGAACAAAAATAGTTCGTTGTTCATGCCATTAGTTATAACACATGTATTGCAAGTATTATTCCAAAGATTGTGATAGTTTTTATGTCAACTTAATTAAAAGCCTGAATCATCTTTATAGATATATCCATTTCTATCAAAACTGTCAATGTCAGGTGGCCTCCTCTTGTTATATTATAGCTCTCATATTTCTTTCCCATCTTGCAACTCCACTTTCATCAAATAACACCTGTTATCTCTCTCATTTTATCATATCTGTCCAACATTTTACGTTAGCATCCACCTGATCCCTTGCATCACGTTTTCCATTCCAACACCTTCCTTTGCAATCTTACATTTCATTATAATTTCTGCCGATGTGGTTGTACTTCATGATATCTTAACTTTTAAATTTCTTTTACTCCTTAGGTCAAAAATTTCTCAAGTCGTCCATTATTGCTTTCATTTTTTAGAACTCAGTAAGAATTTAGCAACACCAATTTATAATCCAACCGATTTATTTGATAGTAAAAAAGCGAGCTTTCGACTCTTGTGTCTTCCTCAGGCAAATGCAGTGTTCTGACCAGAACACTGCATTTGCCTGAGGAAGACACAAGAGTCGAAAGCTCGCTTTTTTACTATCAAATAAATCGGTTGGATTATAAATTGGTGTTGCTAAATTCTTACTGAGTTCTTACTGAGTTCTTACCACCCCAATCCAACGCCAGCATCTGTACTTCATTTTTTAGAACAAAGAACAAAGAACAAAACAGCACGGGAAACAGGCCCTTTGGCCCAAAGAGCCCGCGCCACCACCTCAATGTTCCCACCTCTACCCATGATCCCTGTCTATGTTTATAGATCTGTGGATTAAAAACCAAATTTGAGACCATTTAGGGAGAATTTGTTTTGCCAATTAGCCTAAGAGCACATCTTTGGGATGCGGAAGGAAACCGGAGAAAACCCACAAAAGCACGGGGAGAATGCGCAAACTCCCACAGACACAGGCCCAAATCCATGTATCTGCACAGCGATAGTCACTGAGCTGTCGTGTTGCCCATCAAATGGTCCAGGTCAAGCGTACACTAACGACGTGAAGCACTAGGATACTCTCAAAAAAAAATCCAAGAGCAGCCCTCTCACGACCCATCGCGTGTATGCCCCTCGTTAGACAACAAGGTGGACCAAAGCACCTGTAGGATAAAAACAAGTACATCAATATCATCATCTATTTACACACTTCCCAGGGATTCCCAAGGCTCATGATCCCTATTTTAAATCAGTTTTCTATACCCCTCCATTCCCATTCTGTTCATGTGCCCATCTAAGTATTTCTTAAATAACTCCAGAGTGCCTGTCTCCACCACTTCGCAGCGCATTCCATACCCTCACCATCCTCTGTGTGAAAAAACTCCCTCTAGCATCCAAATTATACCTTATCCCCCTCACCCTAAGACCGTGACCCCTCGTACTATTAAAGTCCATCCTAGGAAAAAGATGAGAGGCTGAGGGATTTGAGGTTGTTTTCGTTAGAAAGAAGGCAGTTAAGAGGAGACCTTACTGAAACATATATGATTAGAGGTTTAGACAGGGTGGACAGTGATAGCCTTTTTCCTAGGATGGAGAAAGCTAGCACGAGGGGACACAGCTTTAAATTAAGGGGTGGTGGTTATAGGACGGATATCAGAGGTAGGTTCTTTACCCAAAGGGTGGTAAGGGTATGGAATGCCCTGCCTGCTGCAGTTGTAGATGCGCCAAGTTTGATGGCGTTTAAGAGGTTAGAAGATAAGCTTATGGACGAAAAGGGAATGGTTTAGGTTAGAGGGTCATTGCTTTTTCTTAATTGGTCGGCGCAACATCGAAGGCCGAAGGGCCTGTTCTGCGCTGTAATGTTCTATGTTCTATGTAAAGCTTAACCCTGTTTACTCTATCTAAACCCCTCATAATCTTGTACACCTCTATCAGATCTCCTCTAAGTCTACGTCTTTCTCTGGAAAACAGTCCCAATTTGCCTAACCTCTCCTCATAACTCAGACCTTCCATACCAGGCAGCATCCTGGTAAATCTCCTCTGCACTCTCTCCAGACTCTCCATGTCCTTCTGGTAGTAAGGTGACCAGAACTGGACACAGTATTCCAAATGAGGTCTAACCAACGTTTTATCCAACTGCACCATTAAAGGCCAACTCTTGTACTCTATACCCTTTCCTACAAAGGCTAGCATACCTTATGCTTTCTTCACAACCTTCTCCACTTGCTCTGCCACCTTCAGAGACTTGTGCACCTGCACCCCCAGGTCCCTCTGCATTTCTATACTCTTAATAGGTCTACCCTCTTATATTTTTGCTTTTGATTTGCTTTATTATTGTCACATACATTAGCATATAATGAAAAGTATTGTTTCTTGCACACGATACAGACAAAGCACACTGTTCATACAGAAGAAAGAAAAGGGTGCAGAATAGAGTGTGACAGTCTGTAGGGGATAGGCTGTAGAGAAAGATCGACATCATGCAAGGTAGATCCATTCAAAAGTCTGATGGCAGCAGGGAAGAAACTGTTCTTGAGTCAGTTGGTACATGACCTCAGACTTTTGTATCTTCTTCCCAATGGAACAGAAAATGTCCAGGGTGCTTGGGGTCTTTAATTGTGCTGGCTGCTTTGCCGAGGCAGCGGGAAGTATAGACAGAGTCAATGGATAGGAGGCTGGTTTGCATCATGAATTAGGCTACAATTATGACCTTTTGTAATTTTTTGTAGTCTTGGGTAGAAAGCAGCCATACCAAGCTGTGACACAACCAGCTTTGTTTGGTTTGGGCTTTCTTTGCAGCTTTTCTCATGCTTCCTTTCAACTTCTTCCATTCATTGTCAGCACTACATTTGTATGAATCTCTTT